>OZ002736.1:13062900-13707076 GCA_963924305.1 Polygonum maritimum | reverse complement strand
GCCTAGACAAATCAAACCAATCAATAAGAAAGGTTGTGTTATTGAATTCGAAATCGCATGATTAGTATGCTTGTGTTTGTGTTGTTTGGTGATCTTTCCATCAAGTTCTATTAGTTCAAAGCTTTTTGGACGAGAAAAAGAATAGACACCAATGGTTCCCAAACAATAGCCTAGGCAAATCAAACCAATCAATAAGAAAGGTTGTGTTATTGAGAATTTGAGAAACATTCGAAATCGCATGATTCGTATGCTTGTGTTTGAGTTTTTTGGTGATCTTTCTATCAAATTCTATTAGTTTAAAGACTTTTGGACTAGAAAAAGAATGGAAACCAACGGTTCCCAAACCATAGCCTAGGCAAATCAAACCAATCAATAAGAAAGCTTGTGTTATTGAGAATTTGAGAAACATTCGAAATCGCATGATTCGTATGCTTGTATTTGACTTTTTTGGTGATCTTTCTATCAAATTCTATTAGTTCAAAGATTTTTGGAGTAGAAAAAGAATGGAAACCAACGGTTCCCAAACCATAGCCTAGGCAAATCAAACCAATCAATAAGAAAGGTTGTGTTATTGTGAATTTGAGAAACATTCGGAATCGCATGATTCGTATGCTTGTGTTTGTGTTGTTTGGTGATCTTTCCATCAAGTTCTATTAGTTCAAAGCTTTTTGGACGAGAAAAAGAATAGAAACCAATGGTTCCCAAACCATAGCCTAGGCTAATCAAACCAATCAATAAGAAAGGTTGTGTTATTGAATTCGAAATCGCATGATTCGTATGCTTGTTTTTTTGTTGTTTGGTGATCGTTCCATCAAGTTCTATTAGTTCAAAGCTTTTAGGACGAGAAAAAGAATAGAAACCAATGGTTCCCAAACAATAGCCTAGGCAAATCAAACCAATCAATAAGAAAGGTTGTATTATTGAGAATTTGAGAAACATTCGAAATCGCATGATTCGTATGCTTGTGTTTGAGTTTTTTGGTGATCTTTCTATCAAATTCTATTAGTTTAGAGACTTTTGGACTAGAAAAAGAATGGAAACCAACGGTTCCCAAACCATAGCCTAGGCAAATCAAACCAATCAATAAGAAAGCTTGTGTTATTGAGAATTTGAGAAACATTCGAAATCGCATGATTCGTATGCTTGTGTTTGTGTTGTTTGGTGATCTTTCCATCAAGTTCTATTAGTTCAAAGATTTTTGGAGTAGAAAAAGAATGGAAACCAACGGTTCCCAAACCATAGCCTCGGCAAATCAAACCAATCAATAAGAAAGGTTGTGTTATTGTGAATTTGAGAAACATTCGAAATCGCATGATTAGTATGCTTGTGTTTGAGTTTTTTGGTGATCTTTCTATCAAATTCTATTAGTTCAAAGATTTTTGGACTAGAAAAAGAATGGAAACCAACGGTTCCCAAACCATAGCCTAGGCAAATCAAACCAATCAATAAGAAAGGTTGTGTTATTGTGAATTTGAGAAACATTCGGAATCGCATGATTCGTATGCTTGTGTTTGTGTTGTTTGGTTATCTTTCCATCAATTTCTATTAGTTCAATGCTTTTTGGACGAGAAAAAGAATAGAAACCAATGGTTCCAAAACCATAGCCTAGCAAATCAAACCAATCAATAAGAATGGTTATGTTATTGAATATGAAATCGCATGATTCGTATGCTTGTGTTTGTGTTGTTTGGTGATCTTTCCATCAAGTTCTATTAGTTCAAAGGTTTTTGGACGAGAAAAAGAATAGAAACCAATGGTTCCCAAACAATAGCCTAGGAAAATCAAACCAATCAATAAGAAAGGTTGTATTATTGAGAATTTTAGAAACATTCGAAATCGCATGATTCGTATGCTTGTGTTTGAGTTTTTTGGTGATCTTTCTATCAAATTCTATTAGTTCAAAGATTTTTGGACTAGAAAAAGAATGGAAACCAACAGTTCCCAAACCATAGCCTAGGCAAATCAAACCAATCAATAAGAAAGGTTGTGTTATTGTGAATTTGAGAAACATTCGGAATCGCATGATTCATATGCTTGTGTTTGTGTTGTTTGGTGATATTTCCATCAAGTTCTATTAGTTCAAAGCTTTTTGGACGAGAAAAAGAATAGAAACCAATGGTTCCCAAACCATAACCTAGGCAAATCAAACCAATCAATAAGAAAGGTTGTGTTATTGAATTCGAAATCGCATGATTCGTATGCTTGTGTTTTTGTTGTTTGGTGATCTTTCCATCAAGTTCTATTAGTTCAAAGCTTTTTGGACGAGAAAAAGAATAGAAACCAATGGATCCCAAACAATAGCCTAGGCAAATCAAACCAATTAATAAGAAAGTTGTATTATTGAGAATTTGAGAAACATTCGAAATCGCATGATTCGTATGCTTGTGTTTGAGTTTTTTGGTGATCTTTCTATCAAATTCTATTAGTTTAGAGAATTTTGGACTTGAAAAAGAATGGAAACCAACGGTTCGCAAACCATAGCCTAGGCAAATCAAACCAATCAATAAGAAAGCTTGTGTTATTGAGAATTTGAGAAACATTCGAAATCGCAAGATTCGTATGCTTGTGTTTGACTTTTTTGGTGATCTTTCTATCAAATTCTATTAGTTCAAAGATTTTTGGAATAAAAAAAGAATGGAAACAACCGGTTGCCAAACCATAGCCTAGGCAAATCAAACCAATCAATAAGAAAGGTTGTGTTATTGTGAATTTGAGAAACATTCGGAATCGCATGATTCGTATGCTTGTGTTTGTGTTGTTTGGTGATCTTTCCATCAAGTTCTATTAGTTCAAAGCTTTTTGGACGAGAAAAAGAATAGAAACCAATGGTTCCCAAACCATAGCCTAGGCTAATCAAACCAATCAATAAGAAAGGTTGTGTTATTGTGAATTTGAGAAGCATTCGGTATCGCATGATTCGTATGCTTGTGTTTGTGTTGTTTGGTGATCTTTCCATCAAGTTCTATTAGTTCATAGCTTTTTGGACGAGAAAAAGAATAGAAACCAATGGTTCCCAAACCATAGCCTAGGCAAATCAAACCAATCAATAAGAAAGGTTGTATTATTGAGAATTTGAGAAACATTCGAAATCGCATGATTCGTATGTTTGTGTTTGAGTATTTTGGTGATTTTCTATCAAATTCTATTAGTTCAAAGATTTTTGGACTAGAAAAAGAATGGAAACCAGCGGTTCCCTAACCATAGCCTAGGCAAATAAAACCAATCAATAAGAAAGATTGTGTTATTGAGAATTTGAGAAACATTCGAAATCGCATCATTCGTATGCTTGTGTTTGAGTTGTTTGGTGATCTTTCTATCAAATTCTATTAGTTCAAAGATTTTTGGACTAGAAAAAGAATGGAAACCAACGGTTCCCAAACCATAGCCTAGGCAAATCAAACCAATCAATTAGAAAGGTTGTGTTATTGAGAATTTGAGAAACATTCGAAATCGCATGATTGGTATGCTTGTGTTTGAGTTGTTTGGTGATCTTTCTATCATATTCTATTAGTTCAAAGATTTTTGGAGTAGAAAAAGAATGGAAACCAACGGTTCTCAAACTATAGCCTAGGCAAATCAAACCAATCAATAAGAAAGGTTGTGTTATTGAGAATTTGAGAAACATTCGAAATCGCATGATTAGTATGCTTGTGTTTGAGTTTTTTGGTGATCTTTCTATCAAATTCTATTAGTTCAAAGATTTTTGAACTAGAAAAAGAATGGAAACCAACGGTTCCAAAACCATAGCCTAGGCAAATCAAACCAATCAATAAGAAAGGTTGTGTTATTGTGAATTTGAGAAACATTCGAAATCGCATGATTCCTATGCTTGTGTTTGTGTTGTTTGGTGATCTTTCCATCAAGTTCTATTAGTTCAATGCTTTTTGGACGAGAAAAAGAATAGACACCAATGGTTCCCAAACCATAGCCTAGACAAATCAAACCTATCAATATGAAAGGTTGTGTTATTGTGAATTTGAGAAACATTCGAAATCGCATGATTCATATGCTTGTGTTTGTGTTGTTTGGTGATCTTTCCATCAAGTTCTATTAGTTCAATGCTTTTTGGACGAGAAAAAGAATAGACACCAATGGTTCCCAAACCATAGCCTAGACAAATCAAACCAATCAATAAGAAAGGTTGTGTTATTGAATTCGAAATCGCATGATTAGTATGCTTGTGTTTGTGTTGTTTGGTGATCTTTCCATCAAGTTCTATTAGTTCAAAGCTTTTTGGACGAGAAAAAGAATAGACACCAATGGTTCCCAAACAATAGCCTAGGCAAATCAAACCAATCAATAAGAAAGGTTGTGTTATTGAGAATTTGAGAAACATTCGAAATCGCATGATTCGTATGCTTGTGTTTGAGTTTTTTGGTGATCTTTCTATCAAATTCTATTAGTTTAAAGACTTTTGGACTAGAAAAAGAATGGAAACCAACGGTTCCCAAACCATAGCCTAGGCAAATCAAACCAATCAATAAGAAAGCTTGTGTTATTGAGAATTTGAGAAACATTCGAAATCGCATGATTCGTATGCTTGTATTTGACTTTTTTGGTGATCTTTCTATCAAATTCTATTAGTTCAAAGATTTTTGGAGTAGAAAAAGAATGGAAACCAACGGTTCCCAAACCATAGCCTAGGCAAATCAAACCAATCAATAAGAAAGGTTGTGTTATTGTGAATTTGAGAAACATTCGGAATCGCATGATTCGTATGCTTGTGTTTGTGTTGTTTGGTGATCTTTCCATCAAGTTCTATTAGTTCAAAGCTTTTTGGACGAGAAAAAGAATAGAAACCAATGGTTCCCAAACCATAGCCTAGGCTAATCAAACCAATCAATAAGAAAGGTTGTGTTATTGAATTCGAAATCGCATGATTCGTATGCTTGTTTTTTTGTTGTTTGGTGATCGTTCCATCAAGTTCTATTAGTTCAAAGCTTTTAGGACGAGAAAAAGAATAGAAACCAATGGTTCCCAAACAATAGCCTAGGCAAATCAAACCAATCAATAAGAAAGGTTGTATTATTGAGAATTTGAGAAACATTCGAAATCGCATGATTCGTATGCTTGTGTTTGAGTTTTTTGGTGATCTTTCTATCAAATTCTATTAGTTTAGAGACTTTTGGACTAGAAAAAGAATGGAAACCAACGGTTCCCAAACCATAGCCTAGGCAAATTGATGAAGGATCATCCAGTCAGCCTCCTCCAAGCGCCCCAACACTCTTTGAGGGGCCAATCACTAGATCCCGAGCTAAGAAGCTACAAAGTGGAATGCATGCCTTTGTGTGTTTCATTTGTGCTAAGGAGGCGAGAGCGAGCATGGAGCCATGTGCCAAGGCTGTGTGCCTAGCAAGTGTGGGCGCCACCCATGAAGAGAGCCAAGGCACAAGCGACGTCGCATGAGTGCCGCGATTGGGCACCAGCGCTGCGGGTGTGCCTCGTTTGGGCACCGGCGCTGCGAGTGTGCCTCGTTTGGGCACCGACGCCTATTTTAGGCACCCAAGAGTGTTTGTTTCATTTTGGGCCTATTATGCTGTTTTGGGCCTATCTATCTTAGAATTAATTAGACCTTTTTAATTATTTCTTTTATTTCCAGAAGTGAGACATATAAGTATTGTTTTGATGGTTTGGAACACTTAGACAATTCAGAAGATAGAAATCGTTTTTCTCTTGAAAAGAGAGAGTTTGAAGCTTTGCTTCATTGAGTGTGTGAATCGCAGCTTGGTTTGTTTGATTTGTGTCAATCCTCTACGAAGCTTGGTGCTTATCAACGATCACGAGCCCCCTTCCTGTGCTTCAAGGTGTCGCCTTGTTGTGTAGGATTGTACAAGGTTGGTTCTTCGTCCATTCTATTAGGATTCTGGTTGAAATACATACCAGGGGTTTAATAGTTGTCTCGAAGGGTTATCCTTCTCGTCGTTTCTATCAATTTCCCTTTTCGTTTCTTCATTTCAGTTTGCTTCTTTGTTGTGTCGTTTTTCCTCTTGTTGAGTCGAGTTCATCATTTCCAGTTTCGTTCCATTCAATTCTAACCATTGTTTCCTTGTGTTTTCCTTGTTGAGTCGTGAACGTCGAAGATCGGGCATCCACACGGCTAACCCCGTATCAAAGTGGTATCAGAGCTGCGTTGACGACGTTCTTTTCGTTCCCATCAAAAGAGTCTACAAAATACCAAAAAGAGTCCTCCGGAGATCAGGTTCGATTAATCAACTCTCTTTAATCTGAACTTGAAAGTACTAATCGGTTTGTTCTTGCGCAGTGGTTTGTTTTGCCTAGCCAATTACACCTTTAGCCAAGAAAAATCGTCCCCTCAGCCACCACAACCACCAACGCCCCACCACCTTCACAAAATCCGCCCACCACCTCCACAAATTCGACCACCACCTTGATTAAGTCAGCCGATTTGTTTTAATTAAATTGGAGTCATAAATCTGATTTAATTAATTCAAATTTGAATTAATCCTAAGCTGATTCCTATTTTTAAGGTTGACTAACAACAAACCATATCCCAGCCACATTATCCCACACCCACCTCCTAATATCAAGGAGAACCCATTCAGCTCATTTGAATTCAAAAGCCACGCCCAACCACCATCCTCCAGCCTATTCCTTCTCCTAAAATCAAGGGATTTCAGCCACCAACATTTCAAACTCAAATCGCCACCTCTCCTCATTTCTAGCAAATTATTTTGCACCTTAGAATAGCATTTTATTTCAATTTCGAAATTATTTGTATTTTCTGATTATTTCTGATTAAAAAAAAAAAGAAAAGAAAATCAAAAAAAAAAAAAAAAAAAAAAAAAAAACGAAAATCAGAAATCAGATTTTATTCTTCTATTTCATTCATAGTATATCATTGCATTTTATTCTAGTGCATAGTGTAATTAAGGTGTGCGACATATCATCATCTTCCCTCTTCATCTCTTGAGTTGGACGATCCCATTGGAGAAGCTTTCGAACCTTACACTTTCAGCCTACCCTCACCTAAACAAACCACTCCAAGTTCATACTTGGTTACGGAAATCAAGGTGAGAGAAGCTTAATCGAGGTTTGTTCTCTTTCTCTATTCATCTCCATTCTTAAACACATTTGAGTCTTCTTTTCTTGGACGTTTCTTCCCCAGCCTTCATCTTCTCGTGAATTGTTGTTTACTAATCTTTGAATTGAGTTGTTGATCATTTCAAGCAGATTGAAACAACGAGCTCGATCACACACCGAGAGTGAGAGCGAGTGAAACACTTGAGAGGCTGATTTGGATTAAACTAACTTGACAAGTTTGCTTGTAAAGTGTTTTTGCTGATTGTGCAGAATGTCTAACGAAAGTAGTGATAACACCAACACACCCAAGAGCCCTGAGCCAATCCACCCCGAGGTGTTCAAGTTGTTGACCTCACTCAACAGCAACATCACACGCCTCAATTCTAGGATGACGGCCTTGGA
Organism: Polygonum maritimum; assembly: GCA_963924305.1. Classification (NCBI taxonomy): domain Eukaryota; kingdom Viridiplantae; phylum Streptophyta; class Magnoliopsida; order Caryophyllales; family Polygonaceae; genus Polygonum; species Polygonum maritimum. Next base: position 13,699,633 of record OZ002736.1, on the reverse strand, counting down.
GACGAGAGCCTTGGCGTTGCCTCCACCCGTGCCAAGCGTAGCCTTGGGCACCGATTCAGCGGCACACCAACAAGGCACCGGCGATGGCCAGGACCAAAACGCCCACAACACGGACCCTAACTTGGCGTCCACATCACAGCAACATGGTTTCCAAAACCAAACCAGGGAAGTGCCTCATAACTCTAATCCATTGCGTAATTCCTCGGGCAATCTTCCTAGAAGAGTGCCTTTTGGTTCCCAGCTCACTCCCCTTCGGGATGAGCATAATCGTGCTAATAGCTTTCAAGGATTTCAGGACCAAAGAGGATCACCAAGTGATATGGACCTTTATGATGATGAGTATGAGGGCGAGGAGGAGGATAATTGGGAGCGCGTCTCAAGAAGGGGAGGTAGGGAGCGCCGAGAAGGTCGAGATAGGCGTCCCATGAGACCTCGTGAGCAGGAGCAAGACGGAGTTGGCAAGATAAAGGTGAGGATCCCTGCTTTCGAAGGCAAGTGTGATCCGGATGTCTATATGGAATGGGAGACCAAGATCGAGCAAGTGTGGAACTGCCACAACTTTGCCGAGACCAAGAAGGTGCAGCTCGCTGTCCTTGAGTTCTCCGGTTATGCCCTCATATGGTGGGATAACTTGGTGAAAGAAAGGAGGCGCAATCTGGACGCACCCATAGCCAGCTGGGATCAAATGAAGGCGTTGATGCGAGGGCGTTTCATACCTCAACATTACGCCCGGGAGCTAAGACAGCGGCTGGAAAATTTAAAACAAGGTTCCATGAGTGCCGAGGAGTGTTACAATGCCATGCAAGTGGCGATGGTAAGGGCTGATGTGGTTGAGGATGAAGAGACCACCATGGCCAGGTATCTTCGTATCTTGCATCCTTATTTGGCTAATGAGATTGATTTATATCCCTACACTACTATGACTGACCTTTTCCATCTAGCTTTGAAAGTAGAAAGGAAATTCAAGTCTAGGTACTCGGGAGGAAGGAACGCGAACACTCAGCCCCAATCATGGAGGGGGAGCCGTGGCCAGCAAGGCGGATCGTATGGGAAGGAGGCCTCGCACCAAAAGGAGAGGAGCAATGCAGCCGGCGGTCAAGGAGACCAAGCTGGACGAGCCAAACAGCCCACAAGCTCCACGCCTTCACCATACAACAAGGGCAATTCTAGTGGGGTTTCAGTAGCTCCAAAGGGGAGTAATCCTACCTCTAACTCTTCGTCTAGGACTAGAGATATTGTGTGCTTTAAGTGCCAGGGTAGAGGACATTATGCAAGAGATTGCCCTAACAAGAAAACACTTTTAATCAATCATTTAGGTGAATATGAATCTGAAAGTGAGCATGAAAACGAGCCTAATGATGATTTGCATGAAAATGATAATGTTGAAGATGAAATTGAGTATGAATCTGGTGAATCTCTTATTGCTAGGAGGACATTGCATATTAAACCACAAGCATGCGATGATAATCAAAGAGAGAACTTGTTTCATACTAGGTGCTTGATTAAAGGGAAGGTTTGTAACATGATCATAGATAGTGGTAGTTGTTGTAACATTGCTAGCTTAGAGATGGTTAACAAACTATAAGTTGCATTGGATGAATGACTGTGGTGAATTGAAAGTGCAAAGGCAAGTAAAGGTTTCTATTAAACTAGGACGTTATGAGGATAATGTTCTTTGTGATGTAGTACCTATGCAGGCTTGTCATATTCTATTAGGTCGTCCATGGCAATACGACAGGAAGGTTGTGCACGATGGATTCACCAACCGAAACACCTTCACCCACAACGGCCAGACCATAGTCCTTAAGCCCATGACGCCTACGCAGGTCTCGGAGGAGTGGGATCGGAAGCGTCAAGGTAAGAAGGTATGTTCTGACCTTGAGGGAGAGAATGGGAAGGAAGAGAAAGCTCGGGGTAAGACGAGCCAACCTCTCAGCCCTACACCTCCCTCCGCTCTTTTGGCTTCCAAGAGGGAGCTGGAAGACGAGTTTTTGGATGGGGAAACAACGCTTATGCTCTTATGCAAGGAGCTGAGCTTGTTAAGTGAAGAGCTTCGAGCTTCACTGCCCCCACGCATTTTGGGGCTCATCGAGGAGTACAAGGACGTATTCCCCGACGAGATACCGGCTGGCCTACCCCCAATTAGAGGAATCGAGCATCAAATTGATCTCATTCCCGGGGCGTCTTTGCCAAACAGGCCAGCTTACCGTATGAACCCCCAAGAGACCCAAGAGGTCCAATCCCAAGTCCAAGAGCTCTTGGATAAGGGATACATTAGGGAGAGTATGAGCCCTTGTGCTGTACCGGTGTTATTAGTACCCAAGAAAGACAACACATGGAGAATGTGTGTCGATTGCAGGGCCATTAATAACATCACGGTAAAGTATAGGCACCCCATTCCTCGTCTTGATGATATGCTAGACGAACTGCATGGATCCACCATTTTCTCAAAAATTGATTTAAAAAGTGGATACCACCAGATTCGTATGAGGGAGGGGGACGAGTGGAAAACAGCCTTCAAGACCAAGTTTGGTCTCTATGAATGGCTCGTTATGCCATTCGGGCTCACGAACGCCCCTAGTACATTCATGCGTCTCATGAACCATGTATTGCGACATTATATAGGGAAATTTGTAGTGGTCTATTTTGATGACATATTAGTGTATAGTAAGTCCCTAGAGGAGCATGAGTGTCATTTGAGAGATGTGCTTAATACCTTGCGTCTTGAACACTTGTTTGCGAATTTGAAAAAGTGTGAGTTATGTACTACTACTGTTACCTTTCTTGGTTTTGTGGTTAGCTCGCAGGGATTGCAAGTGGATGAGGCCAAGATCAAGGCCATAAACGAGTGGCCCACGCCAACTACTATTGGCCAGGTGCGGAGTTTCCATGGGCTGGCGAGCTTCTATAGGAGGTTTGTCAAGGATTTTAGCACCATTGCAGCCCCATTGACAGAAATTACAAAGAAGAAAAGTGAGTTCAAGTGGGGGCGTGCCCAGGAGAGAGCCTTCGAGACTCTCAAGCTGAAGTTGACGCAAGCCCCGCTATTGGTGTTGCCTGACTTCACACGACCGTTTGAGGTGGAGTGTGATGCAAGTGGAGTCGGCATAGGGGGCGTGCTTATGCAAGAAGGTAAACCTATCGCCTTCTTTTCTGAGAAATTAAAAGGTGCATGTTTAAACTACTCGACCTATGATAAAGAGTTGTATGCTTTGTATCGAGTGCTTAAAACATGGCAGCATTATCTTTGGCCTAGGGAATTTGTGCTTAAAACTGACCTTGAATCCTTGAAACACTTTAAAAGTCAAGATAAAATGGATAGGAGGCATGGTAGATGGATGGAATTCATTGAAACATTCCCTTATGTGATTAAGTTTAAAAGAGGAAAAGATAATGTTGTAGCTGATGCCTTGTCTAGACGCCACACTTTGCTTGTTTCATTAGACTCTAGAGTATTAGGATTTACTTATATTCGTGAGTTATATGAAACTGATCTTGATTTTGGTGATGCGTTTAAGGCTTGTCTTGAAAAGAATTGTGTTGAGAAATACTATTTGCATGATGGCTTTCTTTTTCTAGTTGATAAAGTTTGCATACCTCGTTGTTCATTGCGTTTGCTGCTTGTTGAGGAAGCCCATAGGGGCGGCCTAATGGGGCATTTTGGGAGGGACAAAACTTATCACACTCTTAGGACTCATTTCTATTGGCCACACATGCTTAGGGATGTTGAGAATGTAGTTAAAAGATGCATGGACTGTCTTAGGGCTAAATCTAGACTTATGCCACATGGACTTTACACACCATTGCCCACGCCTACAGCCCCTTGGGAGGACCTTTCTATGGACTTTATAGTTGGGTTGCCTAGGACTAAGAAGGGGAGGGATTCAATCATGGTTGTAGTGGATAGGTTTAGTAAGATGGCACATTTTATAGCATGTCATAAGACCGACGATGCTACTAATGTGGCTGGATTATTCTTTAGGGAGATAGTCAGATTGCATGGGGTTCCTAAAACCATAGTTAGTGACCGAGATACTAAGTTCCTTAGCCACTTTTGGAGAACCTTATGGAGTAAACTAGGAACTAAGTTGCTGTTTTCTACCTCTAGTCACCCTCAAACTGATGGGCAAACCGAGGTCACCAATAGGACACTAGCTACGATTCTTAGGGCCATAATTAGGAAGAACTTGAAGATGTGGGAAGAGGCCTTACCTCATGTGGAGTTTGCATATAACAGGATTGTTCATTCTTCTACTAAATTGACTCCATTTGAATGTGTTTATGGTACTAACCCTCTCACCCCACTAGATCTTACCCCATTGCCAATGAGGGAAAATGAGCACTTTGACGCAGGAAAACATGTGGAGTTTATTAGGGAATTGCATGCTCGCACCAAACTGAAGTTGGAGCAAAAGGCCGAGTACAATGCAAGGAGAGCGAACCATGGGAGGCGCCACGTTGTTTTCCAGCCCGGAGACTTGGTGTGGGTTCATTTGAGGAAAGAGAGATTCCCGGAGCAAAGGAAGAACAAGCTGTCCCCTCGAGGAGATGGACCTTTCAAGGTGCTTAAGAGGATCGGGGACAATGCATACAAGCTGGAGCTGCCCGGTGATTATGGTGTAAGCGCAACTTTCAACATCGCTGATCTCACGCCATACCTTGCTCTTGATGAAGACTTGGATTCGGGGTCGAATCCTTTCCAAGAAGGGGAGGTTGATGAAGGATCATCCAGTCAGCCTCCTCCAAGCGCCCCAACACTCTTTGAGGGGCCAATCACTAGATCCCGAGCTAAGAAGCTACAAAGTGGAATGCATGCCTTTGTGTGTTTCATTTGTGCTAAGGAGGCGAGAGCGAGCATGGAGCCATGTGCCAAGGCTGTGTGCCTAGCAAGTGTTGGCGCCACCCATGAAGAGAGCCAAGGCACAAGCGACGTCGCATGAGTGCCGCGATTGGGCACCGGCGCTGCGGGTGTGCCTCGTTTGGGCACCGGCGCTGCGAGTGTGCCTCGTTTGGGCACCGACGCCTATTTTAGGCACCCAAGAGTGTTTGTTTCATTTTGGGCCTATTATGCTGTTTTGGGCCTATCTATCTTAGAATTAATTAGACCTTTTTAATTATTTCTTTTATTTCCAGAAGTGAGACATATAAGTATTGTTTTGATGGTTTGGAACACTTAGACAATTCAGAATATAGAAATCGTTTTCTCTTGAAAAGAGAGAGTTTGAAGCTTTGCTTCATTGAGTGTGTGAATCGCAGCTTGGTTTGTTTGATTTGTGTCAATCCTCTACGAAGCTTGGTGCTTATCAACGATCACGAGCCCCCTTCCTGTGCTTCAAGGTGTCGCCTTGTTGTGTAGGATTGTACAAGGTTGGTTCTTCGTCCATTCTATTAGGATTCTGGTTGAAATACATACCAGGGGTTTAATAGTTGTCTCGAAGGGTTATCCTTCTCGTCGTTTCTATCAATTTCCCTTTTCGTTTCTTCATTTCAGTTTGCTTCTTTGTTGTGTCGTTTTTCCTCTTGTTGAGTCGAGTTCATCATTTCCAGTTTCGTTCCATTCAATTCTAACCATTGTTTCCTTGTGTTTTCCTTGTTGAGTCGTGAACGTCGAAGATCGGGCATCCACACGGCTAACCCCGTATCACATTCGGAATCGCATGATTCGTATGCTTGTGTTTGTGTTGTTTAGTGATCTTTCCATCAAGTTCTATTAGTTCAAAAAATTTCGGACTAGAAAAAGATTGGAAACCAACGGTTCCCAAACCATAGCCTAGGCAAATCAAACCAATCAATAAGAAAGGTTGTGTTATTGAATTCGAAATCGCATGATTCGTATGCTTGTGTTTGTGATGTTTCGTGATCTTTCCATCAAGTTCTATTAGTTCAAAAATTTTTGGACGAGAAAAACAATGGAAACCAACGGTTCCCAAACCAAAGCCTAGGCAAATCAAACCAATCAATAAGAAAAGTTGTGTTATTGAGAATTTGAGAAACATTCGAAATCGCATGATTCGTATGCTTGTTTTTGAGTTGTTTGATGATCTTTCTATCAAATTCTATTAGTTAAAAGATTTTTGGCCTAGAAAAAGAATGAAACCAACGGTTTCCAAACCATAGCCTAGACAAATCAAACCAATCAATAAGAAAGGTTGGGTTATTGTGAATTTGAGAAACATTCGAAATCGCATGATTCGTATGCTTGTGTTTGTGTTGTTTGGTGATCTTTCCATCAAGTTCTATTAGTTCAAAGCTTTTTGGACGAGTAAAAGAATACAAACCAATGGTTCCCAAACCATAGCCTAGGCAAATCAAACCAATCAATAAGAAAGGTTGTATTATTTCGAATTGAGAAACATTCGAAATCGCATGATTCCTACGCATGTGTTTGTGTTGTTTGGTGATCTTTCCATCAAGTTCTATTAGCTCAAAGATTTTTGGACGAGAAAAAGAATGGAAACCAACGGTTCCCAACCATAGCCTAGGCAAATCAAACCAATCAATAAGAAAGGATGTGTTATTGTGAATTTGAGAAACATTCGGAATCGCATGATTCGTATGCTTGTGTTTGTGTTGTTTAGTGATCTTTCCATCAAGTTCTATTAGTTCAAAAAATTTCGGACTAGAAAAAGATTGGAAACCAACGGTTCCCAAACCATAGCCTAGGCAAATCAAACCAATCAATAAGAAAGGTTGTGTTATTGAATTCGAAATCGCATGATTCGTATGCTTGTGTTTGTGATGTTTCGTGATCTTTCCATCAAGTTCTATTAGTTCAAAAATTTTTGGACGAGAAAAACAATGGAAACCAACGGTTCCCAAACCAAAGCCTAGGCAAATCAAACCAATCAATAAGAAAAGTTGTGTTATTGAGAATTTGAGAAACATTCGAAATCGCATGATTCGTATGCTTGTTTTTGAGTTGTTTGATGATCTTTCTATCAAATTCTATTAGTTAAAAGATTTTTGGCCTAGAAAAAGAATGAAACCAACGGTTTCCAAACCATAGCCTAGACAAATCAAACCAATCAATAAGAAAGGTTGGGTTATTGTGAATTTGAGAAACATTCGAAATCGCATGATTCGTATGCTTGTGTTTGTGTTGTTTGGTGATCTTTCCATCAAGTTCTATTAGTTCAAAGCTTTTTGGACGAGTAAAAGAATACAAACCAATGGTTCCCAAACCATAGCCTAGGCAAATCAAACCAATCAATAAGAAAGGTTGTATTATTTCGAATTGAGAAACATTCGAAATCGCATGATTCCTACGCATGTGTTTGTGTTGTTTGGTGATCTTTCCATCAAGTTCTATTAGCTCAAAGATTTTTGGACGAGAAAAAGAATGGAAACCAACGGTTCCCAACCATAGCCTAGGCAAATCAAACCAATCAATAAGAAAGGATGTGTTATTGTGAATTTGAGAAACATTCGGAATCGCATGATTCGTATGCTTGTGTTTGTGTTGTTTAGTGATCTTTCCATCAAGTTCTATTAGTTCAAAAAATTTCGGACTAGAAAAAGATTGGAAACCAACGGTTCCCAAACCATAGCCTAGGCAAATCAAACCAATCAATAAGAAAGGTTGTGTAATTGAATTTGAAATCGCATGATTCGTATGCTTGTGTTTTTGATGTTTCGTGATCTTTCCATCAAGTTCTATTAGTTCAAAAATTTTTGGACGAGAAAAACAATGGAAACCAACGGTTCCCAAACCAAAGCCTAGGCAAATCAAACCAATTAATAAGAAAGGTTGTGTTATTGAGAATTTGAGAAACATTCGAAATCGCATGATTCGTATGCTTGTTTTTGAGTTGTTTGATGATCTTTCTATCAAATTCTATTAGTTAAAAGATTTTTGGCCTAGAAAAAGAATGAAACCAACGGTTTCCAAACCATAGCCTAGGCAAATCAAACCAATCAATAAGAAAGGTTGTGTTATTGTGAATTTGAGAAACATTCGAAATCGCATGATTCGTATGCTTGTGTTTGTGTTGTTTGGTGATCTTTCCATCAAGTTCTATTAGTTAGTAACTTGCAATCTGTACCAGTAAACTATGGTTTGGGAACTATGGTTTGAGAAACCATAGTTCCCAAACTATGGTTTGACGAGAAAAAAATTTTGAAACCAACACTTCCTAAACCATATCCTAGGAAAATCAAACCAATCAATAAGAAATGTTGTGTTATTTAGTATTTGAGAAACATTAGGAATGGCATGATTCGTACGCTTGTGTGTGTGTTGTTTGATGATCTTTCTATCAAGTTCAAAGATTTTTGGACGAGAAAAGAATAGAAACCAACACTTCCCAAACCATAGCCTAGGCAAATCAAACCTATCAATAAGAAAGGTTGTGTTATTGAGAATTTGAGAAACATTAGGAATAACATGATTCGTATGCTTGTGTTTGTGTTGTTTGGTGATCTTTCTATCAAGTTCTATTAAGTTCAAAGATTTTTGGACGAGAAAAAGAATGGAAACCAACACTTACAAACCATATCTTAGGCAAATCAAACCAATCAATAACAAAAGTTGTGTTATTGAGTATATGAGAAACATTAGGCATCGCATGATTCGTATGCTTGTGTTCTTGTTGTTTGATAATCTTTCTATTAAGTTCAAAGATTTTTGGACGAGAAAAAGAATGGAAAACAACACTTCCCAAACCATAGCCTATGCAAATCAAACCAATCAATAAGATTGGTTGTGTTATTGAGAATTTGAGAAACATTAGGAATCACATGATTCGTGTGGTTGTGTTTGTGTTGTTTGGTGATCTTTCTATCAAGTTCTATTAAGTTCAAAGATTTTTGGACGAGAAAAAGAATAGAAACCAACACTTCCCAAACCATATCATAGGCAAATCAAACCAATTAATAAGAAAGGTCGTGTTATTGAGTATTTGAGAAACATTGGGAATCGCATGATTCATATGCTTGTGTTTGTGTTGTTTGGTGATCTTTCTATAAAGCTCAATGATTTTTGGACGAGAAAAATAATGGAAACCAACACTTCCCAAACCATATCCTAGTCAAATCAAACCAATCAATTAGAAAGGTTGTGTTATTGAGTGTTTGAGAAACTATAGGAATCGCATGATTTGTATGCTTGTGTTTGTGTTGTTTGGTGATCTTTCTATTAAGTTCAATGATTTTACAACGAGAAAAAGAATGGAAACCAACACTTCCTAGCCTAGGCAAATCAAACCAATCAATAAGAAAGGTTGTGTTATTGAGAATTTGATAAACATTAGGAAACGCATGATTCGTATGCTTGTATTTGTGTTGATTGGTGATCTTTCTATCATGTTCTATTATGTTCAAAGATTTTTGGACGAGAAAAAGAATGGAAACCAACACTTCCCAAACCATAGCCTAGGCAAATCAAGCCAATCAATAAGAAATGTTGTGTTATTGAGTATTTGAGAATCATTAGGAATCGCATGATTCGTATGCTTGAGTTTGTGTTGTTTGGTGATCTTTCTATTAAGTTCTATTAATTTCAAAGATTTTTGGACGAGAAAAAGAATGGAAAGCAACACTTCCGAATCCATATCCTAGGCAAATCAAACCAATCAATAATAAAAGTTGTGTTATTGAGTATTGGATAAACATTAGGAATCGCATGATTCGTATGCTTGTGTTTGTGTTGTTTGGTGATCTTTCTATTAAGTTCTATTAAGTTCAAAGATTTTTGGACAAGAAAAAGAAAGGAAACCAACACTTCCCAAACCATAGCCTATGCAGATCAAACCAACCAATAAGAAAGGTTGTGTTATTGAGTATTGGAGAAACATTAGGAATCGCATGATTCGTATGCTTGTTTTTGTGTTGTTTGGTGATCTTTCTATCAAGTTCTATTAAGTTCAATGATTTTTGGACGAGAAAAAGAATGGAAACCAACACTTCCCAAACCATAGCCTATGCAAATCAAACCAATCAATAAGATTGGTTGTGTTATTGAGAATTTGAGAAACATTAGGAATCGCATTATTCGTATGCTTGTGTTTGTGTTGTTCGGTGGTCTTTCTATCCAGTTCTATTAAGTTCAAAGATTTTTGGACGAGAAAAAGAATGGAAACCAAGACTTCCCAAACCATAGGCTATGAAAATCAAACCAATCAATAAGATTGATTATGTTATTGAGAATTTGAGAAACATTAGGAATCGCATGATTCGTATGCTTGTGTTTGTGTTGTTTGGTGATCTTTCTATCAAGTTCTATTAAGTTCAAAGATTTTTGGACGACAAAAATAATGGAAACCAACACTTCCCAAACCATAGCCTATGCAAATCAAACCAATCAATAAGATTGGTTGTGTTATTGAGAATTTGAGAAACATTAGGAATCGCATGATTCGTATGCTTGTGTTTGTGTTGTTTGGTGATCTTTCTATCAAGTTCTATTAAGTTCAAAGATTTTTGGACGACAAAAATAATGGAAACCAACACTTCCCAAACCATAGCCTATGCAAATCAAACCAATCAATAAGATTGGTTGTGTTATTGAGAATTTGAGAAACATTAGGAATCGCATGATTCGTATGCTTGTGTTTGTGTTGTTTGGTGATCTTTCTATCAAGTTCTTTTAAGTTCAAAGATTTTTGGACGAGAAAAATAATGGAAACCAGCACTTCCCAAACCATAGCCTAGGCAAATGAAACCAATCAATAAGAAAGGTTGTGTTATTGAGAATTTGAGAAACATTAGGAATCGCATGATTCGTATGCTTGTGTTTGTGTTGTTTGGTGATCTTTCTATCAAGTTCTATTAAGTTCAAAGATTTTTGGACGACAAAAATAATGGAAACCAACACTTCCCAAACCATAGCCTATGCAAATCAAACCAATCAATAAGATTGGTTGTGTTATTGAGAATTTGAGAAACATTAGGAATCGCATGATTCGTATGCTTGTGTTTGTGTTGTTTGGTGATCTTTCTATCAAGTTCTATTAAGTTCAAAGATTTTTTGACGATTAAAATAATGGAAACCAACACTTCCCAAACCATAGCCTATGCAAATCAAACCAATCAATAAGATTGGTTGTGTTATTGAGAATTTTAGAAACATCAGGTATCCCATGATTCGTATGCTTGTGTTTGTGTTGTTTGGTGATCTTTCTATCGAGTTCTATTAAGTTCAAAGATTTTTGGACGAGAAAAAGAACAGAAACCTACACTTCCCAAACCATATCCTAGGCAAATCAAACCAATTAATAAGAAAGGTTGTGTTATTGAGTATTTGAGAAACATTGGGAATCGCATGATTCATATGCTTGTGTTTGTGTTGTTTGGTGATCTTTCTATGAAGTTCTATTAAGTTCAAAGATTTTTGGACGAGAAAAAGAATGGAAACCCACACTTCCCAAACCATAGACAAGGCATTTCAAATCAATCAATAAGAAATGTTGTGTTATTGAGTATTTGAGAAACATTAGGAATCGCATGATTCGTATGGTTGTGTTTGTGTTGTGTGGTGATCTTTCTATCAAGTTCTTTTTAGTTCAAAGATTTTTGGACGAGAAAAATAATGGAAACCAACACTTCCTAAACCATAGCCTAGGCAAATCAAACCAATCAATAAGAAAGGTTGTGTTATTGAGAATTTGAGAAACATTCGGAATCGCATTATTCGTATGCTTGTGTTTGTGTTGTTCGGTGATCTTTCTATCAAGTTCTATTAAGTTCAAAGATTTTTGGACGAGAAAAATAATGGAAACCAACACTTCCCAAACCATAGCCTATGCAAATCAAACCAATCAATAAGATTGGTTGTGTTATTGAGAATTTGAGAAACATTAGGAATCGCATGATTCGTATCCTTGTGTTTGTGTTGTTTGGTGATCTTTCTATCAAGTTCTATTAAGTTCAAAGATTTTTAGACGAGAAAAAGAATGGAAACCAACACTTATCAAACCATATCTTAGGCAAATCAAACCAATCAATAACAAAAGTTGTGATATTGAGTATATGAGAAACATTAGGCATCGCATGATTCGTATGCTTGTGTTCTTGTTGTTTGATAATCTTTCTATTAAGTTCAAAGATTTTTGGACGAGAACAAGAATGGAAATCAACACTTCCCAAACCATAGCCTATGCAAATCAAACCAATCAATAAGATTGGTTGTTTTATTGAGAATTTGAGAAACATTAGGAATCACATGATTCGTGTGCTTGTGTTTGTGTTGTTTGGTGATCTTTCTATCAAGTTCTATTAAGTTCAAAGATTTTTGGACGAGAAAAAGAATAGAAACCAACACTTCCCAAACCATATCATAGGCAAATCAAACCAATTAATAAGAAAGGTCGTGTTATTGAGTATTTGAGAAACATTGGGAATCGCATGATTCATATGCTTGTGTTTGTGTTGTTTGGTGATCTTTCTATAAAGTTCAATTATTTTTGGACGAGAAAAATAATGGAAACCAACACTTCCCAAACCATATCCTAGTCAAATCAAACCAATCAATTAGAAAGGTTGTGTTATTGAGTGTTTGAGAAACTATAGGAATAGCATGATTTGTATGCTTATGTTTGTGTTGTTTGGTGATCTTTCTATTAAGTTCAATGATTTTACAACGAGAAAAAGAATGGAAACCAACACTTCCTAGCCTAGGCAAATCAAACCAATCAATAAGAAAGGTTGTGTTATTGAGAATTTGATAAACATTAGGAAACGCATGATTCGTATGCTTGTATTTGTGTTGATTGGTGATCTTTCTATCATGTTCTATTATGTTCAAAGATTTTTGGACGAGAAAAAGAATGGAAACCAACACTTCCCAAACCATAGCCTAGGCAAATCAAGCCAATCAATAAGAAATGTTGTGTTATTGAGTATTTGAGAATCATTAGGAATCGCATGATTCGTATGCTTGAGTTTGTGTTGTTTGGTGATCTTTCTATTAAGTTCTATTAATTTCAAAGATTTTTGGACGAGAAAAAGAATGGAAAGCAACACTTCCGAATCCATATCCTAGGCAAATCAAACCAATCAATAATAAAAGTTGTGTTATTGAGTATTGGATAAACATTAGGAATCGCATGATTCGTATGCTTGTGTTTGTGTTGTTTGGTGATCTTTCTATTAAGTTCTATTAAGTTCAAAGATTTTTGGACAAGAAAAAGAAAGGAAACCAACACTTCCCAAACCATAGCCTATGCAGATCAAACCAACCAATAAGAAAGGTTGTGTTATTGAGTATTGGAGAAACATTAGGAATCGCATGATTCGTATGCTTGTTTTTGTGTTGTTTGGTGATCTTTCTATCAAGTTCTATTAAGTTCAATGATTTTTGGACGAGAAAAAGAATGGAAACCAACACTTCCCAAACCATAGCCTATGCAAATCAAACCAATCAATAAGATTGGTTGTGTTATTGAGAATTTGAGAAACATTAGGAATCGCATTATTCGTATGCTTGTGTTTGTGTTGTTCGGTGGTCTTTCTATCCAGTTCTATTAAGTTCAAAGATTTTTGGACGAGAAAAAGAATGGAAACCAAGACTTCCCAAACCATAGGCTATGAAAATCAAACCAATCAATAAGATTGATTATGTTATTGAGAATTTGAGAAACATTAGGAATCGCATGATTCGTATGCTTGTGTTTGTGTTGTTTGGTGATCTTTCTATCAAGTTCTATTAAGTTCAAAGATTTTTGGACGACAAAAATAATGGAAACCAACACTTCCCAAACCATAGCCTATGCAAATCAAACCAATCAATAAGATTGGTTGTGTTATTGAGAATTTGAGAAACATTAGGAATCGCATGATTCGTATGCTTGTGTTTGTGTTGTTTGGTGATCTTTCTATCAAGTTCTATTAAGTTCAAAGATTTTTGGACGACAAAAATAATGGAAACCAACACTTCCCAAACCATAGCCTATGCAAATCAAACCAATCAATAAGATTGGTTGTGTTATTGAGAATTTGAGAAACATTAGGAATCGCATGATTCGTATGCTTGTGTTTGTGTTGTTTGGTGATCTTTCTATCAAGTTCTTTTAAGTTCAAAGATTTTTGGACGAGAAAAATAATGGAAACCAGCACTTCCCAAACCATAGCCTAGGCAAATGAAACCAATCAATAAGAAAGGTTGTGTTATTGAGAATTTGAGAAACATTAGGAATCGCATGATTCGTATGCTTGTGTTTGTGTTGTTTGGTGATCTTTCTATCAAGTTCTATTAAGTTCAAAGATTTTTGGACGACAAAAATAATGGAAACCAACACTTCCCAAACCATAGCCTATGCAAATCAAACCAATCAATAAGATTGGTTGTGTTATTGAGAATTTGAGAAACATTAGGAATCGCATGATTCGTATGCTTGTGTTTGTGTTGTTTGGTGATCTTTCTATCAAGTTCTATTAAGTTCAAAGATTTTTTGACGATTAAAATAATGGAAACCAACACTTCCCAAACCATAGCCTATGCAAATCAAACCAATCAATAAGATTGGTTGTGTTATTGAGAATTTTAGAAACATCAGGTATCCCATGATTCGTATGCTTGTGTTTGTGTTGTTTGGTGATCTTTCTATCAAGTTCTATTAAGTTCAAAGATTTTTGGACGAGAAAAAGAACAGAAACCTACACTTCCCAAACCATATCCTAGGCAAATCAAACCAATTAATAAGAAAGGTTGTGTTATTGAGTATTTGAGAAACATTGGGAATCGCATGATTCATATGCTTGTGTTTGTGTTGTTTGGTGATCTTTCTATGAAGTTCTATTAAGTTCAAAGATTTTTGGACGAGAAAAAGAATGGAAACCCACACTTCCCAAACCATAGACAAGGCATTTCAAATCAATCAATAAGAAATGTTGTGTTATTGAGTATTTGAGAAACATTAGGAATCGCATGATTCGTATGGTTGTGTTTGTGTTGTGTGGTGATCTTTCTATCAAGTTCTTTTTAGTTCAAAGATTTTTGGACGAGAAAAATAATGGAAACCAACACTTCCTAAACCATAGCCTAGGCAAATCAAACCAATCAATAAGAAAGGTTGTGTTATTGAGAATTTGAGAAACATTCGGAATCGCATTATTCGTATGCTTGTGTTTGTGTTGTTCGGTGATCTTTCTATCAAGTTCTATTAAGTTCAAAGATTTTTGGACGAGAAAAATAATGGAAACCAACACTTCCCAAACCATAGCCTATGCAAATCAAACCAATCAATAAGATTGGTTGTGTTATTGAGAATTTGAGAAACATTAGGAATCGCATGATTCGTATCCTTGTGTTTGTGTTGTTTGGTGATCTTTCTATCAAGTTCTATTAAGTTCAAAGATTTTTAGACGAGAAAAAGAATGGAAACCAACACTTATCAAACCATATCTTAGGCAAATCAAACCAATCAATAACAAAAGTTGTGATATTGAGTATATGAGAAACATTAGGCATCGCATGATTCGTATGCTTGTGTTCTTGTTGTTTGATAATCTTTCTATTAAGTTCAAAGATTTTTGGACGAGAACAAGAATGGAAATCAACACTTCCCAAACCATAGCCTATGCAAATCAAACCAATCAATAAGATTGGTTGTTTTATTGAGAATTTGAGAAACATTAGGAATCACATGATTCGTGTGCTTGTGTTTGTGTTGTTTGGTGATCTTTCTATCAAGTTCTATTAAGTTCAAAGATTTTTGGACGAGAAAAAGAATAGAAACCAACACTTCCCAAACCATATCATAGGCAAATCAAACCAATTAATAAGAAAGGTCGTGTTATTGAGTATTTGAGAAACATTGGGAATCGCATGATTCATATGCTTGTGTTTGTGTTGTTTGGTGATCTTTCTATAAAGTTCAATTATTTTTGGACGAGAAAAATAATGGAAACCAACACTTCCCAAACCATATCCTAGTCAAATCAAACCAATCAATTAGAAAGGTTGTGTTATTGAGTGTTTGAGAAACTATAGGAATAGCATGATTTGTATGCTTATGTTTGTGTTGTTTGGTGATCTTTCTATTAAGTTCAATGATTTTACAACGAGAAAAAGAATGGAAACCAACACTTCCTAGCCTAGGCAAATCAAACCAATCAATAAGAAAGGTTGTGTTATTGAGAATTTGATAAACATTAGGAAACGCATGATTCGTATGCTTGTATTTGTGTTGATTGGTGATCTTTCTATCATGTTCTATTATGTTCAAAGATTTTTGGACGAGAAAAAGAATGGAAACCAACACTTCCCAAACCATAGCCTAGGCAAATCAAGCCAATCAATAAGAAATGTTGTGTTATTGAGTATTTGAGAATCATTAGGAATCGCATGATTCGTATGCTTGAGTTTGTGTTGTTTGGTGATCTTTCTATTAAGTTCTATTAATTTCAAAGATTTTTGGACGAGATAAAGAATGGAAAGCAACACTTCCCAATCCATATCCTAGGCAAATCAAACCAATCAATAAAAAAAGTTGTGTTTTTGAGTATTGGATAAACATTAGGAATCGCATGATTCGTATGCTTGTGTTTGTGTTGTTTGGTGATCTTTCTATTAAGTTCTATTAAGTTCAAAGATTTTTGGACAAGAAAAAGAATGGAAACCAACACTTCCCAAACCATAGCCTATGCAGATCAAACCAACCAATAAGAAAGGTTGTGTTATTGAGTATTGGAGAAACATTAGGAATCGCATGATTCGTATGCTTGTGTTTGTGTTGTTCGGTGATCTTTCTATCAAGTTCTATTAAGTTCAAAGATTTTTGGACGAGAAAAAGAATGGAAACCAAGACTTCCCAAACCATAGGCTATGAAAATCAAACCAATCAATAAGATTGATTACGTTATTGAGAATTTGAGAAACATTAGGAATCGCATGATTCGTATGCTTGTGTTTGTGTTGTTTGGTGATCTTTCTATCAAGTTCTATTAAGTTCAAAGATTTTTGGACGAGAAAAACAATGGAAACCAACACTTCCCAAACCATAGCCTATGCAAATCAAACCAATCAATAAGATTGGTTGTGTTATTGAGAATTTGAGAAACATTAGGAATCGCATGATTCGTATGCTTGTGTTTGTGTTGTTTGGTGATCTTTCTATCAAGTTCTATTAAGTTCAAAGATTTTTGAACGACAAAAATAATGGAAACCAACACTTCCCAAACCATAGCCTATGCAAATCAAACCAATCAATAAGATTGGTTGTGTTATTGAGAATTTGAGAAACATTAGGAATCGCATGATTCGTATGCTTGTGTTTGTGTTGTTTGGTGATCTTTCTATCAAGTTCTATTAAGTTCAAAGATTTTTGGACGAGAAAAATAATGGAAACCAACACTTCCCAAACCATAGCCTAGGCAAATGAAACCAATCAATAAGAAAGGTTGTGTTATTGAGAATTTGAGAAACATTAGGAATCGCATGATTCGTATGCTTGTGTTTGTGTTGTTTGGTGATCTTTCTATCAAGTTCTATTAAGTTCAAAGATTTTTTGACGAGTAAAATAATGGAAACTAACACTTACCAAACCATAGCCTATGCAAATCAAACCAATCAATAAGATTGGTTGTGTTATTGAGAATTTGAGAAACATTAGGAATCGCATGATTCGTATGCTAGTGTTTGTGCTGTTTGGTGATCTTTCTATCAAGTTCTATTAAGTTCAAAGATTTTTGGACGAGAAAAATAATGGAAACCAACAGTTCTCAAACCTTATCATAGGGAAATCAAACCAATCAATAAGAAAGGTTGTGTTATTGAGAATTTGAGAAACATTTGGAATCGCATGATTCGTATGCTTGTGTTTGTGTTGTTTGGTGATCTTTCTATCAAGTTCTATTAAGTTCAAAGATTTTTGGACGAGAAAAATAATGGAAACCAACACTTCCCAAACCATAGCCTAGGCAAATGAAACCAATCAATAAGAAAGGTTGTGTTATTGAGAATTTGAGAAACATTAGGAATCGCATGATTCGTATGCTTGTGTTTGTGTTGTTTGGTGATCTTTCTATCAAGTTCTATTAAGTTCAAAGATTTTTGGACGACAAAAATAATGGAAACCAACACTTCCCAAACCATAGCCTATGCAAATCAAACCAATCAATAAGATTGGTTGTGTTATTGAGAATTTGAGAAACATTAGGAATCGCATGATTCGTATGCTTGTGTTTGTGTTGTTTGGTGATCTTTCTATCAAGTTCTATTAAGTTCAAAGATTTTTTGACGATTAAAATAATGGAAACCAACACTTCCCAAACCATAGCCTATGCAAATCAAACCAATCAATAAGATTGGTTGTGTTATTGAGAATTTTAGAAACATCAGGTATCCCATGATTCGTATGCTTGTGTTTGTGTTGTTTGGTGATCTTTCTATCAAGTTCTATTAAGTTCAAAGATTTTTGGACGAGAAAAAGAACAGAAACCTACACTTCCCAAACCATATCCTAGGCAAATCAAACCAATTAAT
The DNA here is from genome assembly GCA_963924305.1 of Polygonum maritimum. Taxonomy (NCBI): domain Eukaryota; kingdom Viridiplantae; phylum Streptophyta; class Magnoliopsida; order Caryophyllales; family Polygonaceae; genus Polygonum; species Polygonum maritimum. Next base: position 13,681,215 of record OZ002736.1, on the reverse strand, counting down.
AAGAAAGGTTGTGTTATTGAGTATTTGAGAAACATTGGGAATCGCATGATTCATATGCTTGTGTTTGTGTTGTTTGGTGATCTTTCTATGAAGTTCTATTAAGTTCAAAGATTTTTGGACGAGAAAAAGAATGGAAACCCACACTTCCCAAACCATAGACAAGGCATTTCAAATCAATCAATAAGAAATGTTGTGTTATTGAGTATTTGAGAAACATTAGGAATCGCATGATTCGTATGCTTGTGTTTGTGTTGTGTGGTGATCTTTCTATCAAGTTCTTTTTAGTTCAAAGATTTTTGGACGAGAAAAATAATGGAAACCAACACTTCCTAAACCATAGCCTAGGCAAATCAAACCAATCAATAAGAAAGGTTGTGTTATTGAGAATTTGAGAAACATTCGGAATCGCATTATTCGTATGCTTGTGTTTGTGTTGTTCGGTGATCTTTCTATCAAGTTCTATTAAGTTCAAAGATTTTTGGACGAGAAAAATAATGGAAACCAACACTTCCCAAACCATAGCCTATGCAAATCAAACCAATCAATAAGATTGGTTGTGTTATTGAGAATTTGAGAAACATTAGGAATCGCATGATTCGTATCCTTGTGTTTGTGTTGTTTGGTGATCTTTCTATCAAGTTCTATTAAGTTCAAAGATTTTTAGACGAGAAAAAGAATGGAAACCAACACTTATCAAACCATATCTTAGGCAAATCAAACCAATCAATAACAAAAGTTGTGATATTGAGTATATGAGAAACATTAGGCATCGCATGATTCGTATGCTTGTGTTCTTGTTGTTTGATAATCTTTCTATTAAGTTCAAAGATTTTTGGACGAGAAAAAGAATGGAAATCAACACTTCCCAAACCATAGCCTATGCAAATCAAACCAATCAATAAGATTGGTTGTTTTATTGAGAATTTGAGAAACATTAGGAATCACATGATTCGTGTGCTTGTGTTTGTGTTGTTTGGTGATCTTTCTATCAAGTTCTATTAAGTTCAAAGATTTTTGGACGAGAAAAAGAATAGAAACCAACACTTCCCAAACCATATCATAGGCAAATCAAACCAATTAATAAGAAAGGTCGTGTTATTGAGTATTTGAGAAACATTGGGAATCGCATGATTCATATGCTTGTGTTTGTGTTGTTTGGTGATCTTTCTATAAAGTTCAATTATTTTTGGACGAGAAAAATAATGGAAACCAAAACTTCCCAAACCATATCCTAGTCAAATCAAACCAATCAATTAGAAAGGTTGTGTTATTGAGTGTTTGAGAAACTATAGGAATAGCATGATTTGTATGCTTATGTTTGTGTTGTTTGGTGATCTTTCTATTAAGTTCAATGATTTTACAACGAGAAAAAGAATGGAAACCAACACTTCCTAGCCTAGGCAAATCAAACCAATCAATAAGAAAGGTTGTGTTATTGAGAATTTGATAAACATTAGGAAACGCATGATTCGTATGCTTGTATTTGTGTTGATTGGTGATCTTTCTATCATGTTCTATTATGTTCAAAGATTTTTGGACGAGAAAAAGAATGGAAACCAACACTTCCCAAACCATAGCCTAGGCAAATCAAGCCAATCAATAAGAAATGTTGTGTTATTGAGTATTTGAGAATCATTAGGAATCGCATGATTCGTATGCTTGAGTTTGTGTTGTTTGGTGATCTTTCTATTAAGTTCTATTAATTTCAAAGATTTTTGGACGAGATAAAGAATGGAAAGCAACACTTCCCAATCCATATTCTAGGCAAATCAAACCAATCAATAAAAAAAGTTGTGTTTTTGAGTATTGGATAAACATTAGGAATCGCTTGATTCGTATGCTTGTGTTTGTGTTGTTTGGTGATCTTTCTATTAAGTTCTATTAAGTTCAAAGATTTTTGGACAAGAAAAAGAATGGAAACCAACACTTCCCAAACCATAGCCTATGCAGATCAAACCAACCAATAAGAAAGGTTGTGTTATTGAGTATTGGAGAAACATTAGGAATCGCATGATTCGTATGCTTGTGTTTGTGTTGTTTGGTGATCTTTCTATCAAGTTCTATTAAGTTCAAAGATTTTTTGACGAGTAAAATAATGGAAACTAACACTTCCCAAACCATAGCCTATGCAAATCAAACCAATCAATAAGATTGGTTGTGTTATTGAGAATTTGAGAAACATTAGGAATCGCATGATTCGTATGCTAGTGTTTGTGCTGTTTGGTGATCTTTCTATCAAGTTCTATTAAGTTCAAAGATTTTTGGACGAGAAAAATAATGGATACCAACAGTTCTCAAACCTTATCATAGGGAAATCAAACCAATCAATAAGAAAGGTTGTGTTATTGAGAATTTGAGAAACATTAGGAATCGCATGATTCGTATGCTTGTGTTTGTGTTGTTTGGTGATCTTTCTATCAAGTTCTATTAAGTTCAAAGATTTTTGGACGAGAAAAATAATGGAAACCAACACTTCCCAAACCATAGCCTAGGCAAATGAAACCAATCAATAAGAAAGGTTGTGTTATTGAGAATTTGAGAAACATTAGGAATCGCATGATTCGTATGCTTGTGTTTGTGTTGTTTGGTGATCTTTCTATCAAGTTCTATTAAGTTCAAAGATTTTTTGACGATTAAAATAATGGAAACCAACACTTCCCAAACCATAGCCTATGCAAATCAAACCAATCAATAAGATTGGTTGTGTTATTGAGAATTTGAGAAACATTAGGAATCGCATGATTCGTATGCTTGTGTTTGTGTTGTTTGGTGATGTTTCTATCAAGTTCTATTAAGTTCAAAGATTTTTGGACGAGAAAAATAATGGAAACCAACACTTCCCAAACCATAGCCTAGGCAAATGAAACCAATCAATAAGAAAGGTTGTGTTATTGAGAATTTGAGAAACATTAGGAATCGCATGATTCGTATGCTTGTGTTTGTGTTGTTTGGTGATCTTTCTATCAAGTTCTATTAAGTTCAAAGATTTTTTGACGAGTAAAATAATGGAAACTAACACTTCCCAAACCATAGCCTATGCAAATCAAACCAATCAATAAGATTGGTTGTGTTATTGAGAATTTGAGAAACATTAGGAATCGCATGATTCGTATGCTAGTGTTTGTGCTGTTTGGTGATCTTTCTATCAAGTTCTATTAAGTTCAAAGATTTTTGGACGAGAAAAATAATGGAAACCAACAGTTCTCAAACCTTATCATAGGGAAATCAAACCAATCAATAAGAAAGGTTGTGTTATTGAGAATTTGAGAAACATTAGGAATCGCATGATTCGTATGCTTGTGTTTGTGTTGTTTGGTGATCTTTCTATCAAGTTCTATTAAGTTCAAAGATTTTTGGACGAGAAAAATAATGGAAACCAACACTTCCCAAACCATAGCCTAGGCAAATGAAACCAATCAATAAGAAAGGTTGTGTTATTGAGAATTTGAGAAACATTAGGAATCGCATGATTCGTATGCTTGTGTTTGTGTTGTTTGGTGATCTTTCTATCAAGTTCTATTAAGTTCAAAGATTTTTTGACGATTAAAATAATGGAAACCAACACTTCCCAAACCATAGCCTATGCAAATCAAACCAATCAATAAGATTGGTTGTGTTATTGAGAATTTTAGAAACATCAGGTATCCCATGATTCGTATGCTTGTGTTTGTGTTGTTTGGTGATCTTTCTATCAAGTTCTATTAAGTTCAAAGATTTTTGGACGAGAAAAAGAACAGAAACCTACACTTCCCAAACCATATCCTAGGCAAATCAAACCAATTAATAAGAAAGGTTGTGTTATTGAGTATTTGAGAAACATTGGGAATCGCATGATTCATATGCTTGTGTTTGTGTTGTTTGGTGATCTTTCTATGAAGTTCTATTAAGTTCAAAGATTTTTGGACGAGAAAAAGAATGGAAACCCACACTTCCCAAACCATAGACAAGGCATTTCAAATCAATCAATAAGAAATGTTGTGTTATTGAGTATTTGAGAAACATTAGGAATCGCATGATTCGTATGCTTGTGTTTGTGTTGTGTGGTGATCTTTCTATCAAGTTCTTTTTAGTTCAAAGATTTTTGGACGAGAAAAATAATGGAAACCAACACTTCCTAAACCATAGCCTAGGCAAATCAAACCAATCAATAAGAAAGGTTGTGTTATTGAGAATTTGAGAAACATTCGGAATCGCATTATTCGTATGCTTGTGTTTGTGTTGTTCGGTGATCTTTCTATCAAGTTCTATTAAGTTCAAAGATTTTTGGACGAGAAAAATAATGGAAACCAACACTTCCCAAACCATAGCCTATGCAAATCAAACCAATCAATAAGATTGGTTGTGTTATTGAGAATTTGAGAAACATTAGGAATCGCATGATTCGTATCCTTGTGTTTGTGTTGTTTGGTGATCTTTCTATCAAGTTCTATTAAGTTCAAAGATTTTTAGACGAGAAAAAGAATGGAAACCAACACTTATCAATCCATATCTTAGGCAAATCAAACCAATCAATAACAAAAGTTGTGATATTGAGTATATGAGAAACATTAGGCATCGCATGATTCGTATGCTTGTGTTCTTGTTGTTTGATAATCTTTCTATTAAGTTCAAAGATTTTTGGACGAGAAAAAGAATGGAAATCAACACTTCCCAAACCATAGCCTATGCAAATCAAACCAATCAATAAGATTGGTTGTTTTATTGAGAATTTGAGAAACATTAGGAATCACATGATTCGTGTGCTTGTGTTTGTGTTGTTTGGTGATCTTTCTATCAAGTTCTATTAAGTTCAAAGATTTTTGGACGAGAAAAAGAATAGAAACCAACACTTCCCAAACCATATCATAGGCAAATCAAACCAATTAATAAGAAAGGTCGTGTTATTGAGTATTTGAGAAACATTGGGAATCGCATGATTCATATGCTTGTGTTTGTGTTGTTTGGTGATCTTTCTATAAAGTTCAATTATTTTTGGACGAGAAAAATAATGGAAACCAACACTTCCCAAACCATATCCTAGTCAAATCAAACCAATCAATTAGAAAGGTTGTGTTATTGAGTGTTTGAGAAACTATAGGAATAGCATGATTTGTATGCTTATGTTTGTGTTGTTTGGTGATCTTTCTATTAAGTTCAATGATTTTACAACGAGAAAAAGAATGGAAACCAACACTTCCTAGCCTAGGCAAATCAAACCAATCAATAAGAAAGGTTGTGTTATTGAGAATTTGATAAACATTAGGAAACGCATGATTCGTATGCTTGTATTTGTGTTGATTGGTGATCTTTCTATCATGTTCTATTATGTTCAAAGATTTTTGGACGAGAAAAAGAATGGAAACCAACACTTCCCAAACCATAGCCTAGGCAAATCAAGCCAATCAATAAGAAATGTTGTGTTATTGAGTATTTGAGAATCATTAGGAATCGCATGATTCGTATGCTTGAGTTTGTGTTGTTTGGTGATCTTTCTATTAAGTTCTATTAATTTCAAAGATTTTTGGACGAGAAAAAGAATGGAAAGCAACACTTCCCAATCCATATCCTAGGCAAATCAAACCAATCAATAAAAAAAGTTGTGTTATTGAGTATTGGATAAACATTAGGAATCGCATGATTCGTATGCTTGTGTTTGTGTTGTTTGGTGATCTTTCTATTAAGTTCTATTAAGTTCAAAGATTTTTGGACAAGAAAAAGAATGGAAACCAACACTTCCCAAACCATAGTCTATGGAGATCAAACCAACCAATAAGAAAGGTTGTGTTATTGAGTATTGGAGAAACATTAGGAATCGCATGATTCGTATGCTTGTTTTTGTGTTGTTTGGTGATCTTTCTATCAAGTTCTATTAAGTTCAATGATTTTTGGACGAGAAAAAGAATGGAAACCAACACTTCCCAAACCATAGCCTATGCAAATCAAACCAATCAATAAGATTGGTTGTGTTATTGAGAATTTGAGAAACATTAGGAATCGCATTATTCGTATGCTTGTGTTTGTGTTGTTCGGTGATCTTTCTATCAAGTTCTATTAAGTTCAAAGATTTTTGGACGAGAAAAAGAATGGAAACCAAGACTTCCCAAACCATAGGCTATGAAAATCAAACCAATCAATAAGATTGATTACGTTATTGAGAATTTGAGAAACATTAGGAATCGCATGATTCGTATGCTTGTGTTTGTGTTGTTTGGTGATCTTTCTATCAAGTTCTATTAAGTTCAAAGATTTTTGGACGAGAAAAACAATGGAAACCAACACTTCCCAAACCATAGCCTATGCAAATCAAACCAATCAATAAGATTGGTTGTGTTATTGAGAATTTGAGAAACATTAGGAATCGTATGATTCGTATGCTTGTGTTTGTGTTGTTTGGTGATCTTTCTATCAAGTTCTATTAAGTTCAAAGATTTTTTGACGAGTAAAATAATGGAAACCAACACTTCCCAAACCATAGCCTATGCAAATCAAACCAATCAATAAGATTGGTTGTGTTATTGAGAATTTGAGAAACATTAGGAATCGCATGATTCGTATGCTTGTGTTTGTGTTGTTTGGTGATCTTTCTATCAAGTTCTATTAAGTTCAAAGATTCTTGGACGAGAAAAATAATGGAAACCAACACTTCCCAAACCATAGCCTAGGCAAATGAAACCAATCAATAAGAAAGGTTGTGTTATTGAGAATTTGAGAAACATTAGGAATCGCATGATTCGTATGCTAGTGTTTGTGCTGTTTGGTGATCTTTCTATCAAGTTCTATTACGTTCAAAGATTTTTGGACGAGAAAAATAATGGAAACCAACAGTTCTCAAACCTTATCATAGGGAAATCAAACCAATCAATAAGAAAGGTTGTGTTATTGAGTATTTGAGAAACATCAGGTATCCCATGATTCGTATGCTTGTGTTTGTGTTGTTTGGTGATCTTTCTATCAAGTTCTATTAAGTTCAAAGATTTTAGGACGAGAAAAAGAACAGAAACCGATACTTCCCAAACCATATCCTAGGCAAATCAAACCAATTAATAAGAAAGGTTGTGTTATTGAGTATTTGAGAAACATTGGGAATCGCATGATTCATATGCTTGTGTTTGTGTTGTTTGGTGATCTTTCTATGAAGTTCTATTAAGTTCAAAGATTTTTGGACGAGAAAAAGAATGGAAACCCACACTTCCCAAACCATAGACAAGGCATTTCAAATCAATCAATAAGAAATGTTGTGTTATTGAGTATTTGAGAAACATTAGGAATCGCATGATTCGTATGCTTGTATTTGTGTTGTGTGGTGATCTTTCTATCAAGTTCTTTTTAGTTCAAAGATTTTTGGACGAGAAAAATAATGGAAACCAGCACTTCCCAAACCATAGCCTAGGCAAATGAAACCAATCAATAAGAAAGGTTGTGTTATTGAGAATTTGAGAAACATTAGGAATCGCATGATTCGTATGCTTGTGTTTGTGTTGTTTGGTGATCTTTCAATCAAGTTCTATTAAGTTCAAAGATTTTTTGACGAGTAAAATAATGGAAACTAACACTTCCCAAACCATAGCCTATGCAAATCAAACCAATCAATAAGATTGGTTGTGTTATTGAGAATTTGAGAAACATTAGGAATCGCATGATTCGTATGCTAGTGTTTGTGCTGTTTGGTGATCTTTCTATCAAGTTCTATTAAGTTCAAAGATTTTTGGACGAGAAAAATAATGGAAACCAACAGTTCTCAAACCTTATCATAGGGAAATCAAACCAATCAATAAGAAAGGTTGTGTTATTGAGTATTTGAGAAACATCAGGTATCCCATGATTCGTATGCTTGTGTTTGTGTTGTTTGGTGATCTTTCTATCAAGTTCTATTAAGTTCAAAGATTTTAGGACGAGAAAAAGAACAGAAACCGATACTTCCCAAACCATATCCTAGGCAAATCAAACCAATTAATAAGAAAGGTTGTGTTATTGAGTATTTGAGAAACATTGGGAATCGCATGATTCATATGCTTGTGTTTGTGTTGTTTGGTGATCTTTCTATGAAGTTCTATTAAGTTCAAAGATTTTTGGACGAGAAAAAGAATGGAAACCCACACTTCCCAAACCATAGACAAGGCATTTCAAATCAATCAATAAGAAATGTTGTGTTATTGAGTATTTGAGAAACATTAGGAATCGCATTATTCGTATGCTTGTGTTTGTGTTGTGTGGTGATCTTTCTATCAAGTTCTTTTTAGTTCAAAGATTTTTGGACGAGAAAAATAATGGAAACCAGCACTTCCCAAACCATAGCCTAGGCAAATGAAACCAATCAATAAGAAAGGTTGTGTTATTGAGAATTTGAGAAACATTAGGAATCGCATGATTCGTATGCTTGTGTTTGTGTTGTTTGGTGATCTTTCAATCAAGTTCTATTAAGTTCAAAGATTTTTTGACGAGTAAAATAATGGAAACTAACACTTCCCAAACCATAGCCTATGCAAATCAAACCAATCAATAAGATTGGTTGTGTTATTGAGAATTTGAGAAACATTAGGAATCGCATGATTCGTATGCTAGTGTTTGTGCTGTTTGGTGATCTTTCTATCAAGTTCTATTAAGTTCAAAGATTTTTGGACGAGAAAAATAATGGAAACCAACAGTTCTCAAACCTTATCATAGGGAAATCAAACCAATCAATAAGAAAGGTTGTGTTATTGAGAATTTGAGAAACATTAGGAATCGCATGATTCGTATGCTTGTGTTTGTGTTGTTTGGTGATCTTTCTATCAAGTTCTATTAAGTTCAAAGATTTTTGGACGAGAAAAATAATGGAAACCAACACTTCCCAAACCATAGCCTAGGCAAATGAAACCAATCAATAAGAAAGGTTGTGTTATTGAGAATTTGAGAAACATTAGGAATCGCATGATTCGTATGCTTGTGTTTGTGTTGTTTGGTGATCTTTCTATCAAGTTCTATTAAGTTCAAAGATTTTTGGACGACAAAAATAATGGAAACCAACACTTCCCAAACCATAGCCTATGCAAATCAAACCAATCAATAAGATTGGTTGTGTTATTGAGAATTTGAGAAACATTAGGAATCGCATGATTCGTATGCTTGTGTTTGTGTTGTTTGGTGATCTTTCTATCAAGTTCTATTAAGTTCAAAGATTTTTTGACGAGTAAAATAATGGAAACCAACACTTCCCAAACCATAGCCTATGCAAATCAAACCAATCAATAAGATTGGTTGTGTTATTGAGAATTTTAGAAACATCAGGTATCCCATGATTCGTATGCTTGTGTTTGTGTTGTTTGGTGATCTTTCTATCAAGTTCTATTAAGTTCAAAGATTTTTGGACGAGAAAAAGAACAGAAACCTACACTTCCCAAACCATATCCTAGGCAAATCAAACCAATTAATAAGAAAGGTTGTGTTATTGAGTATTTGAGAAACATTGGGAATCGCATGATTCAGATGCTTGTGTTTGTGTTGTTTGGTGATCTTTCTATGAAGTTCTATTAAGTTCAAAGATTTTTGGACGAGAAAAAAAATGGAAACCCACACTTCCCAAACCATAGACAAGGCATTTCAAATCAATCAATAAGAAATGTTGTGTTATTGAGTATTTGAGAAACATTAGGAATCGCATGATTCGTATGCTTGTGTTTGTGTTGTGTGGTGATCTTTCTATCAAGTTCTTTTTAGTTCAAAGATTTTTGGACGAGAAAAATAATGGAAACCAACACTTCCTAAACCATAGCCTAGGCAAATCAAACCAATCAATAAGAAAGGTTGTGTTATTGAGAATTTGAGAAACATTCGGAATCGCATTATTCGTATGCTTGTGTTTGTGTTGTTCGGTGATCTTTCTATCAAGTTCTATTAAGTTCAAAGATTTTTGGACGAGAAAAATAATGGAAACCAACACTTCCCAAACCATAGCCTATGCAAATCAAACCAATCAATAAGATTGGTTGTGTTATTGAGAATTTGAGAAACATTAGGAATCGCATGATTCGTATCCTTGTGTTTGTGTTGTTTGGTGATCTTTCTATCAAGTTCTATTAAGTTCAAAGATTTTTAGACGAGAAAAAGAATGGAAACCAACACTTATCAATCCATATCTTAGGCAAATCAAACCAATCAATAACAAAAGTTGTGATATTGAGTATATGAGAAACATTAGGCATCGCATGATTCGTATGCTTGTGTTCTTGTTGTTTGATAATCTTTCTATTAAGTTCAAAGATTTTTGGACGAGAAAAAGAATGGAAATCAACACTTCCCAAACCATAGCCTATGCAAATCAAACCAATCAATAAGATTGGTTGTTTTATTGAGAATTTGAGAAACATTAGGAATCACATGATTCGTGTGCTTGTGTTTGTGTTGTTTGGTGATCTTTCTATCAAGTTCTATTAAGTTCAAAGATTTTTGGACGAGAAAAAGAATAGAAACCAACACTTCCCAAACCATATCATAGGCAAATCAAACCAATTAATAAGAAAGGTCGTGTTATTGAGTATTTGAGAAACATTGGGAATCGCATGATTCATATGCTTGTGTTTGTGTTGTTTGGTGATCTTTCTATAAAGTTCAATTATTTTTGGACGAGAAAAATAATGGAAACCAACACTTCCCAAACCATATCCTAGTCAAATCAAACCAATCAATTAGAAAGGTTGTGTTATTGAGTGTTTGAGAAACTATAGGAATAGCATGATTTGTATGCTTATGTTTGTGTTGTTTGGTGATCTTTCTATTAAGTTCAATGATTTTACAACGAGAAAAAGAATGGAAACCAACACTTCCTAGCCTAGGCAAATCAAACCAATCAATAAGAAAGGTTGTGTTATTGAGAATTTGATAAACATTAGGAAACGCATGATTCGTATGCTTGTATTTGTGTTGATTGGTGATCTTTCTATCATGTTCTATTATGTTCAAAGATTTTTGGACGAGAAAAAGAATGGAAACCAACACTTCCCAAACCATAGCCTAGGCAAATCAAGCCAATCAATAAGAAATGTTGTGTTATTGAGTATTTGAGAATCATTAGGAATCGCATGATTCGTATGCTTGAGTTTGTGTTGTTTGGTGATCTTTCTATTAAGTTCTATTAATTTCAAAGATTTTTGGACGAGAAAAAGAATGGAAAGCAACACTTCCCAATCCATATCCTAGGCAAATCAAACCAATCAATAAAAAAAGTTGTGTTATTGAGTATTGGATAAACATTAGGAATCGCATGATTCGTATGCTTGTGTTTGTGTTGTTTGGTGATCTTTCTATTAAGTTCTATTAAGTTCAAAGATTTTTGGACAAGAAAAAGAATGGAAACCAACACTTCCCAAACCATAGTCTATGGAGATCAAACCAACCAATAAGAAAGGTTGTGTTATTGAGTATTGGAGAAACATTAGGAATCGCATGATTCGTATGCTTGTTTTTGTGTTGTTTGGTGATCTTTCTATCAAGTTCTATTAAGTTCAATGATTTTTGGACGAGAAAAAGAATGGAAACCAACACTTCCCAAACCATAGCCTATGCAAATCAAACCAATCAATAAGATTGGTTGTGTTATTGAGAATTTGAGAAACATTAGGAATCGCATTATTCGTATGCTTGTGCTTGTGTTGTTCGGTGATCTTTCTATCAAGTTCTATTAAGTTCAAAGATTTTTGGACGAGAAAAAGAATGGAAACCAAGACTTCCCAAACCATAGGCTATGAAAATCAAACCAATCAATAAGATTGATTACGTTATTGAGAATTTGAGAAACATTAGGAATCGCATGATTCGTATGCTTGTGTTTGTGTTGTTTGGTGATCTTTCTATCAAGTTCTATTAAGTTCAAAGATTTTTGGACGAGAAAAACAATGGAAACCAACACTTCCCAAACCATAGCCTATGCAAATCAAACCAATCAATAAGATTGGTTGTGTTATTGAGAATTTGAGAAACATTAGGAATCGTATGATTCGTATGCTTGTGTTTGTGTTGTTTGGTGATCTTTCTATCAAGTTCTATTAAGTTCAAAGATTTTTTGACGAGTAAAATAATGGAAACCAACACTTCCCAAACCATAGCCTATGCAAATCAAACCAATCAATAAGATTGGTTGTGTTATTGAGAATTTGAGAAACATTAGGAATCGCATGATTCGTATGCTTGTGTTTGTGTTGTTTGGTGATCTTTCTATCAAGTTCTATTAAGTTCAAAGATTCTTGGACGAGAAAAATAATGGAAACCAACACTTCCCAAACCATAGCCTAGGCAAATGAAACCAATCAATAAGAAAGGTTGTGTTATTGAGAATTTGAGAAACATTAGGAATCGCATGATTCGTATGCTAGTGTTTGTGCTGTTTGGTGATCTTTCTATCAAGTTCTATTACGTTCAAAGATTTTTGGACGAGAAAAATAATGGAAACCAACAGTTCTCAAACCTTATCATAGGGAAATCAAACCAATCAATAAGAAAGGTTGTGTTATTGAGTATTTGAGAAACATCAGGTATCCCATGATTCGTATGCTTGTGTTTGTGTTGTTTGGTGATCTTTCTATCAAGTTCTATTAAGTTCAAAGATTTTAGGACGAGAAAAAGAACAGAAACCGATACTTCCCAAACCATATCCTAGGCAAATCAAACCAATTAATAAGAAAGGTTGTGTTATTGAGTATTTGAGAAACATTGGGAATCGCATGATTCATATGCTTGTGTTTGTGTTGTTTGGTGATCTTTCTATGAAGTTCTATTAAGTTCAAAGATTTTTGGACGAGAAAAAGAATGGAAACCCACACTTCCCAAACCATAGACAAGGCATTTCAAATCAATCAATAAGAAATGTTGTGTTATTGAGTATTTGAGAAACATTAGGAATCGCATGATTCGTATGCTTGTATTTGTGTTGTGTGGTGATCTTTCTATCAAGTTCTTTTTAGTTCAAAGATTTTTGGACGAGAAAAATAATGGAAACCAGCACTTCCCAAACCATAGCCTAGGCAAATGAAACCAATCAATAAGAAAGGTTGTGTTATTGAGAATTTGAGAAACATTAGGAATCGCATGATTCGTATGCTTGTGTTTGTGTTGTTTGGTGATCTTTCAATCAAGTTCTATTAAGTTCAAAGATTTTTTGACGAGTAAAATAATGGAAACTAACACTTCCCAAACCATAGCCTATGCAAATCAAACCAATCAATAAGATTGGTTGTGTTATTGAGAATTTGAGAAACATTAGGAATCGCATGATTCGTATGCTAGTGTTTGTGCTGTTTGGTGATCTTTCTATCAAGTTCTATTAAGTTCAAAGATTTTTGGACGAGAAAAATAATGGAAACCAACAGTTCTCAAACCTTATCATAGGGAAATCAAACCAATCAATAAGAAAGGTTGTGTTATTGAGTATTTGAGAAACATCAGGTATCCCATGATTCGTATGCTTGTGTTTGTGTTGTTTGGTGATCTTTCTATCAAGTTCTATTAAGTTCAAAGATTTTAGGACGAGAAAAAGAACAGAAACCGATACTTCCCAAACCATATCCTAGGCAAATCAAACCAATTAATAAGAAAGGTTGTGTTATTGAGTATTTGAGAAACATTGGGAATCGCATGATTCATATGCTTGTGTTTGTGTTGTTTGGTGATCTTTCTATGAAGTTCTATTAAGTTCAAAGATTTTTGGACGAGAAAAAGAATGGAAACCCACACTTCCCAAACCATAGACAAGGCATTTCAAATCAATCAATAAGAAATGTTGTGTTATTGAGTATTTGAGAAACATTAGGAATCGCATTATTCGTATGCTTGTGTTTGTGTTGTGTGGTGATCTTTCTATCAAGTTCTTTTTAGTTCAAAGATTTTTGGACGAGAAAAATAATGGAAACCAGCACTTCCCAAACCATAGCCTAGGCAAATGAAACCAATCAATAAGAAAGGTTGTGTTATTGAGAATTTGAGAAACATTAGGAATCGCATGATTCGTATGCTTGTGTTTGTGTTGTTTGGTGATCTTTCAATCAAGTTCTATTAAGTTCAAAGATTTTTTGACGAGTAAAATAATGGAAACTAACACTTCCCAAACCATAGCCTATGCAAATCAAACCAATCAATAAGATTGGTTGTGTTATTGAGAATTTGAGAAACATTAGGAATCGCATGATTCGTATGCTAGTGTTTGTGCTGTTTGGTGATCTTTCTATCAAGTTCTATTAAGTTCAAAGATTTTTGGACGAGAAAAATAATGGAAACCAACAGTTCTCAAACCTTATCATAGGGAAATCAAACCAATCAATAAGAAAGGTTGTGTTATTGAGAATTTGAGAAACATTAGGAATCGCATGATTCGTATGCTTGTGTTTGTGTTGTTTGGTGATCTTTCTATCAAGTTCTATTAAGTTCAAAGATTTTTGGACGAGAAAAATAATGGAAACCAACACTTCCCAAACCATAGCCTAGGCAAATGAAACCAATCAATAAGAAAGGTTGTGTTATTGAGAATTTGAGAAACATTAGGAATCGCATGATTCGTATGCTTGTGTTTGTGTTGTTTGGTGATCTTTCTATCAAGTTCTATTAAGTTCAAAGATTTTTGGACGACAAAAATAATGGAAACCAACACTTCCCAAACCATAGCCTATGCAAATCAAACCAATCAATAAGATTGGTTGTGTTATTGAGAATTTGAGAAACATTAGGAATCGCATGATTCGTATGCTTGTGTTTGTGTTGTTTGGTGATCTTTCTATCAAGTTCTATTAAGTTCAAAGATTTTTTGACGAGTAAAATAATGGAAACCAACACTTCCCAAACCATAGCCTATGCAAATCAAACCAATCAATAAGATTGGTTGTGTTATTGAGAATTTTAGAAACATCAGGTATCCCATGATTCGTATGCTTGTGTTTGTGTTGTTTGGTGATCTTTCTATCAAGTTCTATTAAGTTCAAAGATTTTTGGACGAGAAAAAGAACAGAAACCTACACTTCCCAAACCATATCCTAGGCAAATCAAACCAATTAATAAGAAAGGTTGTGTTATTGAGTATTTGAGAAACATTGGGAATCGCATGATTCAGATGCTTGTGTTTGTGTTGTTTGGTGATCTTTCTATGAAGTTCTATTAAGTTCAAAGATTTTTGGACGAGAAAAAAAATGGAAACCCACACTTCCCAAACCATAGACAAGGCATTTCAAATCAATCAATAAGAAATGTTGTGTTATTGAGTATTTGAGAAACATTAGGAATCGCATGATTCGTATGCTTGTGTTTGTGTTGTGTGGTGATCTTTCTATCAAGTTCTTTTTAGTTCAAAGATTTTTGGACGAGAAAAATAATGGAAACCAACACTTCCTAAACCATAGCCTAGGCAAATCAAACCAATCAATAAGAAAGGTTGTGTTATTGAGAATTTGAGAAACATTCGGAATCGCATTATTCGTATGCTTGTGTTTGTGTTGTTCGGTGATCTTTCTATCAAGTTCTATTAAGTTCAAAGATTTTTGGACGAGAAAAATAATGGAAACCAACACTTCCCAAACCATAGCCTATGCAAATCAAACCAATCAATAAGATTGGTTGTGTTATTGAGAATTTGAGAAACATTAGGAATCGCATGATTCGTATCCTTGTGTTTGTGTTGTTTGGTGATCTTTCTATCAAGTTCTATTAAGTTCAAAGATTTTTAGACGAGAAAAAGAATGGAAACCAACACTTATCAAACCATATCTTAGGCAAATCAAACCAATCAATAACAAAAGTTGTGATATTGAGTATATGAGAAACATTAGGCATCGCATGATTCGTATGCTTGTGTTCTTGTTGTTTGATAATCTTTCTATTAAGTTCAAAGATTTTTGGACGAGAAAAAGAATGGAAATCAACACTTCCCAAACCATAGCCTATGCAAATCAAACCAATCAATAAGATTGGTTGTTTTATTGAGAATTTGAGAAACATTAGGAATCACATGATTCGTGTGCTTGTGTTTGTGTTGTTTGGTGATCTTTCTATCAAGTTCTATTAAGTTCAAAGATTTTTGGACGAGAAAAAGAATAGAAACCAACACTTCCCAAACCATATCATAGGCAAATCAAACCAATTAATAAGAAAGGTCGTGTTATTGAGTATTTGAGAAACATTGGGAATCGCATGATTCATATGCTTGTGTTTGTGTTGTTTGGTGATCTTTCTATAAAGTTCAATTATTTTTGGACGAGAAAAATAATGGAAACCAACACTTCCCAAACCATATCCTAGTCAAATCAAACCAATCAATTAGAAAGGTTGTGTTATTGAGTGTTTGAGAAACTATAGGAATAGCATGATTTGTATGCTTATGTTTGTGTTGTTTGGTGATCTTTCTATTAAGTTCAATGATTTTACAACGAGAAAAAGAATGGAAACCAACACTTCCTAGCCTAGGCAAATCAAACCAATCAATAAGAAAGGTTGTGTTATTGAGAATTTGATAAACATTAGGAAACGCATGATTCGTATGCTTGTATTTGTGTTGATTGGTGATCTTTCTATCATGTTCTATTATGTTCAAAGATTTTTGGACGAGAAAAAGAATGGAAACCAACACTTCCCAAACCATAGCCTAGGCAAATCAAGCCAATCAATAAGAAATGTTGTGTTATTGCAAGTATTTGAGAATCATTAGGAATCGCATGATTCGTATGCTTGAGTTTGTGTTGTTTGGTGATCTTTCTATTAAGTTCTATTAATTTCAAAGATTTTTGGACGAGAAAAAGAATGGAAAGCAACACTTCCCAATCCATATCCTAGGCAAATCAAACCAATCAATAAAAAAAGTTGTGTTATTGAGTATTGGATAAACATTAGGAATCGCATGATTCGTATGCTTGTGTTTGTGTTGTTTGGTGATCTTTCTATTAAGTTCTATTAAGTTCAAAGATTTTTGGACAAGAAAAAGAATGGAAACCAACACTTCCCAAACCATAGTCTATGGAGATCAAACCAACCAATAAGAAAGGTTGTGTTATTGAGTATTGGAGAAACATTAGGTGATGAAGGATCATCCAGTCAGCCTCCTCCAAGCGCCCCAACACTCTTTGAGGGGCCAATCACTAGATCCCGAGCTAAGAAGCTACAAAGTGGAATGCATGCCTTTGTGTGTTTCATTTGTGCTAAGGAGGCGAGAGCGAGCATGGAGCCATGTGCCAAGGCTGTGTGCCTAGCAAGTGTGGGCGCCACCCATGAAGAGAGCCAAGGCACAAGCGACGTCGCATGAGTGCCGCGATTGGGCACCGGCGCTGCGGGTGTGCCTCGTTTGGGCACCGGCGCTGCGAGTGTGCCTCGTTTGGGCACCGACGCCTATTTTAGGCACCCAAGAGTGTTTGTTTCATTTTGGGCCTATTATGCTGTTTTGGGCCTATCTATCTTAGAATTAATTAGACCTTTTTAATTATTTCTTTTATTTCCAGAAGTGAGACATATAAGTATTGTTTTGATGGTTTGGAACACTTAGACAATTCAGAATATAGAAATCGTTTTCTCTTGAAAAGAGAGAGTTTGAAGCTTTGCTTCATTGAGTGTGTGAATCGCCGCTTGGTTTGTTTGATTTGTGTCAATCCTCTACGAAGCTTGGTGCTTATCAACGATCACGAGCCCCCTTCCTGTGCTTCAAGGTGTCGCCTTGTTGTGTAGGATTGTACAAGGTTGGTTCTTCGTCCATTCTATTAGGATTCTGGTTGAAATACATACCAGGGGTTTAATAGTTGTCTCGAAGGGTTATCCTTCTCGTCGTTTCTATCAATTTCCCTTTTCGTTTCTTCATTTCAGTTTGCTTCTTTGTTGTGTCGTTTTTCCTCTTGTTGAGTCGAGTTCATCATTTCCAGTTTCGTTCCATTCAATTCTAACCATTGTTTCCTTGTGTTTTCCTTGTTGAGTCGTGAACGTCGAAGATCGGGCATCCACACGGCTAACCCCGTATCAAAGTGGTATCAGAGCTGCGTTGACGACGTTCTTTTCGTTCCCATCAAAAGAGTCTACAAAATACCAAAAAGAGTCCTCCGGAGATCAGGTTCGATTAATCAACTCTCTTTAATCTGAAGTTGAAAGTACTAATCGGTTTGTTCTTGCGCAGTGGTTTGTTTTGCCTAGCCAATTACACCTTTAGCCAAGAAAAATCGTCCCCTCAGCCACCACAACCACCAACGCCCCACCACCTTCACAAAATCCGCCCACCACCTCCACAAATTCGACCACCACCTTGATTAAGTCAGCCGATTTGTTTTAATTAAATTGGAGTCATAAATCTGATTTAATTAATTCAAATTTGAATTAATCCTAAGCTGATTCCTATTTTTAAGGTTGACCAACAACAAACCATATCCCAGCCACATTATCCCACACCCACCTCCTAATATCAAGGAGAACCCATTCAGCTCATTTGAAATCAAAAGCCACGCCCAACCACCCATCCTCCAGCCTATTCCTTCTCCTAAAATCGAGGGATTTCAGCCACCAACATTTCAAACTCAAATCGCCACCTCTCCTCATTTCTAGCAAATTATTTTGCACCTTAGAATAGCATTTTATTTCAATTTCGAAATTATTTGTATTTTCTGATTATTTCTGATTAAAAAAAAAAAAAAAAAAAAAAAAAAACGAAAATCAGAAATCAGATTTTATTCTTCTATTTCATTCATAGTATATCATTGCATTTTATAAGAGTGCATAGTGTAATTAAGGTGTGCGACATATCATCATCTTCCCTCTTCATCTCTTGAGTTAGACGATCCCATTGGAGAAGCTTTCGAACCTTACACTTTCAGCCTACCCTCACCTAAACAAACCACTCCAAGTTCATACTTGGTTACGGAAATCAAGGTGAGAGAAGCTTAATCGAGGTTTGTTCTCTTTCTCTATTCATCTCCATTCTTAAACACATTTGAGTCTTCTTTTCTTGGACGTTTCTTCCCCAGCCTTCATCTTCTCGTGAATTGTTGTTTACTAATCTTTGAATTGAGTTGTTGATCATTTCAAGCAGATTGAAACAACGAGCTCGATCACACACCGAGAGTGAGAGCGAGTGAAACACTTGAGAGGCTGATTTGGATTAAACTAACTTGACAAGTTTGCTTGTAAAGTGTTTTTGCTGATTGTGCAGAATGTCTAACGAAAGTAGTGATAACACCAACACACCCAAGAGCCCTGAGCCAATCCACCCCGAGGTGTTCAAGTTGTTGACCTCACTCAACAGCAACATCACACGCCTCAATTCTAGGATGACGGCCTTGGAGACGAGAGCCTTGGCGTTGCCTCCACCCGTGCCAAGCGTAGCCTTGGGCACCGATTCAGCGGCACACCAACAAGGCACCGGCGATGGCCAGGACCAAAACGCCCACAACACGGACCCTAACTTGGCGTCCACATCACAACAACATGGTTTCCAAAACCAAACCAGGGAAGTGCCTCATAACTCTAATCCATTGCGTAATTCCTCGGGCAATCTTCCTAGAAGAGTGCCTTTTGGTTCCCAGCTCACTCCCCTTCGGGATGAGCATAATCGTGCTAATAGCTTTCAAGGATTTCAGGACCAAAGAGGATCACCAAGTGATATGGACCTTTATGATGATGAGTATGAGGGCGAGGAGGAGGATAATTGGGAGCGCGTCTCAAGAAGGGGAGGTAGGGAGCGCCGAGAAGGTCGAGATAGGCGTCCCATGAGACCTCGTGAGCAGGAGCAAGACGGAGTTGGCAAGATAAAGGTGAGGATCCCTGCTTTCGAAGGCAAGTGTGATCCGGATGTCTATATGGAATGGGAGACCAAGATCGAGCAAGTGTGGAACTGCCACAACTTTGCCGAGACCAAGAAGGTGCAGCTCGCTGTCCTTGAGTTCTCCGGTTATGCCCTCATATGGTGGGATAACTTGGTGAAAGAAAGGAGGCGCAATCTGGACGCACCCATAGCCAGCTGGGATCAAATGAAGGCGTTGATGCGAGGGCGTTTCATACCTCAACATTACGCCCGGGAGCTAAGACAGCGGCTGGAAAATTTGAAACAAGGTTCCATGAGTGCCGAGGAGTGCTACAATGCCATGCAAGTGGCGATGGTAAGGGCTGATGTGGTTGAGGATGAAGAGACCACCATGGCCAGGTATCTTCGTATCTTGCATCCTTATTTGGCAAATGAGATTGATTTATATCCCTACACTACTATGACTGACCTTTTCCATCTAGCTTTGAAAGTAGAAAGGAAATTCAAGTCTAGGTACTCGGGAGGAAGGAACGCGAACACTCAGCCCCAATCATGGAGGGGGAGCCGTGGCCAGCAAGGCGGATCGTATGGGAAGGAGGCCTCGCACCAAAAGGAGAGGAGCAATGCAGCCGGCGGTCAAGGAGACCAAGCTGGACGAGCCAAACAGCCCACAAGCTCCACGCCTTCACCATACAACAAGGGCAATTCTAGTGGGGTTTCAGCAGCTCCAAAGGGGAGTAATCCTACCTCTAACTCTTCGTCTAGGACTAGAGATATTGTGTGCTTTAAGTGCCAGGGTAGAGGACATTATGCAAGAGATTGCCCTAACAAGAAAACACTTTTAATCAATCATTTAGGTGAATATGAATCTGAAAGTGAGCATGAAAACGAGCCTAATGATGATTTGCATGAAAATGATAATGTTGAAGATGAAATTGAGTATGAATCTGGTGAATCTCTTATTGCTAGGAGGACATTGCATATTAAACCACAAGCATGCGATGATAATCAAAGAGAGAACTTGTTTCATACTAGGTGCTTGATTAAAGGGAAGGTTTGTAACATGATCATAGATAGTGGTAGTTGTTGTAACATTGCTAGCTTAGAGATGGTTAACAAACTGCAATTACCTATGACTCATCACCCTAGACCCTATAAGTTGCATTGGATGAATGACTGTGGTGAATTGAAAGTGCAAAGGCAAGTAAAGGTTTCTATTAAACTAGGACGTTATGAGGATAATGTTCTTTGTGATGTAGTACCTATGCAGGCTTGTCATATTCTATTAGGTCGTCCATGGCAATACGACAGGAAGGTTGTGCACGATGGATTCACCAACCGAAACACCTTCACCCACAACGGCCAGACCATAGTCCTTAAGCCCATGACGCCTACGCAGGTCTCGGAGGAGTGGGATCGGAAGCGTCAAGGTAAGAAGGTATGTTCTGACCTTGAGGGAGAGAATGGGAAGGAAGAGAAAGCTCGGGGTAAGACGAGCCAACCTCTCAGCCCTACACCTCCCTCCGCTCTTTTGGCTTCCAAGAGGGAGCTGGAAGACGAGTTTTTGGATGGGGAAACAACGCTTATGCTCTTATGCAAGGAGCTGAGCTTGTTAAGTGAAGAGCTTCGAGCTTCACTGCCCCCACGCATTTTGGGGCTCATCGAGGAGTACAAGGACGTATTCCCCGACGAGATACCGGCTGGCCTACCCCCAATTAGAGGAATCGAGCATCAAATTGATCTCATTCCCGGGGCGTCTTTGCCAAACAGGCCAGCTTACCGTATGAACCCCCAGGAGACCCAAGAGGTCCAATCCCAAGTCCAAGAGCTCTTGGATAAGGGATACATTAGGGTGAGTATGAGCCCTTGTGCTGTACCGGTGTTATTAGTACCCAAGAAAGACAACACATGGAGAATGTGTGTCGATTGCAGGGCCATTAATAACATCACGGTAAAGTATAGGCACCCCATTCCTCGTCTTGATGATATGCTAGACGAACTGCATGGATCCACCATTTTCTCAAAAATTGATTTAAAAAGTGGATACCACCAGATTCGTATGAGGGAGGGGGACGAGTGGAAAACAGCCTTCAAGACCAAGTTTGGTCTCTATGAATGGCTCGTTATGCCATTCGGGCTCACGAACGCCCCTAGTACATTCATGCGTCTCATGAACCATGTATTGCGACATTATATAGGGAAATTTGTAGTGGTCTATTTTGATGACATATTAGTGTATAGTAAGTCCCTAGAGGAGCATGAGTGTCATTTGAGAGATGTGCTTAATACCTTGCGTCTTGAACACTTGTTTGCGAATTTGAAAAAGTGTGAGTTATGTACTACTACTGTTACCTTTCTTGGTTTTGTGGTTAGCTCGCAGGGATTGCAAGTGGATGAGGCCAAGATCAAGGCCATAAACGAGTGGCCCACGCCAACTACTATTGGCCAGGTGCGGAGTTTCCATGGGCTGGCGAGCTTCTATAGGAGGTTTGTCAAGGATTTTAGCACCATTGCAGCCCCATTGACAGAAATTACAAAGAAGAGAAGTGAGTTCAAGTGGGGGCGTGCCCAGGAGAGAGCCTTCGAGACTCTCAAGCTGAAGTTGACGCAAGCCCCGCTATTGGTGTTGCCTGACTTCACACGACCGTTTGAGGTGGAGTGTGATGCAAGTGGAGTCGGCATAGGGGGCGTGCTTATGCAAGAAGGTAAACCTATCGCCTTCTTTTCTGAGAAATTAAAAGGTGCATGTTTAAACTACTCGACCTATGATAAAGAGTTGTATGCTTTGTATCGAGTGCTTAAAACATGGCAGCATTATCTTTGGCCTAGGGAATTTGTGCTTAAAACTGACAATGAATCCTTGAAACACTTTAAAAGTCAAGATAAAATGGATAGGAGGCATGGTAAATGGATGGAATTCATTGAAACATTCCCTTATATGATTAAGTTTAAAAGAGGAAAAGATAATGTTGTAGCTGATGCCTTGTCTAGACGCCACACTTTGCTTGTTTCATTAGACTCTAGAGTATTAGGATTTACTTATATTCGTGAGTTATATGAAACTGATCTTGATTTTGGTGATGCGTTTAAGGCTTGTCTTGAAAAGAATTGTGTTGAGAAATACTATTTGCATGATGGCTTTCTTTTTCTAGTTGATAAAGTTTGCATACCTCGTTGTTCATTGCGTTTGCTGCTTGTTGAGGAAGCCCATAGGGGCGGCCTAATGGGGCATTTTGGGAGGGACAAAACTTATCACACTCTTAGGACTCATTTCTATTGGCCACACATGCTTAGGGATGTTGAGAATGTAGTTAAAAGATGCATGGACTGTCTTAGGGCTAAATCTAGACTTATGCCACATGGACTTTACACACCATTGCCCACGCCTACAGCCCCTTGGGAGGACCTTTCTATGGACTTTATAGTTGGGTTGCCTAGGACTAAGAAGGGGAGGGATTCAATCATGGTTGTAGTGGATAGGTTTAGTAAGATGGCACATTTTATAGCATGTCATAAGACCGACGATGCTACTAATGTGGCTGGATTATTCTTTAGGGAGATAGTCAGATTGCATGGGGTTCCTAAAACCATAGTTAGTGACCGAGATACTAAGTTCCTTAGCCACTTTTGGAGAACCTTATGGAGTAAACTAGGAACTAAGTTGCTGTTTTCTACCTCTAGTCACCCTCAAACTGATGGGCAAACCGAGGTCACCAATAGGACACTAGCTACGATTCTTAGGGCCATAATTAGGAAGAACTTGAAGATGTGGGAAGAGGCCTTACCTCATGTGGAGTTTGCATATAACAGGATTGTTCATTCTTCTACTAAATTGACTCCATTTGAATGTGTTTATGGTACTAACCCTCTCACCCCACTAGATCTTACCCCATTGCCAATGAGGGAAAATGAGCACTTTGACGCAGGAAAACATGTGGAGTTTATTAGGGAATTGCATGCTCGCACCAAACTGAAGTTGGAGCAAAAGGCCGAGTACAATGCAAGGAGAGCGAACCATGGGAGGCGCCACGTTGTTTTCCAGCCCGGAGACTTGGTGTGGGTTCATTTGAGGAAAGAGAGATTCCCGGAGCAAAGGAAGAACAAGCTGTCCCCTCGAGGAGATGGACCTTTCAAGGTGCTTAAGAGGATCGGGGACAATGCATACAAGCTGGAGCTGCCCGGTGATTATGGTGTAAGCGCAACTTTCAACGTCGCTGATCTCACGCCATACCTTGCTCTTGATGAAGACTTGGATTCGGGGTCGAATCCTTTCCAAGAAGGGGAGGTTGATGAAGGATCATCCAGTCAGCCTCCTCCAAGCGCCCCAACACTCTTTGAGGGGCCAATCACTAGATCCCGAGCTAAGAAGCTACAAAGTGGAATGCATGCCTTTGTGTGTTTCATTTGTGCTAAGGAGGCGAGAGCGAGCATGGAGCCATGTGCCAAGGCTGTGTGCCTAGCAAGTGTGGGCGCCACCCATGAAGAGAGCCAAGGCACAAGCGACGTCGCATGAGTGCCGCGATTGGGCACCGGCGCTGCGGGTGTGCCTCGTTTGGGCACCGGCGCTGCGAGTGTGCCTCGTTTGGGCACCGACGCCTATTTTAGGCACCCAAGAGTGTTTGTTTCATTTTGGGCCTATTATGCTGTTTTGGGCCTATCTATCTTAGAATTAATTAGACCTTTTTAATTATTTCTTTTATTTCCAGAAGTGAGACATATAAGTATTGTTTTGATGGTTTGGAACACTTAGACAATTCAGAATATAGAAATCGTTTTTCTCTTGAAAAGAGAGAGTTTGAAGCTTTGCTTCATTGAGTGTGTGAATCGCAGCTTGGTTTGTTTGATTTGTGTCAATCCTCTACGAAGCTTGGTGCTTATCAACGATCACGAGCCCCCTTCCTGTGCTTCAAGGTGTCGCCTTGTTGTGTAGGATTGTACAAGGTTGGTTCTTCGTCCATTCTATTAGGATTCTGGTTGAAATACATACCAGGGGTTTAATAGTTGTCTGGAAGGGTTATCCTTCTCGTCGTTTCTATCAATTTCCCTTTTCGTTTCTTCATTTCAGTTTGCTTCTTTGTTGTGTCGTTTTTCCTCTTGTTGAGTCGAGTTCATCATTTCCAGTTTCGTTCCATTCAATTCTAACCATTGTTTCCTTGTGTTTTCCTTGTTGAGTCGTGAACGTCGAAGATCGGGCATCCACACGGCTAACCCCGTATCACAAACCAATCAATAAGAAAGGTTGTGTTATTGAGTATTTGAGAAACATCAGGTATCCCATGATTCGTATGCTTGTGTTTGTGTTGTTTGGTGATCTTTCTATCAAGTTCTATTAAGTTCAAAGATTTTAGGACGAGAAAAAGAACAGAAACCTACACTTCCCAAACCATATCCTAGGCAAATCAAACCAATTAATAAGAAAGGTTGTGTTATTGAGTATTTGAGAAACATTGGGAATCGCATGATTCATATGCTTGTGTTTGTGTTGTTTGGTGATCTTTCTATGAAGTTCTATTAAGTTCATAGATTTTTGGACGAGAAAAAGAATGGAAACCCACACTTCCCAAACCATAGACAAGGCATTTCAAATCAATCAATAAGAAATGTTGTGTTATTGAGTATTTGAGAAACATTAGGAATCGCATGATTCGTATGCTTGTGTTTGTGTTGTGTGGTGATCTTTCTATCAAGTTCTTTTTAGTTCAAAGATTTTTGGACGAGAAAAATAATGGAAACCAACACTTCCTAAACCATAGCCTAGGCAAATCAAACCAATCAATAAGAAAGGTTGTGTTATTGAGAATTTGAGAAACATTCGGAATCGCATTATTCGTATGCTTGTGTTTGTGTTGTTCGGTGATCTTTCTATCAAGTTCTATTAAGTTCAAAGATTTTTGGACGAGAAAAATAATGGAAACCAACACTTCCCAAACCATAGCCTATGCAAATCAAACCAATCAATAAGATTGGTTGTGTTATTGAGAATTTGAGAAACATTAGGAATCGCATGATTCGTATTCTTGTGTTTGTGTTGTTTGGTGATCTTTCTATCAAGTTCTATTAAGTTCAAAGATTTTTAGACGAGAAAAAGAATGGAAACCAACACTTATCAAACCATATCTTAGGCAAATCAAACCAATCAATAACAAAAGTTGTGATATTGAGTATATGAGAAACATTAGGCATCGCATGATTCGTATGCTTGTGTTCTTGTTGTTTGATAATCTTTCTATTAAGTTCAAAGATTTTTGGACGAGAAAAAGAATGGAAATCAACACTTCCCAAACCATAGCCTATGCAAATCAAACCAATCAATAAGATTGGTTGTTTTATTGAGAATTTGAGAAACATTAGGAATCACATGATTCGTGTGCTTGTGTTTGTGTTGTTTGGTGATCTTTCTATCAAGTTCTATTAAGTTCAAAGATTTTTGGACGAGAAAAAGAATAGAAACCAACACTTCCCAAACCATATCATAGGCAAATCAAACCAATTAATAAGAAAGGTCGTGTTATTGAGTATTTGAGAAACATTGGGAATCGCATGATTCATATGCTTGTGTTTGTGTTGTTTGGTGATCTTTCTATAAAGTTCAATTATTTTTGGACGAGAAAAATAATGGAAACCAACACTTCCCAAACCATATCCTAGTCAAATCAAACCAATCAATTAGAAAGGTTGTGTTATTGAGTGTTTGAGAAACTATAGGAATAGCATGATTTGTATGCTTATGTTTGTGTTGTTTGGTGATCTTTCTACTAAGTTCAATGATTTTACAACGAGAAAAAGAATGGAAACCAACACTTCCTAGCCTAGGCAAATCAAACCAATCAATAAGAAAGGTTGTGTTATTGAGAATTTGGTAAACATTAGGAAACGCATGATTCGTATGCTTGTATTTGTGTTGATTGGTGATCTTTCTATCATGTTCTATTATGTTCAAAGATTTTTGGACGAGAAAAAGAATGGAAACCAACACTTCCCAAACCATAGCCTAGGCAAATCAAGCCAATCAATAAGAAATGTTGTGTTATTGAGTATTTGAGAATCATTAGGAATCGCATGATTCGTATGCTTGAGTTTGTGTTGTTTGGTGATCTTTCTATTAAGTTCTATTAATTTCAAAGATTTTTGGACGAGAAAAAGAATGGAAAGCAACACTTCCCAATCCATATCCGAGGCAAATCAAACCAATCAATAAAAAAAGTTGTGTTATTGAGTATTGGATAAACATTAGGAATCGCATGATTCGTATGCTTGTGTTTGTGTTGTTTGGTGATCTTTCTATTAAGTTCTATTAAGTTCAAAGATTTTTGGACAAGAAAAAGAATGGAAACCAACACTTCCCAAACCATAGCCTATGCAGATCAAACCAACCAATAAGAAAGGTTGTGTTATTGAGTATTGGAGAAACATTAGGAATCGCATGATTCGTATGCTTGTTTTTGTGTTGTTTGGTGATCTTTCTATCAAGTTCTATTAAGTTCAATGATTTTTGGACGAGAAAAAGAATGGAAACCAACACTTCCCAAACCATAGCCTATGCAAATCAAACCAATCAATAAGATTGGTTGTGTTATTGAGAATTTGAGAAACATTAGGAATCGCATTATTCCTATGCTTGTGTTTGTGTTGTTCGGTGATCTTTCTATCAAGTTCTATTAAGTTCAAAGATTTTTGGACGAGAAAAAGAATGGAAACCAAGACTTCCCAAACCATAGGCTATGAAAATCAAACCAATCAATAAGATTGATTACGTTATTGAGAATTTGAGAAACATTAGGAATCGCATGATTCGTATGCTTGTGTTTGTGTTGTTTGGTGATCTTTCTATCAAGTTCTATTAAGTTCAAAGATTTTTGGACGAGAAAAACAATGGAAACCAACACTTCCCAAACCATAGCCTATGCAAATCAAACCAATCAATAAGATTGGTTGTGTTATTGAGAATTTGAGAAACATTAGGAATCGCATGATTCGTATGCTTGTGTTTGTGTTGTTTGGTGATCTTTCTATCAAGTTCTATTAAGTTCAAAGATTTTTTGACGAGTAAAATAATGGAAACCAACACTTCCCAAACCATAGCCTATGCAAATCAAACCAATCAATAAGATTGGTTGTGTTATTGAGAATTTGAGAAACATTAGGAATCGCATGATTCGTATGCTTGTGTTTGTGTTGTTTGGTGATCTTTCTATCAAGTTCTATTAAGTTCAAAGATTTTTGGACGAGAAAAATAATGGAAACCAACACTTCCCAAACCATAGCCTAGGCAAATGAAACCAATCAATAAGAAAGGTTGTGTTATTGAGAATTTGAGAAACATTAGGAATCGCATGATTCGTATGCTAGTGTTTGTGCTGTTTGGTGATCTTTCTATCAAGTTCTATTACGTTCAAAGATTTTTGGACGAGAAAAATAATGGAAAGCAACAGTTCTCAAACCTTATCATAGGGAAATCAAACCAATCAATAAGAAAGGTTGTGTTATTGAGTATTTGAGAAACATCAGGTATCCCATGATTCGTATGCTTGTGTTTGTGTTGTTTGGTGATCTTTCTATCAAGTTCTATTAAGTTCAAAGATTTTAGGACGAGAAAAAGAACAGAAACCTACACTTCCCAAACCATATCCTAGGCAAATCAAACCAATTAATAAGAAAGGTTGTGTTATTGAGTATTTGAGAAACATTGGGAATCGCATGATTCATATGCTTGTGTTTGTGTTGTTTGGTGATCTTTCTATGAAGTTCTATTAAGTTCAAAGATTTTTGGACGAGAAAAAGAATGGAAACCCACACTTCCCAAACCATAGACAAGGCATTTCAAATCAATCAATAAGAAATGTTGTGTTATTGAGTATTTGAGAAACATTAGGAATCGCATGATTCGTATGCTTGTGTTTGTGTTGTGTGGTGATCTTTCTATCAAGTTCTTTTTAGTTCAAAGATTTTTGGACGAGAAAAATAATGGAAACCAACACTTCCTAAACCATAGCCTAGGCAAATCAAACCAATCAATAAGAAAGGTTGTGTTATTGAGAATTTGAGAAACATTCGGAATCGCATTATTCGTATGCTTGTGTTTGTGTTGTTCGGTGATCTTTCTATCAAGTTCTATTAAGTTCAAAGATTTTTGGACGAGAAAAATAATGGAAACCAACACTTCCCAAACCATAGCCTATGCAAATCAAACCAATCAATAAGATTGGTTGTGTTATTGAGAATTTGAGAAACATTAGGAATCGCATGATTCGTATCCTTGTGTTTGTGTTGTTTGGTGATCTTTCTATCAAGTTCTATTAAGTTCAAAGATTTTTAGACGAGAAAAAGAATGGAAACCAACACTTATCAAACCATATCTTAGGCAAATCAAACCAATCAATAACAAAAGTTGTGATATTGAGTATATGAGAAACATTAGGCATCGCATGATTCGTATGCTTGTGTTCTTGTTGTTTGATAATCTTTCTATTAAGTTCAAAGATTTTTGGACGAGAATAAGAATGGAAATCAACACTTCCCAAACCATAGCCTATGCAAATCAAACCAATCAATAAGATTGGTTGTTTTATTGAGAATTTGAGAAACATTAGGAATCACATGATTCGTGTGCTTGTGTTTGTGTTGTTTGGTGATCTTTCTATCAAGTTCTATTAAGTTCAAAGATTTTTGGACGAGAAAAAGAATAGAAACCAACACTTCCCAAACCATATCATAGGCAAATCAAACCAATTAATAAGAAAGGTCGTGTTATTGAGTATTTGAGAAACATTGGGAATCGCATGATTCATATGCTTGTGTTTGTGTTGTTTGGTGATCTTTCTATAAAGTTCAATTATTTTTGGACGAGAAAAATAATGGAAACCAACACTTCCCAAACCATATCCTAGTCAAATCAAACCAATCAATTAGAAAGGTTGTGTTATTGAGTGTTTGAGAAACTATAGGAATAGCATGATTTGTATGCTTATGTTTGTGTTGTTTGGTGATCTTTCTACTAAGTTCAATGATTTTACAACGAGAAAAAGAATGGAAACCAACACTTCCTAGCCTAGGCAAATCAAACCAATCAATAAGAAAGGTTGTGTTATTGAGAATTTGGTAAACATTAGGAAACGCATGATTCGTATGCTTGTATTTGTGTTGATTGGTGATCTTTCTATCATGTTCTATTATGTTCAAAGATTTTTGGACGAGAAAAAGAATGGAAACCAACACTTCCCAAACCATAGCCTAGGCAAATCAAGCCAATCAATAAGAAATGTTGTGTTATTGAGTATTTGAGAATCATTAGGAATCGCATGATTCGTATGCTTGAGTTTGTGTTGTTTGGTGATCTTTCTATTAAGTTCTATTAATTTCAAAGATTTTTGGACGAGAAAAAGAATGGAAAGCAACACTTCCCAATCCATATCCGAGGCAAATCAAACCAATCAATAAAAAAAGTTGTGTTATTGAGTATTGGATAAACATTAGGAATCGCATGATTCGTATGCTTGTGTTTGTGTTGTTTGGTGATCTTTCTATTAAGTTCTATTAAGTTCAAAGATTTTTGGACAAGAAAAAGAATGGAAACCAACACTTCCCAAACCATAGCCTATGCAGATCAAACCAACCAATAAGAAAGGTTGTGTTATTGAGTATTGGAGAAACATTAGGAATCGCATGATTCGTATGCTTGTTTTTGTGTTGTTTGGTGATCTTTCTATCAAGTTCTATTAAGTTCAATGATTTTTGGACGAGAAAAAGAATGGAAACCAACACTTCCCAAACCATAGCCTATGCAAATCAAACCAATCAATAAGATTGGTTGTGTTATTGAGAATTTGAGAAACATTAGGAATCGCATTATTCCTATGCTTGTGTTTGTGTTGTTCGGTGATCTTTCTATCAAGTTCTATTAAGTTCAAAGATTTTTGGACGAGAAAAAGAATGGAAACCAAGACTTCCCAAACCATAGGCTATGAAAATCAAACCAATCAATAAGATTGATTACGTTATTGAGAATTTGAGAAACATTAGGAATCGCATGATTCGTATGCTTGTGTTTGTGTTGTTTGGTGATCTTTCTATCAAGTTCTATTAAGTTCAAAGATTTTTGGACGAGAAAAACGATGGAAACCAACACTTCCCAAACCATAGCCTATGCAAATCAAACCAATCAATAAGATTGGTTGTGTTATTGAGAATTTGAGAAACATTAGGAATCGCATGATTCGTATGCTTGTGTTTGTGTTGTTTGGTGATCTTTCTATCAAGTTCTATTAAGTTCAAAGATTTTTTGACGAGTAAAATAATGGAAACCAACACTTCCCAAACCATAGCCTATGCAAATCAAACCAATCAATAAGATTGGTTGTGTTATTGAGAATTTGAGAAACATTAGGAATCGCATGATTCGTATGCTTGTGTTTGTGTTGTTTGGTGATCTTTCTATCAAGTTCTATTAAGTTCAAAGATTTTTGGACGAGAAAAATAATGGAAACCAACACTTCCCAAACCATAGCCTAGGCAAATGAAACCAATCAATAAGAAAGGTTGTGTTATTGAGAATTTGAGAAACATTAGGAATCGCATGATTCGTATGCTAGTGTTTGTGCTGTTTGGTGATCTTTCTATCAAGTTCTATTACGTTCAAAGATTTTTGGACGAGAAAAATAATGGAAACCAACAGTTCTCAAACCTTATCATAGGGAAATCAAACCAATCAATAAGAAAGGTTGTGTTATTGAGTATTTGAGAAACATCAGGTATCCCATGATTCGTATGCTTGTGTTTGTGTTGTTTGGTGATCTTTCTATCAAGTTCTATTAAGTTCAAAGATTTTAGGACGAGAAAAAGAACAGAAACCTACACTTCCCAAACCATATCCTAGGCAAATCAAACCAATTAATAAGAAAGGTTGTGTTATTGAGTATTTGAGAAACATTGGGAATCGCATGATTCATATGCTTGTGTTTGTGTTGTTTGGTGATCTTTCTATGAAGTTCTATTAAGTTCAAAGATTTTTGGACGAGAAAAAGAATGGAAACCCACACTTCCCAAACCATAGACAAGGCATTTCAAATCAATCAATAAGAAATGTTGTGTTATTGAGTATTTGAGAAACATTAGGAATCGCATGATTCGTATGCTTGTGTTTGTGTTGTGTGGTGATCTTTCTATCAAGTTC
This sequence comes from Polygonum maritimum, assembly GCA_963924305.1. Taxonomy (NCBI): domain Eukaryota; kingdom Viridiplantae; phylum Streptophyta; class Magnoliopsida; order Caryophyllales; family Polygonaceae; genus Polygonum; species Polygonum maritimum. The sequence goes on along the minus strand of OZ002736.1, from coordinate 13,649,347 downwards.
TTTTTAGTTCAAAGATTTTTGGACGAGAAAAATAATGGAAACCAACACTTCCTAAACCATAGCCTAGGCAAATCAAACCAATCAATAAGAAAGGTTGTGTTATTGAGTGTTTGAGAAACTATAGGAATAGCATGATTTGTATGCTTATGTTTGTGTTGTTTGGTGATCTTTCTACTAAGTTCAATGATTTTACAACGAGAAAAAGAATGGAAACCAACACTTCCTAGCCTAGGCAAATCAAACCAATCAATAAGAAAGGTTGTGTTATTGAGAATTTGGTAAACATTAGGAAACGCATGATTCGTATGCTTGTATTTGTGTTGATTGGTGATCTTTCTATCATGTTCTATTATGTTCAAAGATTTTTGGACGAGAAAAAGAATGGAAACCAACACTTCCCAAACCATAGCCTAGGCAAATCAAGCCAATCAATAAGAAATGTTGTGTTATTGAGTATTTGAGAATCATTAGGAATCGCATGATTCGTATGCTTGAGTTTGTGTTGTTTGGTGATCTTTCTATTAAGTTCTATTAATTTCAAAGATTTTTGGACGAGAAAAAGAATGGAAAGCAACACTTCCCAATCCATATCCGAGACAAATCAAACCAATCAATAAAAAAAGTTGTGTTATTGAGTATTGGATAAACATTAGGAATCGCATGATTCGTATGCTTGTGTTTGTGTTGTTTGGTGATCTTTCTATTAAGTTCTATTAAGTTCAAAGATTTTTGGACAAGAAAAAGAATGGAAACCAACACTTCCCAAACCATAGCCTATGCAGATCAAACCAACCAATAAGAAAGGTTGTGTTATTGAGTATTGGAGAAACATTAGGAATCGCATGATTCGTATGCTTGTTTTTGTGTTGTTTGGTGATCTTTCTATCAAGTTCTATTAAGTTCAATGATTTTTGGACGAGAAAAAGAATGGAAACCAACACTTCCCAAACCATAGCCTATGCAAATCAAACCAATCAATAAGATTGGTTGTGTTATTGAGAATTTGAGAAACATTAGGAATCGCATTATTCCTATGCTTGTGTTTGTGTTGTTCGGTGATCTTTCTATCAAGTTCTATTAAGTTCAAAGATTTTTGGACGAGAAAAAGAATGGAAACCAAGACTTCCCAAACCATAGGCTATGAAAATCAAACCAATCAATAAGATTGATTACGTTATTGAGAATTTGAGAAACATTAGGAATCGCATGATTCGTATGCTTGTGTTTGTGTTGTTTGGTGATCTTTCTATCAAGTTCTATTAAGTTCAAAGATTTTTGGACGAGAAAAACAATGGAAACCAACACTTCCCAAACCATAGCCTATGCAAATCAAACCAATCAATAAGATTGGTTGTGTTATTGAGAATTTGAGAAACATTAGGAATCGCATGATTCGTATGCTTGTGTTTGTGTTGTTTGGTGATCTTTCTATCAAGTTCTATTAAGTTCAAAGATTTTTTGACGAGTAAAATAATGGAAACCAACACTTCCCAAACCATAGCCTATGCAAATCAAACCAATCAATAAGATTGGTTGTGTTATTGAGAATTTGAGAAACATTAGGAATCGCATGATTCGTATGCTTGTGTTTGTGTTGTTTGGTGATCTTTCTATCAAGTTCTATTAAGTTCAAAGATTTTTGGACGAGAAAAATAATGGAAACCAACACTTCCCAAACCATAGCCTAGGCAAATGAAACCAATCAATAAGAAAGGTTGTGTTATTGAGAATTTGAGAAACATTAGGAATCGCATGATTCGTATGCTAGTGTTTGTGCTGTTTGGTGATCTTTCTATCATGTTCTATTACGTTCAAAGATTTTTGGACGAGAAAAATAATGGAAACCAACAGTTCTCAAACCTTATCATAGGGAAATCAAACCAATCAATAAGAAAGGTTGTGTTATTGAGTATTTGAGAAACATCAGGTATCCCATGATTCGTATGCTTGTGTTTGTGTTGTTTGGTGATCTTTCTATCAAGTTCTATTAAGTTCAAAGATTTTAGGACGAGAAAAAGAACAGAAACCTACACTTCCCAAACCATATCCTAGGCAAATCAAACCAATTAATAAGAAAGGTTGTGTTATTGAGTATTTGAGAAACATTGGGAATCGCATGATTCATATGCTTGTGTTTGTGTTGTTTGGTGATCTTTCTATGAAGTTCTATTAAGTTCAAAGATTTTTGGACGAGAAAAAGAATGGAAACCCACACTTCCCAAACCATAGACAAGGCATTTCAAATCAATCAATAAGAAATGTTGTGTTATTGAGTATTTGAGAAACATTAGGAATCGCATGATTCGTATGCTTGTGTTTGTGTTGTGTGGTGATCTTTCTATCAAGTTCTTTTTAGTTCAAAGATTTTTGGACGAGAAAAATAATGGAAACCAACACTTCCTAAACCATAGCCTAGGCAAATCAAACCAATCAATAAGAAAGGTTGTGTTATTGAGAATTTGAGAAACATTCGGAATCGCATTATTCGTATGCTTGTGTTTGTGTTGTTCGGTGATCTTTCTATCAAGTTCTATTAAGTTCAATGATTTTTGGACGAGAAAAATAATGGAAACCAACACTTCCCAAACCATAGCCTATGCAAATCAAACCAATCAATAAGATTGGTTGTGTTATTGAGAATTTGAGAAACATTAGGAATCGCATTATTCGTATCCTTGTGTTTGTGTTGTTTGGTGATCTTTCTATCAAGTTCTATTAAGTTCAAAGATTTTTAGACGAGAAAAAGAATGGAAACCAACACTTACCAAACCATATCTTAGGCAAATCAAACCAATCAATAACAAAAGTTGTGATATTGAGTATATGAGAAACATTAGGCATCGCATGATTCGTATGCTTGTGTTCTTGTTGTTTGATAATCTTTCTATTAAGTTCAAAGATTTTTGGACGAGAAAAAGAATGGAAATCAACACTTCCCAAACCATAGCCTATGCAAATCAAACCAATCAATAAGATTGGTTGTGTTATTGAGAATTTGAGAAACATTAGGAATCACATGATTCGTGTGCTTGTGTTTGTGTTGTTTGGTGATCTTTCTATCAAGTTCTATTAAGTTCAAAGATTTTTGGACGAGAAAAAGAATAGAAACCAACACTTCCCAAACCATATCATAGGCAAATCAAACCAATTAATAAGAAAGGTCGTGTTATTGAGTATTTGAGAAACATTGGGAATCGCATGATTCATATGCTTGTGTTTGTGTTGTTTGGTGATCTTTCTATAAAGTTCCATGATTTTTGGACGAGAAAAATAATGGAAACCAACACTTCCCAAACCATATCCTAGTCAAATCAAACCAATCAATTAGAAAGGTTGTGTTATTGAGTGTTTGAGAAACTATAGGAATAGCATGATTTGTATGCTTGTGTTTGTGTTGTTTGGTGATCTTTCTATTAAGTTTAATGATTTTACAACGAGAAAAAGATTGGAAACCAACACTTCCTAGCCTAGGCAAATCAAACCAATCAATAAGAAAGGTTGTGTTATTGAGAATTTGATAAACATTAGGAAACGCATGATTCGTATGCTTGTATTTGTGTTGATTGGTGATCTTTCTATCATGTTCTATTATGTTCAAAGATTTTTGGACGAGAAAAAGAATGGAAACCAACACTCCCAAACCATAGCCTAGGCAAATCAAGCCAATCAATAAGAAATGTTGTGTTATTGAGTATTTGAGAATCATTAGGAATCGCATGATTCGTATGCTTGAGTTTGTGTTGTTTGGTGATCTTTCTATTAAGTTCTATTAATTTCAAAGATTTTAAGACGAGAAAAAGATTGGAAAGCAACACTTCCCAATCCATATCCTAGGCAAATCAAACCAATCAATAAGAAAAGTTGTGTTATTGAGTATTGGATAAACATTAGGAATCGCATGATTCGTATGCTTGTGTTTGTGTTGTTTGGTGATCTTTCTATTAAGTTCTATTAAGTTCAAAGATTTTTGGACAAGAAAAAGAATGGAAACCAACACTTCCCAAACCATAGCCTATGCAGATCAAACCAACCAATAAGAAAGGTTGTGTTATTGAGTATTGGAGAAACATTAGGAATCGCATGATTCGTATGCTTGTTTTTGTGTTGTTTGGTGATCTTTCTATCAAGTTCTATTAAGTTCAATGATTTTTGGACCAGAAAAAGAATGGAAACCAACACTTCCCAAACCATAGCCTATGCAAATCAAACCAATCAATAAGATTGGTTGTGTTATTGAGAATTTGAGAAACATTAGGAATCGCATTATTCGTATGCTTGTGTTTGTGTTGTTCGGTGATCTTTCTATCAAGTTCTATTAAGTTCAAATATTTTTGGACGAGAAAAAGAATGGAAACCAAGACTTCCCAAACCATAGGCTATGAAAATCAAACCAATCAATAAGATTGATTACGTTATTGAGAATTTGAGAAACATTAGGAATCGCATGATTCGTATGCTTGTGTTTGTGTTGTTTGGTGATCTTTCTATCAAGTTATATTAAGTTCAAAGATTTTTGGACGAGAAAAACAATGGAAACCAACACTTCCCAAACCATAGCCTATGCAAATCAAACCAATCAATAAGATTGGTTGTGTTATTGAGAATTTGAGAAACATTAGGAATCGCATGATTCGTATGCTTGTGTTTGTGTTGTTTGGTGATCTTTCTATCAAGTTCTTTTTAGTTCAAAGATTTTTGGACGAGAAAAATAATGGAAACCAACACTTCCTAAACCATAGCCTAGGCAAATCAAACCAATCAATAAGAAAGGTTGTGTTATTGAGAATTTGAGAAACATTCGGAATCGCATTATTCGTATGCTTGTGTTTGTGTTGTTCGGTGATCTTTCTATCAAGTTCCATTAAGTTCAAAGATTTTTGGACGAGAAAAATAATGGAAACCAACACTTCCCAAACCATAGCCTATGCAAATCAAACCAATCAATAAGATTGGTTGTGTTATTGAGAATTTGAGAAACATTAGGAATCGCATGATTCGTATCCTTGTGTTTGTGTTGTTTGGTGATCTTTCTATCAAGTTCTATTAAGTTCAAAGATTTTTAGACGAGAAAAAGAATGGAAACCAACACTTACCAAACCATATCTTAGGCAAATCTAACCAATCAATAACAAAAGTTGTGATATTGAGTATATGAGAAACATTAGGCATCGCATGATTCGTATGCTTGTGTTCTTGTTGTTTGATAATCTTTCTATTAAGTTCAAAGATTTTTGGACGAGAAAAAAAATGGAAATCAACACTTCCCAAACCATAGCCTATGCAAATCAAACCAATCAATAAGATTGGTTGTGTTATTGAGAATTTGAGAAACATTAGGAATCACATGATTCGTGTGCTTGTGTTTGTGTTGTTTGGTGATCTTTCTATCAAGTTCTATTAAGTTCAAAGATTTTTGGACGAGAAAAAGAATAGAAACCAACACTTCCCAAACCATATCATAGGCAAATCAAACCAATTAATAAGAAAGGTCGTGTTATTGAGTATTTGAGAAACATTGGGAATCGCATGATTCATATGCTTGTGTTTGTGTTGTTTGGTGATCTTTCTATAAAGTTCAATGATTTTTGGACGAGAAAAATAATGGAAACCAACACTTCCCAAACCATATCCTAGTCAAATCAAACCAATCAATTAGAAAGGTTGTGTTATTGAGTGTTTGAGAAACTATAGGAATAACATGATTTGTATGCTTGTGTTTGTGTTGTTTGGTGATCTTTCTATTAAGTTTAATGATTTTACAACGAGAAAAAGAATGGAAACCAACACTTCCTAGCCTAGGCAAATCAAACCAATCAATAAGAAAGGTTGTGTTATTGAGCATTTGATAAACATTAGGAAACGCATGATTCGTATGCTTGTATTTGTGTTGATTGGTGATCTTTCTATCATGTTCTATTATGTTCAAAGATTTTTGGACGAGAAAAAGAATGGAAACCAACACTTCCCAAACCATAGCCTAGGCAAATCAAGCCAATCAATAAGAAATGTTGTGTTATTGAGTATTTGAGAATCATTAGGAATCGCATGATTCGTATGCTTGAGTTTGTGTTGTTTGGTGATCTTTCTATTAAGTTCTATTAATTTCAAAGATTTTTGGACGAGAAAAAGAATGGAAAGCAACACTTCCCAATCCATATCCTAGGCAAATCAAACCAATCAATAAGAAAAGTTGTGTTATTGAGTATTGGATAAACATTAGGAATCGCATGATTCGTATGCTTGTGTTTGTGTTGTTTGGTGATCTTTCTATTAAGTTCTATTAAGTTCAAAGATTTTTGGACAAGAAAAAGAATGGAAACCAACACTTCCCAAACCATAGCCTATGCAGATCAAACCAACCAATAAGAAAGGTTGTGTTATTGAGTATTGGAGAAACATTAGGAATCGCATGATTCGTATGCTTGTTTTTGTGTTGTTTGGTGATCTTTCTATCAAGTTCTATTAAGTTCAATGATTTTTGGACCAGAAAAAGAATGGAAACCAACACTTCCCAAACCATAGCCTATGCAAATCAAACCAATCAATAAGATTGGTTGTGTTATTGAGAATTTGAGAAACATTAGGAATCGCATTATTCGTATGCTTGTGTTTGTGTTGTTCGATGATCTTTCTATCAAGTTCTATTAAGTTCAAATATTTTTGGACGAGAAAAAGAATGGAAACCAAGACTTCCCAAACCATAGGCTATGAAAATCAAACCAATCAATAAGATTGATTACGTTATTGAGAATTTGAGAAACATTAGGAATCGCATGATTCGTATGCTTGTGTTTGTGTTGTTTGGTGATCTTTCTATAAAGTTATATTAAGTTCAAAGATTTTTGGACGAGAAAAACAATGGAAACCAACACTTCCCAAACCATAGCCTATGCAAATCAAACCAATCAATAAGATTGGTTGTGTTATTGAGAATTTGAGAAACATTAGGAATCGCATGATTCGTATGCTTGTGTTTGTGTTGTTTGGTGATCTTTCTATCAAGTTCTTTTTAGTTCAAAGATTTTTGGACGAGAAAAATAATGGAAACCAACACTTCCTAAACCATAGCCTAGGCAAATCAAACCAATCAATAAGAAAGGTTGTGTTATTGAGAATTTGAGAAACATTCGGAATCGCATTATTCGTATGCTTGTGTTTGTGTTGTTCGGTGATCTTTCTATCAAGTTCTATTAAGTTCAAAGATTTTTGGACGAGAAAAATAATGGAAACCAACACTTCCCAAACCATAGCCTATGCAAATCAAACCAATCAATAAGATTGGTTGTGTTATTGAGAATTTGAGAAACATTAGGAATCGCATGATTCGTATCCTTGTGTTTGTGTTGTTTGGTGATCTTTCTATCAAGTTCTATTAAGTTCAAAGATTTTTAGACGAGAAAAAGAATGGAAACCAACACTTACCAAACCATATCTTAGGCAAATCAAACCAATCAATAACAAAAGTTGTGATATTGAGTATATGAGAAACATTAGGCATCGCATGATTCGTATGCTTGTGTTCTTGTTGTTTGATAATCTTTCTATTAAGTTCAAAGATTTTTGGACGGGAAAAAGAATGGAAATCAACACTTCCCAAACCATAGCCTATGCAAATCAAACCAATCAATAAGATTGGTTGTGTTATTGAGAATTTGAGAAACATTAGGAATCACATGATTCGTGTGCTTGTGTTTGTGTTGTTTGGTGATCTTTCTATCAAGTTCTATTAAGTTCAAAGATTTTTGGACGAGAAAAAGAATAGAAACCAACACTTCCCAAACCATATCATAGGCAAATCAAACCAATTAATAAGAAAGGTCGTGTTATTGAGTATTTGAGAAACATTGGGAATCGCATGATTCATATGCTTGTGTTTGTGTTGTTTGGTGATCTTTCTATAAAGTTCAATGATTTTTGGACGAGAAAAATAATGGAAACCAACACTTCCCAAACCATATCCTAGTCAAATCAAACCAATCAATTAGAAAGGTTGTGTTATTGAGTGTTTGAGAAACTATAGGAATAGCATGATTTGTATGCTTGTGTTTGTGTTGTTTGGTGATCTTTCTATTAAGTTCAATGATTTTACAACGAGAAAAAGAATGGAAACCAACACTTCCTAGCCTAGGCAAATCAAACCAATCAATAAGAAAGGTTGTGTTATTGAGAATTTGATAAACATTAGGAAACGCATGATTCGTATGCTTGTATTTGTGTTGATTGGTGATCTTTCTATCATTTTCCATTATGTTCAAAGATTTTTGGACGAGAAAAGGAATGGAAACCAACACTTCCCAAACCATAGCCTAGGCAAATCAAGCCAATCAATAAGAAATGTTGTGTTATTGAGTATTTGAGAATCATTAGGAATCGCATGATTCGTATGCTTGAGTTTGTGTTGTTTGGTGATCTTTCTATTAAGTTCTATTAATTTCAAAGATTTTTGGACGAGAAAAAGAATGGAAAGCAACACTTCCCAATCCATATCCTAGGCAAATCAAACCAATCAATAAGAAAAGTTGTGTTATTGAGTATTGGATAAACATTAGGAATCGCATGATTCGTATGCTTGTGTTTGTGTTGTTTGGTGATCTTTCTATTAAGTTCTATTAAGTTCAAAGATTTTTGGACAAGAAAAAGAATGGAAACCAACACTTCCCAAACCATAGCCTATGCAGATCAAACCAACCAATAAGAAAGGTTGTGTTATTGAGTATTGGAGAAACATTAGGAATCGCATGATTCGTATGCTTGTTTTTGTGTTGTTTGGTGATCTTTCTATCAAGTTCTATTAAGTTCAATGATTTTTGGACGAGAAAAAGAATGGAAACCAACACTTCCCAAACCATAGCCTATGCAAATCAAACCAATCAATAAGATTGGTTGTGTTATTGAGAATTTGAGAAACATTAGGAATCGCATTATTCGTATGCTTGTGTTTGTGTTGTTCGGTGATCTTTCTATCAAGTTCTATTAAGTTCAAAGATTTTTGGACGAGAGAAGGAATGGAAACCAAGACTTCCCAAACCATAGGCTATGAAAATCAAACCAATCAATAAGATTGATTATGTTATTGAGAATTTGAAAAACATTAGGAATCGCATGATTCGTATGCTTGTGTTTGTGTTGTTTGGTGATCTTTCTATCAAGTTCTATTAAGTTCAAAGATTTTTGGACGAGAAAAATAATGGAAACCAACACTTCTCAAACCATAGCCTATGCAAATCAAACCAATCAATAAGCTTGGTTGTGTTATTGAGAATTTGAGAAACATTAGGAATCGCATGATTCGCATGCTTGTGTTTGTGCTGTTTGGTGATCTTTCTATCAAGTTCTATTAAGTTCAAAGATTTTTGGACGAGAAAAATAATGGAAACCAACACTTCTCAAACCTTATCATCGGGAAATCAAACCAATCAATAAGAAAGGTTGTGTTATTGAGTATTTGAGAAACATCAGGTATCCCATGATTCGTATGCTTGTGTTTGTGTTGTTTGGTGATCTGTTCTATTAAGTTCAAAGATTTTTGGACGAGAAAAAGAACAGAAACCTACACTTCCCAAACCATATCCTAGGCAAATCAAACCAATTAATAAGAAAGGTTGTGTTATTGAGTATTTGAGAAACATTGGGAATCACATGATTCATATGCTTGTGTTTGTGTTGTTTGGTGATCTTTCTATTAAGTTCAATGATTTTTGGACGAGAAAAAGAATGGAAACCAACACTTCCCAAACCATATCCTAGGCAAATCAAACCAAACAATAAGAAAGGTTGTGTTATTGAGAATTTGAGAAACATTAGGAATCGCATGATTCGTATGCTTGTCTTTGTGTTGTTTGGTGATCTTTCTATGAAGTTCTATTAAGTTCAAAGATTTTTGGACGAGAAAAAGAATGGAAACCAACACTTCCCAAAGCATAGACAAGGCATTTCAAATCAATCAATAAGAAATGTTGTGTTATTGAGTATTTGAGAAACATTAGGAATCGCATGATTCGTATGCTTGTGTTTGTCTTGTGTGGTGATCTTTCTATCAAGTTCTTTTTAGTTCAAAGATTTTTGGACGAGAAAAATAATGGAAACCAACACTTCCTAAACCATAGCCTAGGCAAATCAAACCAATCAATAAGAGAGGTTGTGTTATTGAGAATTTGAGAAACATTAGGAATCGCATGATTCGTATGCTTGTGTTTGTGTTGTTTGGTGATCTTTCTATCAAGTTCTATTAAGTTCAAAGATTTTTGGACGAGAAAAAGAATGGAAACCAACACTTCCCAAATCGTATCCTAGGCAAATCAAACCAATCAAAAATAAAGGTTGTGTTATTGAGTATATGAGAAACATTAGGCATCACATGATAAGTATGCTTGTGTTTGTGTTGTTTGGTAATCTTTCTATTAAGTTCAAAGATTTTTACACGAGAAAAAGAATGGAAAGCAATACTTCCCAAACCATATCCTAGGCAAATCAAACCAATCAATAAGAAAGGTTGTGTTATTGAGAATTTGAGAAACATTAGGAATCGCATGATTCGTATGCTTGTGTTTGTGTTGTTTGGTGATCTTTCTATCAAGTTCTTTTTAGTTCAAAGATTTTTGGACGAGAAAAATAATGGAAACCAACACTTCCTAAACCATAGCCTAGGCAAATCAAACCAATCAATAAGAAAGGTTGTGTTATTGAGAATTTGAGAAACATTCGGAATCGCATTATTCGTATGCTTGTGTTTGTGTTGTTTGGTGATCTGTTCTATTAAGTTCAAAGATTTTTGGACGAGAAAAAGAACAGAAACCTACACTTCCCAAACCATATCCTAGGCAAATCAAACCAATTAATAAGAAAGGTTGTGTTATTGAGTATTTGAGAAACATTGGGAATCACATGATTCATATGCTTGTGTTTGTGTTGTTTGGTGATCTTTCTATTAAGTTCAATGATTTTTGGACGAGAAAAAGAATGGAAACCAACACTTCCCAAACCATATCCTAGGCAAATCAAACCAAACAATAAGAAAGGTTGTGTTATTGAGAATTTGAGAAACATTAGGAATCGCATGATTCGTATGCTTGTCTTTGTGTTGTTTGGTGATCTTTCTATGAAGTTCTATTAAGTTCAAAGATTTTTGGACGAGAAAAAGAATGGAAACCAACACTTCCCAAAGCATAGACAAGGCATTTCAAATCAATCAATAAGAAATGTTGTGTTATTGAGTATTTGAGAAACATTAGGAATCGCATGATTCGTATGCTTGTCTTTGTGTTGTTTGGTGATCTTTCTATGAAGTTCTATTAAGTTCAAAGATTTTTGGACGAGAAAAAGAATGGAAACCAACACTTCCCAAAGCATAGACAAGGCATTTCAAATCAATCAATAAGAAATGTTGTGTTATTGAGTATTTGAGAAACATTAGGAATCGTATGATTCGTATGCTTGTGTTTGTGTTGTTTGGTGATCTTTCTATTAAGTTCTATTAAGTTCAAAGATTTTTGGACAAGAAAAAGAATGGAAACCAACACTTCCCAAACCATAGCCTAGGCAAATCAAACTAATCAATAAGAAATGTTGTGTGATTGAGTATTTGAGAGACATTAGGAATCGCATGATTCGTATAATTGTGTTTGTGTTGTTTGGTGATCTTTCTATTAAGTTCTATTAAGTTCAAAGATTTTTGGACAAGAAAAAGAATGGAAACCAACACTTCCCAAACCATAGCCTAGGCAAATCAAACCAATTAATAAGAAAGGTTGTGTTATTGAGTATTTGAGAAACATTGGGAATCACATGATTCATATGCTTGTGTTTGTGTTGTTTGGTGATCTTTCTATTAAGTTCAATGATTTTTGGACGAGAAAAAGAATGGAAACCAACACTTCCCAAACCATATCCTAGGCAAATCAAACCAAACAATAAGAAAGGTTGTGTTATTGAGAATTTGAGAAACATTAGGAATCGCATGATTCGTATGCTTGTCTTTGTGTTGTTTGGTGATCTTTCTATGAAGTTCTATTAAGTTCAAAGATTTTTGGACGAGAAAAAGAATGGAAACCAACACTTCCCAAAGCATAGACAAGGCATTTCAAATCAATCAATAAGAAATGTTGTGTTATTGAGTATTTGAGAAACATTAGGAATCGCATGATTCGTATGCTTGTGTTTGTCTTGTGTGGTGATCTTTCTATCAAGTTCTTTTTAGTTCAAAGATTTTTGGACGAGAAAAATAATGGAAACCAACACTTCCTAAACCATAGCCTAGGCAAATCAAACCAATCAATAAGAGAGGTTGTGTTATTGAGAATTTGAGAAACATTAGGAATCGCATGATTCGTATGCTTGTGTTTGTGTTGTTTGGTGATCTTTCTATCAAGTTCTATTAAGTTCAAAGATTTTTGGACGAGAAAAAGAATGGAAACCAACACTTCCCAAATCGTATCCTAGGCAAATCAAACCAATCAAAAATAAAGGTTGTGTTATTGAATATATGAGAAACATTAGGCATCACATGATAAGTATGCTTGTGTTTGTGTTGTTTGGTAATCTTTCTATTAAGTTCAAAGATTTTTACACGAGAAAAAGAATGGAAAGCAATACTTCCCAAACCATATCCTAGGCAAATCAAACCAATCAATAAGAAAGGTTGTGTTATTGAGAATTTGAGAAACATTAGGAATCGCATGATTCGTATGCTTGTGTTTGTGTTGTTTGGTGATCTTTCTATCAAGTTCTTTTTAGTTCAAAGATTTTTGGACGAGAAAAATAATGGAAACCAACACTTCCTAAACCATAGCCTAGGCAAATCAAACCAATCAATAAGAAAGGTTGTGTTATTGAGAATTTGAGAAACATTCGGAATCGCATTATTCGTATGCTTGTGTTTGTGTTGTTTGGTGATCTGTTCTATTAAGTTCAAAGATTTTTGGACGAGAAAAAGAACAGAAACCTACACTTCCCAAACCATATCCTAGGCAAATCAAACCAATTAATAAGAAAGGTTGTGTTATTGAGTATTTGAGAAACATTGGGAATCACATGATTCATATGCTTGTGTTTGTGTTGTTTGGTGATCTTTCTATTAAGTTCAATGATTTTTGGACGAGAAAAAGAATGGAAACCAACACTTCCCAAACCATATCCTAGGCAAATCAAACCAAACAATAAGAAAGGTTGTGTTATTGAGAATTTGAGAAACATTAGGAATCGCATGATTCGTATGCTTGTCTTTGTGTTGTTTGGTGATCTTTCTATGAAGTTCTATTAAGTTCAAAGATTTTTGGACGAGAAAAAGAATGGAAACCAACACTTCCCAAAGCATAGACAAGGCATTTCAAATCAATCAATAAGAAATGTTGTGTTATTGAGTATTTGAGAAACATTAGGAATCGCATGATTCGTATGCTTGTGTTTGTCTTGTGTGGTGATCTTTCTATCAAGTTCTTTTTAGTTCAAAGATTTTTGGACGAGAAAAATAATGGAAACCAACACTTCCTAAACCATAGCCTAGGCAAATCAAACCAATCAATAAGAGAGGTTGTGTTATTGAGAATTTGAGAAACATTAGGAATCGCATGATTCGTATGCTTGTGTTTGTGTTGTTTGGTGATCTTTCTATCAAGTTCTATTAAGTTCAAAGATTTTTGGACGAGAAAAAGAATGGAAACCAACACTTCCCAAATCGTATCCTAGGCAAATCAAACCAATCAAAAATAAAGGTTGTGTTATTGAGTATATGAGAAACATTAGGCATCACATGATAAGTATGCTTGTGTTTGTGTTGTTTGGTAATCTTTCTATTAAGTTCAAAGATTTTTACACGAGAAAAAGAATGGAAAGCAATACTTCCCAAACCATATCCTAGGCAAATCAAACCAATCAATAAGAAAGGTTGTGTTATTGAGAATTTGAGAAACATTAGGAATCGCATGATTCGTATGCTTGTGTTTGTGTTGTTTGGTGATCTTTCTATCAAGTTCTTTTTAGTTCAAAGATTTTTGGACGAGAAAAATAATGGAAACCAACACTTCCTAAACCATAGCCTAGGCAAATCAAACCAATCAATAAGAAAGGTTGTGTTATTGAGAATTTGAGAAACATTCGGAATCGCATTATTCGTATGCTTGTGTTTGTGTTGTTTGGTGATCTGTTCTATTAAGTTCAAAGATTTTTGGACGAGAAAAAGAACAGAAACCTACACTTCCCAAACCATATCCTAGGCAAATCAAACCAATTAATAAGAAAGGTTGTGTTATTGAGTATTTGAGAAACATTGGGAATCACATGATTCATATGCTTGTGTTTGTGTTGTTTGGTGATCTTTCTATTAAGTTCAATGATTTTTGGACGAGAAAAAGAATGGAAACCAACACTTCCCAAACCATATCCTAGGCAAATCAAACCAAACAATAAGAAAGGTTGTGTTATTGAGAATTTGAGAAACATTAGGAATCGCATGATTCGTATGCTTGTCTTTGTGTTGTTTGGTGATCTTTCTATGAAGTTCTATTAAGTTCAAAGATTTTTGGACGAGAAAAAGAATGGAAACCAACACTTCCCAAAGCATAGACAAGGCATTTCAAATCAATCAATAAGAAATGTTGTGTTATTGAGTATTTGAGAAACATTAGGAATCGCATGATTCGTATGCTTGTCTTTGTGTTGTTTGGTGATCTTTCTATGAAGTTCTATTAAGTTCAAAGATTTTTGGACGAGAAAAAGAATGGAAACCAACACTTCCCAAAGCATAGACAAGGCATTTCAAATCAATCAATAAGAAATGTTGTGTTATTGAGTATTTGAGAAACATTAGGAATCGTATGATTCGTATGCTTGTGTTTGTGTTGTTTGGTGATCTTTCTATTAAGTTCTATTAAGTTCAAAGATTTTTGGACAAGAAAAAGAATGGAAACCAACACTTCCCAAACCATAGCCTAGGCAAATCAAACTAATCAATAAGAAATGTTGTGTGATTGAGTATTTGAGAGACATTAGGAATCGCATGATTCGTATAATTGTGTTTGTGTTGTTTGGTGATCTTTCTATTAAGTTCTATTAAGTTCAAAGATTTTTGGACAAGAAAAAGAATGGAAACCAACACTTCCCAAACCATAGCCTAGGCAAATCAAACCAATTAATAAGAAAGGTTGTGTTATTGAGTATTTGAGAAACATTGGGAATCACATGATTCATATGCTTGTGTTTGTGTTGTTTGGTGATCTTTCTATTAAGTTCAATGATTTTTGGACGAGAAAAAGAATGGAAACCAACACTTCCCAAACCATATCCTAGGCAAATCAAACCAAACAATAAGAAAGGTTGTGTTATTGAGAATTTGAGAAACATTAGGAATCGCATGATTCGTATGCTTGTCTTTGTGTTGTTTGGTGATCTTTCTATGAAGTTCTATTAAGTTCAAAGATTTTTGGACGAGAAAAAGAATGGAAACCAACACTTCCCAAAGCATAGACAAGGCATTTCAAATCAATCAATAAGAAATGTTGTGTTATTGAGTATTTGAGAAACATTAGGAATCGCATGATTCGTATGCTTGTGTTTGTCTTGTGTGGTGATCTTTCTATCAAGTTCTTTTTAGTTCAAAGATTTTTGGACGAGAAAAATAATGGAAACCAACACTTCCTAAACCATAGCCTAGGCAAATCAAACCAATCAATAAGAGAGGTTGTGTTATTGAGAATTTGAGAAACATTAGGAATCGCATGATTCGTATGCTTGTGTTTGTGTTGTTTGGTGATCTTTCTATCAAGTTCTATTAAGTTCAAAGATTTTTGGACGAGAAAAAGAATGGAAACCAACACTTCCCAAATCGTATCCTAGGCAAATCAAACCAATCAAAAATAAAGGTTGTGTTATTGAATATATGAGAAACATTAGGCATCACATGATAAGTATGCTTGTGTTTGTGTTGTTTGGTAATCTTTCTATTAAGTTCAAAGATTTTTACACGAGAAAAAGAATGGAAAGCAATACTTCCCAAACCATATCCTAGGCAAATCAAACCAATCAATAAGAAAGGTTGTGTTATTGAGAATTTGAGAAACATTAGGAATCGCATGATTCGTATGCTTGTGTTTGTGTTGTTTGGTGATCTTTCTATCAAGTTCTTTTTAGTTCAAAGATTTTTGGACGAGAAAAATAATGGAAACCAACACTTCCTAAACCATAGCCTAGGCAAATCAAACCAATCAATAAGAAAGGTTGTGTTATTGAGAATTTGAGAAACATTCGGAATCGCATTATTCGTATGCTTGTGTTTGTGTTGTTTGGTGATCTGTTCTATTAAGTTCAAAGATTTTTGGACGAGAAAAAGAACAGAAACCTACACTTCCCAAACCATATCCTAGGCAAATCAAACCAATTAATAAGAAAGGTTGTGTTATTGAGTATTTGAGAAACATTGGGAATCACATGATTCATATGCTTGTGTTTGTGTTGTTTGGTGATCTTTCTATTAAGTTCAATGATTTTTGGACGAGAAAAAGAATGGAAACCAACACTTCCCAAACCATATCCTAGGCAAATCAAACCAAACAATAAGAAAGGTTGTGTTATTGAGAATTTGAGAAACATTAGGAATCGCATGATTCGTATGCTTGTCTTTGTGTTGTTTGGTGATCTTTCTATGAAGTTCTATTAAGTTCAAAGATTTTTGGACGAGAAAAAGAATGGAAACCAACACTTCCCAAAGCATAGACAAGGCATTTCAAATCAATCAATAAGAAATGTTGTGTTATTGAGTATTTGAGAAACATTAGGAATCGCATGATTCGTATGCTTGTCTTTGTGTTGTTTGGTGATCTTTCTATGAAGTTCTATTAAGTTCAAAGATTTTTGGACGAGAAAAAGAATGGAAACCAACACTTCCCAAAGCATAGACAAGGCATTTCAAATCAATCAATAAGAAATGTTGTGTTATTGAGTATTTGAGAAACATTAGGAATCGTATGATTCGTATGCTTGTGTTTGTGTTGTTTGGTGATCTTTCTATTAAGTTCTATTAAGTTCAAAGATTTTTGGACAAGAAAAAGAATGGAAACCAACACTTCCCAAACCATAGCCTAGGCAAATCAAACTAATCAATAAGAAATGTTGTGTGATTGAGTATTTGAGAGACATTAGGAATCGCATGATTCGTATAATTGTGTTTGTGTTGTTTGGTGATCTTTCTATCAAAATCTATTAAGTTCAAAGATTTTTGGACGAGAAAAAGAATGGAAACCAACACTTCCCAAATCATATCCTAGGCAAATCAAAGCAATCAATTAGAAAGGTTGTGTAATTGAGTATTTGAGAAACTATAGGAATCGCATGATTTGTATGCTTGTGTTTGTGTTGTTTGGTGATCTTAATATTAAGTTCAATGATTTTACGACGAGAAAAAGAATGGAAACCAACACTTCCCAAATCATATCCTAGGCAAATCAAACCAATCAATAAGAAAGGTTGTGTTATTGAGAATTTGAGAAACATTAGGAATCGCATGATTCGTATGCTTGTGTTTGTGTTGTTAGGTGATCTTTCTATCAAGTTCTATTAAGCTCAAAGATTTTTTGACGAGAAAAAAAATTGGAAACCAACACTTCCCAAACCATATCCTAGGAAAATCAAACCAATCAATAAGAAATGTTGTGTTATTGAGTATTTGAGAATCATTAGGAATCGCATGATTCGTATGCTTGAGTTTGTGTTGTTTGGTGATCTTTCTATTAAGTTCTATTAATTTCAAAGATTTTTGGACGAGAAAAAGAGTGGAAAGCAACACTTCCCAATCCATATCCTAGGCAAATCAAACCAATCAATAAGAAAAGTTGTGTTATTGAGTATTGGATAAACATTAGGAATCGCATGATTCGTATGCTTGTGTTTGTGTTGTTTGGTGATCTTTCTATTAAGTTCTATTAAGTTCAAAGATTTTTGGACAAGAAAAAGAATGGAAACCAGCACTTCCCAAACCATAGCCTATGCAGATCAAACCAACCAATAAGAAAGGTTGTGTTATTGAGTATTGGAGAAACATTAGGAATCACAATGTTTCGTATGCTTGTTTTTGTATTGTTTGGTGATCTTTCTATCAAGTTCTATTAAGTTCAAAGATTTTTGGACGAGAAAAAGAATGGAAACCAACACTTCCCAAACCATAACCTATGCAAATCAAACCAATCAATAAGATTGGTTGTGTTATTGAGAATTTGAGAAACAATAGGAATCGCATTATTCGTATGCTTGTGTTTGTGTTGTTCGGTGATCTTTCTATCAAGTTCTATTAAGTTCAAAGATTTTTGGACGAGAAAAAGAATGGAAACCAAGACTTCCCAAACCATAGGCTATGAAAATGAAACCAATTAATAAGATTGATTATGTTATTGAGAATTTGAGAAACATTAGGAATCGCATGATTCGTATGCTTGTGTTTGTGTTGTTTGGTGATCTTTCTATCAAGTTCTATTAAGTTCAAAGATTTTTGGACGAGAAAAATAATGGAAACCAACACTTCCCAAACCATAGCCTATGCAAATCAAACCAATCAATAAGATTGGTTGTGTTATTGAGAATTTGAGAAACATTAGGAATCGCTTGATTCGTATGCTTGTGTTTGTGTTGTTTGGTGATCTTTCTATCAAGTTCTATTAA
Source organism: Polygonum maritimum (assembly GCA_963924305.1). Taxonomy (NCBI): domain Eukaryota; kingdom Viridiplantae; phylum Streptophyta; class Magnoliopsida; order Caryophyllales; family Polygonaceae; genus Polygonum; species Polygonum maritimum. The sequence goes on along the minus strand of OZ002736.1, from coordinate 13,630,705 downwards.
GTTCAAAGATTTTTGGACGAGAAAAATAATGGAAACCAACACTTCCCAAACCATAGCCTATGCAAATCAAACCAATCAATAAGATTGGTTGTGTTATTGAGAATTTGAGAAACATTAGGAATCGCATGATTCGTATGCTTGTGTTTGTGCTGTTTGGTGATCTTTCTATCAAGTTCTATTAAGTTCAAAGATTTTTGGACGAGAAAAATAATGGAAACCAACACTTCTCAAACCTTATCATAGGGAAATCAAACCAATCAATACGAAAGGTTGTGTTATTGAGTATTTGAGAAACATCAGGTATCCCATGATTCGTATGCTTGTGTTTGTGTTGTTTGGTGATCTTTCTATCAAGTTCTATTAAGTTCAAAGATTTTTGGACGAGAAAAAGAACAGAAACCTACACTTCCCAAACCATATCCTAGGCAAATCAAACCAATTAATAAGAAAGGTTGTGTTATTGAGTATTTGAGAAACATTGGGAATCGCATGATTCATATGCTTGTGTTTGTGTTGTTTGGTGATCTTTCTATTAAGTTCAGTGATTTTTGGACGAGAAAAAGAATGGAAACCAAGAATTCCCAAACCATATCCTAGGCAAATCAAACCAATCAATAAGAAAGGTTATGTTATTGAGAATTTGAGAAACATTAGGAATCGCATGATTCGTATGCTTGTGTTTGTGTTGTTTGGAGATCTTTCTATGAAGTTCTATTAAGTTCAAAGATTTTTGGACGAGAAAAAAAATGGAAATCAACACTTCCCAAACCATAGCCTATGCAAATCAAACCAATCAATAAGATTGGTTGTGTTATTGAGAATTTGAGAAACATTAGGAATCACATGATTCGTGTGCTTGTGTTTGTGTTGTTTGGTGATCTTTCTATCAAGTTCTATTAAGTTCAAAGATTTTTGGACGAGAAAAAGAATAGAAACCAACACTTCCCAAACCATATCATAGGCAAATCAAACCAATTAATAAGAAAGGTCGTGTTATTGAGTATTTGAGAAACATTGGGAATCGCATGATTCATATGCTTGTGTTTGTGTTGTTTGGTGATCTTTCTATAAAGTTCAATGATTTTTGGACGAGAAAAATAATGGAAACCAACACTTCCCAAACCATATCCTAGTCAAATCAAACCAATCAATTAGAAAGGTTGTGTTATTGAGTGTTTGAGAAACTATAGGAATAACATGATTTGTATGCTTGTGTTTGTGTTGTTTGGTGATCTTTCTATTAAGTTTAATGATTTTACAACGAGAAAAGAATGGAAACCAACACTTCCTAGCCTAGGCAAATCAAACCAATCAATAAGAAAGGTTGTGTTATTGAGAATTTGATAAACATTAGGAAACGCATGATTCGTATGCTTGTATTTGTGTTGATTGGTGATCTTTCTATCATGTTCTATTATGTTCAAAGATTTTTGGACGAGAAAAAGAATGGAAACCAACACTTCCCAAACCATAGCCTAGGCAAATCAAGCCAATCAATAAGAAATGTTGTGTTATTGAGTATTTGAGAATCATTAGGAATTGCATGATTCGTATGCTTGAGTTTGTGTTGTTTGGTGATCTTTCTATTAAGTTCTATTAATTTCAAAGATTTTTGGACGAGAAAAAGAATGGAAAGCAACAGTTCCCAATCCATATCCTAGGCAAATCAAACCAATCAATAAGAAAAGTTGTGTTATTGAGTATTGGATAAACATTAGGAATCGCATGATTCGTATGCTTGTGTTTGTGTTGTTTGGTGATCTTTCTATTAAGTTCTATTAAGTTCAAAGATTTTTGGACAAGAAAAAGAATGGAAACCAACACTTCCCAAACCATAGCCTATGCAGATCAAACCAACCAATAAGAAAGGTTGTGTTATTGAGTATTGGAGAAACATTAGGAATCGCATGATTCGTATGCTTGTTTTTGTGTTGTTTGGTGATCTTTCTATCAGGTTCTATTAAGTTCAATGATTTTTGGACCAGAAAAAGAATGGAAACCAACACTTCCCAAACCATAGCCTATGCAAATCAAACCAATCAATAAGATTGGTTGTGTTATTGAGAATTTGAGAAACATTAGGAATCGCATTATTCGTATGCTTGTGTTTGTGTTGTTCCGTGATCTTTCTATCAAGTTCTATTAAGTTCAAATATTTTTGGACGAGAAAAAGAATGGAAACCAAGACTTCCCAAACCATAGGCTATGAAAATCAAACCAATCAATAAGATTGATTACGTTATTGAGAATTTGAGAAACATTAGGAATCGCATGATTCGTATGCTTGTGTTTGTGTTGTTTGGTGATCTTTCTATCAAGTTATATTAAGTTCAAAGATTTTTGGACGAGAAAAACAATGGAAACCAACACTTCCCAAACCATAGCCTATGCAAATCAAACCAATCAATAAGATTGGTTGTGTTATTGAGAATTTGAGAAACATTAGGAATCGCATGATTCGTATGCTTGTGTTTGTGTTGTTTGGTGATCTTTCTGTCAAGTTCTTTTTAGTTCAAAGATTTTTGGACGAGAAAAATAATGGAAACCAACACTTCCTAAACCATAGCCTAGGCAAATCAAACCAATCAATAAGAAAGGTTGTGTTATTGAGAATTTGAGAAACATTCGGAATCGCATTATTCGTATGCTTGTGTTTGTGTTGTTCGGTGATCATTCTATCAAGTTCCATTAAGTTCAAAGATTTTTGGACGAGAAAAATAATGGAAACCAACACTTCCCAAACCATAGCCTATGCAAATCAAACCAATCAATAAGATTGGTTGTGTTATTGAGAATTTGAGAAACATTAGGAATCGCATGATTCGTATCCTTGTGTTTGTGTTGTTTGGTGATCTTTCTATCAAGTTCTATTAAGTTCAAAGATTTTTAGACGAGAAAAAGAATGGAAACCAACACTTACCAAACCATATCTTAGGCAAATCTAACCAATCAATAACAAAAGTTGTGATATTGAGTATATGAGAAACATTAGGCATCGCATGATTCGTATGCTTGTGTTCTTGTTGTTTGATAATCTTTCTATTAAGTTCAAAGATTTTTGGACGAGAAAAAAAATGGAAATCAACACTTCCCAAACCATAGCCTATGCAAATCAAACCAATCAATAAGATTGGTTGTGTTATTGAGAATTTGAGAAACATTAGGAATCACATGATTCGTGTGCTTGTGTTTGTGTTGTTTGGTGATCTTTCTATCAAGTTCTATTAAGTTCAAAGATTTTTGGACGAGAAAAAGAACAGAAACCTACACTTCCCAAACCATATCCTAGGCAAATCAAACCAATTAATAAGAAAGGTTGTGTTATTGAGTATTTGAGAAACATTGGGAATCGCATGATTCATATGCTTGTGTTTGTGTTGTTTGGTGATCTTTCTATTAAGTTCAATGATTTTTGGACGAGAAAAAGAATGGAAACCAAGAATTCCCAAACCATATCCTAGGCAAATCAAACCAATCAATAAGAAAGGTTGTTATTGAGAATTTGAGAAACATTAGGAATCGCATGATTCGTATGCTTGTGTTTGTGTTGTTTGGAGATCTTTCTATGAAGTTCTATTAAGTTCAAAGATTTTTGGACGAGAAAAAAAATGGAAATCAACACTTCCCAAACCATAGCCTATGCAAATCAAACCAATCAATAAGATTGGTTGTGTTATTGAGAATTTGAGAAACATTAGGAATCACATGATTCGTGTGCTTGTGTTTGTGTTGTTTGGTGATCTTTCTATCAAGTTCTATTAAGTTCAAAGATTTTTGGACGAGAAAAAGAATAGAAACCAACACTTCCCAAACCATATCATAGGCAAATCAAACCAATTAATAAGAAAGGTCGTGTTATTGAGTATTTGAGAAACATTGGGAATCGCATGATTCATATGCTTGTGTTTGTGTTGTTTGGTGATCTTTCTATAAAGTTCAATGATTTTTGGACGAGAAAAATAATGGAAACCAACACTTCCCAAACCATATCCTAGTCAAATCAAACCAATCAATTAGAAAGGTTGTGTTATTGAGTGTTTGAGAAACTATAGGAATAACATGATTTGTATGCTTGTGTTTGTGTTGTTTGGTGATCTTTCTATTAAGTTTAATGATTTTACAACGAGAAAAAGAATGGAAACCAACACTTCCTAGCCTAGGCAAATCAAACCAATCAATAAGAAAGGTTGTGTTATTGAGAATTTGATAAACATTAGGAAACGCATGATTCGTATGCTTGTATTTGTGTTGATTGGTGATCTTTCTATCATGTTCTATTATGTTCAAAGATTTTTGGACGAGAAAAAGAATGGAAACCAACACTTCCCAAACCATAGCCTAGGCAAATCAAGCCAATCAATAAGAAATGTTGTGTTATTGAGTATTTGAGAATCATTAGGAATCGCATGATTCGTATGCTTGAGTTTGTGTTGTTTGGTGATCTTTCTATTAAGTTCTATTAATTTCAAAGATTTTTGGACGAGAAAAAGAATGGAAAGCAACACTTCCCAATCCATATCCTAGGCAAATCAAACCAATCAATAAGAAAAGTTGTGTTATTGAGTATTGGATAAACATTAGGAATCGCATGATTCGTATGCTTGTGTTTGTGTTGTTTGGTGATCTTTCTATTAAGTTCTATTAAGTTCAAAGATTTTTGGACAAGAAAAAGAATGGAAACCAACACTTCCCAAACCATAGCCTATGCAGATCAAACCAACCAATAAGAAAGGTTGTGTTATTGAGTATTGGAGAAACATTAGGAATCGCATGATTCGTATGCTTGTTTTTGTGTTGTTTGGTGATCTTTCTATCAAGTTCTATTAAGTTCAATGATTTTTGGACCAGAAAAAGAATGGAAACCAACACTTCCCAAACCATAGCCTATGCAAATCAAACCAATCAATAAGATTGGTTGTGTTATTGAGAATTTGAGAAACATTAGGAATCGCATTATTCGTATGCTTGTGTTTGTGTTGTTCGGTGATCTTTCTATCAAGTTCTATTAAGTTCAAATATTTTTGGACGAGAAAAAGAATGGAAACCAAGACTTCCCAAACCATAGGCTATGAAAATCAAACCAATCAATAAGATTGATTACGTTATTGAGAATTTGAGAAACATTAGGAATCGCATGATTCGTATGCTTGTGTTTGTGTTGTTTGGTGATCTTTCTATCAAGTTATATTAAGTTCAAAGATTTTTGGACGAGAAAAACAATGGAAACCAACACTTCCCAAACCATAGCCTATGCAAATCAAACCAATCAATAAGATTGGTTGTGTTATTGAGAATTTGAGAAACATTAGGAATCGCATGATTCGTATGCTTGTGTTTGTGTTGTTTGGTGATCTTTCTATCAAGTTCTTTTTAGTTCAAAGATTTTTGGACGAGAAAAATAATGGAAACCAACACTTCCTAAACCATAGCCTAGGCAAATCAAACCAATCAATAAGAAAGGTTGTGTTATTGAGAATTTGAGAAACATTCGGAATCGCATTATTCGTATGCTTGTGTTTGTGTTGTTCGGTGATCTTTCTATCAAGTTCCATTAAGTTCAAAGATTTTTGGACGAGAAAAATAATGGAAACCAACACTTCCCAAACCATAGCCTATGCAAATCAAACCAATCAATAAGATTGGTTGTGTTATTGAGAATTTGAGAAACATTAGGAATCGCATGATTCGTATCCTTGTGTTTGTGTTGTTTGGTGATCTTTCTATCAAGTTCTATTAAGTTCAAAGATTTTTAGACGAGAAAAAGAATGGAAACCAACACTTACCAAACCATATCTTAGGCAAATCTAACCAATCAATAACAAAAGTTGTGATATTGAGTATATGAGAAACATTAGGCATCGCATGATTCGTATGCTTGTGTTCTTGTTGTTTGATAATCTTTCTATTAAGTTCAAAGATTTTTGGACGAGAAAAAAAATGGAAATCAACACTTCCCAAACCATAGCCTATGCAAATCAAACCAATCAATAAGATTGGTTGTGTTATTGAGAATTTGAGAAACATTAGGAATCACATGATTCGTGTGCTTGTGTTTGTGTTGTTTGGTGATCTTTCTATCAAGTTCTATTAAGTTCAAAGATTTTTGGACGAGAAAAAGAACAGAAACCTACACTTCCCAAACCATATCCTAGGCAAATCAAACCAATTAATAAGAAAGGTTGTGTTATTGAGTATTTGAGAAACATTGGGAATCGCATGATTCATATGCTTGTGTTTGTGTTGTTTGGTGATCTTTCTATTAAGTTCAATGATTTTTGGACGAGAAAAAGAATGGAAACCAAGAATTCCCAAACCATATCCTAGGCAAATCAAACCAATCAATAAGAAAGGTTGTTATTGAGAATTTGAGAAACATTAGGAATCGCATGATTCGTATGCTTGTGTTTGTGTTGTTTGGAGATCTTTCTATGAAGTTCTATTAAGTTCAAAGATTTTTGGACGAGAAAAAAAATGGAAATCAACACTTCCCAAACCATAGCCTATGCAAATCAAACCAATCAATAAGATTGGTTGTGTTATTGAGAATTTGAGAAACATTAGGAATCACATGATTCGTGTGCTTGTGTTTGTGTTGTTTGGTGATCTTTCTATCAAGTTCTATTAAGTTCAAAGATTTTTGGACGAGAAAAAGAATAGAAACCAACACTTCCCAAACCATATCATAGGCAAATCAAACCAATTAATAAGAAAGGTCGTGTTATTGAGTATTTGAGAAACATTGGGAATCGCATGATTCATATGCTTGTGTTTGTGTTGTTTGGTGATCTTTCTATAAAGTTCAATGATTTTTGGACGAGAAAAATAATGGAAACCAACACTTCCCAAACCATATCCTAGTCAAATCAAACCAATCAATTAGAAAGGTTGTGTTATTGAGTGTTTGAGAAACTATAGGAATAACATGATTTGTATGCTTGTGTTTGTGTTGTTTGGTGATCTTTCTATTAAGTTTAATGATTTTACAACGAGAAAAAGAATGGAAACCAACACTTCCTAGCCTAGGCAAATCAAACCAATCAATAAGAAAGGTTGTGTTATTGAGAATTTGATAAACATTAGGAAACGCATGATTCGTATGCTTGTATTTGTGTTGATTGGTGATCTTTCTATCATGTTCTATTATGTTCAAAGATTTTTGGACGAGAAAAAGAATGGAAACCAACACTTCCCAAACCATAGCCTAGGCAAATCAAGCCAATCAATAAGAAATGTTGTGTTATTGAGTATTTGAGAATCATTAGGAATCGCATGATTCGTATGCTTGAGTTTGTGTTGTTTGGTGATCTTTCTATTAAGTTCTATTAATTTCAAAGATTTTTGGACGAGAAAAAGAATGGAAAGCAACACTTCCCAATCCATATCCTAGGCAAATCAAACCAATCAATAAGAAAAGTTGTGTTATTGAGTATTGGATAAACATTAGGAATCGCATGATTCGTATGCTTGTGTTTGTGTTGTTTGGTGATCTTTCTATTAAGTTCTATTAAGTTCAAAGATTTTTGGACAAGAAAAAGAATGGAAACCAACACTTCCCAAACCATAGCCTATGCAGATCAAACCAACCAATAAGAAAGGTTGTGTTATTGAGTATTGGAGAAACATTAGGAATCGCATGATTCGTATGCTTGTTTTTGTGTTGTTTGGTGATCTTTCTATCAAGTTCTATTAAGTTCAATGATTTTTGGACCAGAAAAAGAATGGAAACCAACACTTCCCAAACCATAGCCTATGCAAATCAAACCAATCAATAAGATTGGTTGTGTTATTGAGAATTTGAGAAACATTAGGAATCGCATTATTCGTATGCTTGTGTTTGTGTTGTTCGGTGATCTTTCTATCAAGTTCTATTAAGTTCAAATATTTTTGGACGAGAAAAAGAATGGAAACCAAGACTTCCCAAACCATAGGCTATGAAAATCAAACCAATCAATAAGATTGATTACGTTATTGAGAATTTGAGAAACATTAGGAATCGCATGATTCGTATGCTTGTGTTTGTGTTGTTTGGTGATCTTTCTATCAAGTTATATTAAGTTCAAAGATTTTTGGACGAGAAAAACAATGGAAACCAACACTTCCCAAACCATAGCCTATGCAAATCAAACCAATCAATAAGATTGGTTGTGTTATTGAGAATTTGAGAAACATTAGGAATCGCATGATTCGTATGCTTGTGTTTGTGTTGTTTGGTGATCTTTCTATCAAGTTCTTTTTAGTTCAAAGATTTTTGGACGAGAAAAATAATGGAAACCAACACTTCCTAAACCATAGCCTAGGCAAATCAAACCAATCAATAAGAAAGGTTGTGTTATTGAGAATTTGAGAAACATTCGGAATCGCATTATTCGTATGCTTGTGTTTGTGTTGTTCGGTGATCTTTCTATCAAGTTCCATTAAGTTCAAAGATTTTTGGACGAGAAAAATAATGGAAACCAACACTTCCCAAACCATAGCCTATGCAAATCAAACCAATCAATAAGATTGGTTGTGTTATTGAGAATTTGAGAAACATTAGGAATCGCATGATTCGTATCCTTGTGTTTGTGTTGTTTGGTGATCTTTCTATCAAGTTCTATTAAGTTCAAAGATTTTTAGACGAGAAAAAGAATGGAAACCAACACTTACCAAACCATATCTTAGGCAAATCTAACCAATCAATAACAAAAGTTGTGATATTGAGTATATGAGAAACATTAGGCATCGCATGATTCGTATGCTTGTGTTCTTGTTGTTTGATAATCTTTCTATTAAGTTCAAAGATTTTTGGACGAGAAAAAAAATGGAAATCAACACTTCCCAAACCATAGCCTATGCAAATCAAACCAATCAATAAGATTGGTTGTGTTATTGAGAATTTGAGAAACATTAGGAATCACATGATTCGTGTGCTTGTGTTTGTGTTGTTTGGTGATCTTTCTATCAAGTTCTATTAAGTTCAAAGATTTTTGGACGAGAAAAAGAACAGAAACCTACACTTCCCAAACCATATCCTAGGCAAATCAAACCAATTAATAAGAAAGGTTGTGTTATTGAGTATTTGAGAAACATTGGGAATCGCATGATTCATATGCTTGTGTTTGTGTTGTTTGGTGATCTTTCTATTAAGTTCAATGATTTTTGGACGAGAAAAAGAATGGAAACCAAGAATTCCCAAACCATATCCTAGGCAAATCAAACCAATCAATAAGAAAGGTTGTTATTGAGAATTTGAGAAACATTAGGAATCGCATGATTCGTATGCTTGTGTTTGTGTTGTTTGGAGATCTTTCTATGAAGTTCTATTAAGTTCAAAGATTTTTGGACGAGAAAAAAAATGGAAATCAACACTTCCCAAACCATAGCCTATGCAAATCAAACCAATCAATAAGATTGGTTGTGTTATTGAGAATTTGAGAAACATTAGGAATCACATGATTCGTGTGCTTGTGTTTGTGTTGTTTGGTGATCTTTCTATCAAGTTCTATTAAGTTCAAAGATTTTTGGACGAGAAAAAGAATAGAAACCAACACTTCCCAAACCATATCATAGGCAAATCAAACCAATTAATAAGAAAGGTCGTGTTATTGAGTATTTGAGAAACATTGGGAATCGCATGATTCATATGCTTGTGTTTGTGTTGTTTGGTGATCTTTCTATAAAGTTCAATGATTTTTGGACGAGAAAAATAATGGAAACCAACACTTCCCAAACCATATCCTAGTCAAATCAAACCAATCAATTAGAAAGGTTGTGTTATTGAGTGTTTGAGAAACTATAGGAATAACATGATTTGTATGCTTGTGTTTGTGTTGTTTGGTGATCTTTCTATTAAGTTTAATGATTTTACAACGAGAAAAAGAATGGAAACCAACACTTCCTAGCCTAGGCAAATCAAACCAATCAATAAGAAAGGTTGTGTTATTGAGAATTTGATAAACATTAGGAAACGCATGATTCGTATGCTTGTATTTGTGTTGATTGGTGATCTTTCTATCATGTTCTATTATGTTCAAAGATTTTTGGACGAGAAAAAGAATGGAAACCAACACTTCCCAAACCATAGCCTAGGCAAATCAAGCCAATCAATAAGAAATGTTGTGTTATTGAGTATTTGAGAATCATTAGGAATCGCATGATTCGTATGCTTGAGTTTGTGTTGTTTGGTGATCTTTCTATTAAGTTCTATTAATTTCAAAGATTTTTGGACGAGAAAAAGAATGGAAAGCAACACTTCCCAATCCATATCCTAGGCAAATCAAACCAATCAATAAGAAAAGTTGTGTTATTGAGTATTGGATAAACATTAGGAATCGCATGATTCGTATGCTTGTGTTTGTGTTGTTTGGTGATCTTTCTATTAAGTTCTATTAAGTTCAAAGATTTTTGGACAAGAAAAAGAATGGAAACCAACACTTCCCAAACCATAGCCTATGCAGATCAAACCAACCAATAAGAAAGGTTGTGTTATTGAGTATTGGAGAAACATTAGGAATCGCATGATTCGTATGCTTGTTTTTGTGTTGTTTGGTGATCTTTCTATCAAGTTCTATTAAGTTCAATGATTTTTGGACCAGAAAAAGAATGGAAACCAACACTTCCCAAACCATAGCCTATGCAAATCAAACCAATCAATAAGATTGGTTGTGTTATTGAGAATTTGAGAAACATTAGGAATCGCATTATTCGTATGCTTGTGTTTGTGTTGTTCGGTGATCTTTCTATCAAGTTCTATTAAGTTCAAATATTTTTGGACGAGAAAAAGAATGGAAACCAAGACTTCCCAAACCATAGGCTATGAAAATCAAACCAATCAATAAGATTGATTACGTTATTGAGAATTTGAGAAACATTAGGAATCGCATGATTCGTATGCTTGTGTTTGTGTTGTTTGGTGATCTTTCTATCAAGTTATATTAAGTTCAAAGATTTTTGGACGAGAAAAACAATGGAAACCAACACTTCCCAAACCATAGCCTATGCAAATCAAACCAATCAATAAGATTGGTTGTGTTATTGAGAATTTGAGAAACATTAGGAATCGCATGATTCGTATGCTTGTGTTTGTGTTGTTTGGTGATCTTTCTATCAAGTTCTTTTTAGTTCAAAGATTTTTGGACGAGAAAAATAATGGAAACCAACACTTCCTAAACCATAGCCTAGGCAAATCAAACCAATCAATAAGAAAGGTTGTGTTATTGAGAATTTGAGAAACATTCGGAATCGCATTATTCGTATGCTTGTGTTTGTGTTGTTCGGTGATCTTTCTATCAAGTTCCATTAAGTTCAAAGATTTTTGGACGAGAAAAATAATGGAAACCAACACTTCCCAAACCATAGCCTATGCAAATCAAACCAATCAATAAGATTGGTTGTGTTATTGAGAATTTGAGAAACATTAGGAATCGCATGATTCGTATCCTTGTGTTTGTGTTGTTTGGTGATCTTTCTATCAAGTTCTATTAAGTTCAAAGATTTTTAGACGAGAAAAAGAATGGAAACCAACACTTACCAAACCATATCTTAGGCAAATCTAACCAATCAATAACAAAAGTTGTGATATTGAGTATATGAGAAACATTAGGCATCGCATGATTCGTATGCTTGTGTTCTTGTTGTTTGATAATCTTTCTATTAAGTTCAAAGATTTTTGGACGAGAAAAAAAATGGAAATCAACACTTCCCAAACCATAGCCTATGCAAATCAAACCAATCAATAAGATTGGTTGTGTTATTGAGAATTTGAGAAACATTAGGAATCACATGATTCGTGTGCTTGTGTTTGTGTTGTTTGGTGATCTTTCTATCAAGTTCTATTAAGTTCAAAGATTTTTGGACGAGAAAAAGAACAGAAACCTACACTTCCCAAACCATATCCTAGGCAAATCAAACCAATTAATAAGAAAGGTTGTGTTATTGAGTATTTGAGAAACATTGGGAATCGCATGATTCATATGCTTGTGTTTGTGTTGTTTGGTGATCTTTCTATTAAGTTCAATGATTTTTGGACGAGAAAAAGAATGGAAACCAAGAATTCCCAAACCATATCCTAGGCAAATCAAACCAATCAATAAGAAAGGTTGTTATTGAGAATTTGAGAAACATTAGGAATCGCATGATTCGTATGCTTGTGTTTGTGTTGTTTGGAGATCTTTCTATGAAGTTCTATTAAGTTCAAAGATTTTTGGACGAGAAAAAAAATGGAAATCAACACTTCCCAAACCATAGCCTATGCAAATCAAACCAATCAATAAGATTGGTTGTGTTATTGAGAATTTGAGAAACATTAGGAATCACATGATTCGTGTGCTTGTGTTTGTGTTGTTTGGTGATCTTTCTATCAAGTTCTATTAAGTTCAAAGATTTTTGGACGAGAAAAAGAATAGAAACCAACACTTCCCAAACCATATCATAGGCAAATCAAACCAATTAATAAGAAAGGTCGTGTTATTGAGTATTTGAGAAACATTGGGAATCGCATGATTCATATGCTTGTGTTTGTGTTGTTTGGTGATCTTTCTATAAAGTTCAATGATTTTTGGACGAGAAAAATAATGGAAACCAACACTTCCCAAACCATATCCTAGTCAAATCAAACCAATCAATTAGAAAGGTTGTGTTATTGAGTGTTTGAGAAACTATAGGAATAACATGATTTGTATGCTTGTGTTTGTGTTGTTTGGTGATCTTTCTATTAAGTTTAATGATTTTACAACGAGAAAAAGAATGGAAACCAACACTTCCTAGCCTAGGCAAATCAAACCAATCAATAAGAAAGGTTGTGTTATTGAGAATTTGATAAACATTAGGAAACGCATGATTCGTATGCTTGTATTTGTGTTGATTGGTGATCTTTCTATCATGTTCTATTATGTTCAAAGATTTTTGGACGAGAAAAAGAATGGAAACCAACACTTCCCAAACCATAGCCTAGGCAAATCAAGCCAATCAATAAGAAATGTTGTGTTATTGAGTATTTGAGAATCATTAGGAATCGCATGATTCGTATGCTTGAGTTTGTGTTGTTTGGTGATCTTTCTATTAAGTTCTATTAATTTCAAAGATTTTTGGACGAGAAAAAGAATGGAAAGCAACACTTCCCAATCCATATCCTAGGCAAATCAAACCAATCAATAAGAAAAGTTGTGTTATTGAGTATTGGATAAACATTAGGAATCGCATGATTCGTATGCTTGTGTTTGTGTTGTTTGGTGACCTTTCTATTAAGTTCTATTAAGTTCAAAGATTTTTGGACAAGAAAAAGAATGGAAACCAACACTTCCCAAACCATAGCCTATGCAGATCAAACCAACCAATAAGAAAGGTTGTGTTATTGAGTATTGGAGAAACATTAGGAATCGCATGATTCGTATGCTTGTTTTTGTGTTGTTTGGTGATCTTTCTATCAAGTTCTATTAAGTTCAATGATTTTTGGACCAGAAAAAGAATGGAAACCAACACTTCCCAAACCATAGCCTATGCAAATCAAACCAATCAATAAGATTGGTTGTGTTATTGAGAATTTGAGAAACATTAGGAATCGCATTATTCGTATGCTTGTGTTTGTGTTGTTCGGTGATCTTTCTATCAAGTTCTATTAAGTTCAAATATTTTTGGACGAGAAAAAGAATGGAAACCAAGACTTCCCAAACCATAGGCTATGAAAATCAAACCAATCAATAAGATTGATTACGTTATTGAGAATTTGAGAAACATTAGGAATCGCATGATTCGTATGCTTGTGTTTGTGTTGTTTGGTGATCTTTCTATCAAGTTATATTAAGTTCAAAGATTTTTGGACGAGAAAAACAATGGAAACCAACACTTCCCAAACCATAGCCTATGCAAATCAAACCAATCAATAAGATTGGTTGTGTTATTGAGAATTTGAGAAACATTAGGAATCGCATGATTCGTATGCTTGTGTTTGTGTTGTTTGGTGATCTTTCTATCAAGTTCTTTTTAGTTCAAAGATTTTTGGACGAGAAAAATAATGGAAACCAACACTTCCTAAACCATAGCCTAGGCAAATCAAACCAATCAATAAGAAAGGTTGTGTTATTGAGAATTTGAGAAACATTCGGAATCGCATTATTCGTATGCTTGTGTTTGTGTTGTTCGGTGATCTTTCTATCAAGTTCCATTAAGTTCAAAGATTTTTGGACGAGAAAAATAATGGAAACCAACACTTCCCAAACCATAGCCTATGCAAATCAAACCAATCAATAAGATTGGTTGTGTTATTGAGAATTTGAGAAACATTAGGAATCGCATGATTCGTATCCTTGTGTTTGTGTTGTTTGGTGATCTTTCTATCAAGTTCTATTAAGTTCAAAGATTTTTAGACGAGAAAAAGAATGGAAACCAACACTTACCAAACCATATCTTAGGCAAATCTAACCAATCAATAACAAAAGTTGTGATATTGAGTATATGAGAAACATTAGGCATCGCATGATTCGTATGCTTGTGTTCTTGTTGTTTGATAATCTTTCTATTAAGTTCAAAGATTTTTGGACGAGAAAAAGAATGGAAATCAACACTTCCCAAACCATAGCCTATGCAAATCAAACCAATCAATAAGATTGGTTGTGTTATTGAGAATTTGAGAAACATTAGGAATCACATGATTCGTGTGCTTGTGTTTGTGTTGTTTGGTGATCTTTCTATCAAGTTCTATTAAGTTCAAAGATTTTTGGACGAGAAAAAGAATAGAAACCACCACTTCCCAAACCATATCATAGGCAAATCAAACCAATTAATAAGAAAGGTCGTGTTATTGAGTATTTGAGAAACATTGGGAATCGCATGATTCATATGCTTGTGTTTGTGTTGTTTGGTGATCTTTCTATAAAGTTCAATGATTTTTGGACGAGAAAAATAATGGAAACCAACACTTCCCAAACCATATCCTAGTCAAATCAAACCAATCAATTAGAAAGGTTGTGTTATTGAGTGTTTGAGAAACTATAGGAATAGCATGATTTGTATGCTTGTGTTTGTGTTGTTTGGTGATCTTTCTATTAAGTTCAATGATTTTACAACGAGAAAAAGAATGGAAACCAACACTTCCTAGCCTAGGCAAATCAAACCAATCAATAAGAAAGGTTGTGTTATTGAGAATTTGATAAACATTAGGAAACGCATGATTCGTATGCTTGTATTTGTGTTGATTGGTGATCTTTCTATCATTTTCCATTATGTTCAAAGATTTTTGGACGAGAAAAAGAATGGAAACCAACACTTCCCAAACCATAGCCTAGGCAAATCAAGCCAATCAATAAGAAATGTTGTGTTATTGAGTATTTGAGAATCATTAGGAATCGCATGATTCGTATGCTTGAGTTTGTGTTGTTTGGTGATCTTTCTATTAAGTTCTATTAATTTCAAAGATTTTTGGACGAGAAAAAGAATGGAAAGCAACACTTCCCAATCCATATCCTAGGCAAATCAAACCAATCAATAAGAAAAGTTGTGTTATTGAGTATTGGATAAACATTAGGAATCGCATGATTCATATGCTTGTGTTTGTGTTGTTTGGTGATCTTTCTATTAAGTTCTATTAAGTTCAAAGATTTTTGGACAAGAAAAAGAATGGAAACCAACACTTCCCAAACCATAGCCTATGCAGATCAAACCAACCAATAAGAAAGGTTGTGTTATTGAGTATTGGAGAAACATTAGGAATCGCATGATTCGTATGCTTGTTTTTGTGTTGTTTGGTGATCTTTCTATCAAGTTCTATTAAGTTCAATGATTTTTGGACCAGAAAAAGAATGGAAACCAACACTTCCCAAACCATAGCCTATGCAAATCAAACCAATCAATAAGATTGGTTGTGTTATTGAGAATTTGAGAAACATTAGGAATCGCATTATTCGTATGCTTGTGTTTGTGTTGTTCGGTGATCTTTCTATCAAGTTCTATTAAGTTCAAATATTTTTGGACGAGAAAAAGAATGGAAACCAAGAATTCCCAAACCATAGGCTATGAAAATCAAACCAATCAATAAGATTGATTACGTTATTGAGAATTTGAGAAACATTAGGAATCGCATGATTCGTATGCTTGTGTTTGTGTTGTTTGGTGATCTTTCTATCAAGTTATATTAAGTTCAAAGATTTTTGGACGAGAAAAACAATGGAAACCAACACTTCCCAAACCATAGCCTATGCAAATCAAACCAATCAATAAGATTGGTTGTGTTATTGAGAATTTGAGAAACATTAGGAATCGCATGATTCGTATGCTTGTGTTTGTGTTGTTTGGTGATCTTTCTATCAAGTTCTTTTTAGTTCAAAGATTTTTGGACGAGAAAAATAATGGAAACCAACACTTCCTAAACCATAGCCTAGGCAAATCAAACCAATCAATAAGAAAGGTTGTGTTATTGAGAATTTGAGAAACATTCGGAATCGCATTATTCGTATGCTTGTGTTTGTGTTGTTCGGTGATCTTTCTATCAAGTTCCATTAAGTTCAAAGATTTTTGGACGAGAAAAATAATGGAAACCAACACTTCCCAAACCATAGCCTATGCAAATCAAACCAATCAATAAGATTGGTTGTGTTATTGAGAATTTGAGAAACATTAGGAATCGCATGATTCGTATCCTTGTGTTTGTGTTGTTTGGTGATCTTTCTATCAAGTTCTATTAAGTTCAAAGATTTTTAGACGAGAAAAAGAATGGAAACCAACACTTACCAAACCATATCTTAGGCAAATCTAACCAATCAATAACAAAAGTTGTGATATTGAGTATATGAGATACATTAGGCATCGCATGATTCGTATGCTTGTGTTCTTGTTGTTTGATAATCTTTCTATTAAGATCAAAGATTTTTGGACGAGAAAAAAAATGGAAATCAACACTTCGCAAACCATAGCCTATGCAAATCAAACCAATCAATAAGATTGGTTGTGTTATTGAGAATTTGAGAAACATTAGGAATCACATGATTCGTGTGCTTGTGTTTGTGTTGTTTGGTGATCTTTCTATCAAGTTCTATTAAGTTCAAAGATTTTTGGACGAGAAAAAGAATAGAAACCAACACTTCCCAAACCATATCATAGGCAAATCAAACCAATTAATAAGAAAGGTCGTGTTATTGAGTATTTGAGAAACATTGGGAATCGCATGATTCATATGCTTGTGTTTGTGTTGTTTGGTGATCTTTCTATAAAGTTCAATGATTTTTGGACGAGAAAAATAATGGAAACCAACACTTCCCAAACCATATCCTAGTCAAATCAAACCAATCAATTAGAAAGGTTGTGTTATTGAGTGTTTGAGAAACTATAGGAATAACATGATTTGTATGCTTGTGTTTGTGTTGTTTGGTAATCTTTCTATTAAGTTTAATGATTTTACAACGAGAAAAAGAATGGAAACCAACACTTCCTAGCCTAGGCAAATCAAACCAATCAATAAGAAAGGTTGTGTTATTGAGAATTTGATAAACATTAGGAAACGCATGATTCGTATGCTTGTATTTGTGTTGATTGGTGATCTTTCTATCATGTTCTATTATGTTCAAAGATTTTTGAACGAGAAAAAGAATGGAAACCAACACTTCCCAAACCATAGCCTAGGCAAATCAAGCCAATCAATAAGAAATGTTGTGTTATTGAGTATTTGAGAATCATTAGGAATCGCATGATTCGTATGCTTGAGTTTGTGTTGTTTGGTGATCTTTCTATTAAGTTCTATTAATTTCAAAGATTTTTGGACGAGAAAAAGAATGGAAAGCAACACTTCCCAATCCATATCCTAGGCAAATCAAACCAATCAATAAGAAAAGTTGTGTTATTGAGTATTGGATAAACATTAGGAATCGCATGATTCGTATGCTTGTGTTTGTGTTGTTTGGTGATCTTTCTATTAAGTTCTATTAAGTTCAAAGATTTTTGGACAAGAAAAAGAATGGAAACCAACACTTCCCAAACCATAGCCTATGCAGATCAAACCAACCAATAAGAAAGGTTGTGTTATTGAGTATTGGAGAAACATTAGGAATCGCATGATTCGTATGCTTGTTTTTGTGTTGTTTGGTGATCTTTCTATCAAGTTCTATTAAGTTCAATGATTTTTGGACTAGAAAAAGAATGGAAACCAACACTTCCCAAACCATAGCCTATGCAAATCAAACCAATCAATAAGATTGGTTGTGTTATTGAGAATTTGAGAAACATTAGGAATCGCATTATTCGTATGCTTGTGTTTGTGTTGTTCCGTGATCTTTCTATCAAGTTCTATTAAGTTCAAATATTTTTGGACGAGAAAAAGAATGGAAACCAAGACTTCCCAAACCATAGGCTATGAAAATCAAACCAATCAATAAGATTGATTACGTTATTGAGAATTTGAGAAACATTAGGAATCGCATGATTCGTATGCTTGTGTTTGTGTTGTTTGGTGATCTTTCTATCAAGTTATATTAAGTTCAAAGATTTTTGGACGAGAAAAACAATGGAAACCAACACTTCCCAAACCATAGCCTATGCAAATCAAACCAATCAATAAGATTGGTTGTGTTATTGAGAATTTGAGAAACATTAGGAATCGCATGATTCGTATGCTTATGTTTGTGTTGTTTGGTGATCTTTCTATCAAGTTCTTTTTAGTTCAAAGATTTTTGGACGAGAAAAATAATGGAAACCAACACTTCCTAAACCATAGCCTAGGAAAATCAAACCAATCAATAAGAAAGGTTGTGTTATTGAGAATTTGAGAAACATTCGGAATCGCATTATTCGTATGCTTGTGTTTGTGTTGTTCGGTGATCTTTCTATCAAGTTCTATTAAGTTCAAAGATTTTTGGACGAGAAAAATAATGGAAACCAACACTTCCCAAACCATAGCCTATGCAAATCAAACCAATCAATAAGATTGGTTGTGTTATTGAGAATTTGAGAAACATTAGGAATCGCATGATTCGTATCCTTGTGTTTGTGTTGTTTGGTGATCTTTCTATCAAGTTCTATTAAGTTCAAAGATTTTTAGACGAGAAAAAGAATGGAAACCAACACTTACCAAACCATATCTTAGGCAAATCAAACCAATCAATAACAAAAGTTGTGATATTGAGTATATGAGAAACATTAGGCATCGCATGATTCGTATGCTTGTGTTCTTGTTGTTTGATAATCTTTCTATTAAGTTCAAAGATTTTTGGACGAGAAAAAGAATGGAAATCAACACTTCCCAAACCATAGCCTATGCAAATCAAACCAATCAATAAGATTGGTTGTGTTATTGAGAATTTGAGAAACATTAGGAATCACATGATTCGTGTGCTTGTGTTTGTGTTGTTTGGTGATCTTTCTATCAAGTTCTATTAAGTTCAAAGATTTTTGGACGAGAAAAAGAATAGAAACCACCACTTCCCAAACCATATCATAGGCAAATCAAACCAATTAATAAGAAAGGTCGTGTTATTGAGTATTTGAGAAACATTGGGAATCGCATGATTCATATGCTTGTGTTTGTGTTGTTTGGTGATCTTTCTATAAAGTTCAATGATTTTTGGACGAGAAAAATAATGGAAACCAACACTTCCCAAACCATATCCTAGTCAAATCAAACCAATCAATTAGAAAGGTTGTGTTATTGAGTGTTTGAGAAACTATAGGAATAGCATGATTTGTATGCTTGTGTTTGTGTTGTTTGGTGATCTTTCTATTAAGTTCAATGATTTTACAACGAGAAAAAGAATGGAAACCAACACTTCCTAGCCTAGGCAAATCAAACCAATCAATAAGAAAGGTTGTGTTATTGAGAATTTGATAAACATTAGGAAACGCATGATTCGTATGCTTGTATTTGTGTTGATTGGTGATCTTTCTATCATTTTCCATTATGTTCAAAGATTTTTGGACGAGAAAAAGAATGGAAACCAACACTTCCCAAACCATAGCCTAGGCAAATCAAGCCAATCAATAAGAAATGTTGTGTTATTGAGTATTTGAGAATCATTAGGAATCGCATGATTCGTATGCTTGAGTTTGTGTTGTTTGGTGATCTTTCTATTAAGTTCTATTAATTTCAAAGATTTTTGGACGAGAAAAAGAATGGAAAGCAACACTTCCCAATCCATATCCTAGGCAAATCAAACCAATCAATAAGAAAAGTTGTGTTATTGAGTATTGGATAAACATTAGGAATCGCATGATTCATATGCTTGTGTTTGTGTTGTTTGGTGATCTTTCTATTAAGTTCTATTAAGTTCAAAGATTTTTGGACAAGAAAAAGAATGGAAACCAACACTTCCCAAACCATAGCCTATGCAGATCAAACCAACCAATAAGAAAGGTTGTGTTATTGAGTATTGGAGAAACATTAGGAATCGCATGATTCGTATGCTTGTTTTTGTGTTGTTTGGTGATCTTTCTATCAAGTTCTATTAAGTTCAATGATTTTTGGACCAGAAAAAGAATGGAAACCAACACTTCCCAAACCATAGCCTATGCAAATCAAACCAATCAATAAGATTGGTTGTGTTATTGAGAATTTGAGAAACATTAGGAATCGCATTATTCGTATGCTTGTGTTTGTGTTGTTCGGTGATCTTTCTATCAAGTTCTATTAAGTTCAAATATTTTTGGACGAGAAAAAGAATGGAAACCAAGACTTCCCAAACCATAGGCTATGAAAATCAAACCAATCAATAAGATTGATTACGTTATTGAGAATTTGAGAAACATTAGGAATCGCATGATTCGTATGCTTGTGTTTGTGTTGTTTGGTGATCTTTCTATCAAGTTATATTAAGTTCAAAGATTTTTGGACGAGAAAAACAATGGAAACCAACACTTCCCAAACCATAGCCTATGCAAATCAAACCAATCAATAAGATTGGTTGTGTTATTGAGAATTTGAGAAACATTAGGAATCGCATGATTCGTATGCTTGTGTTTGTGTTGTTTGGTGATCTTTCTATCAAGTTCTTTTTAGTTCAAAGATTTTTGGACGAGAAAAATAATGGAAACCAACACTTCCTAAACCATAGCCTAGGCAAATCAAACCAATCAATAAGAAAGGTTGTGTTATTGAGAATTTGAGAAACATTCGGAATCGCATTATTCGTATGCTCGTGTTTGTGTTGTTCGGTGATCTTTCTATCAAGTTCCATTAAGTTCAAAGATTTTTGGACGAGAAAAATAATGGAAACCAACACTTCCCAAACCATAGCCTATGCAAATCAAACCAATCAATAAGATTGGTTGTGTTATTGAGAATTTGAGAAACATTAGGAATCGCATGATTCGTATCCTTGTGTTTGTGTTGTTTGGTGATCTTTCTATCAAGTTCTATTAAGTTCAAAGATTTTTAGACGAGAAAAAGAATGGAAACCAACACTTACCAAACCATATCTTAGGCAAATCTAACCAATCAATAACAAAAGTTGTGATATTGAGTATATGAGATACATTAGGCATCGCATGATTCGTATGCTTGTGTTCTTGTTGTTTGATAATCTTTCTATTAAGATCAAAGATTTTTGGACGAGAAAAAAAATGGAAATCAACACTTCCCAAACCATAGCCTATGCAAATCAAACCAATCAATAAGATTGGTTGTGTTATTGAGAATTTGAGAAACATTAGGAATCACATGATTCGTGTGCTTGTGTTTGTGTTGTTTGGTGATCTTTCTATCAAGTTCTATTAAGTTCAAAGATTTTTGGACGAGAAAAAGAATAGAAACCAACACTTCCCAAACCATATCATAGGCAAATCAAACCAATTAATAAGAAAGGTCGTGTTATTGAGTATTTGAGAAACATTGGGAATCGCATGATTCATATGCTTGTGTTTGTGTTGTTTGGTGATCTTTCTATAAAGTTCAATGATTTTTGGACGAGAAAAATAATGGAAACCAACACTTCCCAAACCATATCCTAGTCAAATCAAACCAATCAATTAGAAAGGTTGTGTTATTGAGTGTTTGAGAAACTATAGGAATAACATGATTTGTATGCTTGTGTTTGTGTTGTTTGGTAATCTTTCTATTAAGTTTAATAATTTTACAACGAGAAAAAGAATGGAAACCAACATTTCCTAGCCTAGGCAAATCAAACCAATCAATAAGAAAGGTTGTGTTATTGAGAATTTGATAAACATTAGGAAACGCATGATTCGTATGCTTGTATTTGTGTTGATTGGTGATCTTTCTATCATGTTCTATTATGTTCAAAGATTTTTGAACGAGAAAAAGAATGGAAACCAACACTTCCCAAACCATAGCCTAGGCAAATCAAGCCAATCAATAAGAAATGTTGTGTTATTGAGTATTTGAGAATCATTAGGAATCGCATGATTCGTATGCTTGAGTTTATGTTGTTTGGTGATCTTTCTATTAAGTTCTATTAATTTCAAAGATTTTTGGACGAGAAAAAGAATGGAAAGCAACACTTCCCAATCCATATCCTAGGCAAATCAAACCAATCAATAAGAAAAGTTGTGTTATTGAGTATTGGATAAACATTAGGAATCGCATGATTCGTATGCTTGTGTTTGTGTTGTTTGGTGATCTTTCTATTAAGTTCTATTAAGTTCAAAGATTTTTGGACAAGAAAAAGAATGGAAACCAACACTTCCCAAACCATAGCCTATGCAGATCAAACCAACCAATAAGAAAGGTTGTGTTATTGAGTATTGGAGAAACATTAGGAATCGCATGATTCTTATGCTTGTTTTTGTGTTGTTTGGTGATCTTTCTATCAAGTTCTATTAAGTTCAATGATTTTTGGACCAGAAAAAGAATGGAAACCAACACTTCCCAAACCATAGCCTATGCAAATCAAACCAATCAATAAGATTGGTTGTGTTATTGAGAATTTGAGAAACATTAGGAATCGCATTATTCGTATGCTTGTGTTTGTGTTGTTCGGTGATCTTTCTATCAAGTTCTATTAAGTTCAAATATTTTTGGACGAGAAAAAGAATGGAAACCAAGACTTCCCAAAACATAGGCTATGAAAATCAAACCAATCAATAAGATTGATTACGTTATTGAGAATTTGAGAAACATTAGGAATCGCATGATTCGTATGCTTGTGTTTGTGTTGTTTGGTGATCTTTCTATCAAGTTATATTAAGTTCAAAGATTTTTGGACGAGAAAAACAATGGAAACCAACACTTCCCAAACCATAGCCTATGCAAATCAAACCAATCAATAAGATTGGTTGTGTTATTGAGAATTTGAGAAACATTAGGAATCGCATGATTCGTATGCTTATGTTTGTGTTGTTTGGTGATCTTTCTATCAAGTTCTTTTTAGTTCAAAGATTTTTGGACGAGAAAAATAATGGAAACCAACACTTCCTAAACCATAGCCTAGGAAAATCAAACCAATCAATAAGAAAGGTTGTGTTATTGAGAATTTGAGAAACATTCGGAATCGCATTATTCGTATGCTTGTGTTTGTGTTGTTCGGTGATCTTTCTATCAAGTTCTATTAAGTTCAAAGATTTTTGGACGAGAAAAATAATGGAAACCAACACTTCCCAAACCATAGCCTATGCAAATCAAACCAATCAATAAGATTGGTTGTGTTATTGAGAATTTGAGAAACATTAGGAATCGCATGATTCGTATCCTTGTGTTTGTGTTGTTTGGTGATCTTTCTATCAAGTTCTATTAAGTTCAAAGATTTTTAGACGAGAAAAAGAATGGAAACCAACACTTACCAAACCATATCTTAGGCAAATCAAACCAATCAATAACAAAAGTTGTGATATTGAGTATATGAGAAACATTAGGCATCGCATGATTCGTATGCTTGTGTTCTTGTTGTTTGATAATCTTTCTATTAAGTTCAAAGATTTTTGGACGAGAAAAAGAATGGAAATCAACACTTCCCAAACCATAGCCTATGCAAATCAAACCAATCAATAAGATTGGTTGTGTTATTGAGAATTTGAGAAACATTAGGAATCACATGATTCGTGTGCTTGTGTTTGTGTTGTTTGGTGATCTTTCTATCAAGTTCTATTAAGTTCAAAGATTTTTGGACGAGAAAAAGAATAGAAACCACCACTTCCCAAACCATATCATAGGCAAATCAAACCAATTAATAAGAAAGGTCGTGTTATTGAGTATTTGAGAAACATTGGGAATCGCATGATTCATATGCTTGTGTTTGTGTTGTTTGGTGATCTTTCTATAAAGTTCAATGATTTTTGGACGAGAAAAATAATGGAAACCAACACTTCCCAAACCATATCCTAGTCAAATCAAACCAATCAATTAGAAAGGTTGTGTTATTGAGTGTTTGAGAAACTATAGGAATAGCATGATTTGTATGCTTGTGTTTGTGTTGTTTGGTGATCTTTCTATTAAGTTCAATGATTTTACAACGAGAAAAAGAATGGAAACCAACACTTCCTAGCCTAGGCAAATCAAACCAATCAATAAGAAAGGTTGTGTTATTGAGAATTTGATAAACATTAGGAAACGCATGATTCGTATGCTTGTATTTGTGTTGATTGGTGATCTTTCTATCATTTTCCATTATGTTCAAAGATTTTTGGACGAGAAAAAGAATGGAAACCAACACTTCCCAAACCATAGCCTAGGCAAATCAAGCCAATCAATAAGAAATGTTGTGTTATTGAGTATTTGAGAATCATTAGGAATCGCATGATTCGTATGCTTGAGTTTGTGTTGTTTGGTGATCTTTCTATTAAGTTCTATTAATTTCAAAGATTTTTGGACGAGAAAAAAATGGAAAGCAACACTTCCCAATCCATATCCTAGGCAAATCAAACCAATCAATAAGAAAAGTTGTGTTATTGAGTATTGGATAAACATTAGGAATCGCATGATTCATATGCTTGTGTTTGTGTTGTTTGGTGATCTTTCTATTAAGTTCTATTAAGTTCAAAGATTTTTGGACAAGAAAAAGAATGGAAACCAACACTTCCCAAACCATAGCCTATGCAGATCAAACCAACCAATAAGAAAGGTTGTGTTATTGAGTATTGGAGAAACATTAGGAATCGCATGATTCGTATGCTTGTTTTTGTGTTGTTTGGTGATCTTTCTATCAAGTTCTATTAAGTTCAATGATTTTTGGACCAGAAAAAGAATGGAAACCAACACTTCCCAAACCATAGCCTATGCAAATCAAACCAATCAATAAGATTGGTTGTGTTATTGAGAATTTGAGAAACATTAGGAATCGCATTATTCGTATGCTTGTGTTTGTGTTGTTCGGTGATCTTTCTATCAAGTTCTATTAAGTTCAAATATTTTTGGACGAGAAAAAGAATGGAAACCAAGACTTCCCAAACCATAGGCTATGAAAATCAAACCAATCAATAAGATTGATTACGTTATTGAGAATTTGAGAAACATTAGGAATCGCATGATTCGTATGCTTGTGTTTGTGTTGTTTGGTGATCTTTCTATCAAGTTATATTAAGTTCAAAGATTTTTGGACGAGAAAAACAATGGAAACCAACACTTCCCAAACCATAGCCTATGCAAATCAAACCAATCAATAAGATTGGTTGTGTTATTGAGAATTTGAGAAACATTAGGAATCGCATGATTCGTATGCTTGTGTTTGTGTTGTTTGGTGATCTTTCTATCAAGTTCTTTTTAGTTCAAAGATTTTTGGACGAGAAAAATAATGGAAACCAACACTTCCTAAACCATAGCCTAGGCAAATCAAACCAATCAATAAGAAAGGTTGTGTTATTGAGAATTTGAGAAACATTCGGAATCGCATTATTCGTATGCTCGTGTTTGTGTTGTTCGGTGATCTTTCTATCAAGTTCCATTAAGTTCAAAGATTTTTGGAAGAGAAAAATAATGGAAACCAACACTTCCCAAACCATAGCCTATGCAAATCAAACCAATCAATAAGATTGGTTGTGTTATTGAGAATTTGAGAAACATTAGGAATCGCATGATTCGTATCCTTGTGTTTGTGTTGTTTGGTGATCTTTCTATCAAGTTCTATTAAGTTCAAAGATTTTTAGACGAGAAAAAGAATGGAAACCAACACTTACCAAACCATATCTTAGGCAAATCTAACCAATCAATAACAAAAGTTGTGATATTGAGTATATGAGATACATTAGGCATCGCATGATTCGTATGCTTGTGTTCTTGTTGTTTGATAATCTTTCTATTAAGATCAAAGATTTTTGGACGAGAAAAAAAATGGAAATCAACACTTCCCAAACCATAGCCTATGCAAATCAAACCAATCAATAAGATTGGTTGTGTTATTGAGAATTTGAGAAACATTAGGAATCACATGATTCGTGTGCTTGTGTTTGTGTTGTTTGGTGATCTTTCTATCAAGTTCTATTAAGTTCAAAGATTTTTGGACGAGAAAAAGAATAGAAACCAACACTTCCCAAACCATAACATAGGCAAATCAAACCAATTAATAAGAAAGGTCGTGTTATTGAGTATTTGAGAAACATTGGGAATCGCATGATTCATATGCTTGTGTTTGTGTTGTTTGGTGATCTTTCTATAAAGTTCAATGATTTTTGGACGAGAAAAATAATGGAAACCAACACTTCCCAAACCATATCCTAGTCAAATCAAACCAATCAATTAGAAAGGTTGTGTTATTGAGTGTTTGAGAAACTATAGGAATAACATGATTTGTATGCTTGTGTTTGTGTTGTTTGGTAATCTTTCTATTAAGTTTAATGATTTTACAACGAGAAAAAGAATGGAAACCAACATTTCCTAGCCTAGGCAAATCAAACCAATCAATAAGAAAGGTTGTGTTATTGAGAATTTGATAAACATTAGGAAACGCATGATTCGTATGCTTGTATTTGTGTTGATTGGTGATCTTTCTATCATGTTCTATTATGTTCAAAGATTTTTGAACGAGAAAAAGAATGGAAACCAACACTTCCCAAACCATAGCCTAGGCAAATCAAGCCAATCAATAAGAAATGTTGTGTTATTGAGTATTTGAGAATCATTAGGAATCGCATGATTCGTATGCTTGAGTTTGTGTTGTTTGGTGATCTTTCTATTAAGTTCTATTAATTTCAAAGATTTTTGGACGAGAAAAAGAATGGAAAGCAACACTTCCCAATCCATATCCTAGGCAAATCAAACCAATCAATAAGAAAAGTTGTGTTATTGAGTATTGGATAAACATTAGGAATCGCATGATTCGTATGCTTGTGTTTGTGTTGTTTGGTGATCTTTCTATTAAGTTCTATTAAGTTCAAAGATTTTTGGACAAGAAAAAGAATGGAAACCAACACTTCCCAAACCATAGCCTATGCAGATCAAACCAACCAATAAGAAAGGTTGTGTTATTGAGTATTGGAGAAACATTAGGAATCGCATGATTCTTATGCTTGTTTTTGTGTTGTTTGGTGATCTTTCTATCAAGTTCTATTAAGTTCAATGATTTTTGGACCAGAAAAAGAATGGAAACCAACACTTCCCAAACCATAGCCTATGCAAATCAAACCAATCAATAAGATTGGTTGTGTTATTGAGAATTTGAGAAACATTAGGAATCGCATTATTCGTATGCTTGTGTTTGTGTTGTTCGGTGATCTTTCTATCAAGTTCTATTAAGTTCAAATATTTTTGGACGAGAAAAAGAATGGAAACCAAGACTTCCCAAACCATAGGCTATGAAAATCAAACCAATCAATAAGATTGATTACGTTATTGAGAATTTGAGAAACATTAGGAATCGCATGATTCGTATGCTTGTGTTTGTGTTGTTTGGTGATCTTTCTATCAAGTTATATTAAGTTCAAAGATTTTTGGACGAGAAAAACAATGGAAACCAACACTTCCCAAACCATAGCCTATGCAAATCAAACCAATCAATAAGATTGGTTGTGTTATTGAGAATTTGAGAAACATTAGGAATCGCATGATTCGTATGCTTATGTTTGTGTTGTTTGGTGATCTTTCTATCAAGTTCTTTTTAGTTCAAAGATTTTTGGACGAGAAAAATAATGGAAACCAACACTTCCTAAACCATAGCCTAGGAAAATCAAACCAATCAATAAGAAAGGTTGTGTTATTGAGAATTTGAGAAACATTCGGAATCGCATTATTCGTATGCTTGTGTTTGTGTTGTTCGGTGATCTTTCTATCAAGTTCTATTAAGTTCAAAGATTTTTGGACGAGAAAAATAATGGAAACCAACACTTCCCAAACCATAGCCTATGCAAATCAAACCAATCAATAAGATTGGTTGTGTTATTGAGAATTTGAGAAACATTAGGAATCGCATGATTCGTATCCTTGTGTTTGTGTTGTTTGGTGATCTTTCTATCAAGTTCTATTAAGTTCAAAGATTTTTAGACGAGAAAAAGAATGGAAACCAACACTTACCAAACCATATCTTAGGCAAATCAAACCAATCAATAACAAAAGTTGTGATATTGAGTATATGAGAAACATTAGGCATCGCATGATTCGTATGCTTGTGTTCTTGTTGTTTGATAATCTTTCTATTAAGTTCAAAGATTTTTGGACGAGAAAAAGAATGGAAATCAACACTTCCCAAACCATAGCCTATGCAAATCAAACCAATCAATAAGATTGGTTGTGTTATTGAGAATTTGAGAAACATTAGGAATCGCATTATTCGTATGCTTGTGTTTGTGTTGTTCGGTGATCTTTCTATCAAGTTCTATTAAGTTCAAAGATTTTTGGACGAGAGAAGGAATGGAAACCAAGACTTCCCAAACCATAGGCTATGAAAATCAAACCAATCAATAAGATTGATTATGTTATTGAGAATTTGAAAAACATTAGGAATCGCATGATTCGTATGCTTGTGTTTGTGTTGTTTGGTGATCTTTCTATCAAGTTCTATTAAGTTCAAAGATTTTTGGACGAGAAAAATAATGGAAACCAACACTTCTCAAACCATAGCCTATGCAAATCAAACCAATCAATAAGATTGGTTGTGTTATTGAGAATTTGAGAAACATTAGGAATCGCATGATTCGCATGCTTGTGTTTGTGCTGTTTGGTGATCTTTCTATCAAGTTCTATTAAGTTCAAAGATTTTTGGACGAGAAAAATAATGGAAACCAACACTTCTCAAACCTTATCATCGGGAAATCAAACCAATCAATAAGAAAGGTTGTGTTATTGAGTATTTGAGAAACATCAGGTATCCCATGATTCATATGCTTGTGTTTGTGTTGTTTGGTGATCTTTCTATTAAGTTCAATGATTTTTGGACGAGAAAAAGAATGGAAACCAACACTTCCCAAACCATATCCTAGGCAAATCAAACCAAACAATAAGAAAGGTTGCGTTATTGAGAATTTGAGAAACATTAGGAATCGCATGATTCGTATGCTTGTCTTTGTGTTGTTTGGTGATCTTTCTATGAAGTTCTATTAAGTTCAAAGATTTTTGGACGAGAAAAAGAATGGAAACCAACACTTCCCAAAGCATAGACAAGGCATTTCAAATCAATCAATAAGAAATGTTGTGTTATTGAGTATTTGAGAAACATTAGGAATCGCATGATTCGTATGCTTGTGTTTGTCTTGTGTGGTGATCTTTCTATCAAGTTCTTTTTAGTTCAAAGATTTTTGGACGAGAAAAATAATGGAAACCAACACTTCCCAAACCATAGCCTATGCAAATCAAACCAATCAATAAGATTGGTTGTGTTATTGAGAATTTGAGAAACATTAGGAATCGCATGATTCGTATCCTTGTGTTTGTGTTGTTTGGTGATCTTTCTATCAAGTTCTATTAAGTTCAAAGATTTTTAGACGAGAAAAAGAATGGAAACCAACACTTACCAAACCATATCTTAGGCAAATCTAACCAATCAATAACAAAAGTTGTGATATTGAGTATATGAGATACATTAGGCATCGCATGATTCGTATGCTTGTGTTCTTGTTGTTTGATAATCTTTCTATTAAGATCAAAGATTTTTGGACGAGAAAAAAAATGGAAATCAACACTTCCCAAACCATAGCCTATGCAAATCAAACCAATCAATAAGATTGGTTGTGTTATTGAGAATTTGAGAAACATTAGGAATCACATGATTCGTGTGCTTGTGTTTGTGTTGTTTGGTGATCTTTCTATCAAGTTCTATTAAGTTCAAAGATTTTTGGACGAGAAAAAGAATAGAAACCAACACTTCCCAAACCATATCATAGGCAAATCAAACCAATTAATAAGAAAGGTCGTGTTATTGAGTATTTGAGAAACATTGGGAATCGCATGATTCATATGCTTGTGTTTGTGTTGTTTGGTGATCTTTCTATAAAGTTCAATGATTTTTGGACGAGAAAAATAATGGAAACCAACACTTCCCAAACCATATCCTAGTCAAATCAAACCAATCAATTAGAAAGGTTGTGTTATTGAGTGTTTGAGAAACTATAGGAATAACATGATTTGTATGCTTGTGTTTGTGTTGTTTGGTAATCTTTCTATTAAGTTTAATGATTTTACAACGAGAAAAAGAATGGAAACCAACATTTCCTAGCCTAGGCAAATCAAACCAATCAATAAGAAAGGTTGTGTTATTGAGAATTTGATAAACATTAGGAAACGCATGATTCGTATGCTTGTATTTGTGTTGATTGGTGATCTTTCTATCATGTTCTATTATGTTCAAAGATTTTTGAACGAGAAAAAGAATGGAAACCAACACTTCCCAAACCATAGCCTAGGCAAATCAAGCCAATCAATAAGAAATGTTGTGTTATTGAGTATTTGAGAATCATTAGGAATCGCATGATTCGTATGCTTGAGTTTGTGTTGTTTGGTGATCTTTCTATTAAGTTCTATTAATTTCAAAGATTTTTGGACGAGAAAAAGAATGGAAAGCAACACTTCCCAATCCATATCCTAGGCAAATCAAACCAATCAATAAGAAAAGTTGTGTTATTGAGTATTGGATAAACATTAGGAATCGCATGATTCGTATGCTTGTGTTTGTGTTGTTTGGTGATCTTTCTATTAAGTTCTATTAAGTTCAAAGATTTTTGGACAAGAAAAAGAATGGAAACCAACACTTCCCAAACCATAGCCTATGCAGATCAAACCAACCAATAAGAAAGGTTGTGTTATTGAGTATTGGAGAAACATTAGGAATCGCATGATTCTTATGCTTGTTTTTGTGTTGTTTGGTGATCTTTCTATCAAGTTCTATTAAGTTCAATGATTTTTGGACCAGAAAAAGAATGGAAACCAACACTTCCCAAACCATAGCCTATGCAAATCAAACCAATCAATAAGATTGGTTGTGTTATTGAGAATTTGAGAAACATTAGGAATCGCATTATTCGTATGCTTGTGTTTGTGTTGTTCGGTGATCTTTCTATCAAGTTCTATTAAGTTCAAATATTTTTGGACGAGAAAAAGAATGGAAACCAAGACTTCCCAAACCATAGGCTATGAAAATCAAACCAATCAATAAGATTGATTACGTTATTGAGAATTTGAGAAACATTAGGAATCGCATGATTCGTATGCTTGTGTTTGTGTTGTTTGGTGATCTTTCTATCAAGTTATATTAAGTTCAAAGATTTTTGGACGAGAAAAACAATGGAAACCAACACTTCCCAAACCATAGCCTATGCAAATCAAACCAATCAATAAGATTGGTTGTGTTATTGAGAATTTGAGAAACATTAGGAATCGCATGATTCGTATGCTTATGTTTGTGTTGTTTGGTGATCTTTCTATCAAGTTCTTTTTAGTTCAAAGATTTTTGGACGAGAAAAATAATGGAAACCAACACTTCCTAAACCATAGCCTAGGAAAATCAAACCAATCAATAAGAAAGGTTGTGTTATTGAGAATTTGAGAAACATTCGGAATCGCATTATTCGTATGCTTGTGTTTGTGTTGTTCGGTGATCTTTCTATCAAGTTCTATTAAGTTCAAAGATTTTTGGACGAGAAAAATAATGGAAACCAACACTTCCCAAACCATAGCCTATGCAAATCAAACCAATCAATAAGATTGGTTGTGTTATTGAGAATTTGAGAAACATTAGGAATCGCATGATTCGTATCCTTGTGTTTGTGTTGTTTGGTGATCTTTCTATCAAGTTCTATTAAGTTCAAAGATTTTTAGACGAGAAAAAGAATGGAAACCAACACTTACCAAACCATATCTTAGGCAAATCAAACCAATCAATAACAAAAGTTGTGATATTGAGTATATGAGAAACATTAGGCATCGCATGATTCGTATGCTTGTGTTCTTGTTGTTTGATAATCTTTCTATTAAGTTCAAAGATTTTTGGACGAGAAAAAGAATGGAAATCAACACTTCCCAAACCATAGCCTATGCAAATCAAACCAATCAATAAGATTGGTTGTGTTATTGAGAATTTGAGAAACATTAGGAATCGCATTATTCGTATGCTTGTGTTTGTGTTGTTCGGTGATCTTTCTATCAAGTTCTATTAAGTTCAAAGATTTTTGGACGAGAGAAGGAATGGAAACCAAGACTTCCCAAACCATAGGCTATGAAAATCAAACCAATCAATAAGATTGATTATGTTATTGAGAATTTGAAAAACATTAGGAATCGCATGATTCGTATGCTTGTGTTTGTGTTGTTTGGTGATCTTTCTATCAAGTTCTATTAAGTTCAAAGATTTTTGGACGAGAAAAATAATGGAAACCAACACTTCTCAAACCATAGCCTATGCAAATCAAACCAATCAATAAGATTGGTTGTGTTATTGAGAATTTGAGAAACATTAGGAATCGCATGATTCGCATGCTTGTGTTTGTGCTGTTTGGTGATCTTTCTATCAAGTTCTATTAAGTTCAAAGATTTTTGGACGAGAAAAATAATGGAAACCAACACTTCTCAAACCTTATCATCGGGAAATCAAACCAATCAATAAGAAAGGTTGTGTTATTGAGTATTTGAGAAACATCAGGTATCCCATGATTCGTATGCTTGTGTTTGTGTTGTTTGGTGATCTGTTCTATTAAGTTCAAAGATTTTTGGACGAGAAAAAGAACAGAAACCTACACTTCCCAAACCATATCCTAGGCAAATCAAACCAATTAATAAGAAAGGTTGTGTTATTGAGTATTTGAGAAACATTGGGAATCACATGATTCATATGCTTGTGTTTGTGTTGTTTGGTGATCTTTCTATTAAGTTCAATGATTTTTGGACGAGAAAAAGAATGGAAACCAACACTTCCCAAACCATATCCTAGGCAAATCAAACCAAACAATAAGAAAGGTTGTGTTATTGAGAATTTGAGAAACATTAGGAATCGCATGATTCGTATGCTTGTCTTTGTGTTGTTTGGTGATCTTTCTATGAAGTTCTATTAAGTTCAAAGATTTTTGGACGAGAAAAAGAATGGAAACCAACACTTCCCAAAGCATAGACAAGGCATTTCAAATCAATCAATAAGAAATGTTGTGTTATTGAGTATTTGAGAAACATTAGGAATCGCATGATTCGTATGCTTGTGTTTGTCTTGTGTGGTGATCTTTCTATCAAGTTCTTTTTAGTTCAAAGATTTTTGGACGAGAAAAATAATGGAAACCAACACTTCCTAAACCATAGCCTAGGCAAATCAAACCAATCAATAAGAGAGGTTGTGTTATTGAGAATTTGAGAAACATTAGGAATCGCATGATTCGTATGCTTGTGCTTGTGTTGTTTGGTGATCTTTCTATCAAGTTCTATTAAGTTCAAAGATTTTTGGACGAGAAAAAGAATGGAAACCAACACTTCCCAAATCGTATCCTAGGCAAATCAAACCAATCAAAAATAAAGGTTGTGTTATTGAGTATATGAGAAACATTAGGCATCACATGATAAGTATGCTTGTGTTTGTGTTGTTTGATAATCTTTCTATTAAGTTCAAAGATTTTTACACGAGAAAAAGAATGGAAAGCAATACTTCCCAAACCATATCCTAGGCAAATCAAACCAATCAATAAGAAAAGTTGTGTTATTGAGAATTTGAGAAACATTAGGAATCGTATGATTCGTATGCTTGTGTTTGTGTTGTTTGGTGATCTTTCTATTAAGTTCTATTAAGTTCAAAGATTTTTGGACAAGAAAAAGAATGGAAACCAACACTTCCCAAACCATAGCCTAGGCAAATCAAACTAATCAATAAGAAATGTTGTGTGATTGAGTATTTGAGAGACATTAGGAATCGCATGATTCGTATAATTGTGTTTGTGTTGTTTGGTGATCTTTCTATCAAAATCTATTAAGTTCAAAGATTTTTGGACGAGAAAAAGAATGGAAACCAACACTTCCCAAATCATATCCTAGGCAAATCAAAGCAATCAATTAGAAAGGTTGTGTAATTGAGTATTTGAGAAACTATAGGAATCGCATGATTTGTATGCTTGTGTTTGTGTTGTTTGGTGATCTTAATATTAAGTTCAATGATTTTACGACGAGAAAAAGAATGGAAACCAACACTTCCCAAATCATATCCTAGGCAAATCAAACCAATCAATAAGAAAGGTTGTGTTATTGAGAATTTGAGAAACATTAGGAATCGCATGATTCGTATGCTTGTGTTTGTGTTGTTAGGTGATCTTTCTATCAAGTTCTATTAAGCTCAAAGATTTTTTGACGAGAAAAAAAATTGGAAACCAACACTTCCCAAACCATATCCTAGGAAAATCAAACCAATCAATAAGAAATGTTGTGTTATTGAGTATTTGAGAATCATTAGGAATCGCATGATTCGTATGCTTGAGTTTGTGTTGTTTGGTGATCTTTCTATTAAGTTCTATTAATTTCAAAGATTTTTGGACGAGAAAAAGAGTGGAAAGCAACACTTCCCAATCCATATCCTAGGCAAATCAAACCAATCAATAAGAAAAGTTGTGTTATTGAGTATTGGATAAACATTAGGAATCGCATGATTCGTATGCTTGTGTTTGTGTTGTTTGGTGATCTTTCTATTAAGTTCTATTAAGTTCAAAGATTTTTGGAAAAGAAAAAGAATGGAAACCAGCACTTCCCAAACCATAGCCTATGCAGATCAAACCAACCAATAAGAAAGGTTGTGTTATTGAGTATTGGAGAAACATTAGGAATCACAATGTTTCGTATGCTTGTTTTTGTATTGTTTGGTGATCTTTCTATCAAGTTCTATTAAGTTCAAAGATTTTTGGACGAGAAAAAGAATGGAAACCAACACTTCCCAAACCATAACCTATGCAAATCAAACCAATCAATAAGATTGGTTGTGTTATTGAGAATTTGAGAAACAATAGGAATCGCATTATTCGTATGCTTGTGTTTGTGTTGTTCGGTGATCTTTCTATCAAGTTCTATTAAGTTCAAAGATTTTTGGACGAGAAAAAGAATGGAAACCAAGACTTCCCAAACCATAGGCTATGAAAATCAAACCAATCAATAAGATTGATTATGTTATTGAGAATTTGAGAAACATTAGGAATCGCATGATTCGTATGCTTGTGTTTGTGTTGTTTGGTGATCTTTCTATCAAGTTCTATTAAGTTCAAAGATTTTTGGACGAGAAAAATAATGGAAACCAACACTTCCCAAACCATAGCCTATGCAAATCAAACCAATCAATAAGATTGGTTGTGTTATTGAGAATTTGAGAAACATTAGGAATCGCTTGATTCGTATGCTTGTGTTTGTGTTGTTTGGTGATCTTTCTATCAAGTTCTATTAAGTTCAAAGATTTTTGGACGAGAAAAATAATGGAAACCAACACTTCCCAAACCATAGCCTATGCAAATCAAACCAATCAATAAGATTGGTTGTGTTATTGAGAATTTGAGAAACATTAGGAATCGCATGATTCGTATGCTTGTGTTTGTGCTGTTTGGTGATCTTTCTATGAAGTTCTATTAAGTTCAAAGATTTTTGGACGAGAAAAATAATGGAAGCCAACACTTCTCAAACCTTATCATAGGGAAATCAAACCAATCAATACGAAAGGTTGTGTTATTGAGTATTTGAGAAACATCAGGTATCCCATGATTCGTATGCTTGTGTTTGTGTTGTTTGGTGATCTTTCTATCAAGTTCTATTAAGTTCAAAGATTTTTGGACGAGAAAAAGAACAGAAACCTACACTTCCCAAACCATATCCTAGGCAAATCAAACCAATTAATAAGAAAGGTTGTGTTATTGAGTATTTGAGAAACATTGGGAATCGCATGATTCATATGCTTGTGTTTGTGTTGTTTGGTGATCTTTCTATTAAGTTCAATGATTTTTGGACGAGAAAAAGAATGGAAACCAAGAATTCCCAAACCATATCCTAGGCAAATCAAACCAATCAATAAGAAAGGTTATGTTATTGAGAATTTGAGAAACATTAGGAATCGCATGATTCGTATGCTTGTGTTTGTGTTGTTTGGAGATCTTTCTATGAAGTTCTATTAAGTTCAAAGATTTTTGGACGAGAAAAAAAATGGAAATCAACACTTCCCAAACCATAGCCTATGCAAATCAAACCAATCAATAAGATTGGTTGTGTTATTGAGAATTTGAGAAACATTAGGAATCACATGATTCGTGTGCTTGTGTTTGTGTTGTTTGGTGATCTTTCTATCAAGTTCTATTAAGTTCAAAGATTTTTGGACGAGAAAAAGAATAGAAACCAACACTTCCCAAACCATATCATAGGCAAATCAAACCAATTAATAAGAAAGGTCGTGTTATTGAGTATTTGAGAAACATTGGGAATCGCATGATTCATATGCTTGTGTTTGTGTTGTTTGGTGATCTTTCTATAAAGTTCAATGATTTTTGGACGAGAAAAATAATGGAAACCAACACTTCCCAAACCATATCCTAGTCAAATCAAACCAATCAATTAGAAAGGTTGTGTTATTGAGTGTTTGAGAAACTATAGGAATAACATGATTTGTATGCTTGTGTTTGTGTTGTTTGGTGATCTTTCTATTAAGTTTAATGATTTTACAACGAGAAAAAGAATGGAAACCAACACTTCCTAGCCTAGGCAAATCAAACCAATCAATAAGAAAGGTTGTGTTATTGAGAATTTGATAAACATTAGGAAACGCATGATTCGTATGCTTGTATTTGTGTTGATTGGTGATCTTTCTATCATGTTCTATTATGTTCAAAGATTTTTGAACGAGAAAAAGAATGGAAACCAACACTTCCCAAACCATAGCCTAGGCAAATCAAGCCAATCAATAAGAAATGTTGTGTTATTGAGTATTTGAGAATCATTAGGAATCTCATGATTCGTATGCTTGAGTTTGTGTTGTTTGGTGATCTTTCTATTAAGTTCTATTAATTTCAAAGATTTTTGGACGAGAAAAAGAATGGAAAGCAACACTTCCCAATCCATATCCTAGGCAAATCAAACCAATCAATAAGAAAAGTTGTGTTATTGAGTATTGGATAAACATTAGGAATCGCATGATTCGTATGCTTGTGTTTGTGTTGTTTGGTGATCTTTCTATTAAGTTCTATTAAGTTCAAAGATTTTTGGACAAGAAAAAGAATGGAAACCAACACTTCCCAAACCATAGCCTATGCAGATCAAACCAACCAATAAGAAAGGTTGTGTTATTGAGTATTGGAGAAACATTAGGAATCGCATGATTCGTATGCTTGTTTTTGTGTTGTTTGGTGATCTTTCTATCAAGTTCTATTAAGTTCAATGATTTTTGGACCAGAAAAAGAATGGAAACCAACACTTCCCAAACCATAGCCTATGCAAATCAAACCAATCAATAAGATTGGTTGTGTTATTGAGAATTTGAGAAACATTAGGAATCGCATTATTCGTATGCTTGTGTTTGTGTTGTTCGGTGATCTTTCTATCAAGTTCTATTAAGTTCAAATATTTTTGGACGAGAAAAAGAATGGAAACCAAGACTTCCCAAACCATAGGCTATGAAAATCAAACCAATCAATAAGATTGATTACGTTATTGAGAATTTGAGAAACATTAGGAATCGCATGATTCGTATGCTTGTGTTTGTGTTGTTTGGTGATCTTTCTATCAAGTTATATTAAGTTCAAAGATTTTTGGACGAGAAAAACAATGGAAACCAACACTTCCCAAACCATAGCCTATGCAAATCAAACCAATCAATAAGATTGGTTGTGTTATTGAGAATTTGAGAAACATTAGGAATCGCATGATTCGTATGCTTGTGTTTGTGTTGTTTGGTGATCTTTCTATCAAGTTCTTTTTAGTTCAAAGATTTTTGGACGAGAAAAATAATGGAAACCAACACTTCCTAAACCATAGCCTAGGCAAATCAAACCAATCAATAAGAAAGGTTGTGTTATTGAGAATTTGAGAAACATTCGGAATCGCATTATTCGTATGCTTGTGTTTGTGTTGTTCGGTGATCTTTCTATCAAGTTCTATTAAGTTCAAAGATTTTTGGACGAGAAAAACAATGGAAACCAACACTTCCCAAACCATAGCCTATGCAAATCAAACCAATCAATAAGATTGGTTGTGTTATTGAGAATTTGAGAAACATTAGGAATCGCATGATTCGTATCCTTGTGTTTGTGTTGTTTGGTGATCTTTCTATCAAGTTCTATTAAGTTCAAAGATTTTTAGACGAGAAAAAGAATGGAAACCAACACTTACCAAACCATATCTTAGGCAAATCAAACCAATCAATAACAAAAGTTGTGATATTGAGTATATGAGAAACATTAGGCATCGCATGATTCGTATGCTTGTGTTCTTGTTGTTTGATAATCTTTCTATTAAGTTCAAAGATTTTTGGACGAGAAAAAGAATGGAAATCAACACTTCCCAAACCATAGCCTATGCAAATCAAACCAATCAATAAGATTGGTTGTGTTATTGAGAATTTGAGAAACATTAGGAATCACATGATTCGTGTGCTTGTGTTTGTGTTGTTTGGTGATCTTTCTATCAAGTTCTATTAAGTTCAAAGATTTTTGGACGAGAAAAAGAATAGAAACCAACACTTCCCAAACCATATCATAGGCAAATCAAACCAATTAATAAGAAAGGTCGTGTTATTGAGTATTTGAGAAACATTGGGAATCGCATGATTCATATGCTTGTGTTTGTGTTGTTTGGTGATCTTTCTATAAAGTTCAATGATTTTTGGACGAGAAAAATAATGGAAACCAACACTTCCCAAACCATATCCTAGTCAAATCAAACCAATCAATTAGAAAGGTTGTGTTATTGAGTGTTTGAGAAACTATAGGAATAGCATGATTTGTATGCTTGTGTTTGTGTTGTTTGGTGATCTTTCTATTAAGTTCAATGATTTTACAACGAGAAAAAGAATGGAAACCAACACTTCCTAGCCTAGGCAAATCAAACCAATCAATAAGAAAGGTTGTGTTATTGAGAATTTGATAAACATTAGGAAACGCATGATTCGTATGCTTGTATTTGTGTTGATTGGTGATCTTTCTATCATTTTCTATTATGTTCAAAGATTTTTGGACGAGAAAAAGAATGGAAACCAACACTTCCCAAACCATAGCCTAGGCAAATCAAGCCAATCAATAAGAAATGTTGTGTTATTGAGTATTTGAGAATCATTAGGAATCGCATGATTCGTATGCTTGAGTTTGTGTTGTTTGGTGATCTTTCTATTAAGTTCTATTAATTTCAAAGATTTTTGGACGAGAAAAAGAATGGAAAGCAACACTTCCCAATCCATATCCTAGGCAAATCAAACCAATCAATAAGAAAAGTTGTGTTATTGAGTATTGGATAAACATTAGGAATCGCATGATTCGTATGCTTGTGTTTGTGTTGTTTGGTGATCTTTCTATTAAGTTCTATTAAGTTCAAAGATTTTTGGACAAGAAAAAGAATGGAAACCAACACTTCCCAAACCATAGCCTATGCAGATCAAACCAACCAATAAGAAAGGTTGTGTTATTGAGTATTGGAGAAACATTAGGAATCGCATGATTCGTATGCTTGTTTTTGTGTTGTTTGGTGATCTTTCTATCAAGTTCTATTAAGTTCAATGATTTTTGGACGAGAAAAAGAATGGAAACCAACACTTCCCAAACCATAGCTTATGCAAATCAAACCAATCAATAAGATTGGTTGTGTTATTGAGAATTTGAGAAACATTAGGAATCGCATTATTCGTATGCTTGTGTTTGTGTTGTTCGGTGATCTTTCTATCAAGTTCTATTAAGTTCAAAGATTTTTTGACGAGAAAAAGAATGGAAACCAAGACTTCCCAAACCATAGCCTATGAAAATCAAACCAATCAATAAGATTGATTACGTTATTGAGAATTTGAGAAACATTAGGAATCGCATGATTCGTATGCTTGTGTTTGTGTTGTTTGGTGATCTTTCTATCAAGTTCTATTAAGTTCAAAGATTTTTGGACGAGAAAAACAATGGAAACCAATACTTCCCAAACCATAGCCTATGCAAATCAAACCAATCAATAAGATTGGTTGTGTTATTGAGAATTTGAGAAACATTAGGAATCGCATGATTCGTATGCTTGTGTTTGTGTTGTTTGGTGATCTTTCTATCAAGTTCTATTAAGTTCAAAGATTTTTTGACGAGTAAAATAATGGAAACCAACACTTCCCAAACCATAGCCTATGCAAATCAAACCAATCAATAAGATTGGTTTTGTTATTGAGAATTTGAGAAACATTAGTAATCGCATGATTCGTATGCTAGTGTTTTTGCTGTTTTGTGATCTTTCTATCAAGTTCTATTACGTTCAAAGATTTTTGGACGAGAAAAATAATGGAAACCAACAGTTCTCAAACCTTATCATAGGGAAATCAAACCA
Organism: Polygonum maritimum; assembly: GCA_963924305.1. Lineage (NCBI taxonomy): Eukaryota > Viridiplantae > Streptophyta > Magnoliopsida > Caryophyllales > Polygonaceae > Polygonum > Polygonum maritimum. The sequence goes on along the minus strand of OZ002736.1, from coordinate 13,589,952 downwards.
ATCAATAAGAAAGGTTGTGTTATTGAGTATTTGAGAAACATCAGGTATCCCATGATTCGTATGCTTGTGTTTGTGTTGTTTGGTGATCTTTCTATCAAGTTCTTTTAAGTTCAAAGATTTTTGGACGAGAAAAAGAACAGAAACCTACACTTCCCAAACCATATCCTAGGCAAATCAAACCAATTAAAAAGAAAGGTTGTGTTATTGAGTATTTGAGAAACATTGGGAATCGCATGATTCATATGCTTGTGTTTGTGTTGTTTGGTGATCTTTCTATGAAGTTCTATTAAGTTCAAAGATTTTTGGACGAGAAAAAGAATGGAAACCCACACTTCCCAAACCATAGACAAGGCATTTCAAATCAATCAATAAGAAATGTTGTGTTATTGAGTATTTGAGAAACATTAGGAATCGCATGATTCGTATGCTTGTGTTTGTATTGTGTGGTGATCTTTCTATCAAGTTCTTTTTAGTTCAAAGATTTTTGGACGAGAAAAATAATGGAAACCAACACTTCCTAAACCATAGCCTAGGCAAATCAAACCAATCAATAAGAAAGGTTGTGTTATTGAGAATTTGAGAAACATTGGGAATCGCATTATTCGTATGCTTGTGTTTGTGTTGTTCGGTGATCTTTCTATCAAGTTCTATTAAGTTCAAAGATTTTTAGACGAGAAAAGGAATGGAAACCAAGACTTCCCAAACCATAGGCTATGAAAATCAAACCAATCAATAAGATTGATTATGTTATTGAGAATTTGAAAAACATTAGGAATCGCATGATTCGTATGCTTGTGTTTGTGTTGTTTGGTGATCTTTCTATCAAGTTCTATTAAGTTCAAAGATTTTTGGACGAGAAAAATAATGGAAACCAACACTTCCCAAACCATAGCCTATGCAAATCAAACCAATCAATAAGATTGGTTGTGTTATTGAGAATTTGAGAAACATTAGGAATCGCATGATTCGCATGCTTGTGTTTGTGCTGTTTGGTGATCTTTCTATCAAGTTCTATTAAGTTCAAAGATTTTTGGACGAGAAAAATAATGGAAACCAACACTTCTCAAACCTTATCATCGGGAAATCAAACCAATCAATAAGAAAGGTTGTGTTATTGAGTATTTGAGAAACATCAGTTATCCCATGATTCGTATGCTTGTGTTTGTGTTGTTTGGTGATCTGTTCTATTAAGTTCAAAGATTTTTGGACGAGAAAAAGAACAGAAACCTACACTTCCCAAACCATATCCTAGGCAAATCAAACCAATTAATAAGAAAGGTTGTGTTATTGAGTATTTGAGAAACATTGGGAATCACATGATTCATATGCTTGTGTTTGTGTTGTTTGGTGATCTTTCTATTAAGTTCAATGATTTTTGGACGAGAAAAAGAATGGAAACCAACACTTCCCAAACCATATCCTAGGCAAATCAAACCAAACAATAAGAAAGGTTGTGTTATTGAGAATTTGAGAAACATTAGGAATCGCATGATTCGTATGCTTGTCTTTGTGTTGTTTGGTGATCTTTCTATGAAGTTCTATTAAGTTCAAAGATTTTTGGACGAGAAAAAGAATGGAAACCAACACTTCCCAAAGCATAGACAAGGCATTTCAAATCAATCAATAAGAAATGTTGTGTTATTGAGTATTTGAGAAACATTAGGAATCGCATGATTCGTATGCTTGTGTTTGTCTTGTGTGGTGATCTTTCTATCAAGTTCTTTTTAGTTCAAAGATTTTTGGACGAGAAAAATAATGGAAACCAACACTTCCTAAACCATAGCCTAGGCAAATCAAACCAATCAATAAGAGAGGTTGTGTTATTGAGAATTTGAGAAACATTAGGAATCGCATGATTCGTATGCTTGTGTTTGTGTTGTTTGGTGATCTTTCTATCAAGTTCTATTAAGTTCAAAGATTTTTGGACGAGAAAAAGAATGGAAACCAACACTTCCCAAATCATATCCTAGGCAAATCAAACCAATCAAAAATAAAGGTTGTGTTATTGAGTATATGAGAAACATTAGGCATCACATGATAAGTATGCTTGTGTTTGTGTTGTTTGATAATCTTTCTATTAAGTTCAAAGATTTTTACACGAGAAAAAGAATGGAAAGCAATACTTCCCAAACCATATCCTAGGCAAATCAAACCAATCAATAATAAAAGTTGTGTTATTGAGAATTTGAGAAACATTAGGAATCGTATGATTCGTATGCTTGTGTTTGTGTTGTTTGGTGATCTTTCTATTAAGTTCTATTAAGTTCAAAGATTTTTGGACAAGAAAAAGAATGGAAACCAACACTTCCCAAACCATAGCCTAGGCAAATCAAACTAATCAATAAGAAATGTTGTGTGATTGAGTATTTGAGAGACATTAGGAATCGCATGATTCGTATAATTGTGTTTGTGTTGTTTGGTGATCTTTCTATCAAAATCTATTAAGTTCAAAGATTTTTGGACGAGAAAAAGAATGGAAACCAACACTTCCCAAATCATATCCTAGGCAAATCAAAGCAATCAATTAGAAAGGTTGTGTAATTGAGTATTTGAGAAACTATAGGAATCGCATGATTTGTATGCTTGTGTTTGTGTTGTTTGGTGATCTTAATATTAAGTTCAATGATTTTACGACGAGAAAAAGAATGGAAACCAACACTTCCCAAATCATATCCTAGGCAAATCAAACCAATCAATAAGAAAGGTTGTGTTATTGAGAATTTGAGAAACATTAGGAATCGCATGATTCGTATGCTTGTGTTTGTGTTGTTAGGTGATCTTTCTATCAAGTTCTATTAAGCTCAAAGATTTTTTGACGAGAAAAAAATTTGGAAACCAACACTTCCCAAACCATATCCTAGGAAAATCAAACCAATCAATAAGAAATGTTGTGTTATTGAGTATTTGAGAATCATTAGGAATCGCATGATTCGTATGCTTGAGTTTGTGTTGTTTGGTGATCTTTCTATTAAGTTCTATTAATTTCAAAGATTTTTGGACGAGAAAAAGAGTGGAAAGCAACACTTCCCAATCCATATCCTAGGCAAATCAAACCAATCAATAAGAAAAGTTGTGTTATTGAGTATTGGATAAACATTAGGAATCGCATGATTCGTATGCTTGTGTTTGTGTTGTTTGGTGATCTTTCTATTAAGTTCTATTAAGTTCAAAGATTTTTGGACATGAAAAAGAATGGAAACCAGCACTTCCCAAACCATAGCCTATGCAGATCAAACCAACCAATAAGAAAGGTTGTGTTATTGAGTATTGGAGAAACATTAGGAATCACAATGTTTCGTATGCTTGTTTTTGTATTGTTTGGTGATCTTTCTATCAAGTTCTATTAAGTTCAAAGATTTTTGGACGAGAAAAAGAATGGAAACCAACACTTCCCAAACCATAACCTATGCAAATCAAACCAATCAATAAGATTGGTTGTGTTATTGAGAATTTGAGAAACAATAGGAATCGCATTATTCATATGCTTGTGTTTGTGTTGTTCGGTGATCTTTCTATCAAGTTCTATTAAGTTCAAAGATTTTTGGACGAGAAAAAGAATGGAAACCAAGACTTCCCAAACCATAGGCTATGAAAATCAAACCAATCAATAAGATTGATTATGTTATTGAGAATTTGAGAAACATTAGGAATCGCATGATTCGTATGCTTGTGTTTGTGTTGTTTGGTGATCTTTCTATCAAGTTCTATTAAGTTCAAAGATTTTTGGACGAGAAAAATAATGGAAACCAACACTTCCCAAACCATAGCCTATGCAAATCAAACCAATCAATAAGATTGGTTGTGTTATTGAGAATTTGAGAAACATTAGGAATCGCTTGATTCGTATGCTTGTGTTTGTGTTGTTTGGTGATCTTTCTATCAAGTTCTATTAAGTTCAAAGATTTTTGGATGAGAAAAATAATGGAAACCAACACTTCCCAAACCATAGCCTATGCAAATCAAACCAATCAATAAGATTGGTTGTGTTATTGAGAATTTGAGAAACATTAGGAATCGCATGATTCGTATGCTTGTGTTTGTGCTGTTTGGTGATCTTTCTATCAAGTTCTATTAAGTTCAAAGATTTTTGGACGAGAAAAATAATGGAAACCAACACTTCTCAAACCTTATCATAGGGAAATCAAACCAATCAATACGAAAGGTTGTGTTATTGAGTATTTGAGAAACATCAGGTATCCCATGATTCGTATGCTTGTGTTTGTGTTGTTTGGTGATCTTTCTATCAAGTTCTATTAAGTTCAAAGATTTTTGGACGAGAAAAAGAACAGAAACCTACACTTCCCAAACCATATCCTAGGCAAATCAAACCAATTAATAAGAAAGGTTGTGTTATTGAGTATTTGAGAAACATTGGGAATCGCATGATTCATATGCTTGTGTTTGTGTTGTTTGGTGATCTTTCTATTAAGTTCAATGATTTTTGGACGAGAAAAAGAATGGAAACCAAGAATTCCCAAACCATATCCTAGGCAAATTAAACCAATCAATAAGAAAGGTTATGTTATTGAGAATTTGAGAAACATTAGGAATCGCATGATTCGTATGCTTGTGTTTGTGTTGTTTGGAGATCTTTCTATGAAGTTCTATTAAGTTCAAAGATTTTTGGACGAGAAAAAGAATGGAAACCAACACTTCCCATACCATAGACTAGGCATTTCAAATCAACCAATAAGAAATGTTGTGTTATTGAGTATTTGAGAAACATTAGGAATCGCATGATTCGTATGCTTGTGTTTGTGTTCTGTGGTGATCTTTCTATCAAGTTCTTTTAAGTTCAAAGATTTTTGGACGAGAAAAATAATGGAAACCAACACTTCCTAAACCATAGCCTAGGCAAATCAAACCAATCAATAAGAAAGGTTGTGTTATTGAGAATTTGAGAAACATTAGGAATCGCATGATTCGTATGCTTGTGTTTGTGTTGTTTGGTGATCTTTCTATCAAGTTCTATTAAGTTCAAAGATTTTTGGACGAGAAAAAGAATGGAAACCAACACTTCCCAAATCATATCCTAGGCAAATCAAACCAATCAAAAAGAAAGGTTGTGTTATTGAGTATATGAGAAACATTAGGCATCGCATGATAAGTATGCTTGTGTTTGTGTTGTTTGATAATCTTTCTATTAAGTTCAAAGATTTTTACACGACAAAAAGAATGGAAAGCAATACTTCCCAAACCATATCCTAGGCAAATCAAACCAATCAATATGAAAAGTTGTGTTATTGAAAATTTGAGAAACATTAGGAATCGCATGATTCGTATGCTTGTGTTTGTGTTGTTTGGTGATCTTTCTATTAAGTTCTATTAAGTTCAAAGATTTTTGGACAAGAAAAAGAATGGAAACCAACACTTCCCAAACCATAGCCTAGGCAAATCAAACTAATCAATAAGAAATGTTGTGTGATTGAGTATTTGAGAGACATTAGGAATCGGATGATTCCTATAATTGTGTTTGTGTTGTTTGCTGATATTTCTATCAAAATCTATTAAGTTCAAAGATTTTTGGACGAGAAAAATAATGGAAACCAACACTTCCCAAACCATATCCTAGGCAAATCAAACCAATCAATTAGAAAGGTTGTGTTATTGAGTATTTGAGAAACTATAGGAATCGCATGATTTGTATGCTTGTGTTTGTTTTGTTTGGTGATCTTTCTATTAAGTTGAATGATTTTACGACGAGAAAAAGAATGGAAACCAACACTTCCTAGCCTAGGGAAATCAAACCAATCAATAAGAAAGGTTGTGTTATTGAGAATTTGAGAAACATTAGGAATCGCATGATTCGTATGCTTGTATTTGTGTTGATTGGTGATCTTTCTATGATGTTCTATTATGTTCAAAGATTTTTGGAGGAGAAAAAGAATGGAAACTAACACTTCCCAAACCATAGCGTAGGCAAAGCAAGCCAATCAATAAGAAATGTTGTGTTATTGAGTATTTGAGAATCATTAGGAATCGCATGATTCGTATGCTTGAGTTTGTGTTGGTTGGTGATCTTTCTATTAAGTTCTATTAAGTTCAAAGATTTTTGGACGAGAAAAAGAATGGAAACCAACACTTCCCAAACCATAGCCTAGGCAAATCAAACCAATCAATAAGAAAGGTTGTGTTATTGAGAATTTGAGAAACATTAGGAATCGCATGATTCGTATGCTTGTGTTTGTGTTGTTTGGTGATCTTTCTATCAAGTTCTATTATGTTCAAAGATTTTTGGACGAGAAAAAGAATGGAAACCAACACTTCCCAAATCATATCCTAGGCAAATCAAACCAATCAATAAGAAAGGTTGTGTTATTGAGTATATGAGAAACATTAGGCATCGCATGATTCGTATGCTTGTGTTTGTGTTGTTTGATAATCATTCTATTAAGTTCAAAGATTTTTACACGAGAAAAAGAATGGAAAGCAACACTTCCTAAACCATATCCTAGGCAAATCAAACCAATCGATAAGAAAAGTTGTGTTATTGAGAATTTGAGAAACATTAGGAATCGCATGATTCGTATGTGATGCAGACCATGCACCAATGACCCCGCAAGAGATCGAGGACCTAGCCCGAGTCCCCTTCGATGGACCAATTACTAGAGATCGAGCCCGGAAGCTAAAGAAAGCGACAAGAGTTCTTTTGGCACGCATCCCAGCTATGCTCGATTCACATGGGCCACAATGGACCACCCTCATCTCTCATGTCCCGAATTGATATTTGGGCATGCCTATCTTTGAGTTATTTCTAGGATTAGAAAGGTTTGCTATTTTGGCACTTGCTACTTTTATTCCTTCTATTTTTAGCTAAGTATGGACAGCTTGTGGCACAAGGAAGACACACGCCCAAGGACGCGGCCTACACACACAATGGACGCGGCATGGCTAAGGGCGGACAGAAATTCAATTTACTTGGGCCGCAATTCATCCATACAAAGATAGATGGAAGTTTGTTAGAAGTTGTTAGTTTTCACTAGTTAAAAACTAGTTTCACTAGTAACTTCCTAGGTTGTTATTTTTCACTAGTAACTTTTGTTTTTCCCTAGCTTTCTTTCCAAGCAAAGATCTATCTTAGGAAGTTGTTAGAAGATAGAATCTTTGGCTGATTTGTGTCTATATATTCGAACCTTGCATTCAATAAAAATCAGATTAGTTTCCTTGGAATTTGACTTGCGTTACAAGTTGAATTCCTGGGATTTAATCCAACCAACACTTGTGTTTTACTTGGAGAATTTTCGAACCCCTCTTCTCAAGTCAGCCGAGATTCATCCACAACAATCATCATCATCACTCGTCAACACCATCAACCAAACGAGTAGAATTGCTCGCAATTCCTACTCGCACTCTCTCTCGCGCTACTCTTCTCTCTCTCGTTTTCTCTCTTATTTCACCCACAATTTGCATGACTAAAAAGAATCTCAACTTACATAAATTTGTTAGCTTGCGTGAAATTCATCCTACTCATATTGGTATTCGTTGTGAATATCGCAGGTGGCCCATAGGGCGTCAGTTCTCCAACCGTCCCTTCCTCTACACCATTAAGGTTTCAACCCTTGTTGGATCATCCAATCCAAGGGCAAGCCTTCAGTTTGTAAGAAGCGAAAAGATTGAGCAAGGGCAGCAGGCGAAACTCCCCCAAGATCCTGAAAAGCTTCCGCAACCCCAAGAATAGCCCTCGGCGCTGGTAATCCCTTATCAGTATGCTTGTGTTTGTGTTGTTTGGTGATCTTTCTATTAAGTTCTATTAAGTTCAAAGATTTTTGGACAAGAAAAAGAATGGAAACCAACACTTCCCAAACCATAGCCTATGCAAATCAAACCAATCAATAAGAAAGATTGTGTTATTGAGTATTGGAGAAACATTAGGAATCGCATGATTCGTATGCTTGTTTTTGTGTTGTTTGGTGATATTTCTATCAAGTTCTATTAAGGTCAAAGATTTTTGGACGAGAAAAAGAATGGAAACCAACACTTTCCAAACCATAGCCAATGCAAATCAAACCAATTAATAAGATTGGTTGTGTTATTGAGAATTTGAGAAACATTAGGAATCGCATTATTCGTATGCTTGTGTTTGTGTTGTTTGGTGATCGTTCTATCAAGTTCTATTAAGTTCAAAGATTTTTGGATGAGAAAAAGAATAAAAACCAATACTTCCCAAACCATATCCTAGGCAAATCAAACCAATTAATAAGAAAGCTTGTGTTATTGAGTATTTGAGAAACATTGGGAATCGCATGATTTGTATGCTTGTGTTTGTGTTGTTTGGTGATCTTTCTATTAAGTTCAATGATTTTACGACGAGAAAAAGAATGGAAACCAACACTTCCCAAATCATATCCTAGGCAAATCAAACCAATCAATAAGAAAGGTTGTGTTATTGAGTATATGAGAAACATTAGGCATCGCATGATTCGTATGCTTGTGTTTGTGTAGTTTGATAATCTTTCTATTAAGTTCAAAGATTTTTACACGAGAAAAAGAATGGAAAGAAACACTTCCCAAACCATATCCTAGGCAAATCAAACCAATCAATAAGAAAAGTTGTGTTATTGAGAATTTGAGAAACATTAGGAATCACATGATTCGCATGCTTGTGGTTGTGTTGTTTGGTGATCTTTCTATTAAGTTCAAAGATTTTTGGACAAGAAAAAGAATGGAAACAAACACATCCCAAACCATAGCCTAGGCAAATCAAACTAATCAATAAGAAATGTTGTGTGATTGAGTATTTGAGAAACATTAGGAATCGCATGATTCGTATACTTGTGTTTGTGTTGTTTGGTGATCTTTCTATCAAAATCTATTAAGTTCAAAGATTTTTGGACGAGAAAAAGAATTAAAACCAACACTTCCTATACCATATCCTAGGCAAATCAAACCAATCAATTAGAAAGGTTGTGTTATTGAGTATTTGAGAAACTATAGGAATCGCATGATTTGTATGCTTGTATTTGTGTTGATTGGTGATCTTTCTATCATGTTCTATTATGTTCAAAGATTATTGGACGAGAAAAAGAGAAACCAACACTTCCCAAAGCATAGCCTAGGCGAATCAAGCCAAACAATAAGAAATGTTGTGTTATTGAGTATTTGAGAATGATTAGGAATCGCATGATTCGTATGCTTGAGTTTGTGTTGGTTGGTGATCTTTCTATTAAGTTCTATTAAGTTCAAAGATTTTCGGACAAGAAAAAGAATGGAAACCAACACTTCCCAAACCATAGCCTATGCAAATCAAACCAATCAATAAGATTGGTTGTGTTATTGAGAATTTGAGAAACATTAGGAATCGCATGATTCGTATGCTTGTGTATGTGTTGTTTGATGATCTTTCTATCAAGTTCTATTAAGTTCAAAGATTTTTGGACGAGAAAAAGAATGGAAACCAACACTTCCCAAACCATAGCCTATGCAAATCAAACCAATCAATAAGAAAGATTGTGTTATTGAGTATTGGAGAAACATTAGGAATCGCATGATTCGTATGCTTGTGTTTGTGTTGTTTGGTGATCTTTCTATGAAGTTCTATTAAGTTCAAAGATTTTTGGACGAGAAAAAGAATGGAAACCAACACTTCCCAAACCATAGACTAGGCATTTCAAATCAATCAATAAGAAATGTTGTGTTATTGAGAATTTGAGAAACATTAGGAATCGCATGATTCGTATGCTTGTGTTTGTGTTGTTTGGTGATCTTTCTATCAAGTTCTATTATGTTCAAAGATTTTTGGACGAGAAAAAGAATGGAAACCAACACTTCCCAAATCATATCCTAGGCAAATCAAACCAATCAATAAGAATGGTTGTGTTATTGAGTATATGAGAAACATTAGGCATCGCATGATTCGTATGCTTGTGTTTGTGTTGTTTGATAATCATTCTATTAAGTACAAAGATTTTTACACGAGAAAAAGAATGGAAAGCAACACTTCCCAAACCATATCCTAGGCAAATCAAACCAATCAATAAGAAAAGTTGTGTTATTGAGAATTTGAGAAAAATTAGGAATCGCATGATTCGTATGCTTGTGTTTGTGTTGTTTGGTGATCTTTCTATTAAGTTAAAAGATTTTTGGACAAGAAAAAGAATGGAAACCACCACTTCCCAAACCATAGCCTATGCAAATCAAACCAATCAATAAGAAAGATTGTGTTATTGAGTATTGGAGAAACATTAGGAATCGCATGATTCGTATGCTTGTTTTTGTGTTGTTTGGTGATATTTCTATCAAGTTCTATTAAGTTCAAAGATTTTTGGACGAGAAAAAGAATGGAAACCAACACTTCCCAAACCATAGCCTAGGCAAATCAAGCCAATCAATAAGAAATGTTGTGTTATTGAGTATTTGAGAATCATTAGGAATCGCATGATTCGTATGCTTGAGTTTGTGTTGTTTGGTGATCTTTCTATTAAGTTCAAAGATTTTTGGACAAGAAAAAGGATGGAAACCACCACTTCCCAAACCATAGCCTATGCAAATCAAACCAATAAATAACATTGGTTGTGTTATTGAGAATTTGAGAAACATTAGGAATCGCATGATTCGTATGCTTGTATTTGTGTTGATTGGTGATCTTTCTATCATGTTCTATTATGTTCAAAGATTATTGGACGAGAAAAAGAATGGAAACCAACACTTCCCAAACCATAGCCTAGGCAAATCAAGCCAATCAATAAGAAATGTTATGTTATTGAGTATTTGAGAATCATTAGGAATCGCATGATTCGTATGCTTGAGTTTGTGTTGGTTGGTGATCTTTCTATTAAGTTCTATTAAGTTCAAAGATTTTCGGACAAGAAAAAGAATGGAAACCAACACTTCCCAAACCATAGCCTAGGCAAATCAAACCAATCAATATGAAAGGTTGTGTTATTGAGTATTGGAGAAACATTGGGGATTCGCTTGATTCGTATGCTTGTTTTTGTGTTGTTTCGTAATCTTTCTATCATGTTCTATTAAGTTCAAAGATTTTTGGACGAGAAAAAGATTGGAAACCACCACTTCCTTAACCATAGCCTATGCAAATCAAACCAATAAATAACATTGGTTGTGTTATTGAGAATTTGAGAAACATTAGGAATCGCATGATTCGTATGCTTGTTTTTGTGTTGTTTGGTGATATTTCTATCAAGTTCTATTAAGTTCAAAGATTTTTGGACGAGAAAAAGAATGGAAACCAACACTTTCCAAACCATAGCCAATGCAAATCAAACCAATCAATAAGATTGGTTGTGTTATTGAGAATTTGAGAAACATTATGAATCGCATGATTCGTATGCTTGTGTTTGTGTTGTTTGGTGATCGTTCTATCAAGTTCTATTAAGTTCAAAGATTTTTGGATGAGAAAAAGAATAGAAACCAACACTTCCCAAACCATATCCTAGGCAAATCAAACCAATCAATAAGAAAGGTTGTGTTATTGAGCATATGAGAAACATTAGGCATCGCATGATTCGTATGCGTGTGTTTGTGTTGTTTGATAATCATTCTATTAAGTTCAAAGATTTTTGGATGAGAAAAAAAATGGAAAGCAACACTTCCCAATCCATATCCTAGGCAAATCAAACCAATCAATAAGAAAAGTTGTGTTATTGAGAATTTGAGAAACATTAGGAATCGCATCATTCGTATGCTTGTGTTTGTGTTGTTTGGTGATCTTTCTATTAAGTTCTATTAAGTTCAAAGATTTTTGGACAAGAAAAAGAATGGAAACCAACACTTCCCAAACCATAGCCTAGGCAAATTAAACTAATCAATAAGAAATGTTGTGTGATTGAGTATTTGAGAAAAATTAGGAATCGCATGATTCGTATACTTGTGTTTGTGTTGTTTGGTGATCTTTATATCAAAATCTATTAAGTTCAAAGATTTTTGGATGAGAAAAAGAATGGAAACCATCACTTCCCAAACCATATCCTAGGCAAATAAAACCAATCAATTTGAAAGGTTGTGTTATTGAGTATTAGAGAAACTATAGGAATCGCATGATTTGTATGCTTGTGTTTGTATTGTTTGGTGATCTTTCTATTAAACCAATCTATAAAAAAGGTTGTGTTATTGAGAATTTGAGAAACATTAGGAATCGCATGATTCGTATGCTTGTATTTGTGTTGATTGGTGATCCTTCTATCATGTTCTATTATGTTCAAAGATTTTTTGACGAGAAAAAGAATGGAATTCAACACTTCCCAAACTATAGCCTAGGCAAATCAAGCCAATCAATAAGAAATGTTGTGTTATTGAGAATTTGAGAAACATTAGGAATCGCATGATTCGTATGCTTGTATTTGTGTTGTTTGGTGATCAAATATCAAGTTCTATTATGTTCAAAGATTTTTGGACGAGAAAAAGAATGGAAACGAACACTTCCCAAATCATATCCTAGGCAAATCAAACCAATCAATAAGAAAGGTTGTGTTATTGAGTATATGAGAAACATTAGGCATCGAATGATTCGTATGCTTGTGTTTGTGTTGTTTGATAATCATTCTATTAAGTTCAAAGATTATTACACGAGAAAAAGAAAGGAAAGCAACACTTCCCAAACCATATCCTAGGCAATTCAAACCAATCAATAAGAAAAGTTGTGTTATTGAGAATTTGAGATACATTAGGAATCGCATGATTCGTATGCTTGTGTTTGTGTTGTTTGGTGATCTTTCTATTAAGTTCAAAGATTTTTGGACAAGAAAAAGAATGGAAACCACCACTTCCCAAACCGTAGCCTATGCAAATGAAACCAATCAATAAGAAAGATTGTGTTATTGAGTATTGGAGAAACATTAGGAATCGCATGATTCGTATGCTTGTTTTTGTGTTGTTTGGTGATATTTCTATCAAGTTCTATTAAGTTCAAAGATTTTTGGACGAGAGAAAGAATGGAAACCAACACTTCCCAAACCATAGCCTAGGCAAATCAAGCCAATCAATAAGAAATGTTGTGTTATTGAGTATTTGAGAATCATTAGGAATCGCATGATTCGTATGCTTGAGTTTGTGTTGTTTGGTGATCTTTCCATTAAGTTCAAAGATTTTTGGACAAGAAAAAGAATGGAAACCACCACTTCCCAAACCATAGCCTATGCAAATCAAACCAATAAATAGCATTGGTTGTGTTATTGAGAATTTGAGAAACATTAGGAATCGCATGAATCGTATGCTTGTATTTGTGTTGATTGATGATCTTTCTATCTTGTTCTATTATGTTCAAAGATTATTGGACGAGAAAAAGAATGGAATCCAACACTTCCCATACCATAGCCTAGGCAAATCAAGCCAATCAATAAGAAATGTTGTGTTATTGAGTATTTGAGAATCATTAGGAATCGCATGATTCGTATGCTTGAGTTTGTGTTGGTTGGTGATCTTTCTATTAAGTTCTATTAAGTTCAAAGATTTTCGGACAAGAAAAAGAATGGAAACCAACACTTCCCAAACCATAGCCTAGGCAAATCAAACCAATCAATAAGAAAGGTTGTGTTATTGAGTATTGGAGAAACATTGGGGAATCGCTTGATTCGTATGCTTGTTTTTGTGTTGTTTGGAAATATTTCTATCATGTTCTATTAAGTTCAAAGATTTTTGGACGAGAAAAAGAATGGAAACCAACACTTCCCAAACCATAGCCTATGCAAATTAAACCAATCAATAACATTGGTTGTGTTATTGAGAATTTGAGAAACATTAGGGATCGCATGATTCGTATGCTTGTGTTTGTGTTGTTTGATGATCTTTCTATCAAGTTCTATTAAGTTCAAAGATTTTTGGACGAGAAAAAGAATGGAAACCAACACTTCCCAAACCATAGCCTATGTAAATCAAACCAATCAATAAGAAAGATTGTGTTATTGAGTATTGGAGAAACATTAGGAATCGCATGATTCGTATGCTTGTTTTTGTGTTGTTTGGTGATATTTCTATCAAGTTCTATTAGTTCAAAGATTTTTGGACGAGAAAAAGAATGGAAACCAACACTTTCCAAACCATAGCCAATGCAAATCAAACCAATCAATAAGATTGGTTGTGTTATTGATACGGGGTTAGCCGTGTGGATGCCCGATCTTCGACGTTCACGACTCAACAAGGAAAACACAAGGAAACAATGGTTAGAATTGAATGGAACGAAACTGGAAATGATGAACTCGACTCAACAAGAGGAAAAACGACACAACAAAGAAGCAAACTGAAATGAAGAAACGAAAAGGGAAATTGATAGAAACGACGAGAAGGATAACCCTTCGAGACAACTATTAAACCCCTGGTATGTATTTCAACCAGAATCCTAATAGAATGGACGAAGAACCAACCTTGTACAATCCTACACAACAAGGCGACACCTTGAAGCACAGGAAGGGGGCTCGTGATCGTTGATAAGCACCAAGCTTCGTAGAGGATTGACACAAATCAAACAAACCAAGCTGCGATTCACACACTCAATGAAGCAAAGCTTCAAACTCTCTCTTTTCAAGAGAAAAACGATTTCTATCTTCTGAATTGTCTAAGTGTTCCAAACCATCAAAACAATACTTATATGTCTCACTTCTGGAAATAAAAGAAATAATTAAAAAGGTCTAATTAATTCTAAGATAGATAGGCCCAAAACAGCATAATAGGCCCAAAATGAAACAAACACTCTTGGGTGCCTAAAATAGGCATCGGTGCCCAAACGAGGCACACTCGCAGCGCCGGTGCCCAAACGAGGCACACCCGCAGCGCCGGTGCCCAATCGCGGCACTCATGCGACGTCGCTTGTGCCTTGGCTCTCTTCATGGGTGGCGCCCACACTTGCTAGGCACACAGCCTTGGCACATGGCTCCATGCTCGCTCTCGCCTCCTTAGCACAAATGAAACACACAAAGGCATGCATTCCACTTTGTAGCTTCTTAGCTCGGGATCTAGTGATTGGCCCCTCAAAGTGTGTTGGGGCGCTTGGAGGAGGCTGACTGGATGATCCTTCATCAGTTATTGAGAATTTGAGAAACATTAGGAATCGCATGATTCGTATGCTTGTGTTTGTGTTGTTTGGTGATCGTTCTATCAAGTTCTATTAAGTTCAAAGATTTTTGGATGAGAAAAAGAATAGAAACCAACACTTCCCAAACCATATCCTAGGCAAATCAAACCAATTAATAAGAAAGGTTGTGTTATTGAGTATTTGAGAAACATTGGGAATCGCATGATTCATATGCTTGTGTTTTCGTTGTTTGGTGATCTTTATATTAAGTTCAATGATTTTTGGACGAGAAAAAGAATGGAAACCAACACTTCCCAAACGATATCCTAGGCAAATCAAACCAATCAATAAGAAAGGTTGTGTTATTGAGAATTTGAGAAACATTAGGAATCGCATGATTCGTATGCTTGTGTTTGTGTTGTTTGGTGATCTTTCTATCAAGTTCTATTAAGTTCAAAGATTTTTGGACGAGAAAAAGAAAGGCAACCAACACTTCCCAAACCATAGCCTAGGCAAATCAAACCAATCAATAAGAAAGGTTGTGTTATTGAGAATTTGAGAAACATTAGGAATCGCATGATTCGTATGCTTGTGTTTGTGTTGTTTGGTGATCTTTCTATCATGTTCTATTAAGTTCAACGATTTTTTGACGAGAAAAAAATTTAGAAACTAACACTTCCCAAACCATATCCTAGGAAAATCAAACCAATCAATAAGAAATGTTGTGCTATTGAGTATTTGATAAAGATTAGGAATGGCATGATTCGTATGCTTGTGTTTGTGTTGTTTAATGATCTTTCTATCAAGTTCAAAGATTTTTGGACGAGAAAAAGAATGGAAACGAACACTTCCCAAACCATAGCCCAGGCAAATCCATCCTATCAATAAGAAAGGTTGTGTTATTGAGAATTTGAGAAACATTAGGAATCGCATGATTCGTATGCTTGTGTTTGTGTTGTTTGGTGATCTTTCTATCAAGTTCTATTAAGTTGAAAGATTTTTGGACGAGAAAAAGAACGGAAACCAAAACTTCCCAAATCATATCTTAGGCAAATCAAACCAATCAATAAGAAAGGTTGTGTTATTGAGTATATGAGAAACATTAGGCATCGCATGATTCGTATGCGTGTGTTTGTGTTGTTTGATAATCTTTCTATTAAGTTCAAAGATTTTTGGATGAGAAAAAGAATGGAAAACAACACTTCCCAATCCATATCCTCGGCAAATCAAACCAATCAATAAGAAAAGTTGTGTTATTGAGAATTTAAGAAACATTAGGAATCGCATCATTCGTATGCTTGTGTTTGTGTTGTTTGGTGATCTTTCTATTAAGTTCTATTAAGTTCAAAGATTTTTGGACAAGAAAAAGAATGGAAACCAACACTTCCCAAACCATAGCCTAGGCAAATCAAACTAATCAATAAGAAATGTTGTGTGATTGAGTATTTGAGAAACATTAGGAATCGCATGATTCATATACTTGTGTTTGTGTTGTTTGGTGATCTTTCTATCAAAATCTATTAAGTTCAAAGATTTTTGGATGAGAAAAAGAATGGAAACCATCACTTCCCAAACCATATCCTAGGCAAATAAAACCAATCAATTTGAAAGGTTGTGTTATTGAGTATTAGAGAAACTATAGGAATCGCATGATTTGTATGCTTGTGTTTGTATTGTTTGGTGATCTTTCTATTAAGTTCAATAATTTTACGACGAGAAAAAGAATGGAAACCAACACTTCCTAGCCTAGGCAAATCAAACCAATCAATAAGAAAGGTTGTGTTATTGAGAATTTGAGAAACATTAGGAATCGCATGATTCGTATGCTTGTATTTGTGTTGATTGGTGATCCTTCTATCATGTTCTATTATGTTCAAAGATTTTTTGACGAGAAAAAGAATGGAATTCAACACTTCCCAATATAGCCTAGGCAAATCAAGCCAATCAATAAGAAATGTTGTGTTATTGAGAATTTGAGAAACATTAGGAATCGCATGATTCGTATGCTTGTGTTTGTGTTGTTTGGTAATCTTTCTATCAAGTTCTATTATGTTCAAAGATTTTTGGACGAGAAAAAGAATGGAAACCAACACTTCCCAAATCATATCCTAGGCAAATCAAACCAATCAATAAGAAAGGTTGTGTTATTGTGTAGATGAGAAACATTAGGCATCGTATGATTCGTATGCATGTGTTTGTGTTGTTTGATAATCATTCTATTACGTTCAAAGATTTTTACACGAGAAAAAGAAAGGAAAGCAACACTTCCCAAACCATATCCTAGGCAAATCAAACCAATCAATAAGAAAAGTTGTGTTATTGAGAATTTGAGAAACATTAGGAATCGCATGATTCGTATGCTTGTGTTTGTGTTGTTTGGTAATCTTTCTATTAAGTTCTCGTAAGTTCAAAGATTTTTGGACAAGAAAAAGAATGGAAACCAACACTTCCCAAACCATAGCCTAGGCAAATCAAACTAATCAATAAGAAATGTTGTGTGATTGAGTATTTGAGAAACATTAGGAATCGCATGATTCGTATGCTTGTGTTTGTGTTGTTTGGTGATCTTTCTATCAAGTTCTATTAAGTTCAAAGATTTTTTGACGAGAAAAAAAATTGGAAACCAACACTTCCCAAACCATATCCTAGGAAAATAAAACCAATCAATAAGAAATGTTGTGTTATTGAGTATTTGAGAAAGATTAGGAATGGCATGATTCGTATGCTTGTGTTTGTGTTGTTTGATGATCTTTCTATCAAGTTCAAAGATTTTTGGACGAGAAAAAGAATGGAAACCAACACTTCGCAAACCATAGCCTAGGCAAATCAAACCTATCAATAAGAAAGGTTGTGTTATTGAGAATTTGAGAAACATTATGAATCGCATGATTCGTATGCTTGTGTTTGTGTTGTTTGGTGATCTTTCTATCAAGTTCTATTAAGTTCAAAGATTTTTTGACGAGAAAAAAAATTGGAAACCAACACTTCCCAAACCATATCCTAGGAAAATAAAACCAATCAATAAGAAATGTTGTGTTATTGAGTATTTGAGAAAGATTAGGAATGGCATGATTCGTATGCTTGTGTTTGTGTTGTTTGATGATCTTTCTATCAAGTTCAAAGATTTTTGGACGAGAAAAAGAATGGAAACCAACACTTCGCAAACCATAGCCTAGGCAAATCAAACCTATCAATAAGAAAGGTTGTGTTATTGAGAATTTGAGAAACATTATGAATCGCATGATTCGTATGCTTGTGTTTGTGTTGTTTGGTGATCTTTCTATCAAGTTCTATTAAGTTCAAAAACTTTTAGACGAGAAAAAGAATGGAAACCCACACTTCCCGAACCATATCCTAGGGAAATCAAACCAATCAATAAGAAAGGTTGTGTTATTGAGTATATGAGAAACATTAGGCATCGTATGATTCGTATGCTTGTGTTTGTGTTGTTTGATAATCTTTCTATTAAGTTCAAAGATTTTTGGACGAGAAAAAGAATGGAAACCAACACTTCCCAATCCATATCCTAGCCAAACCAAACCAATCAATAATAAATGTTGTGTAATTGAGTATTTGAGAAACATTAGGAATCACATGATTCGTATGCTTGTGTTTGTGTTGTTTGGTGATCTTTCTATCAAGTTCAAAGATTTTTGGACGAGAAAAAGAATGGAAACCAACACTTCCCAAACCATAGCCTAGGCAAATCAAACATATCAATAAGAAAGGTTGTGTTATTGAGAATTTGAGAAACATTAGGAATCGCATGATTCGTATGCTTGTGTTTGTGTTGTTTGGTGATCTTTCTATCAAGTTCTATTAAGTTCAAAGATTTTTGGACAAGAAAAAGAATGGAAACCAGCACTGCCCAAACCATATCCTAGGCAAATCAAACCAATCAATAAGAAAGGTTGTGTTATTGAGTATATGAGAAACATTGGGCATCGCATGATTCGTATGCTTGTGTTTGTGTTGTTTGATAATCTTTCTATTAAGTTCAAAGATTTTTGGACGAGAAAAAGAATGGAAGCAACACTTCCCAAACCATATCCTAGGCAAATCAAGCCAATCAATAAGAAAAGTTGTGTTATTGAGAATTTGAGAAACATTAGGAATCGCATGATTCATATGCTTGTGTTTGTGTTGTTTGGTGATCTTTCTATTAAGTTCTATTAAGTTCAAAGATTTTTGGACAAGAAAAAGAATGGAAACCTACACTTCCCAAACCATAGCCTAGGCAAATCAAACTAATCAATAACAAATGTTGTGTGATTGAGTATTTGAGAAACATTAGGAATGGCATGATTCGTATACTTGTGTTGTGTTGTTTGGTGATCTTTCTATCAAAATCTATTAAGTTCAAAGATTTTTGGATGAGAAAAAGAATAGAAACTAACACTTCCCAAACCATATCCTAGGCAAATCAAACAAATTAATAAGAAAGGTTGTGTTATTGAGTATTTGAGAAACATTGGGAATCGCATGATTCATATGCTTGTGTTTGTGTTGTTTGGTGGTCTTTCTATTAAGTTCAATGATTTTTGGACGAGAAAAAGAATGGACACCAACACTTCCCAAACCATATCCTAGGCAAATCAAACTAATCAATAATAAATGTTGTGTTATTGAGTATTTGAGAAACATTAGGAATCACATGATTCGTATGCTTGTGTTTGTGTTATTTGGTGATCTTTCTATCAAGTTCAAAGATTTTTGGACGAGAAAAAGAATGGAAACCAACACTTCCCAAACCATAGCCTAGGCAAATCAAACATATCAATAAGAAAGGTTGTGTTATTGAGAATTTGAGAAACATTAAGAATCGCATGATTCGTATGCTTGTGTTTGTGTTGTTTGGTGATCTTTCTATCAAGTTCTGTTAAGTTCAAAGATTTTTGGACGAGAAAAAGAATGGAAACCAACACTTCCCAAACCAGAGACTAGGCATTTCAAATCAATCAATAAGAAATGTTGTGTTATTGAGTATTTGAGAAACATTAGGAATCGCATGATTCGTATGCTTGTGTTTGTGTTGTTTGGTGATCATTCTATCAAGTTCTATTAAGTTCAAAGATTTTTGGACGAGAAAAAGAATGGAAACCAACACTTCCCAAACCATAGCCTAGGCAAATCAAACCAATCAATAAGAAAGGTTGTGTTATTGAGAATTTGAGAAACATTAGGAATCACATGATTCGTATGCTTGTGTTTGTGTTGTTTGGTGATCTTTCTATCAAGTTCTATTAAGTTCAAAGATTTTTTGACGAGAAAAAAAATTGGAAACCGACACTTCCCAAACCATATCCTAGGAAAATCAAACCAATCAATAAGAAATGTTGTGTTATTGAGTATTTGAGAAAGATTAGGAATGACATGATTCGTATGCTTATTTTTGTGTTGTTTGATGATCTTTCTATCAAGTTCAAAGATTTTTGGACGAGAAAAAGAATGGAAACCCACACTTCCCAAACCATATCCTAGGGAAATCAAACCAATCAATAAGAAAGGTTGTGTTATTGAGTATATGAGAAACATTAGGCATCGTATGATTCGTATGCTTGTGTTTGTGTTGTTTGATAATCTTTCTATTAAGTTCAAAGATTTTTGGACGAGAAAAAGAATGGAAACCAACACTTCCCAATCCATATCCTAGGCAAATCAAACCAATCAATAAGAAAACTTGTGTTATTGAGAATTTGAGAAACATTAGGAATCGCATGATTCGTATGCTTGTTTTTGTGTTGTTTGGTGATCTTTCTATTAAGTTCTCTTAAGTTCAAAGATTTTTGGACAAGAAAAAGAATGGAAACCAACACTTGCCAAACCATAGCCTAGGCAAATCAAACTAATCAATAAGAAATGTTGTGTGATTGAGTATTTGAGAAACAATAGGAATCACATGATTCGTATGCTTGTGTTTGTGTTGTTTGGTGATCTTTCTATCAAGTTCTATTAAGTTCAAAGATTTTTTGACGAGAAAAAAAATTGGAAACCAGCACTTCCCAAACCATATCCTAGGAAAATCAAACCAATCAATAAGAAATGTTGTGTTATTGAGTATTTGAGAAAGATTAGGAATGACATGATTCGTATGCTTGTGTTTGTGTTGTTTGGTGATCTTTCTATCAAGTTCTATTAAGTTCAAAGATTTTTTGACGAGAAAAAAAATTGGAAACCAGCACTTCCCAAACCATAGCCTAGGAAAATCAAACCTATCAATAAGAAAGGTTGTGTTATTGAGAATTTGAGAAACATTAGGAATCGCATGATTCGTATGCTTGTGTTTGTGTTGTTTGGTGATCTTTCTATCAAGTTCTATTAAGTTCAAAAACTTTTAGACGAGAAAAAGAATGGAAACCCACACTTCCCAAACCATATCCTAGGGAAATCAAACCAATCAATAAGAAAGGTTGTGTTATTGAGTATATGAGAAACATTGGGCATCGTATGATTCGTATGCTTGTGTTTGTGTTGTTTGATAATCTTTCTATTAAGTTCAAAGATTTTTGGACGAGAAAAAGAATGGAAACCAACACTTCCCAATCCATATCCTAGGCAAACCAAACCAATCAATAAGAAAAGTTGTGTTATTGAGAATTTGAGAAACATTAGGAATCGCATGATTCGTATGCTTGTGTTTGTGTTGTTTGGTGATCTTTCTATTAAGTTCTCTTAAGTTCAAAGATTTTTGGACAAAAAAAAGAATGGAAACCAACACTTGCCAAACCATAGCCTAGGCAAATCAAAATAATCAATAAGAAATGTTGTGTGATTGAGTATTTGAGAAACATTAGGAATCACATGATTCGTATACTTGTGTTTGTGTTGTTTGGTGATCTTTCTATCAAAATCTATTAAGTTCAAAGATTTTTGGAAGAGAAAAAGAATGGAAAACAACACTTCCCAAACCATATCCTAGGCAAATCAAACCAATCAATTTGAAAGGATGTGTTATTGAGAATTTGAGAAACATTAGGAATGGCATGATTCGTATGCTTGTGTTTGTGTTGTTTGGTGATCTTTCTATCAAGTTCTATTAAGTTCAAAAACTTTTAGACGAGAAAAAGAATGGAAACCCACACTTCCCAAACCATATCCTAGGGAAATCAAACCAATCAATAAGAAAGGTTGTGTTATTGAGTATATGAGAAACATTAGGCATCGTATGATTCGTATGCTTGTGTTTGTGTTGTTTGATAATCTTTCTATTAAGTTCAAAGATTTTTGGACGAGAAAAAGAATGGAAACCAACACTTCCCAATCCATATCCTAGGCAAACCAAACCAATCAATAAGAAAAGTTGTGTTATTGAGAATTTGAGAAACATTAGGAATCGCATGATTCGTATGCTTGTGTTTGTGTTGTTTGGTGATCTTTCTATTAAGTTCTCTTAAGTTCAAAGATTTTTGGACAAAAAAAAGAATGGAAACCAACACTTGCCAAACCATAGCCTAGGCAAATCAAAATAATCAATAAGAAATGTTGTGTGATTGAGTATTTGAGAAACATTAGGAATCACATGATTCGTATACTTGTGTTTGTGTTGTTTGGTGATCTTTCTATCAAAATCTATTAAGTTCAAAGATTTTTGGAAGAGAAAAAGAATGGAAAACAACACTTCCCAAACCATATCCTAGGCAAATCAAACCAATCAATTTGAAAGGATGTGTTATTGAGAATTTGAGAAACATTAGGAATGGCATGATTCGTATGCTTGTGTTTGTGTTGTTTGGTGATCTTTCTATGAAGTTCTACTAAGTTCAAAGATTTTTGGACGAGAAAAAGAATGGAAACCAGCACTTCCCAAACCATAGCCTAGGCAAATCAAACCAATCAATAAGAAATGTTGTGTTATTGAGTATTTGAGAAACATTAGGAATCGCATGATTCGTATGCTTGTGTTTGTGTTGTTTGGTGATCATTCTATCAAGTTCTATTAAGTTCAAAGATTTTTGGACGAGAAAAAGAATGGAAACCAACACTTCCCAAACCATAGCCTAGGCAAATCAAACCAATCAATAATAAATGTTGTGTTATTGAGTATTTGAGAAACATTAGGAATCACATGATTCGTGTGCTTGTGTTTGTGTTGTTTGGTGATCTTTCTATCAAGTTCAAAGATTTTTGGACGAGAAAAAGAATGGAAACCAACACTTCCCAAACCATAGCCTAGGCAAATCAAACATATCAATAAGAAAGGTTGTGTTATTGAGAATTTGAGAAACATTAGGAATCGCATGATTCGTATGCTTGTGTTTGTGTTGTTTGGTGATCTTTCTATCAGGTTCTGTTAAGTTCAAAGATTTTTGGACGAGAAAAAGAATGGAAACCAGCACTGCCCAAACCATATCCTAGGCAAATCAAACCAATCAATAAGAAAGGTTGTGTTATTGAGTATATGAGAAACATTGGGCATCGCATGATTCGTATGCTTGTGTTTGTGTTGTTTGATAATCTTTCTATTAAGTTCAAAGATTTTTGGACGAGAAAAAGAATGGAAGCAACACTTCCCAAACCATATCCAAGGCAAATCAAGCCAATCAATAAGAAAAGTTGTGTTATTGAGAATTTGAGAAACATTAGGAATCGCATGATTCGTATGCTTGTGTTTGTGTTGTTTGGTGATCTTTCTATTAAGTTCTATTAAGTTCAAAGATTTTTGGACAAGAAAAAGAATGGAAACCTACACTTCCCAAACCATAGCCTAGGCAAATCAAACTAATCAATAACAAATGTTGTGTGATTGAGTATTTGAGAAACATTAGGAATCGCATGATTCGTGTACTTGTGTTTGTGTTGTTTGGTGATCTTTCTATCAAAATCTATTAAGTTCAAAGATTTTTGGACGAGAAAAAGAATGGAAACCAACACTTCCCAAAACACAGCCTAGGCAAATCAAACCAATCAATAAAAAATGTTGTGTTATTGAGTATTTGAGAGACATTAGGAATCGGATGATTCGTATGCTTGTGTTTGTGTTGTTTGGTGATCTTTCTATCAAGTTCTATTAAGTTCAATGAGTTTTGGACGAGAAAAAAGAATGGAAACCAACACTTCCCAAACCATATCCTAGGCAAATCAAACCAATCAATAAGAAAGGTTGTGTTATTAAGTATTTGAGAAACATTAGTTGTCGCATGATTCGTATGCTTGTGTTTTTGTTGTTTGGTTATCATTCTATAAAGTTCAAAGATTTTTGGACGAGAAAAAGAATGGAAACCAACACTTCCCAAACCATGGCCTAGGCAAATTAAACCAATCAATAAGAAAAGTTATGTTATTGAGAATTTGAGAAACATTAGGAATCGCATGATTCGTATGCTTGTGTTTGTGTTGTTTGGTGATCCTTCTATTAAGTTCAAAGATTTTTGGATGTGAAAAAGAATGGAAACCAACACTTCCCAAACTATAGCCTAGGCAAAATCAAACCAATCAATAAGAAAGGTTGTTTCTCAAATTCTTACCCGATGTCTCCTGCTCACTCTAGAAAAGCGAATAAATTAGGAGGACTAACTCGTGTTTGAATCGATTTTTATGTGGCGCTCAACCTCACTCTCTCTAGTATAGATGACTCTCTCTTCACCAAAGTCTCGTGTCAGGAAGTTATCCTCCACGCATCCAATAGAACGACACTGAGTAGGAATCAAACGGCAAGCGACTCTAGCTTGTGTGTGAGTATTTACTGGCCCCACAAGTCGGGCGTCCCGCTGCTCGGGGAAAACAAGAGGGTAGGCTAGAGGAGCGCAACTTGGCTAGGTCCTTTAACGGACCAAGGCTCAACCTTCCGTTCTCGTTCTATTCTTTCTTCTTCTTTTTTTTTTTTTTTTTTGCACAAGGGAGATATACTATATCTTGTTTTTTTTTCTTTTGCGCTAACCAAGAGAAGTACTACTTCTCGTTTTGTCTTTTTTTTTGATTGGTGAGATAATATCTCACCTCTTTTTTTTTTTGAAGACAAGAGAGGTACTACCTCTCGTTCTTTTGTCGAGAAGGAGTCGAGCACTTGGGCTCTCTTCCACACCAAGTAGCGTTTTAAGGTGATAGCCGGGGTATTGGCCAAAGAAAATGGACAAGGCTAGTCGGTTTTTATTTGGTTGGGTGAAATGAAAACTCGACAAGAAGTAAGGGTGAGACAAGGCGAATTTTTTTTTTGCAAAACAACTCGAACAAAGTCGAGGTCTAAGAAGAAATCAAGTTGGTTCTGAAAAAGGGTAGGAAAGGGTTTCGAGCAACGAGAAACCTGATTTGTAGGTTCGTAATTCGTACCCCCACAGCTTGAGAAACTCAAATTGATAGGCTCTGATACCAAATGATGCGTTCTAGGATCCGGTTCGACCAAATCTAGTTCAATTGAGTTTCATGGAGGTGTTCTTGATTGGATTTTGTAAGGGACGCAAACGGAATGTTTATTGAGGTGGCTGATTCGTAGGTTTACAAAGTGAAGAGTAGTGTGTTGTAAGAAGAAAGACAAGGTATAGAAGAACAAGAAAGACAAGAACAAGAGTCGAGATGCTAAAGGCCAACGAAGGGAACTCCTTCGGCCCGTTCTCCCATGAGGAGAAGAGACCGAATGAGTATGGCTTATAGCACTTTACTCAAGTTCAATCTATTCAAAATGAGGCCCCCTAGGTGTGCTTATATAGGCTGCGGAGGGGGAGGGGCGGCGTCTTGACTTGGGCGCGAAGCATCAAGAGGAGGTGGAGAAGAGTGGCGGCCAAGGCAAGCTTCTTGGAGTGGACGCCAAGTTTTCATGAGGAGGTGGAGAAGAGTGGTGTCCAAGGCAAGCTCATCATAGCCGTCTTTATGGGTGTGCCTTAGCGACCAAGTATAGCGTTTAATGCTTCGTTGAAGGCCAAACTTGGCGGCCAAGGAAGAGAGTTTAATGGGCCAGCCAAAATCCCCTCTACATGGGCTTGGAATATCCTTCGTCATATTGAGCTTTGGGCCTAGTCAGACTCTCGTTTGGACCGAGCACTCGGAGGCACACACACGCGTCACTAATTTGGGCTTGTGCCGTGTGGGGCATTGCCAAATGAACCCGAAGTTGATCTTGTAGTAGCTTAGCCTGTTGCCGTATCAATGGTCCGGGCAGAGGGTTTGTTTCCTTAGACGAAGCCGACCTTGTAAAAGGTCGTGTCCGACCTTTGGATGGGTGCCCTTGAGAGCGCCTTAAAGCGGCACCGAACCGCACCTCGGCATTAAGGACACCGGTGTGATGATCTCCGTCGTGCACGGGGTGCCTCGAAGTGGCACCGGGCGGGGCACCATAGTCATGATGTGCGTGCGCCAAAGATGAGTGTCTCGGTGCCAAGCGGGGTGCGGCCACAATTGGGCCTTGGAACGAGGCCTCGGCTAAGGATATCATAGGCCATGGTGCGCCTAAGGCCGTTGGTAAAAGTAGAGGTGGGCCATGCCCGGAGGCGCCTTGGTTCCTTGATGGGGTTCGGGCCGAATCACATCACTTTCCCTCTCATACACTTGTGCTTGGTAGAGGTCTTGGATCGGTGGTTGGAGTTGAGGTGCCAGGCGTGTCCATGGATCCTCTCGGGAAGGATAATTCCCGCTCATCCAATTGTTGAAGCTGTCTTGGACTTGCCACCTTTGGTCCTCCACCGTCCTAAGGTCATCCACCTCGCGCCTAGTATAGCCGAGGTTCCGGTTCATTTCTTCTTGTTGAGCTTGGAAAACGCCTTGTTGTTGGAAGAGTTGTTGTTGTTGTTGAAACATGAGTTGTTGTTGGAGGTTGACTTGATGGACTTCTTGAAGCATGCTTTCTTGTTGGAGTTGAAGGTGGGACATTTGATTGGCCAAAAACCTTATGTCCACCGATTGTTGCCTCTCGGGAAAGATCATGCCGGGGCCGTACCATTGAGCATAGCCTTCGTATCCACCAAATTAAGGTTGCTCTTGCCTAGCTCCGCTCCCTTCACCGCGCTCAAAGTGACTCGGGACCGAATCGGGAAGAAAAGCATCAAACCGACTTTGTTGGAAGTCGGGCCCGACTTCCCCTGTATCTCGGTCCAGTAGAGTGGGAGCTTGGTTTCTTGCTCGGAGGTTGGCTAGCAAATTTTGGAATCCTTCATCTTCTTCCAGGGGCTTATCAACATCCATAGCCTCTCTTCTAGCAAACTCAAAGTTGTTTTGATCATCATCGGAATCCGGCGAGGATCGGGGAGAGGTGAGGCGAATGTGTTAAGCTTGTCGACGACACTCCCTTGTCCCTTCCGGTTCACCGAATGAGTTTGGCTTCCCGACCCATACTTGGAACCAATTGTAGTAGCTTGAGAGGTCATAAAGCTTGGGGCCCAAAGGAATTGCCACTCCCTCAAAGTTCGAGTGAGGTGCCAAAGAGGTGATGCGGATCTTTTCCTTGATGATGTTTGCCTTTTTGAAGTACTTGAGATTCATGTACTCCACTCCATTAGGTACCGGTGTGTACTTGGAGAGGTCGACTTCGAGACGCATGGCAAGACGAGCTATCATCCCACCGAAGTAGATCCAAGAGGTGCTTTGGAAGTCTCGCACCATCTTGACCCACTCCCAAGTGAGGTTCAAGGGCTTGTCGGTTTGGAAGAGCATCTCATGGACCAACATTGCCTCTTCCTTCATGGGTTTACTCAACTCATGGCGTTCAAAGATGGCACACCCTAAGACACGAATCATAACCCCGAAAAGAGACCTAGCAATCTCGGTCGTGGGAGCTCCCTTCCTCATCTCACTCTTCCTTGCTACATGCTTCCATAAGTAGTTCACTTTCCCATTGTCCACGCCGGCCTCCTCTCTTGGAAAAGGAAACCCGAGATAGGTCGCCAAGTTCCTAAGAGAAAGATCTTGTGTCTCATTGCCCAATTGGAAAGTGATTATGCCTTCATTGTCCTCCACGCCATCATAGGTGCAATTAAACGTGGCCATGAACTCTGATGTCAAGGTGGGGTAATGTGGGTTGTCCCACCTCAACATTCCATTGAGGCCAATGTAGGAATAGCAACGAGGGAGAGCTACATCCATTCCCATCTGCCTTATGGACTCCCAATCTAGCCACCTAGTGTGGTGCGCTAGCTCCATGTACCATGCATAGATCTCGGCTACATCATCATCATCAAACCTCACATCATCCATCTTGGGTGCTTTCTTTGACTTCTTCAACTTCTTTGAGGGCCTTTCTACATGAGAAGAAGATGAACGGGTTTCCATAGTACCTACACACACTCAAAGAAAAAGGCTACAAGATAAGATCCATACAATCTCAACAACATCCCACATATCTACAACTCACGACTCAACACACATGATCTACCCCATACTTGGGCTCTATACACTTATCTCACAAAATCCAACACAAATGATCATAGAATTCCTAAGCAATGGCTAAGCTAATGGATATATCACATCATAATCAAGCTATAACTAACAATCAAACACATGAATCCTCATGACATCACAAGAAAAAGACTAACAGAGCAGGATCGACACACTATAGACATCGGGACCCGAGGTGCTCTCAACCTCGGTCCGAGGTGATAGACCAACTTCCTATGTCAGGCCCGAGGTACCTGGGTATCTCGGTCCTATTCATGCTTCGTCTTCTCCAACAATTTGACCCAAAATCAATCTATCATGCACTTAAAATACAATTTTAACCATCTATCATCACTAATTTAAGTTCTAAGGGGATTCAATCATGCATAATCAACATTTTAAGAGCAATTTCACTATTCATGCAAATTCACCATTGATGCTCAAGCTTCAATCTCAATCAAACATGGTAATACTCAATCCAAGCAATGAAAGCACATAATTCTCAAAGAAATAGATAAGGATCGAGTTGCACATACCGAAATTGAAGAGATTTAGACCTTTAAGCAACCAATCTACTTAGAACCCAATTTTTCTCCACTTAGGTCAAGAGGAGGGATGAAGAACAATGAAGATCTTGAGATTTCTCTTTGGATTTGAAGATGGGGAAGGTTTGTGGTGTTGGATCGAGATGGAAGAGGGAAACGAGGGATGGATCGAGTGAAGGGAAAGGGGGCCGATTTTGAGGGTTTTGAAGGGAGATGGGTATTTTTGTGGTGGTGATTATGAGGTAAGTGGTAGGTAGGTAATGGGAAAGGGGATTAAATGGGAAAAAGAGAAGTCCTAGGTCAAAGGGGTAAAATGGGGATCATCCACTACTCTTGACCGAAATTGACCGAGATGGTGGACCGACTCACCTAAGTCATCGGGCCCGAGTTGCCTGGGCATCTCGACTAAGGGTTGTTTCGACACCAATCTTACTCCATTCATTGCACATCTTTTTCTATCAATCCATTTATTTTTCACCATTACCCCTACGCAATCTTGAAACACTAATGACAATCCACAAAAATACATGCTAGGGAATGACTAGAGAGAAACTAAGCTAGGCTAGGAAAAATCAAACTAAAACTATGAAAAAGAAATCTACTAGGCTCGGGTTGCCTCCCGAGAAGCGCTCTTTTAAAGTCATTAGCTTGACTTTCTAACCTCAACCTCATGGCGGATGGAACACGGTGAATTGCTCGCCAGAATCATGCCCATTACCATTGCCATCGTATCCATAGAACCACCATTTATGATTGATGTAGGCATGGCTCTCCGACTCTCTTGCACCATTCTCCTCCATAGCACAAGCTTGCACCTCTTGACTTGCCTTATCTTGATCCTTCTTTACTACATCAAAAACATCCAAAGAATCCCTAGGAGATTCTATCAACTCATCTTTTAAGTCACTTAAGCATATGTAGCTATCTCCTAAATCATCTTTTAGATGACTCAAGCAAATGCAGGAATCACATGTCTTAAATGAATTATGATCATCACCAACATCAAAAGGAGATGAGTAAGGATATTCTTCTTTGCTCTCTGGACTATCATTGCTCCTCAACTCATCTTGATGCTCAATTTGTTCCATCAACTCTCTAACTTGAACTTGCTCATTAATCCATCCATTGCTCCTCAAAGGTACCTCTTCTCTTGCAACTTCCACTTCTTCTCTCTTTCTCTTGGCATTCTCTTCTAGCTTCAAGATGGCCAAGGCATCCGGCTCATTCAAAGCCTTGTTGAAGTGAAACTCAACTTTTTCTTCTCCAATCTCAAAGGATACCTTTCCATTCTTCACATCGAACTTCGCCCCCTCCATTGCTAAGAACGGTCTCCCTAGAATGATAGGAACCAAATGATCTTCCTTCATATCTAGAATCACAAAATCATCGGGAACGAAGTACTTTCCAACTCAAACCGGGACATCGTCCAAGATTCCCGTGGCTTTGGTGATGGAGCCATCGGCCATTATGAGAGACATATCAACTGGCTCAATCTCACCAAGGTTAGCCTTTCTCCAAATACTCAAAGGCATAACCGACACATTTGCTCCGAGGTCACATAGAGCTTGAAAACTTTGAGACCCCACTCCAAC
Source organism: Polygonum maritimum (assembly GCA_963924305.1). Taxonomy (NCBI): domain Eukaryota; kingdom Viridiplantae; phylum Streptophyta; class Magnoliopsida; order Caryophyllales; family Polygonaceae; genus Polygonum; species Polygonum maritimum. The sequence goes on along the minus strand of OZ002736.1, from coordinate 13,559,554 downwards.
GGTTATAGAAAATCTTCCCGGGTCTCCCAACTTTTGAGGTAGTTCCAAAATCTTCACCTCATCTTGCATCTCTACTATGGACCTCTTCTTGCTCAAGATCTCTCTTAAAAACTTAGCATAAGAAGGCATCTCATTCAAAGCATCGGTGAATGGGATTGTGATATTTAATCCTTGCAAAAGCTTGAGGAATCTCTTGAACTTGCCCTCAACAACATCTTTGGGCTTCTTCGACGGGTAGGGAAGAGTTGTGCCACCTTGAATCTTGTTAGGATCGACCTCCTTGGACCGGATCGACTCGTTCACAACTTCCTCTACATGGACCGACATGGTCACCACGTCGGGCCCGAGGTCCTATTCTTTGGTATGGGGGAAGAGCACTGGCTGGGGTGTCGGACCGACATCTGGGAAGTCGGGCCTGATACCCTCTCATCCTCGGTCCTAGACAGGGGACTAACTTTGGTTCCTGGCTCGATATCCTGGCACATCGGTCCCGAGTTGTTGGGTAACTCGGTCTGGTTCTCTTCTCTTGACTTTGACGCATGTGGCTCGGGTAGATTTCGACCACTTCTCAACCCAATAGCTCGGACTTCATTTTGATTTTGTGGAGCTTGGGGATTCTCCTCGGGTCGGCCCGGAAGTCTCCCATTCTCTCTTGGATGTTGGGTTACAATTTGGGCAAATTGGTTGTCAACTTGCCTCCTCCATACACAAAGCTCATTGACTTGAGTTTTCACCTCTCTAAATTCGCCTCTCATCTCTCTAACTTCGCCTCTCAACTCTTGCACCCGTTGTGGAGTTTGTTGATCATTAAACCCCGGAGGCCTATACGGTGGTGGTTGTGCCCTTGGCTCGTTTTGGTTGTAGTTGTTGTTGTAGCCATTGGCTTGACCTTGATTCCACCGGTCATTACCTCCATTGCCTCCATTGTTGAAATTTCCTCTTCCTCCAAAATTCCCTCGGACAAAGTGCGCTTCCTCAATTTTTTCGGCCAACCGAACTTGGCTCTCATTCGGGCACACTTGTGTAGCATGGCCAAGAGATCCACACTCCTCACAAGCTTTAGCGGTTTGCTTGTAGTGGTGAACTTGCCTTCTCAACTTGGTCACTTCACTCTCTTGGAATTGGAGTCTCACATATTTGTCAATCTCTTCACTCTTCGGATCATAGAGCTTACTCGTACCATCACCTTGAACTCTCGCCTCTTTGCTTGCTTGGCTCACCCCATACATGGCCTCGTAATCGGAGAGCTTATCAAGTAAATCCCAAGCTTGCTCCGGAGTCAAGTCTATAAATCAACAATCGGTGTGGAGATTTAGCTTGTCCTTGGTGGCGGGGTTGATTCCTTGGAAAAAGATATCTTGGAGCACATATGGTTGTTGCCCATGGGTTGGACATTGGCGCAACATCTCCTTGAATCGGTCCTAAGCCTCAAAGAGCGGTTCATTCGATCCTTGTTGGAAACTTGCTATCTTTCTTCGGAGCTCGGTTGTTTTTGTTGGTGGAAAGAACTTCATCAAGAACGCCTCATTGAGAGGTCGCCATGTCATGATCGACCTAGGGGCTTGCTCTCGAGCCAATGTGCTGCCTTACCCCCAACTGACCATTTGAATGCCTTGAGAAGCACATACTCTAACGTCTCTTCATCCGTTGAGATCGTCTCACACATGTCCTTGAAACACTTGCCATGCTGAATTGGACATTCTTGCGGGCGTCCCTCAAATTGATCCCGCTTGATGAGAGATATGAATTGAGTTTTGATCTCGAAGTTCTTGGCAACCTCCGATAAAACAATAGCTGGCTCGGGCACTTTCAACTCCGGATTCATGTATTGGCGTGCATTCTAGGGGTTGAGCATTGAGTTGAGCCTCTAGCCTCAATCTTTGCTCACGTTCTCTCCTTGCCTCGGGTCCTCGGTTTTCCGCCTCAAGTTGCATTCTAGCCATTTCGGCCCTAAGTCGAACCAACTCATCATCATGTTGTGCTTGGTTCTCCATTATTTTCTTCTTTCGGGCTATTATGCTTTCCGGAACACTCACAACCTCAAACTCAAGTGTTCCTCAGGTGGAACGAGCTTGCATACACCTGTAAGCAAAGACACAAACAAAACCCAATCAAAACAAACAAGGGGTTCGGGCTAATCCCTCACCCAAATCACTACAAAATCAAAGGGCTCAACAAACTTGGTACCTCAAGCAATTAGAACTCCCCGACAATGGCGCCAAAATTCGGATTGGTTCGGATTGCGAGGGTCTTAAATTTCAATTTATAATCCGACCTCGTGGGAGCACAAGGTAGGGTGTTGAACACTCGGGAGTTCTGTCGTTGAGTGCACCTAAATGACTTGAAAAAGGGAAAGAAAAGATAAAACAAGGGAAATCAAGAGAAACAACTCGGGACCGACATTGGTCACTTCGGGCCCGAGGTGGATCGACGTGGAAAAGGGTCGGGACCGATACTAAACAAAGTCGGGCCCGATGTGCTGGGGATGTCAAACTTGTGAAAATGGAGAGATAAATCTTGGGTTTTTGGGTTTCTCCTCTAGTAGATGGGGGCTATTCTACCCCAATTCAGCCAATAAGTGTTGATCCTCGTAGGATCGAGGTTGTTCGCCTAGGTCCCGCCACTTCTACACATCGACCATGGGGAATTTGACCTCCCCTTTGATGCAAGGTCAAGTGATGGGCAATTGATCACTTCCCTTCACTCTTCCCAATCACAAGCCCTTGATTCCTTGCTTCCACAAGGAATTGTAGCTCTATGTAGAGTGGGTTCCTAGATCAAGCACTCAAGGCTATGGAATTGGGAGTTCAAACCCAAACCTAGCTAGAGGTTTCCCCCATAGCCCAAGATCAATGAAATCTACTCCATAAGGCTAGAGTAAAAAGCAATCAAATCACAAAGCAATCAATCTCAATCATCAAACTCAAAGCAAATCCAAATTTCATTCACTAACAAGATCCAATCAAAATCAACAATTGCAAAGCAAAACAAAGACAAACTCACAATTTCTCCCTAGATCTATCCTTCTCCTACACCAATTTCTCTTCCTTCTCCTCTCTTCTCCTTCTCCTTGCTCTCCAAGTCTTCTTAGAGCCTTTGAGAGGTGATTAGTGTTGTCCCCCATTTTTTCTAATTTCTCTCCTCTTAATTAGAAGCTAAGAATGCCCAAAATAGAAGAGGGGCAAAAGTGGTAGATCACATTTGTGTGCCTTGGAGCTCAATCCTTGATCCGCCGACTTGGACCGACACGGAAGTAACTCGGGCCCGACTTGCTGGCACCTCGGTCCGACTTCCACAACTCGATCTCGGGCCCGACGTTTATGGAACTTGGTCCTGGTCTCTGGCCACCTTTTCTTCTTGGCTTTTGTTGTGCTTCTCTTCATGGATTGCTCCGCTCTTCCGCTCCTTAGACTTGTGCTTTGACCCTCCTTCGGGTCTCCTTCCAAATTGTCCTCAAATCAAGCCAAAACACCTACAAAATGCACAAAATTCGCATAGTCTCCGAATCTCATAGAAAATCGGAATCTAAAGTAAAAAGGGACAAAACACACAAGAAAAGGAACAAAAGACACTTATTTACATAGGAAAATAACCTATAAAACACCACCAAATTGAGAGACATCATGCTACTAAAGGCGTTCAAGTGGTCTCTTGGGGGCAAAGCCGCTCATTGGCTAGAAAGCCAAGCCCTGAGATCGATCACTACTTGGTGAGCACTCCACAACTCCTTCTTGATGAAGTTCTTCCCGCCCTCAAAGACTACCGAGCTTCGAAGGAAGATTGCTAGTTTCCAACAAGGACCGAGTGAGCCTCTTTTTGAAGGTTGGGACCGTTTTAAGGAGATGTTGCGCCAATGTCCCACTCATTGCCAACAACCTTATGTGCTTCAAGATATTTTCTTCCAAGGAATCAATCCGGCGACGAAGGACAAGGTCAATCTCCACACGGATTGTGGATTCATTGATTTGACACCGGATCAAGAATGGGAGCTCCTTAACAAGCTCTCCGACTATGAAGCTGTTGGGACAATGTTAAGGACACCTTCAGTACTTAACATTGTGCCTGGCGTCCTTTAGTTTTGATATGACAAACTCGACTTGATCTAATAAGTTGTCCAAGTGTTTTAGGGACGCATGTTCAAAAAGGACAACAAGTAATTGTACAAGTAGCCATCCTTACGGAGTAAGGACGCTACATCTCTGAGTGAACGGCTTGGCATATTTCTAATAAGGACACCGTCCTTCATCATTACACTAGAGTCCTTCAAAGTTGGCTGACAAGGTGACATCACCAGACAAACTTTGATCATGATCTCCACGTGGAAGAAGATCCTACAGCCAAGCCTAACGGAATTGCCAGTAAGCTTCCTTGATCATCAGAGAGACACGTGGAAGCCGATTACTGTAGTAACGTCCTCAAGGGCATGATCGTCAGAGAATGACGCCCTTCCCTATGTGACTATAAATACTCTTCCAGAGCATTTATTGTGACTGGACGCTTCAGAGAATATTCAGGGAATTTGTCAGTCGATCAAGAACACCAAGAACAAGCTCAAGAACAAGTGAGACTTAGGTGTTAGATCGAGCGAGAAGTGTACAACAAAACCACAAACAGGTTGTAATAGAAAAGAACAAAAAGAAAGAGAGAGTCCTTACGAAGAACTGTAAAGACGAGGTGATAACATCCTTTAGAGAGATTAAGTTAGGTTACATTACAGGCTTAAGGGAGTTGTTACTAGTGGACTTAGGGACGCCTTCTAAGTGACAGAGAAGTGTAACTGCTCGCCAGTGTATTGTAAGGAAACTTAATAAGAAAGGAAAGAAGCTATTACAAAATCCTCTAATGAGGTAGAGGTTTACACTCAAGGACTAGTTGGTACTTGAGTGGTTCCTCTATAAATCAAAAGCGCTCCTTACTTATTGTCTTTACTTGTTTAGTCTTTGATTTTTTTCGCTTCCACTCAAAGACATCCTTAGTTTTTACTAAGGACGCCTGGGTCAAGGACGCCCTTAACTTTGTTAAGGACGCCTTCTGTATTGAGACTAACGATCCAACAATTGGTATCAAAGCAGAGGCTCTAGATTTCTGTTGAGTTACAGGTAAAGATGGAAATGGAACCTATTGGAATTTCTAGTGTGAAGCCTCCACGTCTGACGGACGGCAACTTCAACCGTTGGAAGACAAGATTTGAGAACTTTGTAAGGAGTCAGAACTACCAATGTTGGAGAGTGATCAAGTTTGGTGATCTCAAAGTTCATGCTACCAAGATAGACAAAGAGGAAGAATGGGGTCTTGATGAGTTCAAGCTGATGCAGACGAATGCAAAGGCGATATGATTTCTACAAACGTCCCTTTGTGAAAGGGACACCACTAGAGTTAGCAACTTGCCCACACCTAAGCAACAGTGGGAAGCACTTGAAAAGTACCACGTAGGGACTGTTGAGATGAAAGAGGACGTTCAGCTAGAAGTAAAGAGGGAATTCTACTCTTTCAGAATGCTGCCAAATGAAACAATCAAGGACTACTCCTTCCGTTTTGAAGCTCTTGTCACCAAATTGAAGAATTTGAGAATCCCAGAGGCTGAAATCTCCATGAGGAACAAAGTTCAAGTGTTGATTGATGGATTAACAAGTGTATGAAACTTTGACAAGACTACTGATACAGGCTATTTTGTATGGGATAACTCTTAGATTTTGAGTTATATTTGAGAGTGTTTAGGTTAATTGTAATATGAAGACCGAAGACACATGTTGTGAAGAATCAAGAGTTAAAGAGCTTAAGGACGAAGATTCGCCACTGCATGGATACCACAGTCGTGTTGTCTGGCGCGGTGGCGTAAATAGGCGAACCAATTAAGACCATGAAGGCCGCGGTCGCGCTGTCGCTGATCGGTCCGGGATCGGAGGGTCTCACAATTTAAATTTATAAAAACCGAACCTCAATTGTAGTAAAGAGGTAGGGTGTCGAACACACGGGAGTTCGTGCGTCGAGAGTACCCGAAAACACTAAGAAAAGATGGAAGAAAGGCAAAACAAAGGAAAACAAAAGAGATCACCTCGGACCGACACAAGTCACTTCGGTCTGAGGGTGGATCGAGGTTGAGTTTGGCCGGGACCGACGTGGTACAAGTCGGGCCCGATGTACTGGGTAACTCGGTCTTGAACAATAAGTAGATCGGTCTTGGGTTTTTGGGTTCCACCCCTAACTAGACTTGGATATTCATCCCCAATTCAGCCAATAAGTGTTTGATCCTTGTGAGATCGAGGTTGCTAGCCCCGGATCCCTCCACTCTACACCTCGACCCAAGGGAGTTTTCACTCACCTTCGATGCTAGGAACTTGTGATGGGATCGAGATTGCTTTTGCTTACTCTTACCAATCTCAAGCCCTTTATCCCTTGTTTTCACAAGAGAATTGAAGCTCAATGTAGAGAGGATTCACAAATCAAGCACTCAAGGCTATGGAATTGGGATTTTCTACCCAATCCTAGCTAGGGGATTTCCCCATAGCCCAAGACTATGAAATCTACTCCATAAGGTAAGAGAAAAACACAATCAAAATGGAAATCAAGCAAATCTCAATCATCAACATCCAATCAAACTCCAATTGCATTCAAATTGAAAGTGTCAACAAAATCCAAGTCTCAATTCTACTTGATCAAAGCAAAACAATGTACAAAACTCACTAATCCTCCTCTCTTCTCCACCGATCTTCTCTTCTCTTCCTCCTCCTCTCTTCTCCTTGCCCTCCAAGTCTTCCTTTGAGCCTTTAGAGAGTGATTTGGGTTGTGGGTGTGTTGTGTATTCTATCCGTCCCCCCCCCCCCTTTAATGACCACTAATCACCTCTAATTATACTACTCTATTGATTGGGGACCAAGGAATTCCCAATTTAGAAAAGGGAAAATGTGGAAAGTTACTAAAAATATGCCTTGGGGAACAATCCTCTCAAATGCCGACTTGGACCGACACGCTGGTGACCTCGGGCCCGACGTTGGGAACGTCGGTCTTGGGCTCTGGTTGATCGATCTCGGGCCCGACGTGGTGGAACTCGGTCCTGGGCCTCGATCCTTGTCTTCTTCTTGGGTTTCCTTCGGTTCCACTTCATTCTTGGCTTGGCTCTTGCATTCCTTGATTTGGCTCCTTCATTAGCTCCTCCAAAATGTCCTCATTCTTGCCATTTCTCCTACAAAACAAAGCAAACTCGCATAGTTTCCGAATCTCAAAGAAAACCGGGAACAAAGCTAAAAAGGGACGAAACTAACAAAGAAAGGAATGAAAAACACAAATTTACAATGGAAATTAACTACTAAAACACCTCCAAAATGAGAGACATCAGAATACCCCATACTTAAACTTGCTTGTCCTCAAGCAATAACAAAGTAAGCGAGACCGAAGCACAATCTTCAAGTAAAGCCTCATATGAAAAATCAAGTAAGAACAAGTGATAGATATGCTAGCAAGATTAAGTCATCACACATGATCAAGTGTTCAAGGAATAAAGTCTAATGCAACAAAGCCTCACTTTAGGTATGTGAAAATGTGTATCACTCATCATGTGTTTAGGCTTAGCAATGAACACTCAAACTCAACAATCATGCAAGTAAAGGCTTTACTATTGAAGCTAATATCACCAATTCCTCCACCTAGAGATGCCTATTACAATGCACACAAAGAATATGAACTTGGCTCAATGGAGGTCCTCAAAGAGGTTCCATTCGGCCGGGTTGTAATGGGGCTTTTGGTATTTCTCAAGGTGGGAATCATTTTGGTCTTGTGGTGCTTACAATGGGGATTGAACTTTCTAGTCTCTCACCAAACTTCACCAAATTCTTCCACTTTCAACTTCACACTCCCAAAAGACTTTGATTTTTTTCTCTTTTCTTTTCTTTCAACCCACATTTCACTAAACATTCCACTTCATCTTTTCACTACACTTTTTGTTGGATTTTTCACACTTTTTCCACTTAGGATCGACTTGCACTACACGCCGGGTCCGATATGCACTTTAACTCGGTCGGTGCCCATTTCACTTCACTTAAGCACTTTGCTTTCAATCCACTATTTTTCCAACTTTTTCTTTCTTTCTTCACAACAAAGATGCACTACCCACTTGGTTAATAACTCCATTTTTTGCCCTTCACCCAAGAGAACCTCAACTCTCCAAATATTCTCCAAAACCTCTCACTAAAGTCCAATCCCATAAGGGTCAAGTCATATAGGCTAGGAATCATATTTTTGAGGAGTTTCAAACAAAGGTCTAAGGCTAAAACGGGGCTACAAACAACGGTTTATCTTCAAGGTAGGATATGGAATATTTTGTGACTAAATGAAACAAAGTTCAAATCAATGTGACAAAGCATAGAACAAATCTCATATTGGTCTTGGAAAATAGATAAACACCGCAATAGCAAGTTTTACTAAGCATGCATGAGCTAATCACACAAGAAAAGAGGGATAAGAAATCATGAACAAACATCCCTAAAATGGCCAAAAATAATCTCACAAGGTTCACTCAAGCTTAGTTGCATCAAAACTCATCCAAGAACTCATGTGCTCAATAAAAATATGCAAGATATCACATCACATTAAAAACAACATCCATTTAGAGGCTAAACTATCCAAAAATATGCAAAGGAATTTACATGCTCACATCATCATTAGCTCTAAGATGAGAATTCCTAGTCCAAAAACAAAATCTTTTTGTATTTTCACACAATTTTTGAATTTTTATGATTTTTTTGCAAAAATTTTCTCAAAAATAAAACAAACTCATCCATTCATACCATATCAAACATCATCATCATTCATGCAACATCCTTCATCATGCCACTATCCAAAATGAAACATCCCATGAACAAACACAAACTAAACATGGAACTATGAGTTACTAACCCACCCCATACTTAAAATTTTGATGTCCTCATCAAAAGAAATCAAAACTCAAAAGTAAAGAGAAGAGTAAAGAAAGCTCAAAATTTCCTTATTCTTGAATGGCTTCTTGAGGTTTAGTTCTGAGGGTGGTCACGGCGTTGTCTTCTTTGGAGCCGGGCGTGCCGCTCACGCTCATACACTTGATCTTGGAAAGGGTCTTGACTTGGCGGTTGGATTGGTGGGGCGGGATGCATCCATTGGTCTTCACGGGATGAGAAATTCCCGGACATCCACTCATTGAAACTCTCTTGGACGGTCCACCTTTGATCCTCGGCCGCCCTCAAGTCATCCATATCACGTCTCATGTAGGCCATGTTGCGGTTCACCTCATCAAATTGCTCTTGGAAGTCTTCTTGGTGATGGAAAAGTTGTTGTTGTTGGAAGTTGAGGTTTTGTTGTTGAAGGTTGATTTGATGTGCCTCTTGAAGCATTGTAGATTGTTGTAGTTGGAGATGTGCCATTTGGTTAGCCAAGAAGTTCATGTCCACCGATTGGTTTAGCTCGGCGAACACCATTCCGGGGCCGTACCATTGGGCATACCCCTCATATCCTCCATAGCTTGGTGGTGCTTGATGTGCTCCACTTCCCTCACCCCTCTCAAATCGGCTCGGGACCGGATCGGGACAGTATGCCTCGGACCGACGTTGATGGATGTCGGGCCCGAATTGTGAAGCACCTCGGTCCAAGAGTGTTGGGGCGTGATCGGTGAGCAAATTGTTGATACGGGGTTAGCCGTGTGGATGCCCGATCTTCGACGTTCACGACTCAACAAGGAAAACACAAGGAAACAATGGTTAGAATTGAATGGAACGAAACTGGAAATGATGAACTCGACTCAACAAGAGGAAAAACGACACAACAAAGAAGCAAACTGAAATGAAGAAACGAAAAGGGAAATTGATAGAAACGACGAGAAGGATAACCCTTCGAGACAACTATTAAACCCCTGGTATGTATTTCAACCAGAATCCTAATAGAATGGACGAAGAACCAACCTTGTACAATCCTACACAACAAGGCGACACCTTGAAGCACAGGAAGGGGGCTCGTGATCGTTGATAAGCACCAAGCTTCGTAGAGGATTGACACAAATCAAACAAACCAAGCTGCGATTCACACACTCAATGAAGCAAAGCTTCAAACTCTCTCTTTTCAAGAGAAAACGATTTCTATATTCTGAATTGTCTAAGTGTTCCAAACCATCAAAACAATACTTATATGTCTCACTTCTGGAAATAAAAGAAATAATTAAAAAGGTCTAATTAATTCTAAGATAGATAGGCCCAAAACAGCATAATAGGCCCAAAATGAAACAAACACTCTTGGGTGCCTAAAATAGGCGTCGGTGCCCAAACGAGGCACACTCGCAGCGCCGGTGCCCAAACGAGGCACACCCGCAGCGCCGGTGCCCAATCGCGGCACTCATGCGACGTCGCTTGTGCCTTGGCTCTCTTCATGGGTGGCGCCCACACTTGCTAGGCACACAGCCTTGGCACATGGCTCCATGCTCGCTCTCGCCTCCTTAGCACAAATGAAACACACAAAGGCATGCATTCCACTTTGTAGCTTCTTAGCTCGGGATCTAGTGATTGGCCCCTCAAAGAGTGTTGAGGCGCTTGGAGGAGGCTGACTGGATGATCCTTCATCAACCTCCCCTTCTTGGAAAGGATTCGACCCCGAATCCAAGTCTTCATCAAGAACAAGGTATGGCGTGAGATCAGCGACGTTGAAAGTTGCGCTTACACCATAATCACCGGGCAGCTCCAGCTTGTATGCATTGTCCCCGATCCTCTTAAGCACCTTGAAAGGTCCATCTCCTCGAGGGGACAGCTTGTTCTTCCTTTGCTCCGGGAATCTCTCTTTCCTCAAATGAACCCACACCAAGTCTCCGGGCTGGAAAACAACGTGGCGCCTCCCATGGTTCGCTCTCCTTGCATTGTACTCGGCCTTTTGCTCCAACTTCAGTTTGGTGCGAGCATGCAATTCCCTAATAAACTCCACATGTTTTCCTGCGTCAAAGTGCTCATTTTCCCTCATTGGCAATGGGGTAAGATCTAGTGGGGTGAGAGGGTTAGTACCATAAACACATTCAAATGGAGTCAATTTAGTAGAAGAATGAACAATCCTGTTATATGCAAACTCCACATGAGGTAAGGCCTCTTCCCACATCTTCAAGTTCTTCCTAATTATGGCCCTAAGAATCGTAGCTAGTGTCCTATTGGTGACCTCGGTTTGCCCATCAGTTTGAGGGTGACTAGAGGTAGAAAACAGCAACTTAGTTCCTAGTTTACTCCATAAGGTTCTCCAAAAGTGGCTAAGGAACTTAGTATCTCGGTCACTAACTATGGTTTTAGGAACCCCATGCAATCTGACTATCTCCCTAAAGAATAATCCAGCCACATTAGTAGCATCGTCGGTCTTATGACATGCTATAAAATGTGCCATCTTACTAAACCTATCCACTACAACCATGATTGAATCCCTCCCCTTCTTAGTCCTAGGCAACCCAACTATAAAGTCCATAGAAAGGTCCTCCCAAGGGGCTGTAGGCGTGGGCAATGGTGTGTAAAGTCCATGTGGCATAAGTCTAGATTTAGCCCTAAGACAGTCCATGCATCTTTTAACTACATTCTCAACATCCCTAAGCATGTGTGGCCAATAGAAATGAGTCCTAAGAGTGTGATAAGTTTTGTCCCTCCCAAAATGCCCCATTAGGCCGCCCCTATGGGCTTCCTCAACAAGCAGCAAACGCAATGAACAACGAGGTATGCAAACTTTATCAACTAGAAAAAGAAAGCCATCATGCAAATAGTATTTCTCAGCACAATTCTTTTCAAGACAAGCCTTAAACGCATCACCAAAATCAAGATCAGTTTCATATAACTCACGAATATAAGTAAATCCTAATACTCTAGAGTCTAATGAAACAAGCAAAGTGTGGCGTCTAGACAAGGCATCAGCTACAACATTATCTTTTCCTCTTTTAAACTTAATCACATAAGGGAATGTTTCAATGAATTCCATCCATCTACCATGCCTCCTATCCATTTTATCTTGACTTTTAAAGTGTTTCAAGGATTCAAGGTCAGTTTTAAGCACAAATTCCCTAGGCCAAAGATAATGCTGCCATGTTTTAAGCACTCGATACAAAGCATACAACTCTTTATCATAGGTCGAGTAGTTTAAACATGCACCTTTTAATTTCTCAGAAAAGAAGGCGATAGGTTTACCTTCTTGCATAAGCACGCCCCCTATGCCGACTCCACTTGCATCACACTCCACCTCAAACGGTCGTGTGAAGTCAGGCAACACCAATAGCGGGGCTTGCGTCAACTTCAGCTTGAGAGTCTCGAAGGCTCTCTCCTGGGCACGCCCCCACTTGAACTCACTTCTCTTCTTTGTAATTTCTGTCAATGGGGCTGCAATGGTGCTAAAATCCTTGACAAACCTCCTATAGAAGCTCGCCAGCCCATGGAAACTCCGCACCTGGCCAATAGTAGTTGGCGTGGGCCACTCGTTTATGGCCTTGATCTTGGCCTCATCCACTTGCAATCCCTGCGAGCTAACCACAAAACCAAGAAAGGTAACAGTAGTAGTACATAACTCACACTTTTTCAAATTCGCAAACAAGTGTTCAAGACGCAAGGTATTAAGCACATCTCTCAAATGACACTCATGCTCCTCTAGGGACTTACTATACACTAATATGTCATCAAAATAGACCACTACAAATTTCCCTATATAATGTCGCAATACATGGTTCATGAGACGCATGAATGTACTAGGGGCGTTCGTGAGCCCGAATGGCATAACGAGCCATTCATAGAGACCAAACTTGGTCTTGAAGGCTGTTTTCCACTCGTCCCCCTCCCTCATACGAATCTGGTGGTATCCACTTTTTAAATCAATTTTTGAGAAAATGGTGGATCCATGCAGTTCGTCTAGCATATCATCAAGACGAGGAATGGGGTGCCTATACTTTACCGTGATGTTATTAATGGCCCTGCAATCGACACACATTCTCCATGTGTTGTCTTTCTTGGGTACTAATAACACCGGTACAGCACAAGGGCTCATACTCTCCCTAATGTATCCCTTATCCAAGAGCTCTTGGACTTGGGATTGGACCTCTTGGGTCTCTTGGGGGTTCATACGGTAAGCTGGCCTGTTTGGCAAAGACGCCCCGGGAATGAGATCAATTTGATGCTCGATTCCTCTAATTGGGGGTAGGCCAGCCGGTATCTCGTCGGGGAATACGTCCTTGTACTCCTCGATGAGCCCCAAAATGCGTGGGGGCAGTGAAGCTCGAAGCTCTTCACTTAACAAGCTCAGCTCCTTGCATAAGAGCATAAGCGTTGTTTCCCCATCCAAAAACTCGTCTTCCAGCTCCCTCTTGGAAGCCAAAAGAGCGGAGGGAGGTGTAGGGCTGAGAGGTTGGCTCGTCTTACCCCGAGCTTTCTCTTCCTTCCCATTCTCTCCCTCAAGGTCAGAACATACCTTCTTACCTTGACGCTTCCGATCCCACTCCTCCGAGACCTGCGTAGGCGTCATGGGCTTAAGGACTATGGTCTGGCCGTTGTGGGTGAAGGTGTTTCGGTTGGTGAATCCATCGTGCACAACCTTCCTGTCGTATTGCCATGGACGACCTAATAGAATATGACAAGCCTGCATAGGTACTACATCACAAAGAACATTATCCTCATAACGTCCTAGTTTAATAGAAACCTTTACTTGCCTTTGCACTTTCAATTCACCACAGTCATTCATCCAATGCAACTTATAGGGTCTAGGGTGATGAGTCATAGGTAATTGCAGTTTGTTAACCATCTCTAAGCTAGCAATGTTACAACAACTACCACTATCTATGATCATGTTACAAACCTTCCCTTTAATCAAGCACCTAGTATGAAACAAGTTCTCTCTTTGATTATCATCGCATGCTTGTGGTTTAATATGCAATGTCCTCCTAGCAATAAGAGATTCACCAGATTCATACTCAATTTCATCTTCAACATTATCATTTTCATGCAAATCATCATTAGGCTCGTTTTCATGCTCACTTTCAGATTCATATTCACCTAAATGATTGATTAAAAGTGTTTTCTTGTTAGGGCAATCTCTTGCATAATGTCCTCTACCCTGGCACTTAAAGCACACAATATCTCTAGTCCTAGACGAAGAGTTAGAGGTAGGATTACTCCCCTTTGGAGCTGCTGAAACCCCACTAGAATTGCCCTTGTTGTATGGTGAAGGCGTGGAGCTTGTGGGCTGTTTGGCTCGTCCAGCTTGGTCTCCTTGACCGCCGGCTGCATTGCTCCTCTCCTTTTGGTGCGAGGCCTCCTTCCCATACGATCCGCCTTGCTGGCCACGGCTCCCCCTCCATGATTGGGGCTGAGTGTTCGCGTTCCTTCCTCCCGAGTACCTAGACTTGAATTTCCTTTCTACTTTCAAAGCTAGATGGAAAAGGTCAGTCATAGTAGTGTAGGGATATAAATCAATCTCATTAGCCAAATAAGGATGCAAGATACGAAGATACCTGGCCATGGTGGTCTCTTCATCCTCAACCACATCAGCCCTTACCATCGCCACTTGCATGGCATTGTAACACTCCTCGGCACTCATGGAACCTTGTTTTAAATTTTCCAGCCGCTGTCTTAGCTCCCGGGCGTAATGTTGAGGTATGAAACGCCCTCTCATCAACGCCTTCATTTGATCCCAGCTGGCTATGGGTGCGTCCAGATTGCGCCTCCTTTCTTTCACCAAGTTATCCCACCATATGAGGGCATAACCGGAGAACTCAAGGACAGCGAGCTGCACCTTCTTGGTCTCGGCAAAGTTGTGGCAGTTCCACACTTGCTCGATCTTGGTCTCCCATTCCATATAGACATCCGGATCACACTTGCCTTCGAAAGCAGGGATCCTCACCTTTATCTTGCCAACTCCGTCTTGCTCCTGCTCACGAGGTCTCATGGGACGCCTATCTCGACCTTCTCGGCGCTCCCTACCTCCCCTTCTTGAGACGCGCTCCCAATTATCCTCCTCCTCGCCCTCATACTCATCATCATAAAGGTCCATATCACTTGGTGATCCTCTTTGGTCCTGAAATCCTTGAAAGCTATTAGCACGATTATGCTCATCCCGAAGGGGAGTGAGCTGGGAACCAAAAGGCACTCTTCTAGGAAGATTGCCCGAGGAATTACGCAATGGATTAGAGTTATGAGGCACTTCCCTGGTTTGGTTTTGGAAACCATGTTGCTGTGATGTGGACGCCAAGTTAGGGTCCGTGTTGTGGGCGTTTTGGTCCTGGCCATCGCCGGTGCCTTGTTGGTGTGCCGCTGAATCGGTGCCCAAGGCTACGCTTGGCACGGGTGGAGGCAACGCCAAGGCTCTCGTCTCCAAGGCCGTCATCCTAGAATTGAGGCGTGTGATGTTGCTGTTGAGTGAGGTCAACAACTTGAACACCTCGGGGTGGATTGGCTCAGGGCTCTTGGGTGTGTTGGTGTTATCACTACTTTCGTTAGACATTCTGCACAATCAGCAAAAACACTTTACAAGCAAACTTGTCAAGTTAGTTTAATCCAAATCAGCCTCTCAAGTGTTTCACTCGCTCTCACTCTCGGTGTGTGATCGAGCTCGTTGTTTCAATCTGCTTGAAATGATCAACAACTCAATTCAAAGATTAGTAAACAACAATTCACGAGAAGATGAAGGCTGGGGAAGAAACGTCCAAGAAAAGAAGACTCAAATCTGTTTAAGAATGGAGATGAATAGAGAAAGAGAACAAACCTCGATTAAGCTTCTCTCACCTTGATTTCCGTAACCAAGTATGAACTTGGAGTGGTTTGTTTAGGTGAGGGTAGGCTGAAAGTGTAAGGTTCGAAAGCTTCTCCAATGGGATCGTCCAACTCAAGAGATGAAGAGGGAAGATGATGATATGTCGCACACCTTAATTACACTATGCACTAGAATAAAATGCAATGATATACTATGAATGAAATAGAAGAATAAAATCTGATTTCTGATTTTCGTTTTTTTTTTTTTTTTTTTTTTTTTTTGATTTTCTTTTCTTTTTTTTTTTTAATCAGAAATAATCAGAAAATACAAATAATTTCGAAATTGAAATAAAATGCTATTCTAAGGTGCAAAATAATTTGCTAGAAATGAGGAGAGGTGGCGATTTGAGTTTGAAATGTTGGTGGCTGAAATCCCTTGATTTTAGGAGAAGGAATAGGCTGGAGGATGGTGGTTGGGCGTGGCTTTTGAATTCAAATGAGCTGAATGGGTTCTCCTTGATATTAGGAGGTGGGTGTGGGATAATGTGGCTGGGATATGGTTTGTTGTTAGTCAACCTTAAAAATAGGAATCAGCTTAGGATTAATTCAAATTTGAATTAATTAAATCAGATTTATGACTCCAATTTAATTAAAACAAATCGGCTGACTTAATCAAGGTGGTGGTCGAATTTGTGGAGGTGGTGGGCGGATTTTGTGAAGGTGGTGGGGCGTTGGTGGTTGTGGTGGCTGAGGGGACGATTTTTCTTGGCTAAAGGTGTAATTGGCTAGGCAAAACAAACCACTGCGCAAGAACAAACCGATTAGTACTTTCAAGTTCAGATTAAAGAGAGTTGATTAATCGAACCTGATCTCCGGAGGACTCTTTTTGGTATTTTGTAGACTCTTTTGATGGGAACGAAAAGAACGTCGTCAACGCAGCTCTGATACCACTTTGATACGGGGTTAGCCGTGTGGATGCCCGATCTTCGACGTTCACGACTCAACAAGGAAAACACAAGGAAACAATGGTTAGAATTGAATGGAACGAAACTGGAAATGATGAACTCGACTCAACAAGAGGAAAAACGACACAACAAAGAAGCAAACTGAAATGAAGAAACGAAAAGGGAAATTGATAGAAACGACGAGAAGGATAACCCTTCGAGACAACTATTAAACCCCTGGTATGTATTTCAACCAGAATCCTAATAGAATGGACGAAGAACCAACCTTGTACAATCCTACACAACAAGGCGACACCTTGAAGCACAGGAAGGGGGCTCGTGATCGTTGATAAGCACCAAGCTTCGTAGAGGATTGACACAAATCAAACAAACCAAGCTGCGATTCACACACTCAATGAAGCAAAGCTTCAAACTCTCTCTTTTCAAGAGAAAACGATTTCTATATTCTGAATTGTCTAAGTGTTCCAAACCATCAAAACAATACTTATATGTCTCACTTCTGGAAATAAAAGAAATAATTAAAAAGGTCTAATTAATTCTAAGATAGATAGGCCCAAAACAGCATAATAGGCCCAAAATGAAACAAACACTCTTGGGTGCCTAAAATAGGCGTCGGTGCCCAAACGAGGCACACTCGCAGCGCCGGTGCTCAAACGAGGCACACCCGCAGCGCCGGTGCCCAATCGCGGCACTCATGCGACGTCGCTTGTGCCTTGGCTCTCTTCATGGGTGGCGCCCACACTTGCTAGGCACACAGCCTTGGCACATGGCTCCATGCTCGCTCTCGCCTCCTTAGCACAAATGAAACACACAAAGGCATGCATTCCACTTTGTAGCTTCTTAGCTCGGGATCTAGTGATTGGCCCCTCAAAGAGTGTTGAGGCGCTTGGAGGAGGCTGACTGGATGATCCTTCATCAATTGTGGTAGCCACCTTCTTCTTCTTCTTCTTCTTCTTCACCTCTAGGCAAGTCCACCTCCATGTCGTCTCGCCTCACGAACTCATATTGGTTAGGCTCCTCTTCTTCGGTGTCCGGGGAAACTTGAGGAGAAGTAAAGCTGATGTGTTGAGGTTGTCTCCTAACCTCAAGTGTCCCCTCCGGCTCTCCAAAAGGATTCACCACTCCCGTCCATACTTGGAACCAATTGTAGTAGTCGGTGAGGTTGAAGAGGCGCGGCTCCAAAGGGATGTGCACATTGTTGAAGTTGGAGTGTGGGGCTAAGTAGGTGGTGGCGCCGGTCACTTGCTTCTCTTTGATAATGTTGGCCTTTTTGAAGTACTTCAAGTCCATGAGCTCCACACCATTTGGGGCCGGCGTGTAGGTAGACAAGCCCACCTCAAGACGGGGAGCTAGTCGGGCAATCATGCCTCCAAAGTAGATCCATGAGGAACTTTGGAAATCCCTCACCATCTTCACCCATTCCCAAGCAAGGCTCATTGGCTTCTCATTCTCAAACAACATCCCGTAGAGTAGCATGGCCTCCTCTTTCATCGGCTTGCTCAATTCATGTCTAGCAAAGATAGAGCAACCCAAAGCTCGGATCATGACTCGGAAGAGTGGGTTTGCTATCTCGTTTGTCGATGCTCCTTTCCTCATCTCACGTCTCCCGGCTATGAACTTCCAAAGGTAGTCCACCTTCCCATTATCAACATAGGCCTCCTCTCTTGCAAATGGAATCCAAAGTAGTTTGCCAAGTTCCGAAGAGAGACCTCATGCAACTCGTTACCCATTTGGAAAGAGATCATGCCTTCACTCTCGACCCCTTCATAGGTGCACTTGAATGTCGCCATGAACTCGGACGTCAAGGCGGGATAATGAGTGTTGTTCCACCTTAGCAAGACGTTGAGCCCAATGTGGTTATAGAACTGAGCAAGAGCCTCATCCATGCTCATCTTTTGAATTGACTCCCAATCTAACCACCGGGTGTGGTGAGATAGACCCATGAGGCGCTCATACTCTCTAGCCACGTCCTCATCCTCAAAACGCACATCATCCATCCTTTGGACCCTCTTGGACGACTTCTTGGACTTTCTAGTTGCTTTCTCCATCCTTGAAGAAGATGCTCGGGTAGACATGGTACCTACACACATTCAAAACCAAAGAACTCCAAGATAAAATCTATACAATCACAACAAGGGCACAAGCTTCCATCACAAACAACTCATCATGCAAAGAGATGACCCCATACTTGCACTTAACACACTCACTTCACAAAATCCAATCATGTATGAACAAGGAATCACATATCAATGGTCAAGCTACAAGATATATCATGATAAACATGCTATAACCAACAATCAAGCTCATGAATCCCTAAATTCACGCAAGAGAAACTCGAAAAGCATAGGATCGACATGCAAAAGACAACGGGTCCGAGGTTGGGGACCTCGGTCCGAGTTTCTAGACCGACATGCAACATCGGTCCGAGGATCTGGGTACCTCGGTCCGATTGGATTTCGACTTCTCTAATTCAAAACACCCATAAAACACACTATCATGCTCCTAAAATCCAAAATCAACCATTTCTCATTATCAATCGAAGTTCTAAGTAGGTTTTAGCAACAATTAAGCTCAAATTTCACAATGCATGCAAATCACCATGGATGCTCAAAGTCTAAGCTCACTCAATCATGGCATATCTCAAATCTAGCAATGAAAGCATGAAATTCACAAGGAATCAAGTAGAGATTGAGATTCACATACCAAATATGAAGAATCAAAGACTTCTAGCAAACAACTTTTTAGAACCAAAATTTCTCTTCTAGATCTAGAAGAAGGATGAAGGTCTATGGGCTTTTGGTTGGGATTTTGGCTTGAGGATCGATGTTTTAGGGTTGCTAGGGGTTGGATCGAGATCTTGTGGTGAAATGGCTTGAGGTTCGAGTATGGTGGAGAATGGGGATCGAATTTGGGAGTTTTTGAAGGAATTGGTATTTTGGGAAGGTAGTTATGGAGGTAAGGGGTGTTAGGTAAGGGAAAGGGGGCTTAAATGGGGTAGAAGACAAAGGTAGGTCAGAAGGGCAAAGTAGGAATTTCCACCAAAATCAAGGCCAAGGTAATCGGCAAGCTTGGACCGACGTTGGAACCTCGGGCCCGAGGTACTGGGTACCTCGGTCCTACCCGTTTTGGCTTCCTAAAATTCCCTCGGCTTAGTATTTTCTACCCACAAGTTATGGCATCATTTCCACACATACCACACATGATCATGAAGCTCACATAACACATTCATCCACAAAATACATGCTAAAGAAGAGATTAGGAAGAATCTAAGCTAAAGCAAAGAAAGACAAACTAGAAACTACGAAGATGAATCTACTAAACCCGGGTTGCCTCCCGAGGAGCGCTTCTTTTAAGTCACTAGCTTGACTTCTAACCTCTACCCTTCAAGGAGGGTGAAACACGGTGAATTGATCCTCCTCGTCATATGCACCTCCATTCTCCTCATAGCCAAAGTGCCACCATTTGTGTTTGATGAAAGTGGGACATTCTACATGTCCTTTGTCCTCCAAAGTGTAGGTTGGCATCTCTTGCATCTTCTCAAATTGCTCTTCATCACCTACATCACAAAAGTCTAAAGAATTTCTAGGGGACTCAATGACATTATAACTCAAGTCTTCTTGCAAATCATCCAAGCAAAGATAGTCATCATCTAAATCTTCTTTCAAATCACTTAAACAAATGTAAGAATCTCCCACATCAAAAGGATATAGATTAGGATACTCTTCATGGCTTGGTGGGCTATCTCCATCCCTTGACTCTTCTTGGATTCGATCATTGACCATGTCATGGTCCCTCAATGGCACTTCTTCCTCTCTTGTGGGCTCCAACTCTTCCCTCTTGTGTTTGGCATTTTCCTCTAGCTTTAAGATCGCCAATGCATCCGGTTCATTAAGGGCCTTGTTGAAATGGAACTCCACTTTTTCCTCTCCAATCTCGAAAGTGACCTTCCCATTCCTCACATCAAACTTGGCACCCTCCGTAGCTAGAAACGGCCTCCCGAAAATAATGGGCACCATCGGATCCTCTTTCATATTTAAGATCACGAAATCATCGGGCACAAAATATCTTCCAACTCTAACCGGGACGTCATCTAGAATTCCGGTGGCCTTTGTTAATGAACCATCGGCCATGGTAAGACTCATATCAACCGGTTCCATATCTCCGATGTTAGCCCTTCTCCATATGCTCATGGGCATAACCGATATGCTTGCTCCTAGATCACAAAGAGCCTTGAATTGTTGGGATCCAATTCCCACGGTGATGGCAAATCTTCCGGGATCACCTAGCTTTTGAGGTAGCTCTAAGATCTTCACCTCAACTTGCATCTCAACAATTGATCTCTTCTTGCTCAAGATTTCCTTCAAGAACTTTGCATAACATGGCATCTCACTTAGAGTATCGGTGAATGGAATAGTGATGTTCAAGCCTTGCAAAAGCTTCAAGAACCGCTTGAACTTGCCCTCAACAATCTCCTTGGGCTTCTTCATTGGATATGGAAGAGTAGTGGCACCTTGCTTCTTGCTTGGATCCACCTCCTTGGATCAGGCTTCTCTCCACGATCTCAGCCTCGACCGACTTAGGATCGACGTCGGGCCGACTTCAGGGCAAGTCGGGCCCGAGTTGCTGGGTATCTCGGTCCACTTCAGGGGACTTCCTTCATTCACCGGATCGATGTCTGGGCACATCGGGCCCGAGGTGCTGGGAACCTCGGTCCGACTCTCTTCTCTTGTTCTTGGAACTTGTGGCTCGGGCAAACTCCGTCCACTCCTCAATCCTATGGCACAAACTTCATTTTGTTGTTGTGGGGCACGGGGATTCTCCTCGGGTCGGCCCGGGAGTCTCCCTTCCTCTCTTGGAAGTTGATTCGCCATGTGAACAAATTGGTTGTCCACTTGCCTCCTCCAAACACCCAACTCCTTGAATTGATCATCAAATTTCCTCTCCATGTTGATGACGTGATTCTTCAAATCTTGAGCCCATGGTGGTGTTTGCTCATAGAATCCGGGAGGTCGGTAGGGTGGTGGTTGTTGGGCCCTTGGCTCGGCTTGGTTGAAGTTGTTATTGTAGCCACTAGCTTGGCCTTGGTTCCACCTTCCTCCATTGTTGTTGAAGTTGGTTCTCCCTCCGAAGTTTCTTTGAACATAGTTGGCCTCCTCAATTTGCTCGGCCAACCGGACTTGGCGCTCATTTGGGCACTCTTGGGCTCCATGCTTCAAAGAACCACACTCTTCACATGCTCTTGTGTTTTGTTGGAGATGACCCATCTTCCTCCTCATCTTGTTCAACTCATCCTCCAAGAATTGGATCTTCACATCTTTGTCCACCTCTTCACCTTTGGGATCGTAGAGCCTCTTCGGACCTTCTCCATGGATTCTCACTTCCTTACTCGCTTGATTGACACCATACATAGCTTCACAATCCGAGAGCTTGTCTAGCAACTCCCATGCTTGCTCCGGAGGCAAGTCAATGAACCCACAATCGGTATGGAGGTTCAATTTATCCTTGGTGGAGGGGTTGATTCCTTGGAAGAAAATGTCTTGAAGGACATAAGGTTGTTGCCCATGTGTTGGACACGCTCTCAACATCTCCTTGAACCTATCCCACGCCTCGAAAAGTGGCTCGTGAGCTCCTTGTTGGAAACTAGCAATCTTCCTTCTAAGCTCCGTCGTCTTGGTGGGCGGGAAGAACTTCATCAAGAATGAGTCGTTGAGAGCCCTCCATGATGTGATAGAACGAGGTGCTTGGCTCTCCAACCAATGCAAAGCTTTGCCTCCCAAAGACCACTTGAAGGCCTTGAGTAACACATACTCAAGTGTCTCGTCGTCCGTCGAGATGGTCTCACATAGATCTTTGAATTGCTTGACATGCTCGATCAGTCACTCATTCGGTCTCCCTTGGAATTGCTCTCTCTTGATGAGTGAGATAAATTGAGTTTTTATCTCAAAATTCTTTGACACCTCCGGCAAGACGATGGCCGGTTCGGGCACCTTCAACTCCGGATGCATGTATTGTCTAGCATTCCGGGTTGAGTGTTGATTTGAGCCTCCAATCTCATCCTTTGCTCCCTCTCTCTACGGGCCTCGGCATCTCGGTTCGCCATTTCAATTTGCATTCGAGCCATGTCGGCTCTCATCATCTCAAACTCCTCATCTCGGGCTTGGTCCGTGTTGGATCGTTAGTACTGAGGGACGTCCTTTACTTTGGTAAAGGCGTCCTTAGGTTAGGCGTCCCTACGAGGAGTAAGGGCGTCCTTGAGTAATGCAGCGGAAATTAAGTACTAAACAGATAATAGATGAACGCAGTGAATTATAGAGGAACCACTCACGACGAAGTAGTCCTTGAGTGTAAACCTCTACCTCCTTGGAGGATTTTTGAATAGTTCTTTCCTTTCTATTGAACGATCTTACAGTTGTACTGGCGAGCCTTTACAGTTCTCTGACACTTAGCTTTTCCCTAAGTTCACTTGTAAAGAACTCCTTTAAGCCTACAACTTATGCTAGTTCAATCTACTAAAGGACTCTATTCCTACGTTCTGCAGTACTTCGCAGAACTCTCTCTCTCTTTTTTTAGGTTTTCTGTTACAAACTGTTTTTGTGATTTGGTTACAAATCTCACTCGATCTAACACAAGTTCTAGCACTGTTCTTGAGTTCTTGAGTTAGTTCTTCGTGTTCTCGAGTGAGTCGCTTTTCTCTGATTCTCTCTGAATATTCCTGAAAGCGTTAACGTCACAATAAATGACTTGGGGCTATTTATAGGACTTGGGGAAGGGTGTCTTTTCTCTGGGATGATCATGCCCTTCATGGACGTGGCTACAGGATCTTCCTCCACGTAGTAGGGCGGTGATGAGGAAGCTTCCTGTATCCAGCTGTGTATGATGAACTCCGCTACAGGATCGGCCGCCACGTGTTGATGAACTCTGCAACAGGATCGTCCGCCACGTAGTGTTGGACTCCGCTACAGGATCGGTCTCCACGTGTCCTTGGATGATCAAACATTGTCGAGTGATGTCATCCTGTCGGCTAGTGAGTAAGGACTCCTTTCTTGCGTTCCTACTTGCTTGGGACTCCGTCCTTGCTCAAGTAGTCTCTAGCTGGTCCTTACTTCCTGTCAGCTAGCGTCCCTAAGCTTATGGGACGCCCATACACACTTGTTGTCCTTTTGGTCACTGGCGTTCCTGAACACTTGGACAACTTTATTAGAATCAAAGTGAGTTTGTCATATCAAAACTAAGGGACGGTTGTGTGGTACACTATCAAGTACGCAAGCGTTCTTGATAGCGTCCCAACAATTTCCCCCTTTTTGATGATGACAAACTCTTTAGCAAAATAGTTTTGACATTGGAACTTAGCATGCATGAAAACTTAGAAGCGTCCTCTAATACTTAGAGAAATTTCAGTAAACACAAGTTTTCAATCTTTGATTCTTTAGCTTTTGGATTTTAAGGAAAGAGTCACGTCCTAGAAAATTTTCTAAGCGTTCTCTTTTATTCTAGCATGAGCGTTCCTTAGACCTTTCACTTAATAGTTCCCCCTTAACACTTGCTTATTCTAGATAACTATTTTATAGCGCATCTCTGCAAAACTACACTTCCCCCTTTTGGCATCATCGAAAAGGATAACAAGTGATAAGAACGTTAGCACAAACACTTAACTAAAGGCATTGGAACGCTTAAACAAACATATGCAAGCAAACAGTGGAATTCCCATTCAAACAAAATTAGAGTACGGTTATTACAAACCAAGATCATAAGTTTGAAGTTCAAAAGAAGCAAAAGCAACAAAATAGGGGATTAAAGGGGTGGACGTCAATCATTGAGAACGGCGCTGGTCTTGATAAAACTTGAGCAGTTGTTCTTGAAGTTCAGCAGCCTTGGAGAACGCAGAGGACAAGTCCTTTAGAGCAGAGAAGATGAGGCACTGGTTGTCCATTATTGCACCCATGAGCAGTTGTTCTGCTGGAGGGACGGCGAGATTTGGGGGTCTCGGGATCTTTTGGAGGCGAGATATGGGCCGGGGCAGACGGGAAGTTGGCCAGGTTTAGGGGAGAGTGGGTGTTGGGAGGAAACGGGATTAGGGCATTTTGCCTTGAGGGTTGAGGGGACGGGGGAGGAGTAGGGAGTTGGACGATTGAGATGGGTTTAGGGGGAGGAGTGGATTCCTTGGAAAGGTTGGAGGGCCTTTTTGTGGTGGTTTTGGAGGATGGGACGCTCGAGGTCTTGGCCTTTTTGAGGGGCCTTGGGTCATGGGTTTTCTTAGAGCGTCCCTCCTTGATGTGTGGTGGAAATTTATCCACAATTTCTGTTGGTTTGGAGGAGGAAAATGGTTTGGATGATTTTGAAAGGGGAGAGGAAGGGGCAGGACGCTTCAGCAAATTTTTGGTGGTTATGGTGGGGATGGCAGGAGGAGGTGGAGAGGGACTTGGCACACGGTTCTTGGTCATTTGGAAGGCTAAGGAGTTCCTTGGGTACATAGGAAACTCGGGTAGGACTGCATTGTGCAAGTCTGGGATAAGCTCAAGAAGAGGGCCAAGATTCTCACCTCCGAACTGAGAGAAGAAGAGCACATCGTCCATCCGTCCAGGTAGATCTTTGAAGTCTGTGTTGTGGAGGCTTGGGACGATGAAGCGTTTAATGAACTTCTTGTAGTTCTTTGTTTTCTCTGCATCGGTCTTAACTTCTGGCAGTTCCATGCGTTCCCTGATTAGATTGTACAGCGTTCTGGGCTTCTTGTTGATGAAGTCCAATAGAGATTCATTAAGAACGATGGGTTTGGGCTTCTCTATGTAGTGGGACTTTACCAGCTTTCTTCTCTTCCCGCCGGTAGAAGATCCGGCCACGTTCAACTGTCTTTGAGACATGTTTTCAGATGAGCTTTAGAGTGAGAAAGTCGCCGGAGTTCTAGAGAGAAGTCAGAGCAGATTTGAGAGCGATAAAGTGGTTGAGCGTAATAAATTTGATTGCGACTGTTCTGGCCTTATATAGAGGAAGCGGTGGCACAAACGGTAATTACCACTGTTTTACTCTTCGACACGTGGCAAAACTTCTCCCTTAAGATTTGAGCAAAAGCAACGGTCACTGTGCACACTTTCAAAAGTTCTGACTCTTCAACTTCTCCTCAAATACTGAACTGGCGTCCTCTCCAACAAACACTGAGCGTTCTCTCATACTTAGCAAAATTTTACCTCTTCAAGCAAACCAACAACCAACTTACCGTTCTTGTGATCACCTTTCGAACCAGTTGAGAACAACGCAAGTACGTCCAGTAAAAGAAAATATGAAACTCATAGGACGCTTTTGCGGAGTTCTCGGCTAGGGTAAGCTTAGAGTTCCCATCATTTCGGCTTATAATGAGGGTTGGGTGATCAGGGATACTCTTTTCAAGACAAAATAGAGAAAATTTGAATGGCGTTCCAAAGTAGCAAACACGTGAAGTTTTAGACTAGAGTCCTTGCAAAGATGAATTTAATGCATAACAGTTCTTAAACACTTAGAATCTACAAAACATAGCCAATCATTGAGGGAATAGTAGAACGGGACTTGCTAGTTAAAAGTTATCATCCCCAAGAGCAACCTGAGATGCTCAAAGGGACGTCTATCAAGCGCCTTAGTGAAAATATCAGCTATTTGGTCTTCCGTTCTTACATGCTCCATATTAATGAGTCCTAGTTCAACATTATCACGCAAGAAATGATGCCTTATATGAATATGCTTTGTGCGTGAATGAAAAACAGGATTCTTAGAAATTTCAATAGCACTTGTGTTATCACAACGAATGGGAATAGTTTCAAGATTGATACCGTAGTCCTCTAGTTGATATTTGATCCAGATAACTTGTGAACAACACGAAGCAACAGCAATGTACTCGGCTTCCGCAGTTGAAAGCGCCACAGAGTTCTGTTTCTTAGATCCCCAAGAGACTAAGCATGAACCGAGGAACTGTGCCATTCCTGAAGTGCTTTTTCTATCAATCACATGACCAGCATAATCAGCGTCCGAGTAACCAACTAGCTTGAAGGACGTCTTCCTGGGGTACCAAAGGCAAAGATCGTCGCGTCCTTTTAGGTAGCGAAAGATCCTCTTGACTTCTTGCATGTGGGACTCCTTTGGATTTGCCTGGAAGCGTGCACATTAGCAAACGGCAAACAAAATGTCGGGACGGCTTGCGGTCAAGTAGAGCAAAGAACCAATCATTCCTCTGTACAGCTTTTGATCAACGTCCTTTCCCTGTTCATCTGCGTAAAGACGCGAGTTTGGAGAGCAAGGGGTTGCAACAGGTTTAGACGTGTTCATTCCGTACTTCTCAAGCATTTCTCGGACATATTTTTGTTGGTGAATGCACGTCCCTTCTTTGAGTTGATTGATTTGAAGTCCCAAGAAGAAATTGAGTTCTCCAATGAGGGACATCTCAAACTCACTACTCATTAAGGACTTGAACTCATCTAGAAGCTTCATGTTAGTACTACCAAAGACTATATCATCAACATAGACTTGGGTAATTAAAATGTCCTTGTGAACTTTCTTTATGAACAAAGTTTTATCAATTGAACCTCTAGTGTACCCATGAGACAAAAGAAAGGACGCAAACCTGTCGTACCATGCACGAGGGGCTTGCTTGAGTCCATAGAGCGCTTTGTCCAAGTAGTACACATGATCTGGGTGAGAGGCGTCCTCGAAGCCAAGTGGCTGAGCAACATACACTTCCTCCTTTAGCTTTCCATTGAGAAAGGCAGTCTTGACGTCCATTTGAAATAACTATCCTTTGTGAGCGGCGAAGGCAATGAGGAGACGAACGGCTTCAATTCTAGCAACAGGAGCAAATGTCTCATCATAGTCTATGCCTTCCTCTTGCTTGAATCCTTGAGCCACCAGTCTTGCCTTGTTTCTTGACACACGTCCACTCTCATCAAGCTTATTTCTGAACACCCATTGCGTCCCTATGATATTTTTGCCTTTGGGACGTGGGACGAGAGTCCAAACTTTGTTCCTTTCAAACTGATTGAGTTCTTCTTGCATTGCTTGAATCCAGTCAGCGTCTTGGAGTGCTTCTTTGATATTCTTTGGCTCCACCATAGAGACAAAGGCATTGAATGCACAGAAAGCTAAATTTGCACTCTGGGACTTGCTTGCAGCTGACCTTGTTTGAACTCCTTGAGAAGGATCAGAAACAATTTGAGAAGTTGGGTGGTCCCTAGAGAATCGGGACTCCCTTTGAAACAAATGAGCAAATCATGGATCAATGTCTTCATCAGAATTATCACTATCACTTTGAGCATCGTCCTCAATGTGTTCCCCCTCAGAGAGAGCGTCCACACCTTGACGTTGCTCGCCTTGTTGACTTGATTCAGCTACATCTTGTTGAACTGGGGATTCACTACGAGAGGGAACTCCTTGAACAACACTAGGAGCGTCCACTAAGACTTCTTCAGGATTTGGAGATGCGTCCTTAGAGACATAGTATTTTCCAGAAGTCCAGTCTTCAGCTTCATCTTCAGAGTCGTCCTGTTGTTGTGAAGAAGAGCGTTCTTGCTTACTTGGTCTTTCTTTGTGAGAAGAACTTTCTTTGAATACAACATGAATACTCTCCTCAAGCTTTAGAGTCCTCTTGTTGAAAACTCTATATGCTTTGCTGGTAAGAGAGTACCCAAGGAATATTGCTTCATCACTCCTTGCATCAAATTTTCCAAGTTTTTCTTTATCATTGTTGTGAACGAAACATTTGCACCCAAAAACTCTGAGATAATCAATGCGAGGCTTCCTTCCATTCAACAACTCATAGGACGTCTTCTTTAGCAGAGGACGGATCATGGCACGATTGATGATGTAGCATGTTGTAGCAATAGCTTCCGCCCAGAAGTACTTGGGAACGCTATTTGCCAAGAGCATAGTTCTTGCCATATCCTCCAACGTCCTGTTCTTTCTTTCCACAACTCCATTTTGTTGAGGAGTCCTTGGAGTGGAGAAGTTGTGCGAGACACCATGTTGATCACAGTAGGCCAGGAACTCTGAATTTTGGAACTCCGTTCCATGGTCTGATCTTATGGCTTTGAGAGGCGTCTCAAGGGCAACTTCCACTTGTTTGATGAAGACTTTGAACGCATTGAAACAATCTGCTTTGGACACCAAGAAAAGAACCCAAGTGAATCGAGAAAAATCATCTACAAGAACGTAAATGTACCTCTTTCCACTGTGGCTCAACGTCCTCATTGGTCCACAAAGATCCATATGGAGAAGTTCCAAAGGCTTCTTTGTACTTACTTCGTTCTTGGACTTGAAGGACGTTCTTGTTTGCTTCCCTTTAATACAAGCTTCACACTGTTCAACTTTCTTAGGATCGATTCGGGGAAGTCCTTTCACAAGATTTCGCTGGTGTAGCTTAAGGATTGTGCTTGGTCCAGCATGGCCAAGTCGGCGATGCCAGAGATCAGTGTCCTCCTTCGAAGCAGATAGACACAACTCTGATTTAGGCTTGAACTCTTGATTGAAGATGTAGATATTGTTCTTGCGAACTCCTTTGAGAACAACTTTGTTGGACTTTTTGTTGATGACTAGGCACTCCTTTGAGTCAAATATGACTAGATTTTCACCTTGATCACACATCTGAGAGACGCTAAGAAGATTGAAACCAAGTCCTTCAACAAGACTGATATTTGTTGCTTTAATGGACGGGTTGAGAATAGCAGTTCTCGTTCCTTTGATCTTTCCTTTTCCATTGTGGCCAAACGAGACAGTTCCTCCCGTGGCTCTACTTTGGATAGAAGTGAGATGGATCTGGCATCCTGTCATATGATTTGAGGCGCCACTATCAATGATCCATGGGCGTCCCCTCACTTCCACCTGCCATAACAAAGTTAGTGTTTGGCGACCCAGGCAAGGTGTTCCTTACCTGGTTCGTTACAAAAGTAGAACTCTGGTTCTGGCATGTAGTCATTAATATTCACATCATTTGAAATAGCATGTTTGCGGAAAGAGTTTCAACGCCTAGGATTAGCCTTAGGAACGGACTTATCATTTTCATTGTTAGTCCTAGCAGCTTTTCCATTTTCAATATCTTCCTTGAGTTTTAAATAGTCATATTTAAAGTGATCTCCTTGTCCACAGTACCAACACGTCCTATAGTAAGTACCAAGATAGTACTTCTTATTTGGACGCTGAATCTTGTTTTCTTTCATCTTTTGAGGATTACAAACTTTTGAACCGTCCCCTTTAGCAATCTTCTTGTAAATCTTATGACTGGTGGAATTAGTGTAGTAGTCTTCCTTTCCTAATTCTCCACTTTCTAGAACTCTAATTCTTTCAAGAAGGTTTTTAGTTTTCTCTCTTTCAAGTTCCAGTTCAGAAGTTTTGCTTGCCTCAAAGTCACTAGGAAGAGAGTTCTTAGTGTCATCTTCATAACCTAGACCTCTCTTAGCTGGGACAAAAACCATAGGTCTCACTTCTTCAACTATGGGACTCTTACCCATCACTTTCACTTCTTCCCTAAGCTTAGCGTTCTCAAGTTTAAGACACATGATTTCAGTTTTTAGGGATTTAGTTTCTTCACATGAGGACTCTAGTTGAATAGTCATTGTACTACAATTTTCACATTCAACTACAATGTTTTCATCTTCAAGTTCATCCATTCTTCTTTTCATAGCAAGACTTTCCTCCATTATTTTACCAATGAGTTTAAGTAGTTTTGGTTTTGAACATTTTTCTAAAGAACGCATCATTGAATCATGAGTTACCTCTTGTTCATTGTCGGAGGCGTTCTCTTCAACAACTGGGGTGTCCTCCACTGCCATGTATGCAACTTGATCTTCACGTTCATCATCACTTGAACTGAGATCATCCCATGCAGCTGTACATGCTCCAATGAGAGCTTTCTTCTTGTCCTTGGAGGACGTTCCCACAGTACACTTTTTGGCAAAATGTCCTTTCTTGTTGCATTTGTAGCATGTGAGTTCTTTCATTTCAGCCTCTGTGTACTTGGGACTCTCCTTTTTGTAGAACTTGCTCTTGCTACTATGTTTGTTCTTCTTGTTATAGTACTTGAGAGCCTTGTGAATAAGAGAAAGTTCTTCATCTGAGTCAATCTCTTCCTTTGGCTTTCTTTCTTTCTCTTTGGGACGCAAGTTCTCAAGTTTTTCTTTGTTTTGCATCATCAATGCTAGATCTCTTTGGCCATGTAGGTACTCGGCGTACTCTGGTGTTATGGACGCCAAAGCAAGATCAGTTTGAGGATTCTTTCCTAGCTGAGCCATGTCAGAGATTCTTCTTTCTTCGTACTGCCTGAGCTTCCCATAGATCTCTTCCATATCTAGAGTTTTGTTGGCTGTGTTTTCTTTGAAAGTCGTCCTATCAAAGTTCCAGACTCCAGTCAACCCATCAATGACTACTTGAACTCTATTCCTCATGGAGATTTCTGATTCTGGAATGCCCAAGTTCTTCAAAGGTGACAAGACCTTCAAAACGGTACGAGTAGTCATTTACCGTTTCATTTGGCAACATACTAAAGGCATAGAACTCCTTTTTGATGTTCAGCTAGACGTCCTCTTTCATTTCTGCAGTTCCCACATGAAATTTCTCAAGAGCTTCCCACTGTTGTTTTGCTGTGGGGAGATTGCTAACTCTTGTGGCATCCCTTTCGCAGAGGGACGCTTGAAGAAAGCACACTGCTTTAGCATTTGTTTCCATTAGCTTGAATTCATCAGGTCCCCACTCGTCCTCTTTGTCTTTCTTGTCATCGGGAACTTTGAGGTCACCTTTTCTGATAACGTTCCAGCATTGATAATTTGTGCTTCTGCAGAAGTTCTCAAATCTAGTTTTCCAGCGGTTGAAGTTGCCGTCCGTTAGACGCGAAGGCTTCGCAAAAGAGATTCCAACGGGTTCCATGTCCATCTTTACCTGCAACTCAGTAAGAATCTAGAGCGCCTACATTGATACCAATTGTTGGATCGTTAGTACTGAGGGACGTCCTTTACTTTGGTAAAGGCGTCCTTAGGTTAGGCGTCCCTACGAGGAGTAAGGGCGTCCTTGAGTAATGCAGCGGAAATTAAGTACTAAACAGATAATAGATGAACGCAGTGAATTATAGAGGAACCACTCAAGACCAAGTAGTCCTTGAGTGTAAACCTCTACCTCCTTGGAGGATTTTTGAATAGTTCTTTCCTTTCTATTGAACGATCTTACAGTTGTACTGGCGAGCCTTTACAGTTCTCAGACACTTAGCTTTTCCCTAAGTTCACTTGTAAAGAACTCCTTTAAGCCTACAACTTAAGCTAGTTCAATCTACTAAAGGACTCTATTCCTACGTTCTGCAGTACTTCGCAGAACTCTCTCTCTCTCTCTTTTTGGGTTTTCTGTTACAAACTGTTTTTGTGATTTGGTTACAAATCTCACTCGATCTAACACAAGTTCTAGCACTGTTCTTGAGTTCTTGAGTTAGTTCTTCGTGTTCTTGAGTGAGTCGCTTTCCTCTGATTCTCTCTGAATATTCCTGAAAGCGTTAACGTCACAATAAATGCCTTGGGGCTATTTATAGGACTTGGGGAAGGGCGTCTTTTCTCTGGGACGATCATGCCCTTCATGGACGTGGCTACAGGATCTTCCTCCACGTAGTAGGGCGGTGATGAGGAAGCTTCCTGTATCCAGCTGTGTATGATGAACTCCGCTACAGGATCGGCCGCCACGTGTTGATGAACTCTACAACAGGATCGTCCGCCACGTAGTGTTGGACTCCACTACAGGATTGGTCTCCACGTGTCCTTGGATGATCAAACATTGTCGAGTGATGTCATCCTGTCGGCTAGTGAGTAAGGACTCTGCTTGCGTTACTACTTGCTTGGGACTCCGTCCTTGCTCAAGTAGTCTCTAGCTGGTCCTTACTTCCTGTCAGCTAGCGTCCCTAAGCTTATGGGACGCCCATACACACTTGTTGTCCTTTTGGTCACTGGCGTTCCTGAACACTTGGACAACTTTATTAGAATCAAAGTGAGTTTGTCATATCAAAACTAAGGGACAGTTGTGTGGTACACTATCAAGTACGCAAGCGTTCTTGATAGTGTCCCAACAGTCCGCCATCCTCTTCTTCTTTCGGGCTTGCCTTAGAATACTCTCCGGGTCACACACAAAGTCAAGCTCAAGGGTTCCTCGGGCGGAACTAGCTCGCATGCACCTACAACCAAAGACACAAACAAAAACCGAATCAAAACAAACAAGGGGTTTGGGCTAGTCCCTCACCCAAATCACTACCAAAATCAAAGACTCAACAAAGAGGGTACCTCAAACAAGTAGAACTCCCCGGCAACGGCGCCAAAATTCTGATCGGTCCGGGATCGGAGGGTCTCACAATTTAAATTTATAAAAACCGAACCTCAATTGTAGTAAAGAGGTAGGGTGTCGAACACACGGGAGTTCGTGCGTCGAGAGTACCCGAAAACACTAAGAAAAGATGGAAGAAAGGCAAAACAAAGGAAAACAAAAGAGATCACCTCGGACCGACACAAGTCACTTCGGTCCGAGGGTGGATCGAGGTTGAGTTTGGCCGGGACCGACGTGGTACAAGTCGGGCCCGATGTACTGCATAACTCGGTCTTGAACAATAAGTAGATCGGTCTTGGGTTTTTGGGTTCCACCCCTAACTAGACTTGGATATTCTTCCCCAATTCAGCCAATAAGTGTTTGATCCTTGTGAGATCGAGGTTGCTAGCCCCGGATCCCTCCACTCTACACCTCGACCCAAGGGAGTTTTCACTCACCTTCGATGCTAGGAACTTGTGATGGGATCGAGATTGCTTTCGCTTACTCTTATCAATCTCAAGCCCGTTATCCCTTGTTTTCACAAGAGAATTGAAGCTCAATGTAAAGAGGATTCACAAATCAAGCACTCAAGGCTATGGAATTGGGATTTTCTACCCAATCCTAGCTAGGGGATTTCCCCATAGCCCAGGACTATGGAATCTACTCCATAAGGTAAGAGAAAAACACAATCAAAATGGAAATCAAGCAAATCTCAATCATCAACATCCAATCAAACTCCAATTGCATTCAAATTCAAAGAGTCAACAAAATCCAAGTCTCAATTCTACTAGATCAAAGCAAAACAATGTACAAAACTCACTAATCCTCCTCTCTTCTCCACCGATCTTCTCTTCTCTTCCTCCTCCTCTCTTCTCCTTGCCCTCCAAGTCTTCCTTTGAGCCTTTAGAGAGTGATTTGGGTTGTGGGTGTGTTGTGTGTTCTATCCGTCCCCCCCCCCCTTTAATGACCACTAATCACCTCTAATTATACTACTCTATTGATTGGGGACCAAAAAATTCCCAATTTAGAAAAGGGCAAATGTGGAAAGTTACTAAAAATATGCCTTGGGGAACAATCCTCTCAAATGCCGACTTGGACCGACACGTTGGGGACCTCGGGCCCGACGTTGGGAACGTCGGTTCTGGGCTCTGGTTGCTCGATCTCGGGCCCGACGTGGTGGAACTCGGTCCTGGGCCTCGATCCTTGTCTTCTTCTTGGGTTTCCTTCGGTTCCACTTCATTCTTGGCTTGGCTCTTGCATTCCTTGATTTGGCTCCTTCATTAGCTCCTCCAAAATGTCCTCATTCTTGCCATTTCTCCTACAAAACAAAGCAAACTCGCATAGTTTCCGAATCTCAAAGAAAACCGGGAACTAAACTAAAAAGGGACGAAACTAACAAAGAAAGGAATGAAAAACACAAATTTACAATGGAAATTAACTACTAAAACACCTCCAAAATGAGAGACATCAGCCACGGTAGAAGCCGACTTAGCATTTGACCATTCGAAGACCGTCGCGGGCGCTGTGGTGATGCCGCGGTCCCGGTTCTGGCCGATTTTCACGCGGACGAGATTCTATCTTTTCTATCTTGTTTCCTTTTTTATCTTTTGGTTTCCTTTCTTATCTATCTCGAAGAGGTTGTTCTTTGAGCTATTTAAGGGGAACCTTTCTAGGTTTTTAGATACATTCATTCTCTTAGTAATCAATTTTTCTTTCAATAAAGATTGAAGCTTTCATTGTAATGGAGAACTAACTTTCCCTTGGAGTTTATTCAATCAAGGAAGCTTTATTATGAAGTTGTGAAATTTTGGTAACTTCTTTATCCCTAGGTCTTTATTGATACTCTTGTGCTTCATCCCATAATATATGTTTGATTTTATAAGCCTGATCAACTTGTTTAATTGACTTAGATCTATCGTTTGATTTAGGATTGGTTGTTGTCTATGCATCTTTCCTATTTCTCAAAACAACTCTATTCTAGGACCGTGGACTAGTTTAGGGAAGAGTATTCAATGGTTTAATTGTGCATGAGACTCGTAGCTTGATTGCATGATTTGATTTCCTAATACCTTCGTCCACAAAGAGACCTAACCTTAATGATGAAAGCCAAGACAAAAGACCATCGTGAGAACTTACGTCTTCAAACTTTGAAAGAAAGTCAAAGTAAGTCAAAGGAACAGCTTGATGAAGAGGAAGAACTTTCTCTCTATGGACTCAAGCAAGCGCCTTGATCGGTCCGGATTGGGAGGGTCAAAACTCAATTAAAAACCGAACCCCGTAGTAATACAAGGTAGGGTGTCGAACGCTCGGGAGTTCGTGTGTTGAGTGCACCAAAAAAGACTTTAAAAAGGGAAAGAAAGGGTAAAACAAGGAAAATCAAAGGAAACAACTCGGGACCGACACAGGTCACTTCGGCCCAAGAAGGATCGACGTTGGTTTTGCACGGGACTGACACAGTTGAAGTCGGGCCCAAGGTCTGGGAATGTCGGACTAAGCAAAATGGTTAGATTGGTCTTGGGTTTTTGGGTTCCTTCCCTAACTAGATGTGAGCAATTCCACCCCAATTCAACCAATAAGTGTTGATCCTCGTAGAATCGAGGTTGTTCGCCTTCGATCCCGCCACTCTACATATCAACCCTAGGGAAATTGACTTCCCATTCGATACAAGTGCAAGTGATAGGCTCGAGATTGCTATCACTCACTCTCGCCAATCACAAGCCCTTGATCCCTTACTTTCACAAGAGATTGTAGCTCTATGTAGAGAGGATTCCTAGATCAAGCACTCAAGGCTATAGAATTGGGGGTTCACACCAAAACCTAGCTAGGGGTTTCCCCCATAGCCCAAGACTATGGAATCTACTCCATGTGGAAAGAGTAAAAAGCAATCAAAAGACAAAGCAAACAAATCTCAATCATCAAACTCAAATCAAAGCCAAATCTCATTTAAATCAAAGGAATTCACAAGATCCAATCTGCAATTCACAAATTGCAAACAAAACAAGTTCAAACTCACAATTTCTTCCGAGATCTAGCTATCCTCCACCGATTTCTCCTCTTCTTCTCCTCTCCTTTCTTCCTCCTTGCTCTCCAAGTCTTCCTTGAGCCTTTGGGAGTGATTAATTGTGTCTAAGCTTGGATGATTGTCTTCTAATCTCCCGTTTTTTTAATTAGAAGCCAAGAATATCCAAAAATGGAAGAGGGGCAAAAGTGGTAGATCAAATTTGTGTGCCTTGGTGCCCAATCCACAATTCCGCCGACTTGGACCGATGTGCGTGTACCTCGGGCCCGACTTGCCACATCTCAGTCCGGGTATCCATAGGTCGATCTCGGGCCCGAGTTGTTGTGCAACTCGATCATGGCCTCGGTCTTCTTCTCTTCTTGGTCTTTCTTGAGCTCCTCTTCGTTGATCGCTCGGCTCTTCCACTCCTTGGTGCTCATGCCTTGCTCCTCCTTAGGGACTCCTTTCGAAATTTCCTCAAAACACGCCAATTTACCTACAAAACACAACAAATTTGCATAGTCTCCAAATCTCATAGAAATTCGGAATCTAAGCTAAAAAGGGACAAAACTAGCAAAGAAAGGAACAAAAGACACCTATTTATAAGGGAAATTAACCACTAAAACACCACCAAAATGAGAGACATCAGAATACCCCATACTTAAACTTGCTTGTCCTCAAGCAATAACAATGTAAGCAAGACCGAAGCACAATCATCAAGTAAAGCCTCATATGGAAAATCAATCAAGTACAAGTGATAGATATGCTAGCAAGATTACGTCATCACACATGATCAAGTGTTCAAGGAATGAAGTCAAATACAACCAAGCCTCACTTTAGGGATATGAAAATGTGTATCACTCATCATGTGTTTAAGTTTAGCAATTAACTCTCATACTCAATAATCATGCAAGTAAAGACTTTACTATTGAAACTAATATCACCAATTCCTCCACCTAGAGATGCCTATTACAATGCACACAAAAAATATGAACTTGGCTCAATGGAGGTCCTCAAAGATGTTCCATTCGGCCGGGTTGTAATGGGGCCTTTGGTGTTTCTCAAGGTAGGAATCATTTTTGTCTTGTGGTGCTTACATTGGGGATTGAACTTCTTATTCTCTCACCAACTTAACCAAATATTCCACTTTCAACTTTCACTCTCATCCAAAAGATTTTGATTTTTCTCTTTTCAACCCACTTTTCACTTAACATTCCACTTCATCTTTGCATTATAGGCTTTTTGTTCGATTTTTCACACTTTTGCACATATGATCGACTTTCACTACACGTCGGGCCTGAGGTAGTTACTAACTCGGTCGGACCCTTTTCTTCACTTAAGCTCTTTTGCTTTCAATCCACTACTTTTTCCAACTTTTCTTTCTTTCTTTTTCACTTTTTGCTCAACAAAGATGCACTGCCCACTTGATTTATAACTCCATTTCTTGCCCTTCACCAAAGAGAATCTCAACTCTCCAAATAGACTCCAAAACCTTCACTAAAGTCCAATCCCATAAGGGTTAAGTCATATAGGCTAGGAATCATATTTTTGAGGAGTTTCAAACAAAGGTTTAAGGCTAAAACGGGGCTACAAACAACGGTTTATCTTCAAGGTAGGATATGGAACTTTTTGTGACTAAATGAAATAAAGTTCAAATCAATGCGACAATGCATAGAACAAATCTCATATTGGTCGTGGAAAATAGATAAACACCGCAATAGCAAGTTTTACTAAGCATGCATGAGCTAATCACACAAGAAAATGAGGGATATGCAATCATGAACAAATATCCCTAAAATGGCCCAGAAAATCATCTCACAAGGTTCACTCAAACTTAGTTGCATCCAAACTCATCCTAGAATTCATGTGCTCAATAAAAACATGCAAGATATCACATCACATCAAAAGCAACATCCATTTAGAGGCTAAACCATCAAAAAATATGCAAAGGACTTTACATGCTCACATCATCATTAGCCTTCATTTGGACATCTAAGATGGGAATTCCTAGTCCAAAACAAAATCTTTTTGACTTTTTACATGATTTTCGAATTTTTATGATTTTTTTGCAAAAATTTTCTCAAAACAAAACCAACTCATCCATTCAAACCATATTAAACTCGATCATCATTTATGCAACATACCATGCCACTATCCAAAAGCAAAGATCCCAAAACAAAACAAGAACAAACACATGAAACTACACATGAAACTATGAGCAACTAACCCCACCCCGTACTTAGAATTTTGATGTCCTCATCAAAACAAAGAAATCAAAACTCAAAATAAAAGAGAAGAGATAGGAAAAGCTCACAATTTCTTATTCTTGATTGGCATGTCTAGATATAGTTGGAAGGACGCCCTCGGCGACTTCCTCTTTGGAGCCTCGCATGTCTTTCTCGCTCGTACACTTGGGCTTGCAAAGGATCTTGACTTGGTGGTTGGAGTTGAGGTGTTGGGCGTGTCCATGGGTCCTCTGGGGAAGGGTAGTTCCCGACCATCCAATCGTTGAAGCTCTCTTGAACCCTCCACCTTTGGTCCTCCACCGTCCTCAAATCGTCCACATCATGCCTCGTGTAAGCAAGATTCCGGTTCATTTCATCATATTGAGCTTGGAAGACTTCTTGTTGTTGGAAGAGTTGTTGTTGTTGAAAATTCATTTGTTGTTGTTGAAGATTGAGTTGGTGGGCTTCTTGTAGCATGCTTGATTGTTGGAGTTGAAGGTGAGCCATTTGGTTGGCTAGAAAGGTCATTCCACCGGTTGTTGAGGCTCGGGGAAGACCATTTTGGGCCCATACCATTGGGCGTAGCCTTCGTACCCTCCAAAATGCGGTTGCTCT
The DNA here is from genome assembly GCA_963924305.1 of Polygonum maritimum. NCBI lineage: Eukaryota > Viridiplantae > Streptophyta > Magnoliopsida > Caryophyllales > Polygonaceae > Polygonum > Polygonum maritimum. The sequence continues at coordinate 13,520,769 of OZ002736.1, read as the reverse complement.
TGCCTAGCTCCGCTTCCCTCTCCTCTTTCAAAGTGGCTCGGGACCGACTCGGGCAAATAGACATCGGACCGACGTTGGTGAACGTCGGGCCCGAGGTGCCTTGCATCTCGGTCCAAAAGTGTGGGAGCTTGATCGGCTAGCAATCCTTGGTAACCTTCATCTTCTTCGGGCTGCGTGTCCACATCCATGGCCTCCCTTCTTGCAAATTCAAAGTTGTTGGGCTCTTCATCGGACTTCGGAGAAGGTTGGGGAGTTGTAAAGCGAATGTGTTGGGCACAACGCCTACACTCAATCGTCCCCTCCGGTTCTCCAAACGGGTTCTCCTTCCTGGCCCAAACTTGGAACCAATTATAGTAGCTTTCAATGTCAAAGAGTCGTGGCCCCAAAAGAATGGCCACCTTGTCAAAGTTTGAGTGAGGTGCTAGATGGGTGGTGATGCCGGTGACGACCTTCTCTTTGATGATGTTGGATGTTGGGACGCTATCAAGGATGCCCTCGTACTTGGCAGCGCGCCCACAACCGTCCCTTAGTTTTGATATGACAAACTCACTTTGATTCTAATAAAGATTGTCCAAGTGTTCAGGAACGCTAGTGACAAAAGGACAACAAGTGTGTATGGGCGTCCCATAGGCTTTGGGACGCTAGCTAACAGGAAATAAGGACCGACCAGAGAATACTTGAGCAGGGACGCAGTCCCAAGCAAGTAGGAACGCAAGCAGAGCGTCCTTACTCTATAGCCGACAGGATGACATCATTCGACAATATTTGATCATCCAAGGACACGTGGAGACCGATCCTGTAGCGGAGTCCAACACTACGTGGCGGACGATCCTGTTGCAGAGTCCATCAACACGTGGCGGCCGATCCTGTAGCGGAGTTCATCATACACAGCTGGATACAGGAAGCTTCCTCACCACCGCCCTACTACGTGGAGGAAGATCCTGTAGCCACGTCCACGAAGGGCATGATCGTCCCAGGAGAAAGACGCCCTTCCCCAAGTCCTATAAATAGCCCCAAGGCATTTATTGTGACGTTAACGCTTTCAGGAATATTCAGAGAGAATCAGTAGAAAGCGGCTCACTCAAGAACACGAAGAACTAACTCAAGAACTCAAGAACAGTGCTAGAACTTGTGTTAGATCGAGTGAGACTTGTAAACAAATCACAAAAACAGTTTGTAACAGAAAACCCAAAAAGAGAGAGAGAGTTCTGCGAAGTACTACAGGACGTAGGAATAGAGTCCTTTAGTAGATTGAACCAGCTTTAGTTGTAGGCTTAAAGGAGTTCTTTACAAGTGAACTTAGGGAAAAGCTAAGTGTCAGAGAACTGTAAAGACTCGTCAGTACAACTGTAAGGACGTTCAATATAAAGGAAAGAACTATTCAAAAATCCTCTAAGGAGGTAGAGGTTTACACTCAAGGACTACTTGGTCTTGAGTGGTTCCTCTATAATTCACTGCGTTCATCTATTAACTTGTTTAGTACTTTATTCCGCTGCATTACTCAAGGACACCCCTACACCTCGTAGGGACGCCAGACCAAAGGACGCCTTTACTCCAGTAAAGGACGTCCCTCAGTACTAACGATCCAACAATTGGTATCAGAGCAGGCGCTCTAGATTCTTATTGAGTTGCAGGTTAAAGATGGACATGGAACCGATTGGAATCTCTTTTGTGAAGCCTCCGCGCCTAACGGACGGCAACTTCAACCGCTGGAAAATCAGATTTGAGAATTTTGTAAGGAGTCAGAACTATCAGCGCTGGAAAGTGATCATGAAAGGTGACCTTGCCGTTCCTACTGATAAGAAGGACAAAGAGGACGAGTGGGGTCCTGATAATTCAAATTGATGGAAACAAATGCAAAGGCTATGTGTTTCCTTCAAGTGTCCCTTTGCGAGAGGGACGCCACCAGAGTCAGCAACTTGGCAACTGCCAAACTACAGTGGGAAGCTCTTGAAAAATTCCACGTACGAACTGTTGAGATGAGGGAAGACGTTCAGCTTGAAATCAAGAGAGAGTTCTATGCTTTCAGAATGCTCCCCAATGAAACTGTGAACGACTATTCATACCGTTTTGAACAACTTGTTACCAAGATGAGGAACCTGGGCGTTCTTGAAGCTGAAGTTTCAATGAGAAACAGAGTTCAAGTAGTCATAGATGGTTTAACAGGAAAGTGGAACTTTGATAGAACCACTTTCAAGGAGAATATAGCTAACAAGACTCTTGACATGGAAGAGATCTACGGGAAGCTAAGGGGATACGAAGCAAGGAGGAACTCTGATTTGGCTAAGCTAGCAAGGAATCCTCAAACAGATCTAGCATTGATGACATCAACACCGGAGTACGCTGAGTATCTTCGTCGTCAACAAGAACTCGCTATGATGGTGGAAGCCAATAAGAATGAGAACTGTGAAAGGATGCGCGTTCAAGCATTGAAAGAGAAAGAAAGCAAGACTAAGGAACAGCTTGAAGAAGTGGAAGGACTTGTTCTCTTTAACAAAGTTCTGCGTTCTTTTGGCAAAAGAAACAAACAATTCAACAAACATAAGATGCCTTACAAGAAGGAGAGTCCCAAGTATACTGAGGCAGAGATGAAAGAACTTACTTGTTATAAATGTAACAAACATAATGTAGCAAGCTATTGCTACAGCTTGCTACATTATCAATCGTGCCATGATCCGTCCTTTGCTGAAGAAGACGTCCTATGAGTTGTTGAATGGAAGGAAGCCTCGCATTGACTATCTCAGAGTTTTTGGATGCAAGTGCTTTGTACACAACAACGACAAAGAATGACTTGGAAAGTTTGATGCAAGAAGTGATGAAGCTATATTTCTTGGATACTCTCTCACCAGCAAAACATATAGAGTTTTCAACAAAAGGACTCTAAAGCTTGAGGAGAGCATTCATGTTGTGTTCAAGGCATAGACTATGATGAGACCTTTGCTCCTGTTGCTAGAATTGAAGCCGTTCGTCTCCTTATCGCCTTCGCCGCTCACAAAGGATTCAAGTTATTTCAGATGGACGTCAAGACTGCCTTTCTCAATGGAAAACTCAAGGAGGAAGTGTATGTTGCTCAGCCCCCTGGCTTCGAGGACGCCTCTCACCCAAATCATGTGTACTACTTGGACAAAGCACTCTATGGACTCAAGCAAGCCCCTCGTGCATGGTACGACAGGTTTGCGTCCTTTCTTTTGTCGCATGGGTACACTAGAGGTTCAATTGATAAAACTTTGTTCATAAAGAAAGTTCACAAGGACATTTTAATTGCCCAAGTCTATGTTGATGATATAGTCTTTGGTAGTACTAACATGAAACTTGTAGATGAGTTCAAGTCCTTAATGAGTAGTGAGTTCAAGATGTCCCTCATTGGAGAACTCAATTTCTTCTTGGGACTTCAAATCAATCAACTCAAAGAAGGGACGCGGATTCACCAACAAAATATGTCCGTGAAATGCTTGAGAAGTACGGGATGAATACGTCCAAGCCCATGGCAACACCTTGTTCTCCCAACTCGCGTCTTTACGCAGATGAACAAGGGAAGGACGTTGATCAAAAGCTTTACAGAGGAATGATTAGCTCTTTTCTCTACTTGACTGCAAGCCGTCCCGACATCATGTTTGCCGTTTGCTTATGTGCACGCTTCTAGTCGAATCCAAAGGAGTCCCACATGCAAGAAGTCAAGAGGATCTTTCGCTACCTGAAAGGACGCGATGATCTTTGCCTTTGGTACCCCAAGAAGACGTCCTTCAAGCTTGTTGGCTACTCGGACGCTGATTATGCGGGTCATGTAATTGATAGGAAAAGCACCTCAAGAATGGCACAGTTCCTTGGTTCATGCCTAGTCTCTTGGGGATCTAAGAAACAGAACTCTGTGGCGCTTTCAACCGCGGAAGCCGAGTACGTTGCTGCTGCCTCGTGCTGTTCACAAGTTATCTGGATCAAATATCAACTAGAGGACTACGGTATCAATCTTGAAACTATACCCATTCGTTGTGATAACACAAGTGCTATTGAAATTTCAAAGAATCTTGTTTTTCATTCACGCACAAAGCATATTCATATAAGGCATCATTTCTTGCGTGATAATGTTGAACTAGGACTTATTAGTATGGAGCATGTAAGGACTGAAGACCAAATAGCTGGTATTTTCACTAAGGCGCTTGATAGACGTCCCTTTGAGCATCTCAGGTTGCTCTTGGGGTTGATAATAACTTTTAAGTAGCAAGTCCCGTTCTACTATTCCCTCAATGATTGGCTATGTTGTGTAGATTCTAAGTGTTTAAGGACTGTTATGCATTGAATTCATATTTGCAAGGACGCTAGTCTAAAACTTCATGTGTTTGCTACTTTGGAACGCCATTCAAATTTCTCTATTTGTCTTGAAAAGAGTATCCCTGATCACTCAACCCTCATTATAAGCTGAAATGATGGGAACTCTAAGCTTACCTTAGCCGAGAACTCTGCAAAAGCGTCCTATGAGCTTCATTTTTCTTTTACGGGACGTACTTGCTTTGTTCTCAAATGGTTCGCCAGGTGATCACAAGGACAGTTGTCAAAGGATTGATTTTGTTTGAACAGGTCATATTTTACTAAGTATGTGAGAACGCTTGGTGTATGATTCAAAGAACGCCAGTTCAGATTGTGCGAAGAAGTTGAAGGGTCAGAAATTTGAATTTTTGAACTTTTGAACCGTGACCGTTGCTTTTGCTTAAAACTTAAGGGGGAAGGCTGCCACGTGTCGCATAATGACATAGTGATAATTACAGTTGTGCCACCGCTTCCTCTATATAAGGCCAGAACAGTCGCTATCAAAATTTATTACGCTCAACCACTTCCTCGCTCTCAAATTTGCTCTGACTTCTCTCTAGAACTCCGGCAACTTTCTCTCACTAGAATCTCGCCTGAACATGTCTCAAAAGCTGATGAACGTGGCCGGCTCTTCTACCGGCGGGAAGCGAAGAAAGTTGGTGAAGTCCCACTACATCGAAAAGCCCAAGCCCATCGTCCTAAATGAATCGTTGGTGGACTTCATCAATAGGAAGCCAAGGACCCTTTACAATCTAATAAGGGAACGCATGGACTTGCAAGAGGTCAAGAACGATCCCACAAAGACAAAGAACTATGAAAGGTTCATTGAACGCTTCGTCATGCCAAGTCTTCACAAAAAAGACTACAAAGATCTACCAGGACGGATGGACGACGTTCTCTTCTTCTCTCAGTTTGGAGGTGAGAATCTGGGTCCTTTACTTGAACTTATCCCCGACCTCCACAACGCCGTCCTCCCTGAATTCCCAATGTACCCTAGGGACACTTTGGCCTACAAAATGTTAAAAAACCGTGTGCCAAGTCCCTCTCCCCCACCTCCTCAAGTCCCCACAGTCACAACCAAAAATCTTCTTAAACGACCAGCCCCTGCTTGCCCTCTCTCAAAATCATCCAAACCATTCTCCTCCTCCAACCCAACAGAAATTGTAGACAAATTTCCACCTCATATCAAGGAGGGACGCTCTAAGAAAACCCATGACCCAAGGCCCCTTAAAAAGGCCAAGACCTCGAGCGTCCCATCCTCCAAAACCTCCTCCAAAAGGCCTAGCACCACAAAAAGGCCCTCCAACCTTTCCAAGGAATCCACTCCTCCCCCTAAACCCATCTCAATCGTCCAACTCCCTACTCCTCCTCCGTCCCCTCAACCTTCAAGGCAAAATGCCCTAATCCCGTTTCCTCCCAAAACCCACTCTCCCTTAAACTTGGCCAACTTCCCGTCTGCCCCGGCCCATATTTCCCCACCAAAGGACCCCGAGACCCCAAGGTCCCGTCGTCCATCCTCCGAAAGTGGCCCGGAGGAGATAGAGCGCACGCTTGAGCACACTTTTCGCCGAAGGAAGGCTGGTGAAAAGCCCAGGGTTTTGCTCGCCAAGGACGTTCCTGCGCAAGTTGAGCACGTTCCCTCCTCTTCCTCCTCTAGCTCATCTGAGAGCACAAGAGGTACGCCCGCTCAGGCCTCCCCTTTCATAGATGTCGTTGGGGATTCCAATGATGAAGCGGAAGGAGATGAGAACGCTGCTGATGGTCAGATTGAGGACGCTGGTGAGCACCAGGTCGCTCCAGAGAACGCAAAGCCCTCATTATCTGAGGAACTCGAGCGTGATGCGTATGAAGTCCCACCCTACAACCAAACCCTCCCTCTCCTAAATCCCCTCCCAACTCCACAAGAAAACCCATCCCCCTCAATCCAAACAGAATCCCAAGTCCCAGCGGACGCTGAGCCACAGACAGAAATCCAATCAAAGGCTCAGGACGCTGAGGGCACGTCCCAAGGCCAGACCTCAACTGGTGCCAATCAAGCCACAGCTGGTGGCAATGCTGAAAATGAACAAGGTACAGAGGACGCTGTTGCCCAGGACGCCAATAATGAAGAGTTAGAGGATTCCGATGAGCACAGTTCTTCTGATGATGACGATTCAGAGTCCCCCAAGGGCAAGCGCAAACGCAAACCAGATGGTGCCCCAGTCAAAGTTCTCAGCCCGCTGATCTACTCATAGGAATGGCTCGCCTCCTTTGAAGATGATGGCGTTCAAGAGTTTCTTGAACTTCTGAGATTCCAAGGCTGGTTGAACGTCGGGCCCGCACCTGCAATTGTTGACAAGGAGCAGGTAAAAGCGTTCTACAGGGATCTGCGTTACAAGCCTAAAGATGGCTCTCTCCATTTCAAAATAGATGGTGAGAAAGCCATAGTTAATACACGCCAGGTTCGAGCTTTCATGGGACTCACTGCTCAGAAGCCCCCGTCCAATGCTTTAAGCTCTCTTCCAAAAGGCGGTTTCGAGACAACTGATGAAGAACTGCCCCTGGTCGAACATGTTTTTCAGGGCAAGAGGCCATTGGGACTGGACAGAGTTGCTCACGTTCTGAGCAAGGTAGGCGCCATCGCTCATTACTTCATATGTCGCGCCGTCCTTCCTAGGCAGGAGAAGAGGTCAATCGTGCAGACTCACGACATAATCCTCATTGACGCTCTTCTTGAACGCCGCCCCATCAATTTGGCCAGGATTTCTATGCAACACATGGCTAAGTGTGGGAGGAAGCGCCATGCCTTGCCATACCCCGGCCTTGTCAAGCTCATCCTTATGTCTCAGAACGCCTATGACAAAAGCGCTCCTACTGAAGAGCTTGGCTTGAAATGGAACGCAAAGAAAGGACTTGTTGAAATCAGGCATAATGAAGAGTTGCCTTATGTGATCAAACAGCAAGAAGTTGAGGCTGAGGAAGCAAGGAAGAAGGCTGAGGAAGAACGCTTGGCAGTTGAAGAGGAAGAACGCCTTGCGTCCATGTCTCAAGAGACTCCTCAAGAAGAAGAGCCTGCTGTCGACTTCACAGTTCTTGATCAAGTATTGATGGCTACTTCTCCTGCTTCACAACCTCCTTTGAACGCTCCCTCCTCGAGTTCAGGTCCAGTACCTCGTTCTGCCCCTGCAAATCTTGCCGAGCATCCTCCTGCAGAACTCATGGGTGTAATCATGGACAACCAATGCCTCATCCTCTCTGCTCTAAAGGACTTGTCTTCTGCTTTCACCAAGTCAGCTGAACTTCACGAACAACTTCTTAAGTTCTATCAAGACAAGTGCCGACCTCAGTGATCACCGTTCCCCACCCCTTTATCCCACAATTGCTTTTGCTTGTGCTTCTTTTGTTTTCAAACACTTTGTTCCTGTTCTTGGTTTGTAATAACCGTACTCTCATTTTCGTTTGAATGGCAATTCGATTGTTTGCTTGCATTATGATTGTTTAAGCGTTCCACTGCCTTTAGTTATGTTTTTGTGCTTAACGTTCTTATCACTTGTTATCCTTTTCGATGATGCCAAAAGGGGGAAGTGTAGTTTTGCAGAGATGCGCTATAAATTAGTTATCTAGAATAAGCAAGTGTTAAGGGGGAACTATTAAGTGAAAGGTCTAAGGAACGCCATGCTAGAATAAACTAAAGGACGTCTAGAAAATTCTAGGACGCTTTTCTCCTTAAAATCCAAAAGTTAGAGAATCAAAGAATGAAAACTTGTGCCAAATGAAATTTCTCTAAGTGTTAGAGGACGCTTTTAAGTTTTCATGCATGCTAAGCTCAAACGCCAAAACTATTTTTCTAAAGGGTTTGTCATCATCAAAAAGGGGGAAATTGTTGGGACGCTATCAAGGGCGCCCTCGTACTTGGCAGCGCGCCCACAACCGTCCCTTAGCTTTGATATGACAAACTCACTTTGATTCTAATAAAGATTGTCCAAGTGTTCAGGAACGCTAGTGACAAAAGGACAACAAGTGTGTATGGCGTCCCATAGGCTTTGGGACGCTAGCTAACAGAAAGTAAGGACGGACCAGAGAATACTTGAGCAAGGACGCAGTCCCAAGCAAGTAGGAACGCAAGCAGAGCGTCCTTACTCTATAGCCGATAGGATGACATCACTCGACAATATTTGATCATCTAAGGACACGTGGAGACCGATCCTGTAGCGGAGTCCAACACTACGTGGCGGACGATCCTGTTGCAGAGTCCATCAACACGTGGCGGCCGATCCTGTAGCGGAGTTCATCATACACAGCTGGATACAGGAAGCTTCCTCACCACCGCCCTACTACGTGGAGGAAGATCCTGTAGCCACGTCCACGAAGGGCATGATCGTCCCACGAGAAAGACGCCCTTCCCCAAGTCCTATAAATGGCCCCAAGGCATTTATTGTGACGTTAACGCTTTCAGGAATATTCAGAGAGAATCAGTAGAAAGCGGCTCACTCAAGAACACGAAGAACTAACTCAAGAACTCAAGAACAGTGCTAGAACTTGTGTTAGATCGAGTGAGACTTGTAAACAAATCACAAAAGCAGTTTGTAACAGAAAACCCAAAAAGCGAGAGAGAGTTCTGCGAAGTACTGCAGGACGTAGGAATAGAGTCCTTTAGTAGATTGAACCAGCTTTAGTTGTAGGCTTAAAGGAGTTCTTTACAAGTGAACTTAGGGAAAAGCTAAGTGTTAGAGAACTGTAAAGACTCGCCAGTACAACTGTAAGGACATTCAATATAAAGGAAAGAACTATTCAAAAATCCTCCAAGGAGGTAGAGGTTTACACTCCCTTACTTGGTCTTGAGTGGTTCCTCTATAATTCACTGCGTTCATCTATTAACTTGTTTAGTACTTTATTCCGCTGCATTACTCAAGGACGCCCCTACACCTCGTAGGGACGCCAGACCAAAGGACGCCTTTACTCCAGTAAAGGACGTCCCTCAGTACTAACGATCCAACATTGGCTTTCTTGAAGTACTTGAGATTCATGTACTCCACTCCATTCGGTGCCGGCGTGTACTTGGATAGATCAACCTCGACGACTAGCCAAGCGGGCTATCATCCCTCCGAAGTAAATCCACGATGAGCTTTGGAAGTCCGATCCCTCACCATTTTCACCCATTCCCATGTGAGATTCAATGGCTTCTCGGTTTGGAATAACATCTCATGTAGCAACATAGCTTCTTCCTTCATCGGCTTGCTTAGCTCGTGGCTAGCATAGATGGCACATCCCAAGACTCGGATCATGACTCAGAAGATAGGACTTGCTATCTCATTCGTTGAAGCTCCTTTCCTCATCTCATTACTCCCCGCTACATACTTCCAAAGATAGTTCACCTTCTCATTGTCCACAAAAGCTTCTTCTCTTAGAAAAGGGAACCCAAGATAGACCGCCAAGTTCCGAAGAGAGAGCTCTTGTGTCTCATTGCCCAATTGAAAGGTGATCATGCCTTCAATATCCTCCATATCTTCATATGTGCACTTGAAGGTGGCCATTAACTCCGATGTCAAGGCGGGGTAGTGAGTGTTGTGCCACCTCAACATCACATCAAGGCGAATGTGAGAGTAGCACCGGGGAAGAGCTACATCCATCCCCATCTTCCATATAGACTCTCAATCTAGCCACCTTGTGTGGTGAGCTAGACCCATGTACCGCTCATAACTTGCAATTACATCATCATCATCAAATCTCACATCATCCATCTTTGGTGCTTTCTTTGACTTCTTTGAAGGCCTCTCCATGCGTGAAGAAGATGCTCGGGTTGTCATAGTACCTACACACATTCAAAGCAAAAGACTACAAGATAAGATCCATACAACCTCAACAATATCACATGCATCTACAACTAACAACCTATCACACAAGAATGACCCCATACTTATTCTCTAGACACTTAACTCACAAAATCCAACATGTATGAACAAAGGATCACAAAACAATGGTCAAGCTAGTAGATATATCATGATAATCAAGCCATAACCGACAATCAAACTCATGAATCCTAATGTCAACACAAGAGAAAGAAAACTAGAACAAGGACCGACCAACTCAAGACGTCGGGCCCGAGGTGCTCTCAACCTCCGTCCGAAGTCATGGACCGACTCTAATATGTCGGGCCCGAGGTACCTGGGTACCTCGATCCGGTTCTAAATTCGTCTTCTCAATCAAATTCACCCAAAATCACCTATCATGCTCCTAAAATCCAATATCAACCATTTATCTTCATCAATCGAAGTTCCAAAGAGATTCAATCATGAACAATAAACAATTAAGAACAATTTCTCCTATTCATGCAAAACACCATGGATGCTCAAGATCTAAACTCATTCAATCATGGCAAAACTCAATTTAGACAATGAAAGCATGCAATTCACAAGGAATTATATAAGAATTGAGATTCACATACCAAATTTGAAGAGGTCTAGACTTCTTAGCAAATAAACTCCTTAGAACTCAAATTTCTCCACCTAGATCTAGGAGAGGGATGAAGAACAATGGAACTTGTTGGTGTTTTCTCCTTGGGATCGATGCTTGGGGAGGGCTTAGGGTGTTGGATCGAGATGGTAGAGGGTTATCAATGGGGGATCGAGTGTGATAGAGGTAGGGGGCCGATTTGGGGTTTTGAAGGGAAGCTTGGTATTTTGGGAAGGTGGTTATGAAGGTGATGGGAGGTAGGTAAGGGGAATAGGCTTTAAATGGGAAAGAAACAAAGTTAGGTCAGAGGGGTATAGTGGGGATTTTCTTCAAATCTTTGACCACGGTTGACCGACCTAGTCGGACCGAGTTGCCCTAAGTCGGGCCCGATGTTCTGGGTACCTCGACCTTGCTTGGTTCGACCTCCAAAAATTACCTCATCTATGCTATTTCTTTTCCCACAAATCCTTTTATTATTTCACCATTACCTCTACCTAATCATGAAGCACACATAACACCACTAATCCACAAAAACGCATGCTAGGAAGAGATTAGAAAGAATCTAGGCTAAGCTAAGGAAACCAAACTAAAACTACGAAAATAAACCTACTAAGCTCGGGTTGCCTCCCGAGGAGCGCTTCTTTTAAGTCATTAGCTTGACTTCTAACCTCGACCTTCATGGTGGATAGAAGATAGTGAATTTGTCACCATAGTCATGTCCATTGCCATTCCCTTCATAGCCATAGAACCACCACTTTTGGTTGATGTAGGCATCGCACTCAAATTGTCCTTCTCCTTTGTCCTCTAGAGCATATGCTTGAACTTCTTGCACCTTCTCATCTTGATCTTTGTCCCCTACATCAAAAACATCTAGAGAATTTCTAGGAGATTCAATAACATTATAGCTCAAATCATCTTTCAAATCACTCAAACACATATAACTATCTCCTAGATCCTCTTTCAAGTCACTCAAACAAATATAAGAGTCTCCCACATCAAAAGGATACAAGGAAGGATACTCTTCTTTGTTCCTTGGACTATCATCACCTCTTGACTCCTCTTGGTGCCCAAACGGATCCACCAACTCTCTCTCTTGAACTTGAGCATTGACCCTTTCATGGCTCCTCAAAGGTGCTTCTTCTTCTCTTGTGGCTTCCACTTCTTCCCTTTTCCTCTTGGCATTTTCTTCCAACTTCAAAATCACCAAGGCATCCGGTTCATTTAGAGCTTTGTTGAAGTGAAACTCCACCTTGTCTTCTCCTATCTCAAAAGTCACCTTTCCATTCTTCACGTCAAATTTTGCTCCCGCCGTGGCTAGAAACGGCCTTCCAAGAATGATAGGCACCAAAGGATATTCCTTCATATCAAGGATCACGAAATCGTCGGGAACAAAGTATTTCACCACTCTAACCGGGACATCATCTAAACTTCCCGTGGCCTTTGTAGTCGAACCATCGGCCATTGTGAGAGACATGTCAACCGGCTCAATCTCACCAAGGTTAGCCCTCTTCCAAATGCTCATGGGCATAACCGATACGCTTGCTCCTAAATCACATAGAGCCTGGAAACTTTGAGACCCATTACCCACGGTAATTGCAAATCTCCCAGGATCACCCAATTTTTGAGGTAGCTCCAAGATTTTCACCTCATCTTGCATTTCCACAATCGACCTCTTCTTACTCAAAATCTCTCTCAAGAACTTGGCATATGAAGGCATCTCATTTAGAGCGTCGGTGAACGGTATTGTGATGTTCAACCCTTGCAAGAGCTTCAAGAACCTCTTGAACTTGCCCTCTACAAGTTCCTTGGGATTCTTTGACGGGTAAGGAAGAGTTGTGCCGCCATGATTCTTGCTTGGATCGACTTCCTTGGACCGGCTTGGCTCACTCTCATCTTTCTCTGCTTGGACCGATGTAGGCTCGACATCGGGACCGATGTTCTGGTCCTCGGTCTGAGGGCAGAGCAATGTCTGGGAAGTCGGTCCGACTTCAGGGCATGTCGGGCCCAACTTCCTCCCTTCCTCGGTCCCAGTCAGGGGACCTCTTCCGTCTTCTGGCTCGATATCCTGGCATGTCGGGCCCGAGTTGCTGGGTAACTCGGTCCGACTCTCTTCCCTTAGTCTCGACACATGTAGCTCGGGCAAGTTCCGACCATTTCACAACCCTAGAGCTCGGACTTCATTTTGGTGTTGTGGGGCACGGGGATTCTCCTCGGGTCGGCCCGGGAGTCTCCCATTCTCTCTTGGAAGTTGAATTGCAATGTGAGCTAATTGGTTGTCAACTTGTCTTCTCCATACACCAAACTCCTTGAACTCAGTGCCCATCTCATCAACTCGCCTCTCAACATTAGTGAATTGAGTTTTCAAGTCCTTGAAATCGCCTCTCATCTCTTGTGCCCATTGTGGAGTTTGTTCGTAAAACCCCGGAGGTCGGTATGGTGGTGGTTGGGCCCTTGGCTCGTTTTGGTTGTAGTTGTTGTTGTAGCCATTGACTTGGCCTTGGTTCCACCTTCCATTTCCTCCATTGCCTCTGTTGTTGAAGTTGGCTCTTCCTACATAGTTTCTTTGAACAAAGTGCGCCTCCTCGATTTGCTCGGGCAAGCGAACTTGGCGTTCATTGGGACACTCTTGAGCAACATGCTTGAAAGATCCACATTCTTCACATGCCCTTGAGGTTTGCTTGAGGTGATTCATTTGCCTCCTCATCTTGTTCAACTCAACCTCAAGGAATTGAATTTTCACATCCTTGTCAACCTCTTCACTCTTCGGGTCATAGAGCCTCCTTGTACCATCTCCTTGGACTCTTGCCTCCTTGTTGACTTGGCTCACTCCGTACATGGCTTCATAGTCGGAGAGTTTATCAAGTAACTCCCATGCTTACTCCGGTGGCAAATCGATGAACCCACAATCGGTGTGAAGATTCAACTTGTCCTTGGTGGCGGGGTTGATTCCTTTGAAAAATATGTCTTGGTGAACATAAGGTTGTTGTCCATGTGTTGGACATTGCCTTAACATCTCCTTGAACCGATCCCAAGCCTCAAAGAGTGGCTCGTTGGCTCCTTGTTGGAAACTTGTTGTCTTCCTTATAAGTTCTGTTGTTTTTGTTGGTGGGAAGAACTTCATCAAGAATACCTCGTTGAGAGCCCGCCATGTTGTGATGGATCGAGGAGCTTAGCTCTCTAGCCAATGTGCCGCCTTTCCTCCTAACGACCATTTGAAAGCTTTGAGTAGCACGTACTCTAGCGTCTCTTCATCCGTCGAGATGGTCTCACACATATCCTTGAACCGCTTCGCATGCTCAATCGGGCACTCATTAAGTCGCCCCTCAAATTGGTCTCTCTTGATAAGTGATATGGATTGAGTCTTGATCTCGAAGTTCTTTGAAACCTCCGGTAAGACAATGGCCGGCTCCGGCACCTTAAACTCCGGATGCATGTATTGGCGTGCATTCCGGGGTTGGGTGTTGAGTTGAGCCTCCATTATCAACCATTTCTCACGTTCCCTCCTTACTTCGGCATCCCGGTTTTCCATCTCAAGTTGCATACGAGCCATTTCGGCCCTCATCCTAGCAACCTCATCATCATGTAGTGCTTGGTTCTCCATTCTTTTCTTCTTTCGAGCTTGCTCGATTATGCTGTCCGGGTCACTCACAAAATCGAACTCAAGTGTTCCTCGGGTGGAACGAGCTCGCATACACCTATAACCAAAGACACAAACAAAACCGAATCAAAAGAAACAAGGGGTTTGGGCTAATCCCTCACCCAAGTCACTACAAATTCATAGACTCAACAAAAGTGGTACCTCAAACAAGTAGAACTCCCCGGAAACGGCGCCAAGATTCTGATCGGTCCGGATTGGGAGAGTAAAAACCGAACCCCGTAGTAGTACAAGGTAGGGTGTCGAACACTCGGGAGTTCGTGCGTTGAGTGCACCTAAAAAGACTTTAAAAAGTGAAAGAAAGTGTAAAACAAGGAAAATCAAAGGAAACAACTCGGGACCGACATAGGTCACTTCGGCCCGAGAAGGATCGACGTTGGTTTTGCACGGGACCGACACAGTTGAAGTCGGGCCCGAGGTCTGGGAATGTCGGACTTAGCAAAATGGGTAGATTGGTCTTGGATTTTTGGGTTCCTTCCCTAACTAGATGTGAGTAAATTCACCCCAATTCAGCCAATAAGTGTTGATCCTCATAGAATCGAGGTTGTTCGCCTTCGATCCCGCCACTCTACATATCGACCCTCGGAAAATTGACTTCCCATTCGATACAAGTGCAAGTGATAGGGTCGAGATTGCTTTCACTCACTCTTGCCAATCACAAGCCTTTGATCCCTTGCTTT
The DNA here is from genome assembly GCA_963924305.1 of Polygonum maritimum. Taxonomy (NCBI): domain Eukaryota; kingdom Viridiplantae; phylum Streptophyta; class Magnoliopsida; order Caryophyllales; family Polygonaceae; genus Polygonum; species Polygonum maritimum. The sequence continues at coordinate 13,505,697 of OZ002736.1, read as the reverse complement.
CACAAGAGATTGTAGCTCTATGTAGAGAGGATTCCTAGATCAAGCACTCAAGACTATAGAATTGGGGGTTCATACCCAAACCTAGCTAGGGGTTTCCCCCATAGCCCAAGACTATGGAATCTACTCCATGTGGAAAGAGTAAAAAGCAATCAAAAGACAAAGCAAACAAATCTCAATCATCAAACTCAAATCAAAGCCAAATCTAATTCAAATCAAGGGAATGAGATTTTCCTCCTCCTCTCTTCTCCACCGATCTTCTCTTCTCTTCCTCCTCCTCTCTTCTCCTTGCCCTCCAAGTCTTCCTTTGAGCCCTTAGAGAGTGATTTGGGTTGCGGGTGTTTTGTGTGTTCTATCCGCCCCCCCCCCCCTTAATGACCACTAATCACCTCTAATTATACTACTCTATTAATTGGGGACCAAGGAATTCCCAATTTAGAAAAGGGCAAATGTGGAAAGTTACTAAAAATATGCCTTGGGGAACAATCCTCTCAAATGCCGACGACACGCTGGGGACCTCGGGCCCGACGTTGGGAACGTCGGTCCTGGGCTCTGGTTGCTCGATCTCGGGCCCGACGTGGTGGAACTCGGTCCTGGGCCTCGATCCTTGTCTTCTTCTTGGGTTTCCTTCGGTTCCACTTCATTCTTGGCTTGGCTCTTGCATTCCTTGATTTGGCTCCTTCATTAGCTCCTCCAAAATGTCCTCATTCTTGCCATTTCTCCTACAAAACAAAGCAAACTCGCATAGTTTCCGAATCTCAAAGAAAACCGGGAACTAAGCTAAAAAGGGACGAAACTAACAAAGAAAGGAATGAAAAACACAAATTTACAATGGAAATTAACTACTAAAACACCTCCAAAATGAGAGACATTAGTCGCGGTAGAAGCCGACTTAGCATTTGACCATTCGAAGACCGCCGCGGGCGTTGTGGTGATGCCGCTCTCGCGGTTCCGGCCGATTTTCACGCGGACGAGATTCTATCTTTTCTATCTTGTTTCCTTTTTTATCTTTCGGTTTCCTTTCTTATCTATCTCGAAGAGGTTGTTCTTTGAGCTATTTAAGGGGAACCTTTCTAGGTTTTTAGATACATTCATTCTCTTAGTAATCAATTTTTCTTTCAATAAAGATTGAAGCTTTCATTGTAATGGAGAACTAACTTTCCCTTGGAGTTTATTCAATCAAGGAAGCTTTATTATGAAGTTGTGAAATTCTGGTAACTTCTTTATCCCTAGGTCTTTATTGATACTCTTGTGCTTCATCCCATAATATATGTTTGATTTTATAAGCCTGATCAACTTGTTTAATTGACTTAGATCTATCGTTTGATTTAGGATTGGTTGTTGTCTATGCATCTTTCCTATTTCTCGAAACAACTCTATTCTAGGACCGTGGACTAGTTTAGGGAAGAGTATTCAATGGTTTAATTGTGCATGAGACTCGTAGCTTGATTGCATGATTTGATTTCCTAATACCTTCGTCCACAAAGAGACCTAGCCTTAATGATGAAAGCCAAGACAAAAGACCATCGTGAGAACTTACGTCTTCAAACTTTGAAAGAAAGTCAAAGTAAGTCAAAGGAACAGCTTGATGAAGAGGAAGAACTTTCTCTCTATGGACTCAAGCAAGCGCCTTGATCGGTCCGGATTGGAAGGGTCAAAACTCAATTAAAAACCGAACCCCGTAGTAATACAAGGTAGGGTGTCGAACGCTCGGGAGTTCGTGTGTTGAGTGCACCAAAAAAGACTTTAAAAAGGGAAAGAAAGGGTAAAACAAGGAAAAACCTCGGGACCGACATAGGTCACTTCGGCCCAAGAAGGATCGACGTTGGTTTTGCACGGGACTGACACAGTTGAAGTCGGGCCCAAGGTCTGGGAATGTCGGACTAAGCAAAATGGTTAGATTGGTCTTGGGTTTTTGGGTTCCTTCCCTAACTAGATGTGAGCAATTCCACCCCAATTCAACCAATAAGTGTTGATCCTCGTAGAATCGAGGTTGTTCGCCTTCGATCCCGCCACTCTACATATCAACCCTAGGGAAATTGACTTCCCATTCGATACAAGTGCAAGTGATAGGCTCGAGATTGCTATCACTCACTCTCGCCAATCACAAGCCCTTGATCCCTTACTTTCACAAGAGATTGTAGCTCTACGTAGAGAGGATTCCTAGATCAAGCACTCAAGGCTATAGAATTGGGGGTTCACACCAAAACCTAGCTAGGGGTTTCCCCCATAGCCTAAGACTATGGAATCTACTCCATGTGGAAAGAGGAAAAAGCAATCAAAAGACAAAGCAAACAAATCTCAATCATTAAACTCAAATCAAAGCCAAATCTCATTCAAATCAAAGGAATTCACAAGATCCAATCTGCAATTCACAAATTGCAAACAAAATAAGTTCAAACTCACAATTTCTTCCGAGATCTAGCTATCCTCCACCGATTTCTCCTCCTCTTCTTCTCCTCTCCTTTCTTCCTCCTTGGTCTCCAAGTCTTCCTTGAGCCTTTGGGAGTGATTAATTGTGTCTAAGCTTGGATGATTGTCTTCAAATCTCCCCTTCTTTTACTTAGAAGCCAAGAATATCCAAAAATAGAAGAGGGGCAAAAGTGGTAGATCAAATTTGTGTGCCTTGGTGCCCAATCCACAATTCCGCCGACTTGGACCGACGTGCGTGTACCTCGGGCCCGACTTGCCACATCTCAGTCCGGGTATCCATAGGTCGATCTCGGGCCCGAGTTGCTGGGCAACTCGATCCTGGCCTCAATCTTCTTCTCTTCTTGGTCTTTCTTGAGCTCCTCTTCGTTGATCGCTCGGCTCTTCCGCTCCTTGGTGCTCATGCCTTGCTCCTCCTTAGGAACTCCTTCCGAAATTTCCTCAAAACACGCCAATTTACCTACAAAACACAACAAATTCGCATAGTCTCCGAATCTTATAGAAAATCGGAATCTAAGCTAAAAAGGGACAAAACTAGCAAAGAAAGGAACAAAAGACACCTATTTACAAGGGAAATTAACCACTAAAACACCACCAAAATAAGAGACATCACTCCTCGTGCATAATGTTTACATAAGAGGTTCAATTGATAAAAATTTGTTCATTAAGAAAGTTCACAAGGATATCTTGATTGCCCAAGTCTATGTTCATGACATAGTCTTTAGTAGTACTAGCATAAAACTTGTAGATGAGTTCAAGTCCTTAATGAGTAGCGAATTTGAAATGTCACTCATTGGAGAACTTAACTTCTTCTTGGGGCTTCAAATCAATCAACTCAAGGAAGGGACGCGCATTCATCAACAGAAGTACGTTCGTGAGATGCTTGAGAAGTATGGGATGAATACGTCCAAGCCTGTTGCCACTCCTTGTTCTCCCAACTCGTGTCTTTACGCATATAAACAAGGGAAGGACGTTGATCAAAAGCTCTATAGAGGAATGATTGGTTCTTTGCTATATTTGACCGCAAGTCGTCCAGACATCATGTTTGCCGTTTGCTTGTGTGCACGCTTCCAAGTGAGTCCAAAGGAGTCCCACATTCAAGAAGTCAAGAGGATCTTTCGATATCTTAAGGGACGGGACGATCTTTGTCTTTGGTATCCAAAGAAGACGTCCTTCAAGCTTGTTGGTTACTCGGACGTTGATTTTGCTGGTCATGTGATTGATAGAAAAAGCACTTCGGGAATGGCTCAATTTCTTGGGTCTTGCTTAGTCTCTTGGGGAGCAAAGAAACTAAACTTTGTGGCGCTTTCTACTGCGGAAGCTGAGTACGTTGCTGCTACTTCGTGCTGCTCATAAGTCATTTGGATCAAATATCAACTTGAGGACTATGGTATAAATCTTGAAACTATTCCCATTTTGTGTGATAATACCAGTGCTATTGAAACTGCTAAGAATCTTGTTTTTCATTCTCGCATAAGGCATATTCACATAAGGCATCATTTTCTGCGTGATAATGTTGAACTAGGAGTTATTAGTATGGGGCATGTAAGGACTGAGGACCAAGTAGCTGATATTTTCACTAAAGCACTTGATAGACGTCCTTTTGAGCATCTCAGGTTACTCTTGGGGATGATATCTTTTAAGTAGCAAGTCCCGTTCTACTATTCCCTCTATGCTTGCCTATGTCTAGTTGATTTCATACTTGCTAAGGACTTTATGCATTAATTTCATATTTGCAAGGACGCTACTCTAAAACTACTTTGTGCATATCTTGTGAACGCCAATGAAATTCTCTATTGTCTTGAAAAAGAGCATCCCTGATCACCCAACCCTCATTATAAGCCGAAATGATGAGAACTCTAAGCTTTCCCTGGCCGACAACCCTGCAAAACGTCCTATGAGCTTCATATTTTCTTTTACGGGACGTACTTGTTTGGTTTTCAAAATGGTTCTAAAGGTGATTCCAAGACTTGTGTTGGTTATGTTTGGAGACGAGGACGTCAATTACTCTCTCAATACAAGACGCCAGTTCAATACAGGATCATCAAGAACGCGCCTTTATTTGAAATTTTAAGAGTTGCAAGTTTGAATTTTGAAAAGTGGAAGTTACCAGCATGCCCCTCACCTACCTCCTATATATACATTGATTGTAACGGTTGTCAGAACTTTCGCTCACTATTCTCTCAAAATCCGTTTGCTCTGACTTCTCTCTAGAACTCCGGCAGTCTCTCTAAGTTTCCGGCCAGTCTCCAATCACTCTTTCTCTCAAAATGACAAGTGTTCAGAACTTGTCCGGTATTTCTGCTGGAAGCAAGTGCAAGCGTCTTAGCAAAGAGGCGTTCTATGTTGAAGGACCGCCAGAGATTCGAATTGAAGAGATCTTAAAGAAGTTCATTGAAACAAAGCCGCGGACGCTCTTCGACGCTGTGGCTCAGAACATGAAGCACTGCAACGACCAAGAACGCTTCCGGAACCTAAGGACGTTCTTACAACGCTTTGTAATGCCAGTTTTACACAAGACAGGGGGAAAGGACGCTCCTTTCTGTGGAGGCACGAACATCTTTCTAGAAGCGTTCCATGGGTAAGATTGGAGGCTCCCCTTGATAGAGTCCATCCCTGACTTGTCCAACGCCCGCTTCGCTGATCTTCCACCCATTCCTAAGGGTGTCAAAAGGTTAGTGATGCCATCCCTACCTCCTCCTTCTCCTCCCCGTGTTATAACCACAAGACCTCCACCGTCCTCTTCCCGTCTTAACAAGAACTCCCTACCTTCACAAAAACTATCCTCCTCCTCTAAACCCACGAAAAAATTTTGATCGCTTCCCTACACACATGGGACAGGAGCGCACTAAACACAAACACGACCCCGCCAAAAGGCCCCTCAAAAGGCGAAAGCTTGCCATGTCCAAACCAAACCCTATTCTGCTAGACACTCCCACTCCTTCCTCTACACCTTCATCTTTGGAAGTCAATGACCCCAACCTACAATTAATTGCTCAAGTCTTCCTAGAAGCCAACCTTCATCACTCCCCATCTCCTCAAAATTCCCAACCTTCAGCTCCCCCCACTCCTACATCAAGGGAGCACTCCACAGAAAGAGATGTGCCTCCATCTCCTGTAATCATCCCTAACGACTCAATTGAAGCAAAGTTCGGCTCCGCGACCTCTGAAGAAATCGACTCCACTATCATCCTTGAAGAGATCACAAGACAGCAAATTGCTGAGGACGAGGAGCTTAGTCGCCAGCTGGCTAATCAAAGCGACAATGTTGTTCCGGAGGACGCTCACTCTCACGAGCTCTCTCTGGATAAGCAATTGGCCGCTGATGATCAAGAGATCCCTCCTTGGGAAGCCGTCCCCATGGACGCGGGAGGAAAATCAGCTCCTAAAGGAAAAGGTGGACCTCCCTCTAAAAAGAGGAAAACAAAGGCGTCTAAGGACACCTCTATAGGACCAGCTGAGGCGGATCTCCAAGAAGGAGACAATGATGAGAATTATGATGATGATGAGGACGACAATGAAGATGGTGCTGACACATCCACCAAGTCCAAGAAGCAAAACAAGAAGGAGCACATTTTGGCCCCTCTTGTATTCGTTGAAGTCTTCCTGAGCCAATTTTCGGAGGCAAAGGACCTTGTTGAGCTTCTAAGGGCTCAAGGGTGGTTGAAGATATTTGAGGAGCATGTCAAGGTAGATCACAAGGTTGTCCGGGAGTTCTATGACTCTCTCAACATCAACATAGAGAATGGTACAGGGACGTTCTTGGCAAATGGCGGAAGCGCTACCTTCTCTAAGAAGACAGTTCGCCAGTAATGGGTCTTGATAAGCAGCGCTTAGGAAATGAAGCTTTGCACAGGGTGCCTGTTTCCGGTTTTGGAATAGAAGGAGAAGAGCTGAACGCCTTGTTCAGAAGAATTTTCAATGGAAAGACTCCGGACTTTCATGACCGTGTAGCCTCACTTCTGTCTCAAATAGGGGACATGGCTCACTATATGATTTCAGAACTATTGTGCCGAGGCAGGAGAAAAAGTCGCTTGTGCAGACCATCGATTGCTAGCTTTTGGACGCCTTCCTACAAGGTCGCAAAATCAACTTGGCCAGAATAATGATTGAGCATATGGCTAAGTGCACCCGCAAGAACCATGCCCTTCCCTATCCAGGCTTGGTGAAGGCTCTCCTCATTGAAAATGATGATTACACTCCTGGAGAGGAAATCACCGTGGGCATGCCATGGGATCAGAAGCTAGTATGGAATTTTAAAGATCAAAGCACAGTCTAGAGCTTCCCTCGATTAGGAAGTAGATCGAGAAAGAACGCAAAGAGGCTGAAAGAAAGAAGAAAGAGGAGGAAGCAGCTAAGAAAGCTGAAGAAAAACGTCAAAGGCAAGAGGCTGCAAAGAAAGCTGCAGAAGGCGAGCGTGCTAGGCAAGAAGCTGCTAAGAAAAGGAAGACAGTTGCCTCTGCGTCAGGTGAGTTAGTTGAGTCCGATGACGCTCATGTTGCACGATGTGTTGAATTTGAACAACTATCGTCCTTCCTCAATAACCCTCCTTTGGACTTCAACTACTCTCCTTCTCACTTTCCTCCGCAACAACAGCCGTCCTACTTTCAGGCTTCTCCTGCTCCATCAAACACAAAAGCTCACTCTGACAAGCAGTTGTAGGCTCTCATCATCCACAATCAGAATGTTCTAGTACAGCAAGGGAACGCCATCCTTCAACAGAATTATCAATACTTCCAAGTTGTCAATAATCAAAATGATATGATTAAGATGTTGATTCAGTCCATTCACATAGAGAGCACAGAGGGCGATACTCAAGAGGAAGAAGAGCACACTGAGGTGGACGCCAATGTCGATGACTCGAGCCGTCCTGTTGGATCACCTTCCTAATCCTTTAATCCCTCATTGTTTTTGCCTTTGCTTCTTTTGTTTCATAAACACTTGTCTAATTGTCTGTAATATGACTCTATTTTCTTTCAATGGCAGTTCCCTGTTTGTGTGCATTTGTGTGTTTAAGTGTCTTTTCGCTTATAGTTGTGATTTTATGCTATCGTCCTTAGTTAACTTGTTATCCTTTTCGATGATGCCAAAAGGGGGAAGTGTAGTTTTGCAGAGAAGCGCTTCATAATAGTTATCTAGAATAAGCAAGTGCTAAGGGGGGATTTTAGTGAAAGGACCTAAGGACGCCACATTGCCTCTACTTGATAATAAGGGACGCTAGTTAGAAAAGAAAATGAAGTTAGATTAGTATAGCCGTCCCCTCCCTAAAATCCAAAAGAAAGTATAGATCAAGTGTTGAAAACACTTGCATATAGCAAATCTGCAAAGTGTTAAAGGGACGCTCTTTAAGTTTTCAAGCATGCTAAAGCTTTAAAGTTCAAGCTATTATTGCTTAGAGTTTGTCATCATCAAAAAGGGGGAAATTGTTGGGACAATGTTAAGGACGCCTTTAGTACTTAACATTGTGCCTGGCGTCCCTTAGTTTTGATATGACAAACTCGCCTTGATCTAATAAGTTGTCCAAGTGTTTCAGGGACGCATGTTGAAAAGGACAACAAGTTGTTGTACAAGGAGCCGTCCTTAAGGACTAAGGACGCTATATCTCTGAGTGAACGACTTGGCATAATCTAAATAAGGACACCGTCCTTCATCATCACGCTGGAGTCCTTCAAAGCTGGCCGACAAAGTGACACCACTAGACAAGCTTTGATCATGATCTCCACGTGGAAGAAGATCCTGCAATTAAGCCTAACGGAATTGCCAGTAAGCTTCCTTGATCATCATAGAGACACGTGGAATTCAATTACTGTAGCAACGTCCTCATGGGCATGATCGTCAGAGAATGATGCCCTTCCCCATGTCACGATAAATACTCTTCCAAAGCATTTATTGTGACTTGACGCTTTCAGAGAATATTCAGAGAATTTGTCAGTCGCTCAAGAACAACAAAGTACACCAAGAACAAGCTCAAGAAGAAGTGAGACTTAAGTGTTGGATCGAGCGAGAAGCGTACAACAAAACCGCAAACTGTTTGTAATAGAAAAGAACAAAAAAAAAAAGAGAGAGTCCTTACGAAGAACAGTAAGGACGAGGTGGTAGCATCCTTTAGAGAGATTAAGTTAGGTTACATTACAGGCTTACGGGAGTTGTTACTAGTGGACTTAGGGACGCCTTTTAAGTGCTAGAGAAGTGTAACTACTTGCCAGTGTATTGTAAGGAAACTTAATAAGAAAGGAAAGAAGCTATTACAAAATCCTCCAAGGAGGTAGAGGTTTACACTCAAGGACTAGTTGGTACATGAGTGGTTCCTCTATAAATCAAAAGCGTTCATTACTTATTATCTTTACTTGTTTTGTCTTTGATTTTTTCCGCTGCCACTCAAAGACGTCCTTAATTTTTACTAAGGACGCCTGGGTCAAGGACGCCTTGTGTATTGAGACTAACGATCCAACAGACCGAGTGTTGGATCGTTAGTAAAACTTGGGGACGTCCTTTACTTTGGTAAAGGCGTCCTTTGGTCAAGCGTCCCTACGAGGGGTAGGGGCGTCCTTTGGTTATGCAGCGGAATAAAATACTAAACAAGTAAAAGTCAACGCAGTGAATTATAGAGGAACCACTCAAGACCAAGTAGTCCTTGAGTGTAAACCTCTACCTCCTTGGAGGAATTTTGAATAGCTTCTTCCTTTATATTAAACCTCCTTACAGTTGTACTGGCGAGTCTTTACAGTTCTCTGGCACTTAGCGTTCTTCCTAAGTCCACTAGTAAAGGACTCCTCTAAGCCTACAACTTAAGCGAGTTTAATCTTACAATTCTCACTCGATCTAACACAAGCCTAGAACAGTTCTTGGGAGTTCTTGAGCTTGTTCTTCGTGTTCTTGAGTGAGTCGCTTGCCTCTGATTCTCTCTGAATATTCTCTGAAAGCGTTAGCGTCACAATAAATGCCTTGGGCTATTTATAGGACTTGGGGAAGGGCGTCATTCCTCTTCTGACGATCATGCCCTTAATGGATGTGGCTACAGGATCTTCCTCCACGTAGTATGGCGGTGATGAGGAAGCTTCCTGCATCCAGCTGTGTGTGATGGACTCTGCTACAGGATCTGTCGGCACGTGTTGATGAACTCTGCTATAGGATCGTCCGCCACGTAGTGTTGGGCTCTACTACAGGATCGGTCTCCACGTGTCCTTGGATGATCAAATGTTGTCGAGTGATGTCATCTTGTCGGCTAGTGAGTCCGACGCTTTGCTTGCGTTCCTACTTGCTTTGGGACTCCGTCCTTGCTCAAGTAGTCTCTTGCTGGTCCTTACTTCCTGTTAGTTGGCGTCCCTAAGCCTAGGGAACGCTTCACACACTTGTTGTCCTTTTGTCACTGGCGTTCTTGAACACTTGGACAAATTTATTAGAATCAAAGTGAGTTTGTCATATCAAAACTAAGGGACGGTTGTGTGGGCACACTGCCAAGTACGCAAGTGTCCTTGATAGCGTCCCAACAATTTCCCCCTTTTTGATGATGACAAACTCTTCAGCAAAATAGTTTTGGCATTGGAACTTAGCATGCATGAAAACTTAGATGCGTCCTCTAACACTTAGAGAAATTTCAGTAAGCACAAGTTTTCATTATTTGATTCTCTAACTTTTGGATTTTAAGGAGAGAAAAGCGTCCTAGAATACTTTCTAGGCGTCCTCTTTTATTCTAGCATGGCGTTCCTTAGATCTTTCACTTAATAGTTCCCCCTTAACACTTGCTTAACTCTTTCATAGCGCATCTCTGCAAAACTACACTTCCCCCTTTTGGCATCATCGAAAAGGATAACAAGTGATAAGGACGATAGCACAAACACACAACTATAAGCAGTGGAACGCTTAAACAAACACATGCAAGCAAACAATTGAATTGCAATTCAAATAGAATTATAGTACGGTTATTACAAACCCAGAGCATAGTGTTTGGAAAATAAAAGAAGCAAAGGCAAAATAATGAGGGATAAAGTGGTGGAGGACGGCGATCACTGAGGACGGCGGCTTTGATCTTGGTAGAATTGGAGAAGCTTCTCATGAAGTTCCGCCGACTTGGTGAATGCCGTTGACAAGTCCTTGAGAGACGAAAGAATCAGACACTGATTGTTCAAGATAGCTGCCATGAGATCTGAGGGAGGAAGTTGGTCAGGATGAGCTGGGGCTGGAATACGCACGGGACCGGAGCTGGAAGAGGGAGCGTCGACAGGAGGTACAGAGGAAAGAGGAGAAGTAGCCAAAAGCATTTGATCAAGAGCTGTAAAGTTAACAGCGGGTTCTTCTTCATGAATAGGCTCTTGATGCATTGAAGCAAGACGCGCTTGTTCAACTTCCTGGGCGAGGCGTTCTTGCTCAGCTTTCTTCTTGGCTTCCTCATCTTCAGCCTCTCACTGCTTCTTGATTGAAGGCAGTTCCTCATTGTGTCTTATCTTGAGCAGTCCTCTCTTTTGATCCCAGTTGAGTCCCAGCATTTCAGTTGGAGCAGAATCATCATAAGCATTTTGGGACTTCAGGATCAACTTGACGAGACCAGGGTACGGCAAAGCGTTTCGCTTCCTCCCACACTTGGCCATTTGTTGCATTGCAATTCTGGCAAGGTTGACGGGGCGGCGGTCGAGAAAAGCGTCTATCAATATGATATCATGCGTTTGAACGACAAAACGCTTTTCTTGCCGAGGAAGGACGGCGCGGCAGATAAAATAATGTGCAATAGCGCCAACTTTGCTCAAGACATGAGCTACCCTGTCCGTCCCATATGGTCTCTTTCCTTGGAAGACTTTTTCAATCATAGCCACTTCTTCATCGTCCGTCATTTCAAAACCGTTCTCTGGAAGAGAACTTAGTGCGTTGGACGGAGGCTTTTGAGTGCTCAATCCCAAGAAGGCACGGACCTGGCGTTCATTGATAGATGCTTTCTCATCATCTATTTTGAAGTGAAGAGAGCCGTCCTTGGACTTGTAGCGCAGGCTTTTGTAGAACGCACGGACTTGTTCTTTATTGACCTTTGTAGGGGCAAGTCCGACGTTCAACCAGCCTTGAAACCTTAGAAGCTCAAGGAACTCCAGAACTTCTTTTTCTTTGCGGAAGGACGCAAGCCATTCCTCGGAGTAGACGAAGGGGCCTAAGACGTTTACAGGCGCGTCATCGTCCTTGCGCTTTTTCTTGCCCTTTGGGGACTCAGAGTCCTCATCATCAGAACTTTCATCCTCAACATCAGCGTCCTCAGACTCTTTTTCAGCATCTTCCTGAGCAGGAGCGTCCTCAGTGCCTTGCTCATTTGCTTCATTGCCACCAGTTGTGCCCTGTTCTGTTTCTGAGGGAGCTCTGCCTTGGGACGTTTCCTCTGCGTCCTGAGCTTCTGCTTGAATTTCTTGAGCAGGCTCAACGTCCGCAGGGACTTGGGTTTCTATTTGGATTGTGGGGGAAGGGTTTTCTTGTGGAGGTGGGAGGGGATTGAGGATGGGAAGGGATTGGTCATAGGGGGGGACTTCATTAGCATCACCCTCAATCTTATCATCCAGACTGAGCTCAGCATCCCTTGGAGCGACCTGGTGCTCACCAGCGTCCTCAGCAACTTCAATAATTTCTGCCTCTTTTGCCGCAGGAGCATTCTCAACACCATCTGCCTCGTCGTTAGAGTCCCCTGTGATATCAACGAATGGGGAGGACTCACCGGCAGGAGTTCCTTGGTTACTCTTCTCAGAAGAGCTAGAAGAGGAGGAACTGGAGGTGGAGATGTGCTCCGGCTCTGCAGCTTCCTTGACCAGCAACACCTTAGGCTTTTCACCAGTTTTGCGGCGGCGAAAAGTGTGCTCAAGAGTGGAACGCTGCTCAACGTCCTCTGGGCCACTTTCAGATGAAGGACGGCGGGACCTGGGAGTCTCGGGGTCTTTTGGTGGGGAAATGTGGGCAGGGGCGGAGGGGAAGTTGGCAAAATTAAGAGGGGAGGGGCAGAATTGTATGAGGGCATTTTGGTTTGAAGGTTGAGGGGACGGTGGAGGAATAGGGAGTTGAACAATCTTGAGAGCTTTTTGGGGAGGAGGAGTGGATTGCTTTGAAAGTTTAGAAGTGCCTTTTGTGGAGCTTGGCCTTTTTGTGGTGGAGGGGACGCTGGAGGGCTTGGCCTTTTTGAGGGGCCTTGGGTCGTGTTTCTTCTTGGAGCGTCCCTCCGACAAGTGTTTTGGGAACTTGTCTACAATCTCGGTTGGGTTGGAAGAGGAAAAGAGTTTGGAAGATTTTGAGAGAGGGGACGAAGGAGCTGGACGTTTTGAGGGCAAGAGTTTCTTTGTGGTGATGGTGGGAACTTGAGGAGGAGGGGGAGAGGGACTCCGCAAGTGGTTCGTTAACATTTGGAAAGCGGGGGAGTCCCTTGGGTACATGGGAATGTCGGGAAGGACTTGGTTATGTAGATCAGGTATAAGGTCCAGAAGGTTACCAAGATGTTCTCCTCCGAACCGAGAGAAGATAAGAACGTCCTCCATCCGGCCAGGCAAATCGTGGTAGTTATTTTTGTGAAGGCCATGGATGACAAAGCGTTCAATGAATTTCTCATAGTTCCTTGTCTTTTCAGCGTCCTACTTTACATCTAATCTTGCCATGCGTTCCCTGATAAGCATATAGAGCGTTTTGGACTTCTTATTGATGAAGTCCACTAGAGATTCATTGAGAGCAATTGGCTTGGGCTTCTCTATGGTGTGGAACTTCACCAACTTCCTCCTCTTACCGCCGGCAGAAGATCCGGCCACGTTCCCTAGTCTTTGAGACATTTTCTGATTGCTTTTAGAGAGAGAAAACTCGTCAGAAAGCTAAAGAGAAGTCAGAGCTGTTTGAGAGCAGGGAAGTTGTTGAAAGCAATAAATGAATGAGCGCGACTGTTGCATCCTTATATAGAGGAAGCGGTGGCACAAACTGTAATTACCACCGATTTTCTGTGCGACACGTGGTGTTGGGACGATATTAAGGACGCTAGTCATTAATATCTAAACAAATAATAATCGTTCCTTGTTTTGATAATGACAAACTCAAAGGTATTTGATATTTTGTCCAAGTGTTGATCTCAGGTAAGTCCAGTAGACGCACATGAGCGAAAAGGACAACAAGTGAACGAGAGTCCCTAACTCTATAGGGACGCACTTCATCAGAACTTCCAAAGCTGAACGTAATTGGCGAAGTCCCTGCACAGATAGGACGGCGTCCTCATCAAGAAGGGACGCGCGCCAAAATACGAACGAAGTTCAAATTCAAATCAAGGCCGCCCCAACATGATTACATCATATTCGGCCGTAGTCCTCAGAAGGAAGCTTCCCTTGTCTGGGCACGTGTAGACAACTCCAAAGATGTCGCTTTCCCAGCAATGGTCCCCTATCCACGCGGAGGCTTCCCAAGCGTCAACAGAGTTGACTTCCTCAAGATGCACATCGCACCGTTGATGGAAGATCAAGGATCCTGCTAAGTCTCAGAGGACGCTAGAGGACAAGAACCACTTCCGCTATAAATACCCTCCAAGGGGTATGCATAGCGGTGTGGACTTTGAAGACTTTCTCTCAAGCTCTCCCGAAGCATTCAAGTTCAAGAACGAAGAACAAGGAGACCAAGTGAGCTTGAAGCAAGAGAAAGAAAGTCAAACCACATCAAATCCAAATCAAACCACAAAATAGTTAGAGTTGAAGTTTGTCTCTCACAACGGACCGTAAGAGACGTGTGTGATAGCTTCCTTATAGCTAAGAGAGTTATGTTACTTTGTTAGGTGGAAAGGAGTGTTACTAGAGAGGCTAAGGACGGACGCTTAGCTCAGTCAAGTGTAACGACTTACCTAAGTTGTAAGGACTCGCTCTTAATAAGATAAGGACGGCTATTGAAAATCCTCCAAGCGGAGGTAGAGGTTTACCCATAAGACTAGTTGGTCTTAGTGGGGTTCCTCTACAAATACTCGTGTCCATTATCTTATCTTGTTTCCTGTTAAGTCTAATTTCCGCTGCACCTAAGGACGCCCTTAACCCAGTTAAGGACGCCCATTCTAACAGACTTACGATCCAACAATTGGTATCAGAGCAGGCGCTCTAGATTAAGTTTGAGTTGCAGGAAACATGGAGATGGAACCTATAGGTATCTCAAGTGCGAAGCCACCCCGCCTGACAGACGGGAACTTCAACCGGTGGAAAACAAGGTTCGAGTGCTTCGTGCATAGTCAAAACTACCAATGCTGGCTGGTGATCAAGAACGGCGACCTTGAAGTCCCTGCTGCTAAGAAGGACAAGGAAGCAGAATGGGGTCCCGATGAGTTTAAGCTCATGGAGGCAAACGCTAAAGCTATTTGCTTTCTACAGACGTCCCTCTGCGAAAGGGACGCCACTCGCGTGAGCAATCTTCCAACTACCAAGCTCCAATGGGAAGCTCTGGAGAAGTACCATGTTGGGACGCCTGAGATGAAAGAGGACGTCCAGCTTGAAACTAAGAGGGACTTCTACAAGTTTAGAATGTTCACAAATGAGACCATCACCGACTACTCCTTCCGTTTTGAGGCCCTACTAACATAGTTGAAAAACTTGGGTGTTAAAGAAACGGAGATCACTCAGAGGATGAAGGTTCAAGTCTTGATCGATGGACTTACGGGACCATGGAACTTCGATAGGATGACGTTCAAAGAAAATCAAGCCAACAAAGGACTGTCCATGGAGGAAATTTATGGAAAGCTTAAGGGGTACGAAGCAAGGAGAAACCAAGATCTGCTGGAAATGGGAAAGAGTTCCCAAAATGAGCTGGCTTTAACTCTTGCGGCAAGGACGCCAGAGTATGAGCAATACTATCAAAGGCAAAGAGAGTTGAACTTAATGCTAGAGGCCAAAACTCAAGAGCACCAAGAGAATCTCCGTCTTCAGGCTTCGATAGAACGCAAAGGGAAGACGGAAGAACAAATTTCTGAAGAAGATGAGTTAGCCTTGCTACACAAAACTCTCCGTGCACTGTACAAAAGAGGCAAAGTCCCAAGAACGAAGATGCCTTACAAGAAGGAAGGTCGCAAACCTACAGACGCTGAAATGAAGGAAATAGTCTGCTACAGATGCAACAGGAAGGGACACATGGCTAAGAAATGTACAACAGGGCTAACATCAAAGGAAATGAAGGAAAAGGCTCTAGTTGGTGCATTTGAGGGCGCATGGGACGACCTTGACTCAAGTGATGAGGAACCAGAAAATCAAGTGGCTTACATGGCCATGGAAGACGACTTATCTCCTCTAGAGGACGTCTCTGAAACTGAGCAAGAGGTAACCCATGAATCTATGCTAAGCTCTCTTGAAAAATGCTCAAAGCCCAAGCTCATCAAACTAATCACTCAGATCATGCAAGAAAGCTATGCCATGAAACAAAGTTTTGAGGAAATTGAATCCGAGAATATTGTTGTGGAATGTGAAAATTGTAATACCATGTCTTTTCAACTAGAATCCTCTCAGGAAGAAGTTAAGTCCCTCAAGAGTCAGCTTGTGTGCCTAAAGCTTGAAAATGCAAATCTTAAGGACGAAGTGAAAGTCCTAGGGAAGAGTCCCATGACTGAAACTGTGAATCCGATAGTCTTTGTTCCAGCTAGGAAGGGACTATGGTATGAATCAGGCTCTAGGAACTCTCTCCCGAGCGACTTTGAAGCTAGCAAAACAACTGAACTAGAACTTGAGAGGGAAAAGACAAAGAACCTAGAGGAACGCATAAGAGTCCTTGAGAGCGGTGAGAAAGTCCAAAAGGACTACTATACAAATTCCACTAGCCATAAAATCTACAAAAAGATTGCAAAAAGTGAAGGATCTAAGGTAGTTGATCTTGAGAAGATGAAAGAAAATAGAATCCAACGTCCTAACAAGAAGTACTACCTTGGAAACTACTACAGGACGTGCTGGCATTGTGGAAAAGGTGGTCACTACCAGTATGAGTGTCTTAAGTTAAAACAGGATCTTGAGAATGGAAGAAAGGCTAGGAGTGGTAGTAAGAACGCTAAGCCAAAATCTGCTGATAGGACGCATGCTAGTGCGCAAAATGCTAAAAGTCGATCTCCTAGGACGCATGCTAGAAGGACAAATGATGTGAATGTTTATGATTATTTGCCCATAAAAGAGTTATACCCATGTAACGAACCAGGTAAGGGTCACCTTGCCTGGGTCGCAAAGAACTAACTCTTCTTTTCAGGTGGAAGTGAGAGAAAGCCCGTGGATCATTGATAGTGGCGCCTCAAATCATATGACTAGAAGCCAGATCCATCTCACTTCTATCCAATCAAATGCCACGGGAGGAACTGTCTCGTTTGGCAACAAGGGCAAAGGAAGAATCAAAGGGACGGGCATAGCAAAGCTAAATCATTCCATTAGTGCGTCCAAAGTTAGTCTTGTTGAAGGCCTAGGATTCAACCTCCTTAGTGTCTCTCAAATATGTGATCAAGGTGAAAACTTAGTCACATATGACTCTAAGGAGTGCCTGGTCATCAACAAGAAAACAAATCAAGTCATTCTCAAAGGGACTCGTGAGAACAATGTCTACGTCTTCAATCAAAAGTTCAAGCCTGCATCCAAGTTGTGCTTATCTGTCTCTGCGGTGAACGCCAATCTCTGGTATCGACGTCTTGGACACACTGGACCTAATACAATCTTCAAACTTCATCAAAAAGATCTTGTAAGAGGACTTCCCCGAATTGATCCTGAGCAAATTGAGCAATGCGAAGCCTGCATCAAAGGGAAGCAGACAAGATCGTTCTTCAAATCCAAAAATAAAGTGAGCACAAAGAAGCCTCTAGAACTCCTTCACATGGATTTGTGTGGACCCATGCAAACCCAAAGCTATGGTGGAAAAAGGTACATGTACGTTATTGTAGATGATTTTTCCAGATTCACTTGGGTTCTCTTCTTGGTGTCAAAAGCAGAAGCCTTCCAGATGTTCAAAGTTTTCATCAAGCAAGTAGAAGTTGCCCTTGGGACGAGCTGAAAGCCTTAAGGTCAGATCATGGGACGGAGTTCAAAAACTCAAAGTTCCTCGACTTTTGTGACCAACAAGGAATCTCCCACAACTTCTCTTGTCCTCGAACTCCTCAGCAAAATGGTGTTGTTGAAAGAAAGAATAGGAAGCTGGAAGACATGGCAAGGCCGATGCTCTTGGCTAGCGGCGTCCCCAAACACTTTTGGGCAGAAGCCGTTGCCACCGCTACCTACATCATCAATCGAGCTATGATTCGTCCTTTGCTCAAAAAGACGTCCTATGAGCTGCTAAAAGGGAGAAAGCCAAACATCTCGCACCTCAAAGTTTTTGGGTGCAAATGCTTCATTCACAACAATGGCAAAGACAACCTTGGAAAATTTGACGCTAGGAGCGATGAAGGAATATTTCTTGGATACTCCCTCACAAGCAAAGCCTACAGAGTCTACAACAAACGGACTCTTAAGCTTGAGGAAAGTATCCATGTGGTGTTCAAAGAAAATGCTTCTCTCAAAAAAGAACCAAGTAAGAAGGAACGTCGTTCCTCCCCAAGGGACGATGATGACGATGATGAGGAAGAACCCAGAGGCTCCTCCGACAAATACTACGTTCCTAGGAACGCCCCTGAAGCTCGCGATGAGGTTTCAATGGGAGTCCCTAGCGAACAGCAAGAGCCTTCTCAAACTTGGTCTCTAAACCAAGTAGATGCTGGCGAATCAAGTCAACAAGAAGAAGAGAGGCACAGTGTGGACGCTCATCCTGAGGGGGAACACATTGAGCCTATCAATGAAGACGATGGTTTTGACTCCGATGACTCTGATTGAACTGATCCTAGGTGTACCCCCACAAGGGACGCCACTCATAGGGGATCCAATCTTTCAAGACTTCATTCAACGGATCAGATTATCTCAGACATGTCAAAAGGAGTTCAAACAAGATCAGCTGTGAATCAGTCCCTCAACGCCAACATACTGTTCTGTGCATTCAACGCCTTTGTGCCCTTAGTTGAACCCAAGAACATAAAGGAAGCACTTCAGGACGCTGATTGGATTCAAGCCATGCAAGAAGAACTAAATCAATTTGAAAGAAATAAAGTTTGGACCCTCGTTCCTCGTCCGAGAAACAAAAACATAATAGAGACGAGGTGGGTCTATAGAAACAAGCTTGATGAAAGTGGCCGCGTATCAAGAAACAAAGCAATGCTTGTGGCTCAAGGTTATAGGCAAGAGGAAGGAATCGATTATGATGAGACCTTCGCTCTTGTCGCTAGAATTGAAGCCATTCGCCTCCTCATTGCCTATGCCGCTCACAAGGGGTTCAAGCTCTTTCAAATGGATGTCAAGACAGCCTTCCTCAACGGCAAGCTTAAGGAAGAGGTGTACGTCGCTCAACCTCCAGGATTTGAGGACGCTGATCATCCAAATCATGTGTACTTCTTGGACAAAGCACTCTATGGACTCAAGCAAGCCCCTCGTGCCTGGTACGATAGGTTTGCGTCCTTTCTTTTGTCCAACGGGTACACACGAGGTAACATTGACAAAACCTTGTTCTTAAAAAAAGTCCTTAAAGATGTTTTGATTGTCCAAGTCTATGTCGATGACATAGTATTTGGAAGCACTAACATAAAGCTTGTAGAGAAATTCAAGAACCTGATGAGCAGTGAGTTTGAGATGTCCCTTATAGGAGAACTCAACTTCTTCTTAGGACTCCAAATCACTCAGCTCAAAGATGGGACGCGCATTCACTAACAGAAATACATTCGTGAAATGCTCGAGAAGTATGGGATGAACTCGTCAAAGCCTACAGCTACTCCCATCTCTCCCAACACTCACCTTTATGCTGATGAAGAAGGCAAGAGTGTAGATCAAAAGCTCTACAGAGGAATGATAGGGTCCTTGCTATATCTAACGGCAAGTCGTCCCGACATCATGTTCGCTGTGTGCTTGTGCGCCCACTTCCAAGCAAATCCAAAGGAGTCCCACATGCAAGAGGTCAAAAGAATCTTCACATACCTCAAGGGACGGGATGACCTATGTCTATGGTATCCCAGGAAGACGTCCCTAAACCAGGTAGCGTACTCTGATGCAAACTACGCAGGTCATGTGGTGGATAGGAAGAGCACCTCTGGAATGGCTCAATTCCTAGGCTTTTGCCTTGTATCTTGGGGATCCAAAAAGCAAAACTCCGTGGCTCTCTCAATTGCGGAAGCTGAGTACGTTGCTGCTGCTTCGTGCTGCTCCCAAGTCCTGTGGATCAAGTACCAACTTGAAGACTATGGTACGTTCCTCAACACAGTCCCTATCTTGTGTGATAACACTAGTGCTATAAGTATTGCCAAGAATCCCGCTCATCATTCTAGGACGAAGCATATTCACATAAGACATCATTTTCTTCGTGATAATGTTGAACTCGGATTAATTAGGGTGGATCATGTTAGGACAGAGGACCAAGTGGCCGATATTTTCACAAAAGCACTTGATAGACGTCCCTACGAGCACCTCCGGTTGCTCTTAGGGATGATAACTTTTAAATGATCAAGTCCCGTTCTATTATTCCCTCTATGATTGGCTATGTTTTGTTGAGAACTTGTTTTAAAGCGTGTCATGCATGTAAAGTCATCTTTAAAGGACGCTAGTCTAAGACATATGTCTTGCTTATGTGTCGAATGGTATTCATTTCGCTTTTCATCTCAAGAGTATCCCTCATCACCTTACCCTCACTACAAGCCGAAATGATGGGAACTCTAAGCTTACCTAAGCCGAAAGTCTTGCAAACGCGTCCTATGAGCGTTCTTTGTTTTATCTTTATGGGACGTACCTGCTTGATTTTTAAAACTGTGTTAAGTGGTCAATGGGACGCTTGTTAAGAGGTGAAGGATGTCAGAAAAGTGTTCCAAGAATCAGAGGTTGTGATCATTGTTTGGGACGCCGTGGTTCAGTTCTGAGTAAAGCAGGGATGTGTGTTGAAAGGACGCCGAGATAGAGTCCTTTGCAGTTGTGAAAAGTTTGAAAGTTGAAAATGGGAAGTTGAACCGTCTTAGAGAAGTTGAACGTAGATCTCGGGATATGTGTAACGGGTGCTAAACAGCTGTGTTTCTTAGCAAAGAAGGAAGCCACGTGCGGGATTGCGGGTGGAGGAAGCCGAATGAAATGTCCCTATTACCCTTGACCGCTCGCCTTCGTCTTCTTCCTATAAATGTACCCCTGAGCATTCTGAAATCTCTTCTTTGCCTCCCTGTTGTTTGCACTAATCCGGAAATCTCTCAAGATCTTACTAATTTCCTAAATCTCAGATCTTGAAATCTCCTTTTTCTCAACCCTAATCCTTCTCTATATAAACCCTCTTCACAAATGGCCAACACAAGATCTCTCAAGAACACCAAGCCCTCTCCGCCATCTTCCTCGGCGGCGAAAAACCCAAACCCGGCGAGATCTATCACTCCGGTGAGAGGCCGGTCGCTAATGGACTCACGAAGCAGACCCGCTGGCCGGCAAGATCCTCCTCGCCACCAGCATTCCTCACATCCTTCTCAGCGCCGCCCTTCCACCACCCCTCCAAACCCACACCAATCCCAACATCCTCCTCAAAAATCCCAATCTTCCCGTTCCCAATCCAAACCCTCACAAAAACGCTTCCAATTCCTGGAAAAGCCATTTAAACCTGAGCCAGAGCAAGGGAACCCCTCAAAGACATCCATCTTTAGACTTCCAGCCCAGCCTAAACGCCGTCCTCCTCTTGACCCACTTGTTGAGGACTGGCTTGAAAAAGAGCTAAGGACGCTGGCCGATATTTGCCTAAGGGCGTCCGCTCATGACCATCCTCCAAAAATCCAACGCCTCCTTCACTACTTTATGGTTACCTATGTCCAGCCTCGCCTACAAGAAACCAACCATACCAATCCTCCTTTCATGGGGCCAGGTATCATTTCTGACTCATTTGGTAGGACGGTGGACGAGCTCGCCAAGCTTCTCCCCGATATAATGGAGTTCTTAGCGGCTCCTGCGGGCTCCGTCCCATCGCAAAAGAGAAAGAGGCCCTCTTCCCCTTCTCCTTCTCAACAGCTCCAAATAAAAGGCCCTTCCTCCTCTCAACCAAAACCCATCCCATCCTCCCCGCCTCCCGCACCAAAACGAAGATTAAAGACGTCTGCTCAGCTTGAGGGCGTCACGGAGGAACAGATGGCCGCCATTCGCCTCTCTGAAATTGAACTAGAGAAAGAAGAAAAGGCGAGGCAGGCCAAACCTGAAGAGGACGCCATCGCACAAGCGATCCAACAAAGCTTGCAGGATGTCCCACGACTTCCTCCACCTCCACCAAGGATAGAGGACGTGACTCCTGCTTTTGAGGCTGCTATGGATCCGCTTGAAGCGGAAATAGAGGCGGACCTGGCCAAGCCTATGCCCAAGGTCCAAAGGGACGCTCCTCAAGCGCAGGTCCAGGCCAAGGACGCTGTGCCCAAAGTTCTTCATCTCGAGGACTCCCCTGCTAAGAAGCCTCCTCCTCCTCCCGCTCCGCTCAAGGTCAAGCCCATCTCAGTGGCGCCGCCTAGCTCCTCATCTGCCCCCGCGACCAAGGCCAAAATAAGAACTCCCTCTCCCTCTCCTCCTAGAGCCACAACTCCTCCTGCTCTGCCTGCTCCGGTTGTCGAGGAAAATACACAAGTCCAAGGGACGCCTTCTTCTGCAGTCCCTATAGAGTCCTTGGCAAGGACTCCAGCTGTGGACGCGCCTCCTCCAGCACAGGCGTCCACTGTTGAGGATACGGAGATGGCCGAGTCCCATGACCAAGGGGACGAGGCCTCAGATGAAGATGATGCTCCTCCCCAAGATGAGGATCATGAGGACGAGGAGGGAGACGGTGAAGAAGAAGACGCTGGTGATGAGGTTATTGTGAGCAACGGCAGCAAGCAGAAAAGGCTCAAGAAGATTCTGTCGCCGCTCCTCTTTACTGCCCAGTTTTTGGAAGAAAACCAGCGTGCAGAGTTTTTGGAACTGCTTGAGTTCCAGGGTTGGACGCATCTAGGCACTGAGGCCGCTGAAGTCGACCCCAAACAGGTTCTCCGCTTTTACTCAAAATTTGAGATATCTGAAGTAAAAGGGAAGCCTCAAGGGACGTTCGAGATTGATGGGGACGAGTACTCAATTGCTGAGGGTACCGTTCGAAACATGCTAGGCCTGCGTCCTTCTCCGCCTGATGCTCTGCACGACCTTCCCAACAAAAACTTTGGCCGCTTCTCCCAAGAAGAGATCTTCAACCGCATTTTCAATGGGAGACAGCCAGTTGCTAAGGATAGGGTTGCTCATTGTCTCTCCAAGACCGGCGTCCTTGCGCATCACTTCATAGTGTGCATGGTCGTCCCCCGCCAAGAGAAGAAGTCGATCGTCCAGATCACTGATAGCATCTTATTGGACGCCTTCTTGGAACGCAAGCCCATCAACTTGCCGCGGGTTATCTTGGAGCACATGGGCAAGTGCACAGGAGGACGCCACTCGCTCCCCTTTTCTGGCCTGGTCAAGCAGATCTTAAAGCAGCAACATCTATATGCCCCCAAACAAGAACAGTCCTTTGGCATTCACTGGGAGGTTAGGCAAATCACTCTGCCCCCAGTTGGAAAACTAAGATGTGATGAGCCGCTCCCCTCAGTAAAGCGTCAACTGGCCAAGGAAAAGAAAGAGGCTGAAAGAAGAGCTAAGGCCGCTGCTGCTGCTACTGCTATGTGGAAGGTGCTCCAGAGGCTGAAAATTTGCAAGTAGTTGGGATGCCAGTTGAGGACGCCGACGCTGAAGAAGAAGAAGAAGATGAACTTGATGGCATGAGCGTCCCTCATGAGGCTGAGAAGCACTCCCAGAAGTATTTGCTTGGAATGATGATCGAGAACCAGTGCATGATGATTGATCTCATCCAACAGGTTCATGACACTCTCCATCAGCACACAGAACTTCTGTAACACAACAATGAGCTCCTTGCGCAGAACAACGATCTTCAGGAGCAAACTCTCAAAGCCCTTGGCAAGCGTCCACGCAAATGATCACCCTTCCCTTCCAACCCTTGCAAAAGTTTATCTGTTCTTTGTCTTTGTTTTTGTTAAGACATTGGGACGATGTCCCCACTTTGGAACCTTTGATTGCATCTCTGTAATGATCGTACTCTCTTCCTTGAATACAGTTCATTACATTCGCAAATTTCTTGTGTCTAAGCGTTCTTTCTCTAGTTATGACTTTGTGCCTGCATGCTTTTCAACTTGTTCTCCTTTTCGATGATGCCAAAAGGGGGAAGTATAGTTTTGCAGAGATGCGATTATTTTTAAGTCGTCATAGAAAGCATTTGCTTAGGGGGGATTTTTGGCCAAGTCCAAAGGACGATAGTAGAAAATAAAATAGGCCGCACTTAAAAGAATGTGTTGCATGCCAATCTAAGCTAAAAGGAAAATCAAAGTGTAGTCTTTCATGCTAAAAGCTTTACTTCTGTGCATATTGTTTAAAGGACTTTGTCATCATCAAAAAGGGGGAAATTGTTGGGACGATATTATGGACGCTAGTCATTAATATCTAAACCAATAATAATCGTTCCTTGTTTTGATAATGACAAACTCAAAGGCATTTGATATTTTGTCCAAGTGTTGATCTCAGGTAAGTCCAGTGGACGCACAAGAGCGAAAAGGACAACAAGTGAACGAGAGTCCCTAACTTTGTAGGGACGCACTTCATTAGAACTTCCAAAGCTGAACGTAATTGGCGAAGTCCCTGCACAGATAGGACGGCGTCCTCATCAAGAAGGGACGCGCATCAAAATACGAACGAAGTTCAAATTCAAATCAAGGCCGCCCCAACATGATTACATCATATTCGGCCGTAGTCCTCAGAAGGAAGCTTCCCCTGTCTGGGCACGTGTAGACAACTCCAAAGATGTCGCTTTCCCAGCAATGGTCCCCTATCCACGCGGAGGCTTCCCAAGCGTCAACAGAGTTGAGTTCCTCAAGATGCACATCGCACCGTTGATGGAAGATCAAGGATCCTGCCAAATCTCAGAGGACGCTAGAGGACAAGAACCACTTCCGCTATAAATACCCTCCAAGGGGTATGCATAGCGGTGTGGACTTTGAAGACTTTCTCTCAAGCTCTCCCGAAGCATTCAAGTTCAAGAACGAAGAACAAGGAGACCAAGTGAGCTTGAAGCAAGAGAAAGAAAGTCCAACTACATCAAATCCAAATCAAACCACAAAATAGTTAGATTTGTAGTTTGTCTCTCACAACGGACCGTGAGAGACGTGTGTGATAGCTTCCTTATAGCTAAGAGAGTTAGGTTACTTTGTTAGGTGGAAAGGAGTGTTACTAGAGAGGCTAAGGACGGACGCTTAACTCAATGAAGTGTAACGACTCACCTAAGTTGTAAGGACTCTCTCTTAATAAGATCAGGACGGCTATTGAAATCCTCCAAGCGGAGGTAGAGGTTTACCCATAAGACTAGTTGGTCTTAGTGGGGTTCCTCAATAAATACCCGTTTCCATTATCTTATCTTGTTTCTTGTTAAGTCTAATTTCCGCTGCACCTAAGGACGCCCTTAACCGAGTTAAGGACACCCATTCTAACAGACTTACGATCCAATACGTGGCAAAACTTCCCCCTTAAGATTTGAGCAAGAACAACGGTCACTGTTCAAACTTTCAAAAGTTCAAATTTCTGACTCTTCAACTTCTTCTCAAAACTGAACTGGCGTCCTCTCTGACAAACCACTGGCGTCCTCTCAAACTTAGCAAAAATTTAACTCTTCAAGCAAACCAATAACCTTGACAACCGTCCCTGTGATCACCTTGCGAACCATTTGAGAACAAAGCAAGTACGTTCCGTAAAAGAAATTATGAAGCTCATAGGACGCTTTTTCAGAGTTCTCGGCTAGGGTAAGCTTAGAGTTCCCATCATTTCGGCTTATGATGCGGGTTGGGTGATCAGGGATACACTTTTCAAGACAAATAGAGAAAACTTGAATGGCGTTCCAAAGTAGCAAACACATGAAGTTTTAGACTAGCGTCCTTGCAAATATGAATTCAATGCATAACAGTCCTTAAACACTTAGAATCTACTAAACATAGCCAATCATTGAGAGAATAGTAGAACGGGACTTGCTACTTAAGAGTTATCATCCCTAAGAGCAACCTGAGATGCTCATAGGGATGTCTATCAAGCGCCTTAATGAAAATATCAGCTATTTGATCTTCAATCCTTACATGCTCCATACTTATAAGTCCTAGTTCAACTTTATCACGCAAGAAATGATGCCTTATATGAATATGCTTTGTGCGTGAATGAAAAACAGGATTCTTGAAAATTTCAATAGCACTTGTATTATCACAGCGAATGGGAATAGTTCCAAGATTGCTACCGTAGTCCTCAAGTTGATATTTGATCCAAATGACTTGTGAACAGCACGAGGCAGCAGCAACGTACTCGGCTTCCGCAGTTGAAAGCGCCACAGAGTTTTGTATCTTAGATCCCCAAGAGACTAAGCATGAACCAAGGAACTGTGCCATTCCTGAAGTGCTTGTCCTATCAATCACATGACCAGCATAATCAGCGTCCGAGTAGCCAACAAGCTTGAAGGACGTCTTCCTAGGGTACCAAAGACAAAGATCGTCGCGTCCTTTGAGGTAGCGAAAGATCCTCTTGACTTCTTGCATGTGGGACTCCTTTGGATTCGCCTGGAAGCGTGCACACAAGCAAACGGCAAACATGTATCGGGACGACTTGCTTTCAAATAAAGCAAAGAGCCAATCATTCCTCTGTAAAGCTTTTGATCAACGTCCTTCCCTTGTTCATCTGCGTAGAGACGCGAATTTGGAGAACAAGGGGTTGCAACAGGCTTGGACGTGTTCATCCCGTACTTCTCAAGCATTTCACGGACATATTTTTGTTGGTGAATGCGCGTCCCTTCCTTGAGTTGGTTGATTTGAAGTCCCAAGAAGAAATTGGGTTCTCCAATGAGGTACATCTCAAACTCGCTACTCATTAAGGACTTGAACTCATCTACAAGTTTCATGTTAGTACTACCAAAGACTATATCATTAACATAGACTTGAGCAATTAAAATGTCCTTGTGAACTTTCTTAATGAACAAAGTTTTATCAATTGAACCTCTTGTGTACACATGAGACAGAAGAAAGGACGCAAACCTGTCGTACCATGCACGAGGGGCTTGCTTGAGTCCATAGAGCGCTTTGTCCAAGTAGTACACATGATCTGGGTGAGAGGCGTCCTCGAAGCCAGGGGGCTGAGCAACATACACTTCCTCCTTGAGTTTTCCATTGAGAAAGGCAGTCTTGATGTCCATCTGAAATAACTTGAATCCCTTGTGAGCGGCAAACGCAATAAGGAGACGGACGGCCTCAATTCTAGCAACAGGAGCAAAGGTTTCATCATAGTCTATGCCTTCCTCTTGCTTGAATCCTTGAGCCACCAGTCTTGCCTTGTCCTTGACACACGTCCACTTTCATCGATCTTATTTCTGAACACCCAGCGCGTCCCTATGATGTTTTTGCCTTTGGGACGAGGGACGAGAGTCCAAACTTTGTTCCTTTCTAACTAGTTGAGTTCTTCTTGCATTGCTTGAATCCAGTCAGCGTCCTGGATTGCTTCTTTGATGTTCTTTCGTTCCACCATAGACACAAAGGCATTAAAAGCACAGAAAGCCAAATTTGCAATTTGGGACTTGCTTGCAGCTGACCTAGTTTGAACTCCTTGAGAGGGATCTGAGACAATCTGAGAAGTTGGGTGATCCCTAGAGAAGCGGGACTCCCTTTGGAATGATTGAACAAATCTTGGATCAATATCTCCATCAGAATCATCACTATCATCTTGAGCATCGTCCTCAGTGTGTTCCCGCTCAGAAAGAGCGTCCACACCTTGGCGTTGCTCGCCTTGTTGACTTGATTCAGCCACATCTTATTGAACTGGAGATTCACTTCGAGAGGGAACTCCCTGAACAACACTAGGAGCGTCCACTAAGACTTCTTCAGGATTTGGAGTAGCGTCCTTAGGAACATAGTATTTTCCAAAGGACCAATCTTCAACTTCGTGTTTAGAGTCGTCCTGCTGTTGTGAAGGAGAGCGTTCTTTCTTACTTTGTTTTTCTTTGTGAGAAGAACTCTCTTTGAACACAACATGAATACTCTCCTCAAGCTTTAGAGTCCTTTTGTTTGAAACTCTATATGCTTTGCTGGTGAGCCACCCAAGGAATATGGCTTCATCACTCCTTACATCAAACTTTCCAAGTTTTTCTTTGTCATTGTTGTGGACAAAGCACTTGCATCCAAAAACTCTGAGATAATCAATGCGAGGCTTCCTTCCATTTAACAACTCATAGGACGTCGTTTTCAGCAGAGGACGGATCATGGCACGATTGATGATGTAGCATGCTGTAGCAATAGCTTCCGCCCAGAAGTACTTAGGGACACTATTTGCTAGCAGCATAGTCCTTGCCACATCCTCAAGCGTCCTATTCTTTCTTTCCACAACACCATTTTGTTGAGGAGTCCTTGGAGCTGAGAAGTTGTGGGAGACGCCATGTTGATCACAGTAGGCCAAGAACTCTGAGTTCTGGAACTCCGTCCCATGGTTTGATCGTATGGCTTTTAGAGGCGTCTCAAGAGCAACTTCCACTTGTTTGATGAAGACTTTGAACGCGTTGAAACAATCTGCTTTTGACACCAAGAAAAGAACCCAAGTGAATCGAGAAAAATCATCTACGAGAACGTAAATGTACCTCTTTCCACCGTAGCTCAACGTCTTCATCGGTCCACAAAGATCCATATGGAGAAGTTCCAAAGGCTTCTTCGTACTGACTTTGTTTTTGGACTTGAAGGACATTCTTGTTTGCTTCCCTTTGATACAAGCTTCGCACTATTTAACTTTCTCATGATCAATTCGGGGAAGTCCTTTCACAAGATTTCTTTGGTGTAGCTTAAGGATTGTGCTTAGTCCAGCATGGCCAAGACGGCAATGTCAGAGGTCAGCGTCCTCCTTTGAAACAGATAGGCACAATTCTGATTTATGCTTGAACTCCTGGCTGAAGATGTAGACATTGTTCTGGCGTACCCCTTTGAGAACAACTTTGGTTGATTTCTTATTGATGACAAGGCACTCCTTTGAGTCAAATGTGACTAGATTTTCACCTTGATCACACATTTGAGAGACGCTAAGAAGATTGAAGCCAAGTCCTTCAACAAGACTGACATTTGTTGCTTTGATGGACGAATTGAGAATAGCAGTTCCCGTCCCTTTGATCTTTCCCTTGCCCTTGTTGCCAAACGAGACAGTTCCTCCCGTGGTTCTACTTTGGATAGAAGTAAGATGGATCTGGCTTCCTGTCATATGATTTGAGGCTCCACTATCAATGATCCATGGGCGTCCCCTCACTTCCACCTGCCAAAACAAAGTTAGTGTTTGGCGACCCAGGCCAGGTGTTCCTTACCTGGTTCGTTACAGTAATAGAACTCTGGTTCTGGCAAGTAGTCATTCAAATTAACATCATTTGAAATAGCATGCTTTCGGAAAGAATTCCTAGAACGTCTAGGACGCCTAGGATTAGCCTTAGGGACGGACTTATCATTTTCAATGTTAGTCCTAGCAGCTTTTCCACTTTCAATATCTTCCTTGAGTTTTAAGCAACCATATTTGAAGTGGTCTCCTTGTCCACAGTACCAGCACGTCCTATAGTAAGTACCAAGGTAGTACTTCTTATTGGGACGTTGGATTTTGTTCTCTTTCATCCTTTGAGGGTTACAGACTTTAGAACCTTCCCCCTTAGCAATTGTCTTATAGATCCTATGACTAGTGGAGTTACTATAGTAGTCCTCTTGACCTTTCTCTCCACTCTCTAGGACTCGAATTCTCTCTCAAGAAGATTCTTGGTTTTCTCCCTTTCAAGTTCAAGTTTTGAAGTTTTGCTTGCCTCAAAGTCGCTAGGTAGAGAGTTCCTAGTGTCAGACTCATAACCTAGTCCTCTCTTGGCTGGGACAAAAACCATTGGTCTAACTTCCACAATGATAGGATTCTTTCCTAACACCTTTACTTCTTCCCTAAGCTTAGAGTTCTCTAGTTTAAGACACATCACTTCGGTTTTTAGGGATTTGCTTTCCTCACATGTGGACTCTAGCTGCAAAGACACAGTAGCACAGTTCTCACATTCAACCATAATATTTTCAGTTTCAAGTTCAAGTTCATCCATTCTGTGTTTCATTGCAAGACTTTCTTTCATGATTTTACCAATGAGTTTGATAAGCTTTGATTTTGAACATCTTTCTAATGAATTCATCATGGATTCATGTGTTACCTCTGGTTCCTTCTCTAAGGCGTCCTCTTTAACAACTGAGGCGTCCTCCATAGCCATGTACGCCACTTGTTCATCAGGTTCTGAGGCGTCCTCGATAGCTATGTACGCCGCCTGTTCATCAGGTTCTTCATCATCACAACTAACATTATCCCATGCAGCTGAGCACGCTCCAAAGAGAGCTTTTGTCTTCATTTCCTTTGAGGACATTCCTGTAGTACACTTCTTGGCAAAGTGTCCTTTCTTGTTACATTTGTAGCAAGTAAGTTCTTTCATTTCTGCCTCTGTGTACTTAGGACTTTCCTTCTTGTAAGGCATCTTGTGTTTGTTGAAGTGTTTGCTCCTTTTACCATAGATACGGAGAGCCTTGTGTAAAAGGGCAAGTTCTTCCTCTTCATTAAGTTCTTCCTTTGACTTGCTTTCCTTTTCTTTTAACGCTTGAACACGCATCTTCTCACGGTTCTCATTCTTATTGGCTTCCACCATCAAAGCAAGTTCCCTTTGGCGACGCAAATACTCAGCGTACTCTGGTGTTGTTGTTGCCAAAGCAAGGTCTGTTTGTGGATTCCGTCCTAGCTCAGCCATGTCAGAGTTCCTTCTTGCTTCATACTGCCTTAGCTTCCCATAGATCTCTTCCATATCAAGCGTCTTGTTGGCTGTATTCTCTTTGAAGGTTGTTCTATCAAAGTTCCAGATTCCAGTCAACCCATCGATGACTACTTGAACTCTGTTCCTCATTGAGACTTCAGCTTCTGGGACGCCCAAGTTTCTCATCTTGGTGACAAGGGCATCAAAACGATAGGAGTAGTCATTGAACGTTTCATTTGGCAGCATTCTGAAGGCATAGAACTCTCTTTTGATTTGCAGCTGAACGTCCTCCTTCATGTCAGCGGTTCCTACATGAAATTTTTCAAGAGCTTCCCACTGTAGCTTTGCTGTTGCCAAATTGCTAACTCTGGTGGCGTCCCTCTCGCAAAGAGACGCTTGAAGGAAGCATATTGCCTTAGCATTTGTTTCCATCAGCTTGAATTCATCAGGACCCCACTCGTCCTCTTTGTCAGCTTTGTCAGCAGGGACTTTGAGGTCACCCTTCATGATAACCTTCCAGCATTGATAGTTTTGACTCCTACAGAAATTTTCAAATCTGATTTTCCAGCGGTTGAAGTTGCCGTCCGTCAAGCGCGGAGGCTTCACAAAAGAAATTCCAATAGGTTAAATGTCCATCTTTTACCTGCAACTCAACAAAATCTAGAGCGCCTGCTCTGATACCAATTGTTGGATCGTTAGTAAAAGTTGGGGACGTCCTTTACTTTGGTAAAGGCGTCCTTTGGTCAGGCATCCTTACGAGGGGTAGGGGCGTCCTTTGGTTATGCAACGGAATAAAATACTAAACAAGTAAAAGTGAACGCAGTGAATTATAGAGGAACCACTCAAGACCAAGTAGTCCTTGAGTGTAAACCTCTACCTCCTTGGAGGATTTTTGAATAGCTTCTTCCTTTATATTAAACGTCCTTACAGTTGTACTGGCGAGTCTTTACAGTTCTCTAGCACTTAGCATTCTTCCTAAGTCCACTAGTGAAGGACTCCTCTAAGCCTACAACTTAAGCGAGTTTAATCTTATAAAGAACTCTATCCCTACGTCCTACAGTACGTCGTAGGATTCTCTCTTTCTTTTTGGGTTTTTCTGAGTACAAACAGTTTGTGGTTTGGTTTACAATTCTCACTCGATCTAACACAAGCCTAGAACAGTTCTTGGGAGTTCTTGAGCTTGTTCTTCGTGTTCTTGAGTGAGTCACTTTCCTCCGATTCTCTCTGAATATTCTCTGAAAGCGTTAGCGTCACAATAAATGCCTTGAGCTATTTATAGGACTTGGGGAAGGGCGTCATTCCTCTTCTGACGATCATGCCCTTCATGGATGTGGCTACAAGATCTTCCTCCACGTAGTATGGCGGTGATGAGGAAGCTTCCTGTATCCAGCTGTGTGTGATGGACTCTGCTACAGGATCTATCGGCACGTGTTGATGAACTCTGCTATAGGATCGTCCGCCACGTAGTGTTGGACTCTGCTACAGGATCGGTCTCCACGTGTCCTTGGATGATCAAATGTTGTCGAGTGATGTCATCTTGTCGGCTAGTGAGTAAGGACGCTTTGCTTGCGTTCCTACTTGCTTTGGGACTCCGTCCTTGCTCAAGTAGTCTCTTGCTGGTCCTTACTTCCTGTTAGTTGGCGTCCCTAAGCCTAGGGAACGCTTCACACACTTGTTGTCCTTTTGTCACTGGCGTTCTTGAACACTTGGACAAATTTATTAGAATCAAAGTGAGTTTGTCATATCAAAACTAAGGGACGGTTGTGTGGGCACACTACCAAGTACGCAAGCGTCCTTGATAGCGTCCCAACACCGAGGTGTGGCAAGTAGGGCCCGAGGTACCTGGAAAATGTGCCATTAGACCGAGGTAGAAGCAAGTCGGGCCCAAGGTCTCTCCATGTCAATCCAGCTCGCCGGGCTATGGATTCCTTTCTTTTTAGGATTTTCTTATTAGTTCCCAAAATTTAATTTGCTTCCCAGGAGATCAAGGAATTTAGAAGCCTTGGGGAACAAGGAGTTTAGAAGCCTTGGAGCTCAAGGAGTTTAGAAGGGTAATCTAGTTTTTGTAGTAGAGGGAAAAACTCTATTTAAACCCTTGTAATCTCTCATTTAAGGGGGATAGAGAATTGGAGAGGGAATTGAGAGTGAGGATTGAGAGAGTAGAAGGAGGAAGAAGGGGGTGGACTCTTCTCCAAGGGAGGGAAGAAACCCAAGATCTAGAGGATTTGGGTGAATTCCTTTCCTTGGAGAGGAAAGAAACCCTTGGCTTGGAAGATTGGAGTAGAGATTGTAAGAATTCTTCTTCCTTAGTTTGATTCATGTTTGTTCTGGCTTTTATTTTGTGTTTATGTCGTTGATTGTGGATTTGACTTGTATGAATCATGATTTGCCTATGGTCTTTTGTTTGATCGTAAGTTTGTTAGAATGGGCGTCCTTAACTGGGATGAGGCCGTCCTTAGGTGCATCGGAAAATAGACTTAATAGAAAACATAATAAGATAGTGGACACGAGTATTTATAGAGGAACCCCACTAAGATCAACTAGTCTTATGGGTAAACCTCTACCTCCCCTGGAGGATTTTCAATAGCCGTCCTGATCTTATTAAGAGAGAGTCCTACAACTTAGGCGAGCTGTTACAACTTTCTGAGCTAAGCTTGCGTCCTTAGCCTCACTAGTAACACTCTTTTCTGCCTAACAGGGTAACCGAACGCTCTTAGCTTATAAGGAAGGTATCACTCACGTCTCTCACGTTTCGTTGTGAGAGACAAACTACAACTCCAACTATTTTGTGGTTTGATTTGGATTTGATATGGTTGGACTTTCTTTCCCTTGCTTCAAACTCACTTGATCTTCTTGATCTTCGTTCTTGAACTTGAATGCTTCAGGAGAGCTTGAGAGAAAGTCTTCAAAGTCCACACCGCTATGCATACCCCTTGGAGGGTATTTATTGCGGTATGAGTTCTTGTCCTCTAGCATCCTCTGAAGCTTGGGCAGGATCTGTCGTCTTCCTTCAACGGTACGATTTGCATCTTTGAGGAAGTCAACTCTGTTGACGCTTGGGAAGCCTCCTCGTGGTCAAGGGACCATCTCTGGGAAAGAGACATCTTTGGAATTGTTCACACGTGCCCTGACATAGGAAGCTTCCTTCTGAGGACTACGGCCAAATGTGATGTAATCATGTTGGGGCGGCCTTGGTTTGAATTTGAACTTCGTCCGTATTTTGGCGCGCGTCCCTTCTTGATGAGGACGCCGTCCTATCTGCGCAGGGACTTCATTCTGTTTCTTCAGCACTGGAAGTTCTGATGAAGTGCGTCCCTACAGCTCAGGGACTACCGTTCACTTGTTGTCCTTTTCACTCATGTGCGTCCACTGGAGTTACCTGAGATCAACACTTGAACAACTTATCAAATACCTTTGAGCTTGTCATTATCAAAACTATGGACGATCATTATTAGTTTAGATATTAATGACTAGCGTCCTTAATATCGTCCCAACAATTTCCCCCTTTGTGACGATGACAAACTCCTTTAAACAATGCGCACATAAGTAAAGCTTTTAGTATGAGAGACTACACTTTGATTTTCTTTTCAGCTTAGGTTGGCATGCAACACATTCTTTTAAGTGCGTCCTATTTTATTCTTTACTAGCGTCCTCTCGACTTGGCCGAAATTCCCCCTACACACATGCTTTCTATGAAAGCTTAAAACAATCGCATCTCTGCAAAACTATACTTCCCCCTTTTGGCATCATCGAAAAGGAGAACAAGTTGAAAAAGCATGCACACACGAAATCATAACTAAAAGAAAGAATGCTTAGACGCAATGTAAAGCAAACATGAGGAACGCCATTCATAAACATAGAGCAAAAGATGTCAAGAGTGTTATTACAGACATTCCGCACAAGAAAAGATGTTCAAAGGGGACAGCGTCCCAAAGTCTTAACAAAACACAAGGAGATAAAAATTTTCAGGGTTAGGAGAGGGAAGGAGCAATCATTTGCGGGGACGCTTGCCATGGGCCTTGAGGGTTTGCTCTTGAAGATGGTTGTTCTGTGCTAAGAGCTCATTGTTGCGTTCCATAAGCTCAGTGTGCTGATGGAGAGTTTCATGAACCTGTTGGATGAGATCTATCATCATGCATTGGTTCTCGATCATCATCCCAAGCAGGTACTTCTGGGAACACTTCTCAGCCTCATGAGGAACGCTCATGCGATCAGCTTCATCATCAACGTCCTCAGCATCCTCTTTTGGCATCCCTACCACTTGCAAATTTTCCTCAGGCTCGCCTTCCCCATCTTTAGCAACAGCAGCAGTGGCTTTGGCTTTTCGCTCAGCCTCTTTCTTCTCCTTGCCCAACTGTCTCTTCACCGAGGGTAACGGCTCATCACACCTAAGTTTTCCAACTGGGGGAAGGGTGATTTGCCTTACGTCCCAATGAATGCCAAAGGACTTCTCTTCTCTAGGGGCGTAAAGATGTTGCTGCTCAAGGATCTTTTTGATGAGGCCAGCGAAGGGGAGCGAGTGGCGTCCTCCAGTGCACTTTCCCATGTGCTCCAAGATGACCCGCGGCAAGTTGATTGGCTTGCGGTTTAAGAAGGCGTCCAATAAGATGTTGTCGGTGATTTGGACAATGGACTTCTTCTCTTGGCGGGGGACGACCATGCGCACAATGAAGTGGTGCGCAAGAACGCCCGTCTAGGAAAGAGAAGGGGCGACTCTATCCCAAGAAACTGGCTGTCTCCCACTGAATATGTTGCTAAAGATCTCTTCTTGGGAGAAGCGACCAAAGTTTTTGCAGGGGAGGTCGTGTAGAGCATCAGATAGAGAGAGGCGCAGGCCGAGCATGTTACGGACGGTACCCTCAGCAATTGAGTACTCGTCCCCATCAATCTCAAACGTCCCTTGAGGCTTCCCTTTTACTTCAGATATTTCGAATTTAAAGTAAAAATGGAGAACCTGTTCGGGGTCGACCACAGCAGCCTCAGCACCTAGGTGCGTCCAACCTTGGAACTCAAGCAGCTCTAAGAACTCTGTGCGGCCGTTCTCTTCAAGAAACTGAGTAGAAAGCAGAAGCGGCGATAGAATCTTCTTGAGCCTTTTCTGCTTGCTGCCGTTGCTAACAATGACTTCGTCACCGGCATCTTCTTCTTCTTCACCATCTCCTTCCTCGTCCTCATGATCGTCATCCTGGTGAGGAGCATCATCTTCCTCCGAGGCCTCGTCTCCTTGATCGTGAGACTCAGCCATCTCCTGATCTGCAACAGTGGACGCCTGTACTTGAGAAGGCGCGTCCACAGCTGGAGTCCTTGCCAAGGACTCAGTGGGGACTTCAGTAGAAGTCGTCCCCTTGACTTGTACATTCTCCTCGACGGCCGGAGGAGGCGGTGGAGGGGGAGTTGTTGCTTTAGGAGGAGAGGGAGTTCTTATCTTTGCCTTGAAAGGGGGAGCAGAGGAGGTGCTGGGCGGGGCCACTGAAATTGACTTGATTTTAAGCGGCATGGAAAGAGGAGGAGTCTGCTTTGCAGGGGAGTCCTCTAGTTGAATTACCGTTGGCACAACGTCCTTGGCCGGGCCCTGCGCATGAGGAGCATCCCTTTGGACCTTAGGCAGAGGCTTTGCCAGGTCCACCTCCATTTCCGCTTCAAGCGAATCCGCAGCAGCCTGAGGAGCGGGAGTCACGTCCTCTACCCTTGGTGGTGGAGGAGGGAGCAAAGGGACTGCCTGCAGACTTTGCTGGATCGCCACAGCAAAGGCGTCCTTTTCCGCTTGTTCTTGTCGCACCTTCTCCTCTTTCTCAATTTGCAGCTCAGAGAGGCGGATGGCAACCATTTGTGGCTCAGTGACGCCCTCAAGCTGCGGACGACTTGAGGCGTCTCTTCGGGGCGGGGGGAGGGGTGGATTGAATGGGTTTGGATTGGGAACGGCCTTTGGGCTTTGACTTTTGAGAGGGAGAAGGAGGGGATTGCCGTTTTATTTTCTGGGAGGGGACAGAGCCGGCTGGAGCTACAACAAACTCCATGATATCGGGCAATAATTTTGCCAACTCGTCCACCGTCCCTCCAAACATATCAGAGATGACGGCTGGTCCCATGAAGGGAGGATTGGTGAAGTGGGTCTCCTCAAGACGAGGCTTGACATAGGTTACCATGAAGTAATGGAGTAGCCATTGTATTTTGGGAGGGTGTTCATGGATGGACGCCCTATGGCAAATGTTGGCCAACGTCTTGGGCTCTCTCTCAAGCCAGTCCTCAATCAAGGGATCAAGTGGAGGACGGCGAAGGGGGTTACAAGGGAGATTAAAGTGGTTGCCCTTTTGAGGACTCCCTTTTTCTGGCTTAGGGACGAAAGGCTTTTCGAGGAATTGAAACCTAGGTTGAGAAGGTTTTGGGAGGGATCTGGAGGAAGATTGAGATTGGGGTCTTTGACGTGGTGATTGGGATTTTTGAGGTTGTAGAGGGGTGGTCGAAGGGCGACGCTAGGAAGACTGGGAGGAAGACTGGTGGCGATAAGGTTCTTGCCGCCCAGCGGGTCGTCCACGAGAATCCATGAGAGACCGACCTCTCACTAGAGGGGTGGATCTCGCCGGAGTAGGGTTTCTCGCCGCCGAGGAGGATGGCGGAGAGGGCTGAGGGTTCTTTGTAGATCTGGTGTTGGCCATAGTTGTGAGGATTGGGGTTAAGAGAAGGGGATTTCGAGATCTGGGAATGAGAGATTTGGCAAAATCTTTGAGAGATTTCCGAATTTGTGTAAGCAACAGGGAGGTGAAGAAGATTTTTCAGAATGCACAGGGGTGTATTTATAGGAAGAAGACGAAGGAAAACGGTCAAGGGTAATAGGGACTTTTTATTTGGCTTCCTCCACCCGCGTTCCCACACGTGGCATTCTTCTTCGCTAAGTAACCAACTGTTTTGCACCCATTACACGGATCCCGATATCTGCGCTAAACTTCTCCAAGACGGTTCATCTTCCTATTTTCAAATTTCACAACTGCAGAGGACTCTATCTTGGCGTCCTTTCAACACACAACATTGCAACACTAAGAACTAAACCACGACGTCCCAAAAACTGATCACAACCTCTTACTCTTAGAATTCTGTCCTGACGTCCTTCAGATCTTAACAAGCGTCCCATTGATCACTTAGCACCAGTTTTGAGAATCAAGCAAGTACGTCCCGTAAAGATAAAACAAAGAACGCTCATAGGATGCGTTTGCAAGATTCTCGGCTTAGGTAAGCTTAGAGTTCCCATCATTTCGGCTTGTAATGAGGGTAGGGTGATCAAGGATACTCTTGAGATAAAAAGCGAAATGAATAGCGTTCAAAACACAAGAAAAACACATGTCTTAGACTAGCGTCCTTTCAAGATGACTTTAAATGCATGACATACTTTAAAAAACAAGTTCTCAACAAAACATAGCCAATCATAGAGGGAATAATAGAACGGGACTTGATCATTTAAAGGATATCATCCCCAAAAGCAACTTGAGATGCTCGTAGGGACGTCTATCAAGTGCTTTGGTGAAAATATCGGCCACTTGGTCCTCAGTCCTAACATGATCCACTCTTATCAATCCAAGTTCAACATTATCACGAAGAAAGTGATGTCTTATTTCAATATGTTTGGTTCTAGAATGATGAATAGGATTTTTGGCAATACTTATAGCACTGGTGTTATCACACAAGATAGGGACTGTTTTGAGGAACGTACCATAATCTTCCAGTTGGTACTTGATCCAAAGAACTTGGGAGCAGCACGAAGCAGCAGCAACGTACTCAGCTTCCGCGGTTGAGAGTGCCACAAAGTTTTGCTTTTTGGATCCCCATGAAATAAGGCAAGAACCAAGAAATTGTGCCATTCCGGATGTGCTCTTCCTATCCACCACATGGCCAGCGTAGTCTGCGTCAGAGTATGCCACCAGGTTTAGGGACGTCCTTCTTGGATACCATAGGCATAGATCGTCCCGTCGCATGAGGTATCTGAAGATTCTTTTGACCTCTTGCATGTGGGATTCTTTTGGATTTGCTTGGAAGCGAGCAAACAAGCACACAGCGAACATGATGTCGGGACGGCTTGCCGTTAGATATAGCAAGGAGCCTATCACTCCTGTGTAGAGCTTTTGATCGACACTCTTGCCTTCTTCATCAGCATAAAGACGAGTGTTGGGGGAGATGGGAGTGGCAGTGGGTTTGGAAGAATTCATTTCATACTTCTCAAGCATTTCACGAATGTACTTCTGTTGGGGAATGCGCATCCCATCTTTGAGTTGTGAGATTTAGATTCCCAAGAAGAAGTTGAGTTCTCCTATGAGGGACATCTCAAACTCACTACTCATCAAGTTCTTGAATTCCTCTATAAGTTTCATGTTAGTGCATCCAAATACTATGTCATCGACATAGACTTGGACAATCAGAACATCTTTAATGACTTTCTTTAAGAACAGGGTTTTGTCAATGTTACCTGGAGTATACTAGTTGGACAAAAGAAAGGACACAAACCTATCGTACCAGGCACGAGGGGCTTGCTTGAGTCCATAGAGTGCCTTGTCCAAGAAGAACACATGATTGGGGTGATCAACGTCCTCAAATCCTAGGGGGTTGAGCAACGTACACTTCTTCCTTTAGTTTGCCATTTAGGAAGGTAGTCTTGACGTCCATTTGAAATAGCTTGAACCCTTTGTGAGCGGCGTAGGCAATGAGGAGTAGAATGGCTTCAATTCTAGCGACAAGAGCAAAGGTCTCATCGTAATCGATCCCTTCCTCTTGCCTATAGCCTTGAGCCACAAGCCTTGCTTTGTTTCTTGAGACTCTGCCACTCACATCAAGCTTATTCCTGTAGACCCACCTCGTCCCTATTATGTTTTTGTTTTTCGAACGAGGGACGAGGGTCCAAACCTTGTTTCTTTCAAATTGATTGAGTTCTTCTTACATGGCTTGAATCCAATCAGCGTCCTGAAGAGCCTCCTTTATGTTCTTAGGTTCAATTAAGGACACAAAGGCGTTGAATGCACAGAACGCTATGTTGGCGCTATGGGACTGATTCACAGCTGATCTGGTTTGGACTCCTTTTGACATGTCTGAGATGATTTGATCTGTTGAGTGGAGTCTAGAAAGGTTGGATCCCCTATGAGTAGCGTCCCTTGCAGGAGTACACCTAGGGTCCGTCCAATTAGAATCATCCGAGTCAAAACCATCTTCTTCATTGACAGGCTCAGTGTGTTCCCCCTCAGAATGAGCGTCCACACGGTGCCTTTCTTCTCCTTGTTGACTTGATTCAGCAGCATCCGCTTGGTTTAGCGACCAAGTTTGAGAAGGCTCTTGTTATTCGCTAGGGACTCCCATTGAAACCTCATCGCGAGTTTCATGGGCGTTCCTAGGAACGTAATATTTGTCGGAGGAGCCTCTGGGTTCTTCTTCATCATCTTCATCATCGTCCTTTGGAGATGAACGACGTTCTTTCTTACTTAGTTCTTTCTTGTGAGAAGCGTTTTCTTTGAACACCACATGGATACTTTCCTCAAGCTTAAGAGTCCGTTTGTTGAAGACTCTATAGGCTTTGCTTGTGAGGGAGAATCCAAGGAATATTCCTTCATCACTCCTAGCATCAAATTTGCCGATGTTGTCTTTGCCGTTGTTGTGAATGAAACATTTACATCCAAAGACTTTGAGATGAGAAATGTTTGGCTTTCTCCCATTGAGCAGCTCATAGGACGTCTTTTTGAGTAAAGGACGAATCATGGCTCGATTGATGATGTAGGTTGCTGTGGCTACAGCTTCTGCCCAAAAGTGTTTGGGGACGCCGCTGGCCAGGAGCATCGTACTTGCCATATCTTCTAGCGTCCTATTCTTTCTTTCAACAATGCCATTTTGTTGAGGGGTTCGAGGACATGAGAAGTTGTGGGAGACTCCTTGTTGGTCACAGAAGTCAAGGAACTCTGAGTTTTTGAACTCCGTTCCATGATCTGACCTTAGGGCTTTCAAGTTCGTCCCAAGAGCAACTTCTACTTGCTTGATGAAGATCTTAAACATTTGGAAGGCTTTTGCTTTTGACACCAAGAAAAAAACCCAAGTGAATCTTGAAAAATCATCTACAGTAACGTACATATACCTCTTTCCACCATAGCTTTGGGTCTGCATGGGTCCACACAAATCCATATTAAGAAGTTCCAAGGGCTTCTTTATGCTCACATCATTTTTGGATTTTGAAGGACGATCTTGTTTGCTTCCCCTTTATGCAAGCTTCGCATTGTTCAATTTGCTCACGATCAATTCGGGGAAGTCCTCTTACAAGATCTTGTTGATGAAGCTTATAGATTGTGCTAGGTCCTGCATGCCCAAGACGTCGATGCCAGAGATCGGCGTTCACATCAAGGTGTAACTCGGTTTTCACCTTGATAACAGATTTGAGAAACACTAAGGAGATTGAATCCTAGTCCCTCAACAAGACTAACATTGGACGCTTTGATGGACTGATTCAGTTTTGCTGTGCCCGTCCCTTTGATTCTTCCCTTGCCCTTGTTGCCAAACGAGACAGTTCCTCCCATGGCATTAGATTGGATAGAAGTGATATGGATCTGGCTTCCAGTCATGTGATTTAAAGCGCCACTATCAATGATCCACGGGCTTCTTCTCACTTCCACCTGAAAAGAAGAGTTAGTTCTTTGCGACCCAGGCAAGGTGGCTCTTACCTGGTTCGTTACATGGGTACAACTCTTTCATGGGCAAGTAATCATAAACATTCACATCATTTGTCCTTCTAGCATGCATCCTAAGAGATTGATTTTTAGCATTTGGCACACTAGCATGCGTCCTATCAGTAGATTTAGGCTTAGCGTTCTTACTACCGCTTCTAGCCTTTCTTCCATTCTCAAGATCTTGTTTCAGCTTAAGACACTCATACTGGTAGTGACCACCTTTGCCACTGTTGGGACGATATTAAGGACGCCAGTCATTAATATCTAAACCAATAATGATCGTCCCTTGTTTTGATAATGACAAACTCAAATGTATTTAACAAGTTGTCCAAGTGTTGATCTCAGGTAAGGTCCAGTGGATGCACATGAGCGAAAAGGACAACAAGTGAATGGCATCCCTAAGCTATAGGGACGCACGTCATCAGAACTTCCAAAGCTGAACGTAAATGGCGAAGTTCCTGCGCAGATAGGACGGTGTCCTCATCAAGAAGGAACGCGCGCCAAAATACGGACGAAGTTCAAATTCAAATCAAGGCCGCCCCAACATGATTACATCACGTTCGGCCGTAGTCCTGAGAAGGAAGCTTCCCGTGCCTGGGCACGTGTGGACAATTCCAAAGATGTCGTTTTCCCAGCGATGGTCCCCTATCCACGCGGAGGCTTCCCAAGCGTCAACAGAGTTGACTTCCTCAAGATGCTCATCGCACCGTTGATGGAAGATCAAGGATCCTGCCAAGCATCAGAGGACGCTAGAGGACAAGAACCACTTCCGCTATAAATACCCCCCCAAGGGATATGCATAGCGGTGTGGACTTTTGAAGACTTTCTCTCAAGCTCTCCCGAAGCATTCAAGTGCAAGAACGAAGATCAAGAAGATCAAGTGAGCTTGAAGCAAGAGAAAGAAAGTCCAACCACATCAAATCCAAAACAAACCACAAAATAGTTAGAGTTGTAGTTTGTCTTTCACAACGAACCGTGAGAGACGTGTGTGATAGCTTCCTTATAGCTAAGAGAGTTAGGTTATTTTGTTAGGTGGAAGGAGTGTTACTAGTAAGGCTAAGGACGGACGCTTAGCTCAGAGAATTGTAACGACTCGCCTAAGTTGTAAGGACTCTCTCTTAATAAGATAAGGACGGCTATTGAAAATCCTCCAAGCGGAGGTAGAGGTTTACCCATAAGACTAGTTGGTCTTAGTGGGGTTCCTCTATAAATACTCGTGTCCATTATCTCATTGCGTTTCCTGTTAAGTCTAAATTCCGCTGCACCTAAGGACGCCCTTAACCCAGTTAAGGACGCCTTCACTAACAGACTTACGATCCAACAATTGGTATCAGAGCAGGCGCTCTAGATTAAGTTTGAGTTGTAGGAAACATGGAGATGGAACCTATAGGTATCTCAAGTGCAAAACCACCTCGCCTGACGGACGGCAACTTCAATAGGTGGAAGACAAGGTTCGAATGCTTCGTGCGTAGTCAAAACTACCAATGCTGGCTGGTGATAAAGAACGGCGACCTCGAAGTTCCTGCCGCCAAGAAGGACAAAGAGGCAGATTGGGGTCCTGAAGAGTTCAAGCTTATGGAAGCAAATGCAAAGGCCATCTGTTTTCTACAGACGTCCCTCTGTGAAAGGGACGCCACCCGTGTGAGCAATCTCCCAACTGCTAAGCTTCAATGGGAAGCCCTGGAGAAGTATCATGTTGGGACGCCTGAGATGAAAGAAGACGTCCAGTTGGAAGCAAAAAGGGACTTCTACAAATTCAGGATGTTCACAAATGAGAGCATCACCGACTACTCCTTTCGCTTTGAGGCCCTTCTAACTAAGTTGAAAAACTTGGGTGTCAAAGAAACTGAAATTACTCAGAGGATGAAGGTTCAAGTATTGATAGATGGACTCACGGGACCATGGAACTTTGATAGGATGACGTTCAAAGAGAACCAGGCCAACAAGGGACTGTCCATGGAGGAAATCTATGGAAAACTCAAAGGGTACGAAGCAAGAAGAAACCAAGATCTGGCAGAAATGGGAAAGAGTCCCCAGAATGAGTTGGCTTTAACTCTCGCGGCTAGGACGCCAGAGTATGAGCAATACTATCAAAGGCAAAGAGAGATAAACTCAATGCTAGAAGCCAAAACCCAAGAGCACCAAGAAAATCTTCGTCTTTAAGCGTTAGTCGAACGCAAAGGAAAAACAGAAGAACAAATATCC
Source organism: Polygonum maritimum (assembly GCA_963924305.1). Classification (NCBI taxonomy): domain Eukaryota; kingdom Viridiplantae; phylum Streptophyta; class Magnoliopsida; order Caryophyllales; family Polygonaceae; genus Polygonum; species Polygonum maritimum. Next base: position 13,462,501 of record OZ002736.1, on the reverse strand, counting down.
GAGGAAGATGAATTGGCCCTGTTGAGCAAAACTCTTCGTGCACTGTACAGAAGAGGCAAAGTCCCAAGAATGAAGATGCCTGTCAAGAAAGAATCTCGCAAGCTTACGGATGCAGAGATGAAGGAAATAGTGTGCTACAAATGCAACAGAAAGGGACACATGGCCAAGAAATGTACCACAGGCCTATCATCAAAGGAAATGAAGGAAAAGGCGCTGGTTGGTGCATTTGAGGGTGCATGGGACGACCTTGACTCAAGTGATGAAGAGCCAGAAAATCAAGTGGCCTACATGGCTATGGAAGACGCCCTAGAGGACGTCTCTGAAACTGAGCAAGAGGTAACCCATGAAACCATGTTAAACTCTCTTGAAAAGTGTTCAAAACCAAAGCTCATTAAATTGATAACTCAAATCATGCAAGAGAGCTATGCTATGAAACAAATTTTTGAGGAAGCTGAATCCGAGAATATCGTTGTGGAATGTGAAAATTGTAGTACCACGTCTTTCCAACTAGAGTCCTCTCAGGAAGAAGTCAAGTCCCTTAAAAGTCAGATTATGTGCTTAAAGCTCGAAAATGCTAGTCTTAGGGACGAGGTCAAAGTTCTAGGAAAGAGTCCGATGACTGAGACTGTTAACCCAATAGTTTTTGTCCCAGCTAGAAAAGGACTAGGGTATGAATCGGGATCAAAGAACTCTCTCCCTAGTGACTTTGAAGCTAGCAAGACTACTGAACTAGAGCTTGAGAGGGAAAAGACAAGGAATCTAGAAGAGCGCATTAGAGTTCTAGAGAGTGGTGAGAAAGGACAAAAGGACTACTATACAAATTCTGTCAGTCACAAAATCTACAAGAATATTGCTAAGGGAAAAGGATCTAAGGTAGTGAACCCTGAGAAAATGAAAGAGAATAAAATTCAGCGTCCTAACAAAAAGTACTACCTTGGAAACTATTATAGGACGTGCTGGCATTGCGGCAAAGGTGGTCACTACCAGTATGAGTTTCTTAAGCTGAAACAAGATCTTGAGAATGGAAAGAAGGCTAGAAATGGACGTGAGAATGCTAAACCTAAATCTGCTGATAGGACGCATGCTAGTGTGCCAAATGCTAAAGCTCGATCTCCTAGGACGTATGCTAGAAGATCAAATGATGTGAATGTTTATGATCATTTGACTATGAAGAAGTTTTACCCATGTAACGAACCAGGTAGGGGTCACCTTGCCTGGGTCGCAAAGAACTAACTCTTCTTTTCAGGTGGAAGTGAGAGGAAGCCCGTGGATCATCGATAGTGACGCTTCAAATCATATGACTGGAAGCCAGATCCATCTCACTTCTATCCAAACAAATGCCACGGGAGGAACTGTCTCGTTTGGCAATAAGGGCAAAGGAAAGATCAAAGGGACGGGCACCGCAAAGCTGAATCAATCCATCAGTGCATCAAAAGTTAGTCTTGTCGAAGGACTAGGCTTCAACCTCCTTAGTGTCTCCCAAATATGTGATCAAGGTGAAAACCTAGTCACATTTGACTCTAAGGAATGCCTAGTCCTCAACAAGAAAACAAATCAAGTCATTCTCAAAGGGACTCGTGAAAACAATGTCTACGTCTTCAATCAAAAATTCAAGCCTACATCCAAATTGTGCTTATCTGTCTCCGCTGTGGACGCCGATCTCTGGCATCGACGTCTAGGACACGCGGGACCTAGCACAATCTACAAGCTTCATCAAAAGGATCTTGTAAGAGGTCTTCCCAGAATTGATCCTGAGCAATGCGAAGCATGTATCAAAGGGAAGCAGACAAGATCGTCCTTCAAATCCAAGAATGAAGTGAGCATAAGGAAGCCATTGGAACTTCTTCACATGGATCTGTGTGGACCCATGCAAACCCAAAGCTATGGTGGAAAAAGGTACATGTATGTCATTGTAGATGATTTTTCAAGATTCACTTGGGTTCTTTTCTTAGTGTCAAAAGCAGATGCCTTCGGGATGTTCAAAATCTTCATCAAGCAAGTAGAAGTTGCTCTTGGGACGAGCTTGAAAGCTCTAAGGTCAGATCATGGAACGGAGTTTAAAAACTCAGAGTTCCTTGACTTCTGTGACCAACAAGGAGTCTCCCACAACTTCTCTTCTCCTCGAACTCCTCAGCAAAATGGTGTTGTTGAAAGAAAGAATAGGACGCTGGAAGACATGGCAAGGACGATGCTTTTGGCCAGCGGCGTCCCTAAACACTTCTGGGCAGAAGCCGTTGCCACCGCAACCTACATTGTCAATCGAGCTATGATTCGTCCATTGCTCAAAAAGACGTCCTATGAGCTCTTAAATGGAAGAAAGCCAAACATTTCACACCTCAAAGTCTTTGTGATACGGGGTTAGCCGTGTGGATGCCCGATCTTCGACGTTCACGACTCAACAAGGAAAACACAAGGAAACAATGGTTAGAATTGAATGGAACGAAACTGGAAATGATGAACTCGACTCAACAAGAGGAAAAACGACACAACAAAGAAGCAAACTGAAATGAAGAAACGAAAAGGGAAATTGATAGAAACGACGAGAAGGATAACCCTTCGAGACAACTATTAAACCCCTGGTATGTATTTCAACCAGAATCCTAATAGAATGGACGAAGAACCAACCTTGTACAATCCTACACAACAAGGCGACACCTTGAAGCACAGGAAGGGGGCTCGTGATCGTTGATAAGCACCAAGCTTCGTAGAGGATTGACACAAATCAAACAAACCAAGCTGCGATTCACACACTCAATGAAGCAAAGCTTCAAACTCTCTCTTTTCAAGAGAAAAACGATTTCTATCTTCTGAATTGTCTAAGTGTTCCAAACCATCAAAACAATACTTATATGTCTCACTTCTGGAAATAAAAGAAATAATTAAAAAGGTCTAATTAATTCTAAGATAGATAGGCCCAAAACAGCATAATAGGCCCAAAATGAAACAAACACTCTTGGGTGCCTAAAATAGGCGTCGGTGCCCAAACGAGGCACACTCGCAGCGCCGGTGCCCAAACGAGGCACACCCGCAGCGCCGGTGCCCAATCGCGGCACTCATGCGACGTCGCTAGTGCCTTGGCTCTCTTCATGGGTGGCGCCCACACTTGCTAGGCACACAGCCTTGGCACATGGCTCCATGCTCGCTCTCGCCTCCTTAGCACAAATGAAACACACAAAGGCATGCATTCCACTTTGTAGCTTCTTAGCTCGGGATCTAGTGATTGGCCCCTCAAAGAGTGTTGGGGCGCTTGGAGGAGGCTGACTGGATGATCCTTCATCAACCTCCCCTTCTTGGAAAGGATTCGACCCCGAATCCAAGTCTTCATCAAGAGCAAGGTATGGCGTGAGATCAGCGACGTTGAAAGTTGCGCTTACACCATAATCACCGGGCAGCTCCAGCTTGTATGCATTGTCCCCGATCCTCTTAAGCACCTTGAAAGGTCCATCTCCTCGAGGGGACAGCTTGTTCTTCCCTTGCTCCGGGAATCTCTCTTTCCTCAAATGAACCCACACCAAGTCTCCGGGCTGGAAAACAACGTGGCGCCTCCCATGGTTCGCTCTCCTTGCATTGTACTCGGCCTTTTGCTCCAACTTCAGTTTGGTGCGAGCATGCAATTCCCTAATAAACTCCACATGTTTTCCTGCGTCAAAGTGCTCATTTTCCCTCATTGGCAATGGGGTAAGATCTAGTGGGGTGAGAGGGTTAGTACCATAAACACATTCAAATGGAGTCAATTTAGTAGAAGAATGAACAATCCTGTTATATGCAAACTCCACATGAGGTAAGGCCTCTTCCCACATCTTCAAGTTCTTCCTAATTATGGCCCTAAGAATCGTAGCTAGTGTCCTATTGGTGACCTCGGTTTGCCCATCAGTTTGAGGGTGACTAGAGGTAGAAAACAACAACTTAGTTCCTAGTTTACTCCATAAGGTTCTCCAAAAGTGGCTAAGGAACTTAGTATCTCGGTCACTAACTATGGTTTTAGGAACCCCATGCAATCTGACTATCTCCCTAAAGAATAATCCAGCCACATTAGTAGCATCGTCGGTCTTATGACATGCTATAAAATGTGCCATCTTACTAAACCTATCCACTACAACCATGATTGAATCCCTCCCCTTCTTAGTCCTAGGCAACCCAACTATAAAGTCCATAGAAAGGTCCTCCCAAGGGGCTGTAGGCGTGGGCAATGGTGTGTAAAGTCCATGTGGCATAAGTCTAGATTTAGCCCTAAGACAGTCCATGCATCTTTTAACTACATTCTCAACATCCCTAAGCATGTGTGGCCAATAGAAATGAGTCCTAAGAGTGTGATAAGTTTTGTCCCTCCCAAAATGCCCCATTAGGCCGCCCCTATGGGCTTCCTCAACAAGCAGCAAACGCAATGAACAACGAGGTATGCAAACTTTATCAACTAGAAAAAGAAAGCCATCATGCAAATAGTATTTCTCAACACAATTCTTTTCAAGACAAGCCTTAAACGCATCACCAAAATCAAGATCAGTTTCATATAACTCACGAATATAAGTAAATCCTAATACTCTAGAGTCTAATGAAACAAGCAAAGTGTGGCGTCTAGACAAGGCATCAGCTACAACATTATCTTTTCCTCTTTTAAACTTAATCACATAAGGGAATGTTTCAATGAATTCCATCCATCTACCATGCCTCCTATCCATTTTATCTTGACTTTTAAAGTGTTTCAAGGATTCATGGTCAGTTTTAAGCACAAATTCCCTAGGCCAAAGATAATGCTGCCATGTTTTAAGCACTCGATACAAAGCATACAACTCTTTATCATAGGTCGAGTAGTTTAAACATGCACCTTTTAATTTCTCAGAAAAGAAGGCGATAGGTTTACCTTCTTGCATAAGCACGCCCCCTATGCCGACTCCACTTGCATCACACTCCACCTCAAACGGTCGTGTGAAGTCAGGCAACACCAATAGCGGGGCTTGCGTCAACTTCAGCTTGAGAGTCTCGAAGGCTCTCTCCTGGGCACGCCCCCACTTGAACTCACTTCTCTTCTTTGTAATTTCTGTCAATGGGGCTGCAATGGTGCTAAAATCCTTGACAAACCTCCTATAGAAGCTCGCCAGCCCATGGAAACTCCGCACCTGGCCAATAGTAGTTGGCGTGGGCCACTCGTTTATGGCCTTGATCTTGGCCTCATCCACTTGCAATCCCTGCGAGCTAACCACAAAACCAAGAAAGGTAACAGTAGTAGTACATAACTCACACTTTTTCAAATTCGCAAACAAGTGTTCAAGACGCAAGGTATTAAGCACATCTCTCAAATGACACTCATGCTCCTCTAGGGACTGACTATACACTAATATGTCATCAAAATAGACCACTACAAATTTCCCTATATAATGTCGCAATACATGGTTCATGAGACGCATGAATGTACTAGGGGCGTTCGTGAGCCCGAATGGCATAACGAGCCATTCATAGAGACCAAACTTGGTCTTGAAGGCTGTTTTCCACTCGTCCCCCTCCCTCATACGAATCTGGTGGTATCCACTTTTTAAATCAATTTTTGAGAAAATGGTGGATCCATGCAGTTCGTCTAGCATATCATCAAGACGAGGAATGGGGTGCCTATACTTTACCGTGATGTTATTAATGGCCCTGCAATCGACACACATTCTCCATGTGTTGTCTTTCTTGGGTACTAATAACACCGGTACAGCACAAGGGCTCATACTCTCCCTAATGTATCCCTTATCCAAGAGCTCTTGGACTTGGGATTGGACCTCTTGGGTCTCTTGGGGGTTCATACGGTAAGCTGGCCTGTTTGGCAAAGACGCCCCGGGAATGAGATCAATTTGATGCTCGATTCCTCTAATTGGGGGTAGGCCAGCCGGTATCTCGTCGGGGAATACGTCCTTGTACTCCTCGATGAGCCCCAAAATGCGTGGGGGCAGTGAAGCTCGAAGCTCTTCACTTAACAAGCTCAGCTCCTTGCATAAGAGCATAAGCGTTGTTTCCCCATCCAAAAACTCGTCTTCCAGCTCCCTCTTGGAAGCCAAAAGAGCGGAGGGAGGTGTAGGGCTGAGAGGTTGGCTCGTCTTACCCCGAGCTTTCTCTTCCTTCCCATTCTCTCCCTCAAGGTCAGAACATACCTTCTTACCTTGACGCTTCCGATCCCACTCCTCCGAGACCTGCGTAGGCGTCATGGGCTTAAGGACTATGGTCTGGCCGTTGTGGGTGAAGGTGTTTCGGTTGGTGAATCCATCGTGCACAACCTTCCTGTCGTATTGCCATGGACGACCTAATAGAATATGACAAGCCTGCATAGGTACTACATCACAAAGAACATTATCCTCATAACGTCCTAGTTTAATAGAAACCTTTACTTGCCTTTGCACTTTCAATTCACCACAGTCATTCATCCAATGCAACTTATAGGGTCTAGGGTGATGAGTCATAGGTAATTGCAGTTTGTTAACCATCTCTAAGCTAGCAATGTTACAACAACTACCACTATCTATGATCATGTTACAAACCTTCCCTTTAATCAAGCACCTAGTATGAAACAAGTTCTCTCTTTGATTATCATCGCATGCTTGTGGTTTAATATGCAATGTCCTCCTAGCAATAAGAGATTCACCAGATTCATACTCAATTTCATCTTCAACATTATCATTTTCATGCAAATCATCATTAGGCTCGTTTTCATGCTCACTTTCAGATTCATATTCACCTAAATGATTGATTAAAAGTGTTTTCTTGTTAGGGCAATCTCTTGCATAATGTCCTCTACCCTGGCACTTAAAGCACACAATATCTCTAGTCCTAGACGAAGAGTTAGAGGTAGGATTACTCCCCTTTGGAGCTGCTGAAACCCCACTAGAATTGCCCTTGTTGTATGGTGAAGGCGTGGAGCTTGTGGGCTGTTTGGCTCGTCCAGCTTGGTCTCCTTGACCGCCGGCTGCATTGCTCCTCTCCTTTTGGTGCGAGGCCTCCTTCCCATACGATCCGCCTTGCTGGCCACGGCTCCCCCTCCATGATTGGGGCTGAGTGTTCGCGTTCCTTCCTCCCGAGTACCTAGACTTGAATTTCCTTTCTACTTTCAAAGCTAGATGGAAAAGGTCAGTCATAGTAGTGTAGGGATATAAATCAATCTCATTTGCCAAATAAGGATGCAAGATACGAAGATACCTGGCCATGGTGGTCTCTTCATCCTCAACCACATCAGCCCTTACCATCGCCACTTGCATGGCATTGTAGCACTCCTCGGCACTCATGGAACCTTGTTTCAAATTTTCCAGCCGCTGTCTTAGCTCCCGGGCGTAATGTTGAGGTATGAAACGCCCTCGCATCAACGCCTTCATTTGATCCCAGCTGGCTATGGGTGCGTCCAGATTGCGCCTCCTTTCTTTCACCAAGTTATCCCACCATATGAGGGCATAACCGGAGAACTCAAGGACAGCGAGCTGCACCTTCTTGGTCTCGGCAAAGTTGTGGCAGTTCCACACTTGCTCGATCTTGGTCTCCCATTCCATATAGACATCCGGATCACACTTGCCTTCGAAAGCAGGGATCCTCACCTTTATCTTGCCAACTCCGTCTTGCTCCTGCTCACGAGGTCTCATGGGACGCCTATCTCGACCTTCTCGGCGCTCCCTACCTCCCCTTCTTGAGACGCGCTCCCAATTATCCTCCTCCTCGCCCTCATAGTCATCATCATAAAGGTCCATATCACTTGGTGATCCTCTTTGGTCCTGAAATCCTTGAAAGCTATTAGCACGATTATGCTCATCCCGAAGGGGAGTGAGCTGGGAACCAAAAGGCACTCTTCTAGGAAGATTGCCCGAGGAATTACGCAATGGATTAGAGTTATGAGGCACTTCCCTGGTTTGGTTTTGGAAACCATGTTGCTGTGATGTGGACGCCAAGTTAGGGTCCGTGTTGTGGGCGTTTTGGTCCTGGCCATCGCCGGTGCCTTGTTGGTGTGCCGCTGAATCGGTGCCCAAGGCTACGCTTGGCACGGGTGGAGGCAACGCCAAGGCTCTCGTCTCCAAGGCCGTCATCCTAGAATTGAGGCGTGTGATGTTGCTGTTGAGTGAGGTCAACAACTTGAACACCTCGGGGTGGATTGGCTCAGGGCTCTTGGGTGTGTTGGTGTTATCACTACTTTCGTTAGACATTCTGCACAATCAGCAAAAACACTTTACAAGCAAACTTGTCAAGTTAGTTTAATCCAAATCAGCCTCTCAAGTGTTTCACTCGCTCTCACTCTCGGTGTGTGATCGAGCTCGTTGTTTCAATCTGCTTGAAATGATCAACAACTCAATTCAAAGATTAGTAAACAACAATTCACGAGAAGATGAAGGCTGGGGAAGAAACGTCCAAGAAAAGAAGACTCAAATGTGTTTAAGAATGGAGATGAATAGAGAAAGAGAACAAACCTCGATTAAGCTTCTCTCACCTTGATTTCCGTAACCAAGTATGAACTTGGAGTGGTTTGTTTAGGTGAGGGTAGGCTGAAAGTGTAAGGTTCGAAAGCTTCTCCAATGGGATCGTCTAACTCAAGAGATGAAGAGGGAAGATGATGATATGTCGCACACCTTAATTACACTATGCACTAGAATAAAATGCAATGATATACTATGAATGAAATAGAAGAATAAAATCTGATTTCTGATTTTCGTTTTTTTTTTTTTTTTTTTTTTTTTTTTGATTTTTTTTTTTTTTTTTTTTTTTTTAATCAGAAATAATCAGAAAATACAAATAATTTCGAAATTGAAATAAAATGCTATTCTAAGGTGCAAAATAATTTGCTAGAAATGAGGAGAGGTGGCGATTTGAGTTTGAAATGTTGGTGGCTGAAATCCCTTGATTTTAGGAGAAGGAATAGGCTGGAGGATGGGTGGTTGGGCGTGGCTTTTGATTTCAAATGAGCTGAATGGGTTCTCCTTGATATTAGGAGGTGGGTGTGGGAAATTTGTGGCTGGGATATGGTTTGTTGTTGGTCAACCTTAAAAATAGGAATCAGCTTAGGATTAATTCAAATTTGAATTAATTAAATCAGATTTATGACTCCAATTTAATTAAAACAAATCGGCTGACTTAATCAAGGTGGTGGTCGAATTTGTGGGGGTGGTGGGCGGATTTTGTGAAGGTGGTGGGGCGTTGGTGGTTGTGGTGGCTGAGGGGACGATTTTTCTTGGCTAAAGGTGTAATTGGCTAGGCAAAACAAACCACTGCGCAAGAACAAACCGATTAGTACTTTCAAGTTCAAATTAAAGAGAGTTGATTAATCGAACCTGATCTCCGGAGGACTCTTTTTGGTATTTTGTAGACTCTTTTGATGGGAACGAAAAGAACGTCGTCAACGCAGCTCTGATACCACTTTGATACGGGGTTAGCCGTGTGGATGCCCGATCTTCGACGTTCACGACTCAACAAGGAAAACACAAGGAAACAATGGTTAGAATTGAATGGAACGAAACTGGAAATGATGAACTCGACTCAACAAGAGGAAAAACGACACAACAAAGAAGCAAACTGAAATGAAGAAACGAAAAGGGAAATTGATAGAAACGACGAGAAGGATAACCCTTCGAGACAACTATTAAACCCCTGGTATGTATTTCAACCAGAATCCTAATAGAATGGACGAAGAACCAACCTTGTACAATCCTACACAACAAGGCGACACCTTGAAGCACAGGAAGGGGGCTCGTGATCGTTGATAAGCACCAAGCTTCGTAGAGGATTGACACAAATCAAACAAACCAAGCTGCGATTCACACACTCAATGAAGCAAAGCTTCAAACTCTCTCTTTTCAAGAGAAAAACGATTTCTATCTTCTGAATTGTCTAAGTGTTCCAAACCATCAAAACAATACTTATATGTCTCACTTCTGGAAATAAAAGAAATAATTAAAAAGGTCTAATTAATTCTAAGATAGATAGGCCCAAAACAGCATAATAGGCCCAAAATGAAACAAACACTCTTGGGTGCCTAAAATAGGCGTCGGTGCCCAAACGAGGCACACTCGCAGCGCCGGTGCCCAAACGAGGCACACCCGCAGCGCCGGTGCCCAATCGCGGCACTCATGCGACGTCGCTAGTGCCTTGGCTCTCTTCATGGGTGGCGCCCACACTTGCTAGGCACACAGCCTTGGCACATGGCTCCATGCTCGCTCTCGCCTCCTTAGCACAAATGAAACACACAAAGGCATGCATTCCACTTTGTAGCTTCTTAGCTCGGGATCTAGTGATTGGCCCCTCAAAGAGTGTTGGGGCGCTTGGAGGAGGCTGACTGGATGATCCTTCATCACTTTGGGTGTAAATGCTTCATTCACAACAACGGCAAAGACAACATCGGCAAGTTTGATGCTAGGAGTGATGAAGGAATATTTCTTGGGTACTCCCTCACAAGCAAAGCCTATAGAGTCTTCAACAAACGGACTCTTAAGCTTGAGGAAAGTATCCATGTAGTATTCAAAGAAAATGCTTCTCTCAAGAAAGAACCAAGTAAGAAGGAATGTCGCCCCTCTCCTAGGGACGATGATGAAGATGATGAAGAAGAACCAAGAGGCTCCTCCGTCAAATATTATGTTCCTGGGAACGCCCCTGAGTCTCGCGTTGAGGTCTCAATGGGAGTTCCTAGTGAACAACAAGAGCCTTCTCAAACTTGGTCGCTAAACCAAGTTGAGGCCGGTGAATCAAGTCAACAAGGAGAAAGACACAGTGTGGACGCTCCAGCTGAGGGGGAACACACTGAGCCAACAAATGAGGAAGACGGATTTGACTCTGATGAGTCTGATTGGACGGACCCTAGGTGTACCCCTGCCAGGGACGCTACTCAAAAGGGATCCAACCTTTCAAGACTTCACTCAACAGATCAAATCATCTCAGACATCTCAAAAGGAGTCCAAACAAGATCAGTTGTGAATCAGTCCCTCAACGCCAACATAGCGTTCTGTGCCTTCAACGCTTTTGTGTCCTTAGTTGAACCTAAAAACATAAAGGAAGCACTCCAGGACGCTGATTGGATTCAAGCCATGCAAGAAGAACTCAATCAATTCGAGAGGAACAAAGTTTGGACCCTCGTCCCCAGACCGAGAAACAAAAACATAATAGGGACGAGGTGAGTCTATAGAAACAAGCTTGATGAAAGCGGCCGCGTATCAAGGAACAAAGCAAGGCTTGTGGCTCAAGGCTATAGGCAAGAGGAAGGGATCGAGTATGATGAGACCTTCGCTCCTGTCGCTAGAATTGAAGCCATTCGCCTCCTCATCGCCTACGCCGCCCACAAGGGGTTCAAGCTCTTTCAAATGGATGTCAAGACAGCCTTTCTCAATAACAAACTTAAAGAAGAAGTGTACGTCGCTCAACCCCCAGGATTTGAGGACGCTGATCACCCTGATCATGTGTATTTCTTGGACAAGGCACTCTATGGACTCAAGCAAGCCCCTCGTGCATGGTACGATAGGTTTGCATCCTTTCTCTTGTCCAACGGGTACACACGAGGTAACATTGATAAAACACTATTCTTAAAGAAAGTCCTTAAAGATGTTTTGATTGTCCAAGTCTATGTCGATGACATAGTCTTTGGAAGCACTAACATGAGACTTGTAGAGGAATTCAAGAACTTGATGAGTAGTGAGTTTGAGATGTCCCTCATAGGAGAACTCAACTTCTTCTTGGGACTCCAAATCACCCAGCTCAAAGATGGGACGCGCATTCACCAACAGAAATACATCCGTGAAATGCTCGAGAAGTATGGAATGAACTCTTCAAAATCCATTGATACTCCCATCTCCCCCAACACTCGCCTTTATGCTGATGAAGAAGGCAAGAGTGTAGATCAAAAGCTTTACAGAGGAATGATAGGGTCCTTGCTATATCTAACGGCAAGTCGTCCCGACATCATGTTCGCTGTGTGCTTGTGTGCTCGTTTCTAAGCAAACCCAAAGGAGTCCCACATGCAAGAGGTCAAGAGAATCTTCAGATACCTCAAGGGACGAGATGACCTATGCCTATGGTATCCCAGAAGAACGTCCCTAAACCTGGTAGCGTACTCTGACGCAGATTACGCTGGCCATGTGGTGGATAGGAAGAGCACATCAAGAATGGCACAATTCCTTGGCTCATGTCTTGTATCTTGGGGATCCAAAAAGCAAAACTCCGTGGCACTCTCAACCGCGGAAGCTGAGTACGTTGTTGCTGCTTCGTGCTGTTCACAAGTCCTATGGATCAAGTACCAACTTGAAGATTATGGTACGTTCCTCAACACAGTCCCTATCTTATGTGATAACACCAGTGCTATAAGTATTGTCAAAAATCCTGTTCATCATTCTAGGATGAAGCATATTCATATAAGACATCACTTTCTTCGTGATAATGTTGAACTTGGATTAATTAAGGTAGATCATGTTAGGACTGAGGACCAAGTGGCCGATATTTTCACAAAAGCACTTGATAGACGTCCTTTCGAGCACCTCCGGCTGCTCTTGGGGATGATAACTTTCAAATGATCAACTCCCGTTCTATTATTCCCTCCATGATTGGCTATGTTTTGTTGAGAACTCGTTTTAAAGTAATGTATTCATTTAAAGTCATCTTTAAAGGACGCTAGTCTAAGACATATGTTTTGCTTGTGTTTTTGAACGGTAGTCAATTCGCTTTTCATCTCAAGAGTATCCCTGATCAAACTACCCTCATCATAAGCCGAAATGATGGGAACTCTAAGCTTACCTAAGCCGAGAATCTCGCAAACGCGTCCTATGAGCGTTCTTTGTTTTATCTTTACGGGACGTACTTGCTTGATTTTCAAAAATGGTTCTAAGTGATCAAAGGGACGCGTGTTAAGAGCTGAGAGTTGTCCGTACAAAGTTCTAAGTTCAGAGGTTAAGATCAGTGTCTGGGACGCCGTGGTTCAGTTCAGTGTAGTGAAGTGTTGTGTGTTGAAAGGACGCCAGGTCAGAGTCTTTTGTCGTTGTGAGAAGTTTGGTTTTTGAAATAAGGAAGGTGAACCGTCTTAGAGAAGTTTCAGTGAAGATCTCGGGATATGCGCAAATAGTGCTCAACAGCTGTGTTTCTTAGCAAAGAAGAAAGCCACGTGTGGGAAGGCAGGTGGAGGAAGCCGAGTGTAAAGACCCTGTTACCCCTGACCGTCCAACTTCGTCTTCTTCCTATAAATACCAACCTGTGCATTCCGAAACACCTTCTTTACTCCTCTGTTGTTTACTCACTTATAGCAATCTCTTAAGATTTGCAAAATCTTCAACCGCATCCCAAAATCTCATCCTCAACCCTAATCTTCCTCTATATAAACCCTCTCTCTCAAATGGCCAACACCAGAGCTTCCAAAAACCCTTCACCCTCATCGGCGGCGAAAAACCCTAGCTCCTCGAGATCTCCTCCGGTGAAAGGCCGGTCATTAATGGAGTCAAGAGGCAGACCTTCCGGCCGCCAAGAACCCCCTCGCCACCATTCTTCTTCTCAATCCACCCAGGGCCGCCACTCCAACACCCCTCCCCAGCCCCTTCGCTCCCAACCTCCACAACAAAAACAACAACCTCCTCGCTCTCAATCCAAACCCAGTCAAAAGCGGTTCTCATTTCTTGAGAAGCCCTTCAAGCCCGAGCCAAAACCAGCACACTCTGCCAAAGGCACTATCCAAGGTCTCCCCTCCCAACCAAAGCGCCATCCTCCCCTTGACCCTCTCATTGAGGACTGGCTTGAAAAAGAGCCAAGGACGCTCGCCAACATCTGTCTTAGGGCGTCCGCTCATGATCACCCTCCCAAAGTCCAACGCCTCCTACACTACTTCATGGTCACATACGTCCAACCCCGCCTCAAAGAAACCAATCACACCAACCCACCCTTTATGGGACCCGGCATAATTTCTGACACTTTTGGTGGGACGGTGGATGAGCTTGCCAAGCTCCTCCCTGATATCATGGAGTTCTTGGTGGCTCCTGCGGGCTCTGTCCCATCTCAGAAACGGAAAAGGCCTTCCTCCCCCTCCCCCTCCAAAACGCTCCAAATAAAAGGCCCTTCCTCCTCTCCACCAAAACCAATTCCTTCCTCCCCTCCTCCCGCCCCAAAGAGACGCTTGAAGACGTCTGCTGAGCTCGAGGGCGTGACCGAGCAACAAATGGCCGCTACCGCCTCTCGGAGCTTGCAATAGAGAAAGAGGAGAAGGCCAGGCAAGAGCAGTCCGAAAAGGACGCCATTGCAGCGGCGATCCAGCAGAGTTTGAAAGACGTCCCTCGCCTTCCTCCTCCACCACCAAGGATAGAGGACGTCACTCCCGCTCATGCTCCTGCGGCTACCTCCGATCCGCTTCAGGCAGAGATCGAGGCGGACTTGGCAAAGCCCATGCCAACCGCTCAACAGGCGACTCCTCACGTATAGGTCCCGGCCAAGGACGCTGTACCAAAAGTGATTACTCTTGAGGACTCTCCTGCCAAGAAGCCGCCTCCTCCCCCTGCTCCGCTCAAAGTGAAGCCCATATCCATGGCCCCGCCAAGCTCCTCCTCTGCCCCCGCTACAAAGGCTAAGATAAGAACTCCTTCTCCCTCTCCTCCCAGAGCTTCAACTCCTCCTCCTCCGCCGCCCGCTCGGGAGTCGAGGAAACTGCTCAAGTCCAAGGGACGCCCCCTTCAACCGTCCCTACAGAGTCCTTGGCACGGACTCCAGCAGTGGACGCGCCACCTACAGAACAGGCGTCCACTGCTGAGGACACGGAAATGGCTGAGTCCCATGAGCAAGGGGACGAGGCCTCAGACCAAGAGGACGTTCCTCCCCAGGATGAGGAACCTGAGGACGAGGAAGGAGACGGCGATGAAGAAGACGCCGGTGATGAGGTGATAGTCAGTAATGGCAGTAAGCAGAAACGCCTGAAGAAGATTCTGTCGCCGCTACTCTTCACCGCCCAGTTCCTCGAAGAGAACCAGCGCCAAGAGTTTTTGGAACTGCTTGAGTTCCAGGGATGGACGCACCTTGGCGCCGAGGCCACAGAAGTTGACCCCGAACAGGTTCTCCGCTTTTACTCCAAATTTGAAATCTCAGAAGTAAAAGGGAAGCCTCAAGGGACGTTCGAAATTGATGGGGACGAGTACTCAGTTGCTGAGGGTACCATCCGCAATATGCTAGGCCTGCGTCCCTCTCCGCCAGATGCCATGCACGACCTTCCCAAGAAGAATTTTGGTCGTTTCTCCAAGGAAGAGATCTTCAACAGAATATTCAACGGGAGACAACCAATTGTTAGGGACAGGGTCGCTCACTGTCTCTCCAAGACGGGCGTCCTTGCGCATCACTTCATTGTGCGCATGGTCGTCCCCCGCCAAGAAAAGAAGTCGATAGTCCAGATCACTGACAGTATCTTGCTGGACGCCTTCTTAGAACGCAAGCCGATCAATTTGCCGCGGGTAATCTTGGAGCACATGGGCAAGTGCACAGGAGGCAGGCACTCTCTTCGTTTCCCTGGCTTGGTCAAGCAGATTCTCAAGCAGCAAGGTCTCTATGCTCCGAAACAAGAACAGTCCTTTGGCATCCACTGGGATGTTAGGCAAATCACACTGCCCCCAGTTGGAAAACTTCGTTGTGATGAGCCGCTTCCATCAGTCAAACGCCAAATGGAAAAGGAAAGGAAAGAGGCTCAGAGGAAAGCTAAGGCTGTTGCCGCCGCTGCTGCTCAAGAAGCTCAAGGTGATCCAGAGGCTGAGAACTTACAAGTAGTTGGGATGCCAGTGGAGGACGCTGCTGATGAAGAGGACGAGCTCGATGGTATGAGCGTCCCTGATGAGGCCAAGAAGCACTCTACAAAGTATCTGATGGGCATGATGATCGAGAACCAGTGCATGATGATTGATCTAATTCAGCAGGTTCACGACACCCTCCACACCCACACAGAACTTCTTGAGCGCAACAACGAGCTCCTTGCACAGAACAACCATCTTCAGGAGCAACACCTCAAGGCCCTTGGCAAGCGTCCCCGAAAATGATCACCCCCCCTCTTCCAACCCCTGAAACAATTTATCTTTTCTTTGATTTTTCTAAGACAATGGGACGCTGTCCCCATTTTGAACTATGTGTTTTGAATGTCTGTAATGATCGTACTTCTATTGCTTTATGAATACCGTTCATTACATCTGTGATTCATTTTGCCTAAGCGTTCTTTACTTTAGTTATGACTTTGTGCTTGCATGCTTTTCAACTTGTTCTCCTTTTCGATGATGCCAAAAGGGGGAAGTATAGTTTTGCAGAGATGCGATCGTCTTTAAGTTGTCATAGAAAGCATGTGTTTAGGGGGAATTTCGGCCAAGTCCAAAGGACGTTAGTAGAAAAAGAGAACGCACTGAAAAGAATGTGTTGCATGTCAACCTAAGCTGAAAAGAAAATCAAGTGTAGTTTCTCATGCTAAAAGCTTTACTTCCGTGTGTATTATCTAAAAGAGTTTGTCATCATCAAAAAGGGGGAAATTGTTGGGACGATATTAAGGACGCCAGTCATTAATATCTAAACCAATAATGATCGTCCCTTGTTTTGATAATGACAAACTCAAATGTATTTAACAAGTTATCCAAGTGTTGATCTCAGGTAAGGTCCAGTGGATGCACATGAGCGAAAACGACAACAAGTGAATGGTAGTCCCTAAGCTATAGGGACGCACGTCATCAGAACTTCCAAAGCTGAACGTAAATGGCGAAGTTCCTGCGCAGATAGGACGGCGTCCTCATCAAGAAGGAACGCGCGCCAAAATACGGACGAAATTCAAATTCAAATCAAGGCCTCCCCAACATGATTACATCACGTTCGGCCGTAGTCCTCAGAAGGAAGCTTCCCTTGTCTGGGCACGTGTGGACAATTCCAAAGATGTCGCTTTCCCAGCGATGGTCCCCTATCCACGCGGAGGCTTCCCAAGCGTCAACAGAGTTGACTTCCTCAAGATGCTCATCGCACCGTTGATGGAAGATCAAGGATCCTGCCAAGCATCAGAGGACGCTACAGGGCAAGAACCACTTCCGCTATAAATACCCCCCCAAGGGGTATGCATAGCGGTGTGGACTTGTGAAGACTTTCTCTCAAGCTCTCCCGAAGCATTCAAGTGCAAGAACGAAGATCAAGAAGATCAAGTGAGCTTGAAGCAAGAGAAAGAAAGTCCAACCACATCAAATCCAAAACAAACCACAAAATAGTTAGAGTTGTAGTTTGTCTTTCACAACGAACCGTGAGAGACGTGTGTGATAGCTTCCTTATAGCTAAGAGAGTTAGGTTATTTTGTTAGGTGGAAGGAGTGTTACAAGTGAGGCTAAGGACGGACGCTTAGCTCAGAGAATTGTAACGACTCGCCTAAGTTGTAAGGACTCTCTCTTAATAAGATAAGGACGGCTATTGAAAATCCTCCAAGCGGAGGTAGAGGTTTACCCATAAGACTAGTTGGTCTTAGTGGGGTTCCTCTATAAATACTCGTGTCCATTATCTCATTGCGTTTCCTGTTAAGTCTAAATTCCGCTGCACCTAAGGACGCCCTTAACCCAGTTAAGGACGCCTTCACTAATAGACTTACAATCCAACTGCCACAATGCCAACACGTCCTATAATAGTTTCCAAGGTAGTACTTCTTGTTAAAACGTTGAATTCTATTCTCTTTCATTTTCTCGGAATCAACTACCTTAGATCCTTCTCCCTTTGCAATCTTTTTTTAGATTTTATGGCTAGTGAAATTTGTGTAGTAGTCCTTCTTTCCTTTTTCACCAATCTCAAGGACTCTTACGCGTTCCTCTAGGTTCTTTGTCTTTTCTCTCTCAAGTTCTAGCTTAGTGGTTTTGCTAGCTTCGAAATCACTAGGAAGAGAGTTCTTTGATCCTGATGCATACCCTAGTCCTTTCCTAGCTGGAACGAAGACTATCGGATTCACAGTTTCGGTCATGGGACTCTTCCCTAGGACTTTCACTTCGTCCCTAAGATTTGCATTTTCAAGCTTTAGGCACACTAGCTGACTCTTAAGGGACTTTCCCTCTTCCTGAGAGGACTCTAGTTGAAAAGACATGGTGTTACAATTTTCACATTCTACAACAATGAGTTTGAACTCATCGGGACCCCACTCTGATTCTTTGTCCACCTTAGCAGCAGGGACTTTGAGGTCACCGTTCTTTATCACCAGCCAGCATTGGTAGTTTTGACTTCGCACGAATCACCCGAACCTTGTTTTCCATCGATTGAAATTTCCATCGGTGAGGCGAGGAGGCTTTGCACTCGAGATACCTATAGGTTCCATCTCCATGTTTCCTGCAACTCAAACTTAATCTAGAGCGCCCGCTCTGATACCAATTGTTGGATCGTAAGTCTGTTAGAATGGGCGTCCTTAACTGGGTTAAGGCCGTTCTTAGGTGCAGCGGAAAATAGACTTAACAGGAAACGTAATAAGATAGTGGACACGAGTATTTATAGAGGAACCCCACTAAGACCAACTAGTCTTATGGGTAAACCTCTACCTCCGTTGGAGGATTTTCAATAGCCGTCCTTATCTTATTAAGAGAGAGTCCTTACAACTTAGGCGAGCTGTTACAACCTTTTGAGCTAAGCTTGCGTCCTTAGCCTCACTATTAACACTCCTTTTTGCCTAACAGGGTAACCTAACTCTCTTACCTTATAAGGAAGCAATCACTCACTTCTCTCACGGTTCGTTGTGAGAGACAAACTACAACTCTAACTATTTTGTGGTTTGATTTGGATTTGATGTGGTTGGACTTTCTGTCTCTTGCTTCAAGCTCACATAATCTTCTTGATCTTCGTTCTTGAACTTGAATGCTTCGGGAGAGCTTGAGAGAAAGTCTTCAAAGTCTGCAAGAAGTCAAGAGGATCTTTCGCTACCTCAAAGGACGCGATGATCTTTGTCTTTGGTACCCTAGGAAGACGTCCTTCAAGCTTGTTGGCTACTCGGACGCTGATTATGCTGGTCATGTGATTGATAGAAAAAACACTTCAGGAATGGCACAATTCCTTGGTTGATGCTTAGTCTCTTGGGGATCTAAGAAACAGAACTTTGTGGCGCTTTCAACTGCGGAAGCCGAGTACGTTGCTGCTGCTTCGTGTTGTTCACAAGTCATCTGGATCAAATATCAACTTGAGGACTACGGTATCAATCTTGAAACTATTCCGATTCGTTGTGATAACACAAGTGCTATTGAAATTTCTAAGAATCCTGTTTTTCATTCACGCACAAAGCATATTCATATAAGGCATCATTTCTTGCGTGATAATGTTGAACTAGGACTTATTAGTATGGAGCATGTAAAGACTGAAGACCAAATAGCTGATATTTTCACTAAGGCGCTTGACAGACGTCCCTATGAGCATCTAAGGTTGCTCTTGGGGATGATAACTTTTAAGTAGCAAGTCCCGTTCTACTATTCCCTTAATGATTGGCTATGTTTAGTAGATTCTAAGTGTTTAAGGACTGTTATGCATTGAATTCATATTTGCAAGGACGCTAGTCTAAAACTTCATGTGTTTGTGACTCGGCTAAAGTCGTCGTGCCAAGATCAAAGATAAATAACCCAAACTACAAACTCAGTATACTAAGCAAGTAAGGGGTCGAACCCAAGAGAACTAACGGCTTCTAGTATTAATAGATCTATCAACTAAAAATATGGGGGGAAATCAAAGAGATATCTAAACTAACCTAGGAAACAAATAACAAACAAATAGATAAATAGATAAGAGGTAGGTTCATTCAAAAGATCCACTCTTTAATAATCATTCGATCATAGATTCATCCATTGATTTCATTCACACCTAAGGTTAATTCCTATCCTGATCATTAACAATCGCAAGTCCACGGTCCAAGCAATTCTATAACCCTAGGCAAGGACGCTTAACCTAGAATTAGCATAGAGAACAAGGATATTAGGAAATCAAGTCATGCAATCAAGCTACGAGTCTCATGCATAATTAAACCATTGAATACTCTTCCCTAAACTAGTCCACGGTCCTAGAATAGAGTTGTTTCGAGAATAGGAAAGATGCATAGACAACAACCAATCCTAATTCAAACGATAGATCTAAGTCAATCAAACAAGTTGGCCAGACTCATAAAATCAAGCATAAATCATGGGATGAAGCACAAGAGTTTTAATATTAACCAAAGGATAGAAATCAATTACCAAAACCTCACAAGTTCCTACATCAGAGCTTCTCCCTTGAACAAACCCAAGGAGACTAGCTCTCCATAACTAAACTAAAAACCTAATTGAATTATGAATTGGAATGTGAATAAAACCAAAGGCAGACTCCTCCTTATATAGCCCAAGGAATAAGCTCCACGAGATAGATAAGGAAAGAGGCAAAAGATAGAAAAGGAAACAAGATGGAAAGATTTCGGCCCACTTCGGATTCGGCATCACCGCGGCCGCGCCGCTCCCACCGCGCCCGCGCTTTTACGACAGAGAAGAACAACTTGTCTCGGCGGCCACCGCGGTCGCGGTGGACAATCCGCGGTCACGGAATCTCGACAGAATCGCTGGTGTCACTTCGGAGGCTGTTTTGACCATCTTCCGCTTAGAATCTGACTTCGGTGTAAAAAGATGAATTGAAGCCCTCGAAGTGAGCTTTCCAATGGCAGCAGAATCAACTCAAACCGACCTCTGTAGCTCAAGATATAGCCTTTGCAAGCAAGTGGTGTCGCGCCGACAGCTCAAAACGCCTTAAAACTCTTGATTCTTGAATTCTTGTGTCTTCGGCCTTCGTATTACAATAATGCTCAAATCTAACCTAAACACTCTCAATATAGCCCTAAAATACAACAGTAAACCCATACAAAATAGGCCGAATCAAATTCCCCAATACTTAGATCTTGCTCGTCCTCGAGTAAGCTCAAACAATTATAACAAGAAAGCACATCTAAGATCTCAGGAAATATAAGGGAAGATAAAAACACTCAACTCACAACCCGAACCCAAAATATAGAGAAATCATGAGCATAAAACAATAAAGCTCAAACACACACCTCACAAAGATACATCAAACCACTCAAAGCTCCAAATCATGAAAGAGAGCAACCTAGGCTCTACCCAAATCTAA
This sequence comes from Polygonum maritimum, assembly GCA_963924305.1. Lineage (NCBI taxonomy): Eukaryota > Viridiplantae > Streptophyta > Magnoliopsida > Caryophyllales > Polygonaceae > Polygonum > Polygonum maritimum. Next base: position 13,441,447 of record OZ002736.1, on the reverse strand, counting down.
CATGTAAGCCCCAAAGTCCCCAAGCAAGAATGATCCTAAAACACTCAAATTTTTCTGCTCAATTCTGCTTAGGCGCCCTTTCGGGTTTTCACCTAACCGCTCTTTTCATTTTTCAAAAGGGTGTGCTCACAAATACTCACAACTCTCATAAACCTCTTATTACCCCAGCCTAATGCTGGTCCGGGTTACCTGCTTATTACCTGAGCCGCCCTTTCGGGTTTTCGACTCATCCCAGGATTTATATGCCTTTTTTCAATTTTTATGGCTTTTACTATCTTTTTTTCTATTTCTTTCTTTCTTTGTTATGCAAAAAGTATGGTGCAAGTGCTCCATGAAAAGAAGAAAATCAAAAACCTGAAGCAAATCTCTAACTAAGCTAATCTACGATAAGCGAATGCGAGTACTCCCTCCCCCATACTTAAATCCTTCATTGTCCTCAATGAAGCAAAGAGAAAGGATAGAAGCAAGGAAGAAGGTATATCAGAAGACTCACAAACGAATGAAGAGAGATGGAATGGAAGAACTCTTCAAAGGTGGTAGAATGGAACTCCGTATTCCCAATCCGCTGGCTAACCGCGGGCGCGTTGAGAGTGGCGCGGGCGCGGAATCATGACAGAGAGCAGAAGTTGTGGGCTAGCGTACCACCGCGGTCGCGGGTGATCAGGCCGCGGTCGCGGTACTCATGTAGGGACGAGTTCTTGACTTCGTCTCGAACAATGTGATGTGTGAACAATCGTCGTATCTTGGCTCGTCTCTTGAAAGATGAACAAATACTTGAACTCGAGCCGTGGAGAAGAGAACACTCAGGGGAACAAAGCTCCCCCATACTTAGGCTTTCACACATAGCTAAAAGAATGGAATTACAAAGGTGGATGGAAAGAAATAAATAGAAGGTGGTGGAAAGGGATAGATGGAAAGATAGAATGACGGTAAAGATAGAAAGATGGAAAGATAGATGGATGGTAAAGATAAATGGAAGGTAGAAGATAGAATGGGACCAAGTAGTCCTCTTTTTTTTTTCTTTTTTATTTCTTTTTTTTTCTTTTTTTTTCCTTTTTTTTTCTTTTTTTTTCTTTTTTTTTTCTTTTGTTTTCGAGACCAACTACATCACCACCGCGGGCGCGGTTTGTGGACCGCGACCGCGGTGTCTAGTACCTGTACGTCGGGAGTTTCTGTATTCGAAACGCGACCGCGGTTGCGTACCCGCGGGCGCGGTTCAAGCACAGAACGTTCTTTCGAACCTAGTACCTGCATGTTAGCCCGATTTTTTTTTTACTTAGTCAATAAAAATATTAATACTAGAAAGAAACCAAAGTTCCCCGGCAACGGCGCCAAAATTTGACTCGGCTAAAGTCGTCGTGCCAAGATCAAAGATAAATAACCCAAACTACAAACTAAGTATACTAAGCAAGTAAGGGGTCGAACCCAAGAGAACTAACGGCTTCTAGTATTAATAGATCTATCAACTAAAGATATGGGGGGAAATCAAAGAGATATCTAAACTAACCTAGGAAACAAATAACAAACAAATAGATAAATAGATAAGAGGTAGGTTCATTCAAAAGATCCACTCTTTAATAATCATTCGATCATAGATTCATCCATTGATTTCATTCACACCTAAGGTTAATTCCTATCCTGATCATTAACAATCGCAAGTCCACGGTCCAAGCAATTCTATAACCCTAGGCAAGGACGCTTAACCTAGAATTAGCATAGAGAACAAGGATATTAGGAAATCAAGTCATGCAATCAAGCTACGAGTCTCATGCATAATTAAACCATTGAATACTCTTCCCTAAACTAGTCCAGGGTCCTAGAATAGAGTTGTTTCGAGAATAGGAAAGATGCATAGACAACAACCAATCCTAATTCAAACGATAGATCTAAGTCAATCAAACAAGTTGGCCAGACTCATAAAATCAAGCATAAATCATGGGATAAAGCACAAGAGTATTAATATTAACCAAAGGATAGAAATCAATTACCAAAACCACACAAGTTCCTACATCAGAGCTTCTCCCTTGAACAAACCCAAGGAGACTAGCTCTCCATAACTAAACTAAAAACCTAATTGAATTATGAATTGGAATGTGAATAAAACCTAAGGCAGACTCCTCCTTATATAGCCCAAGGAATAAGCTCCACGAGATAGATAAGGAAAGAGGCAAAAGATAGAAAAGGAAACAAGATAGAAAGATTTCGGCCCGCTTCGGATTCGGCATCACCGCGGCCGCGCCGCTCCCACCGCGCCCGCGCTTTTACGACAGAGAAGAACAATTTGTCTCGGCGGCCACCGCGGTCGCGGTGGACAATCCGCGGTCGCGGAATCTCGACAGAATCGCTGGTGTCACTTCGGAGGCTGTTTTGACCATCTTCGGCTTGGAATCTGACTTCGGTGTAAAATGATGAATTGAAGCCCTCGAAGTTAGCTTTCCAATGGCACCAGAATCAACTCAAACCGACCTCTGTAGCTCAAGATATAGCCTTTGCAAGCAAGTGGTGTCGCGACGACAGCTCAAAACGCCTTAAAACTCTTGATTCTTGAATTCTTGTGTCTTCGGCCTTCGTATTACAATAATGCTCAAATCTAACCTAAACAATCTCAATATAGCCCTAAAATACAACAGTAAACCCATACAAAATAGGCCGAATCAGTTTGCTACTTTGGAACGCCATTCAATTTCTCTATTTGTCTTGAAAAGAGTATCCCTGATCACCCAACCCGCATTATAAGCCGAAATGATGGGAACTCTAAGCTTACCCTAGCCGAGAACTCTACAAAAGCGTCCTATGAGCTTCATATTTTCTTTTACAGGACGTGCTTGCTTTGTTCTCAATTGGTTCGCAAGGTGATCACAGGGACGGTTAAAATTGGTTATTGGTTTGCTTGAGGAGGAAAATTTTTACTAAGTTTATGAGGACGCTCAGTGCTTGTCAGAGAGGACGCTAGTTCAGTTTTGAGAAGAAGTTGAAGAGTCAGAATTTTTGAACTTTTGAAAGTTTGAACAGTGACCGTTGTAATTGCTCAAATCTTAAGGGGGAAGTTATGCCACGTGTTGCACAGGAAATCAGTGTTAATTACAGTTGTGCCACCGCTTCCTCTATATAATGCTGCAACAGTCGCTCTCAGAATTTATTATTCTCAACCACTTCCCTGCTCTCAGAATTTGCTCTCAAAGACAGTGGAACGCTGCCGGATATTCTGCCGGCGGGAAGAGAAGAAAATTGGTGAAGACCCACACCATTGAGAAGCCCAAACCCATTGCTCTTAACGAATCACTCGTGGACTTCATCAATAAGAAGCCCAAAACTCTTTACATGTTGATAAGGGAACGCATGGACCGTCCAGAAGTCAAGCAGGATGCCTAAAAGACGAGGAATTACGAGAAGTTCATTGAACGCTTCGTCATCCACGGCCTGCACAAAACCAACTATCATGATCTGCCTGGCCGGATGGAGGACGTGCTATTCTTCCAACAGTTTCGAGGTGAGAATCTTGGTCCTTTACTTGACCTTATCCCAGACCTCCATAACCAAGTTCTCCCAGACATCCCTATGTACCAAGGGACTCTCCCGCTTACCAAATGTTAAAACACCGTTTGGCGAGTCCCTCTCCCCCACCTCCTTAAATTCCCACCGTCACAACAAAGAAACTTCTAAAGCGTCCAGCCCCATCGTCCCCTCTCTCAAAAACTTCTAAACCCTTCTCCTCCTCAAAACCCATCGAAATAGATGACAAGTTTCCACCCTACATAAAGGAGGGACGCTCCAAGAAGACCCATGACCCTCGGCCCCTTAAAAAGGCCAAGTCCTCAAGCGTCCCCCTTACCAAAAGCTCCACAAAAGGCCTAGCACCACAAAAGGCCCCTCCAATCTTTCCAAGCAATCCACTCCTCAACCTCTCCAAATCGTCCAACTCCCTACTCCTCCTTCGTCCCCCAAACCTTCCAAAGCCAACGCTCTTATTCCCTTCCAACCCAATCCTCATTCCTCACCCCTAAATTTTGCAAACTTCCCATCTGCCCCTGCCCACATCTCACCTCCCAAGGACCCCGAGACTCCCAGGTCCCGCCGTCCTTCATTTGAAAGTGGACCAGAGGACGTCAAGAAACGTCCAGCACTTGAGCATACTTTCAAACGCTGCAAAGCCGGTGAATCGCCCAAAGTGCTATAGGTCCAGGCAACTACAGAGCCGGAGCACATCTCCACCTCAAGTTCCTCCTCAAGCTCTTCTTCATAGAGCAAACAAGGAACGCCCACCGGTGAGTCCTCTCCCTTCGTTGATATAACTGGGGACTCTAACGACGAGGCTGAAGGTGTCGAGAATGCCCCTGCTTCAAAAGAGGCAGAAATTGTTGAAGTAGTTGAGGACGCTGGTGAGCACCAAGTCGCTCCAGGGAACGCTGAGCTTAGTCTGGACGATGGGCTTGAGCGTGATGCACATGAAATCCCACCATATGACCAATCCCTCCCAATCCTCAATCCAACCCAAGCTCCACAAGAAAACCCCTCCCCCTCAATCCAAACAGAATCCCATCAAGTCCCTGCGGACGCTGAGCCTGCTACTGACCAACAAACAGAGGTCCAGGACGCAGCAGAACCGTCCCAAGGCAGAACCTCCTCAGGAACCGAACAGGCCGCACCTGGTGGCAATGCAGAAAATGACCAAGGCACTGAGGACGCCTCTGCTGAAAAGGATGATGAAAAAGAATCTGGGGACGCCGATGATGAGGAAGAAAGCTCTGATGATGAGGACTCCGAGTCCCCAAAAGGCAAAAGGAAGCGCAAGGACGATGGAGCCCCTGTCAACGTTCTAGGACCTCTGGTCTATTCCGAAGAGTGGCTCGCGTCCTTCCGAAAAGACAAAGAAGTCCAGGAATTCCTTGAGCTTCTGAGGTTTCAAGGCTGGTTAACCGTTGGACCTGCTCCTATAGAGGTCGATAAAGAACAGGTCCACGCGTTCTTCAAAAGTCTTCGCTACAAGCCCAAGGACGGCTCTCTGCACTTCAAAATCAAGGACGAGAAAGCCTCCGTAAATGAACGCCAAGTTCGTTCCTTCTTGGGTCTGAGCACTCAAAAGTCTACTGCAAATGCGCTAAGCTCCGTCCCAGAGAACGGCTTTGAGATGACAAAAGATGATGAAATTGCTATGATTGAGAGAGTCTTCCAGGGCAAGCGACCTTATGGGACGGACAGAGTTGCTCATGTCTTGAGCAAAGTTGGCGCAATTGCACATTATTTCATCTGTCGCGCAGTCCTTCCTTGACAAGAAAAGCGATCCGTAGTCCAAACTCATGACATTATTCTGATCGACGCCTTTCTTGATCGCCGCCCCATCAATCTTGCCAAAATTGCAATGCAACATATGGCTAAGTGTGGGAGGAAGCGACATGCTTTGCCGTACCCCGGGCTAGTTAAGCTGATCCTTCAGTCCCAGAACGCCTATGATGAAAGTGCTCCCACTGAAGAGCTAGGACTGAAATGGAATGCAAAGAAGGGACTGGTAGAAATAAGACATAATGAGGAGCTGCCTTCCATTCTCAAGCAGTTAGAGGCTGAAGCTGAGGAAGCTAGGAAGAAAGCAGAGCAAGAACGCCTAGCCGCTGAAGCTGAAGAAGAACGTCTTGCCTCTATGCATCAAGAGCCCGTTCACGAAGAAGAGCCCCCAGTTAACTTTGCAGCTCTTGATCAACTGATGAGGGCATCTTCTCCTCCTTCCTTGCCGCATCTGGACGCTCCCTCTTCTAGCTCTGGTCCTGCGCCTCGTCCTGCCCCAGCCAATCTTACACAGCATCGCCCTACAGAACTTATGGGTGTTATTATGGACAATCAGTGCCTAATCTTCTCTGCTCTCAAGGACTTGTCTTCGGCCTTCACCAAGTCCGCAGAACTTCATGAACAGCTTCTAAAGTTTTATCAAGACCAACGTCGTCCTCAATGATCGCCTCCCTCAACCCCTTTAATCCCTTGTTCTTTTGCCTTTGCTTCTTTTATTTGAAAACACTTGATCTTTTTTATCGTTGGTCTGTAATGACATTGATTCTATTTCCTTTGAATGGCTATTTCACTGTTTGCTTGCTTATGTTTGTTTAAGCGTTCCAATGCTTATAGTTGTGTGTTTGTGCTAACGTCCTTATCACTTGTAATCCTTTTCGATGATGCCAAAAGGGGGAAGTGTAGTTTTGCAAAGATGCGCTATAAAATAGTTATCTAGAATAAGCAAGTGTTAAGGGGGAACTATTAAGTGAAAGGTCTAAGAAACGCCATGCTAAAATAAACAAGAGGACGTCTAGAAAGTTCTAGGACGCTTTTCTCTCCTTAAAATCCAAATGTTAGAGAATCAAAAAAATGAAAACTTGTGCTTACTGAAATTTCTCTAAGTGTTAGAGGACGCTTCTAAGTTTTCATGCATGCTAAGTTCCAATGCCAAAACTATTTTGCTGAAGAGTTTGTCATCATCAAAAAGGGGGAAATTGTTGGGACGCTATCAAGGACGCCTGCGTACTTGATAGTGTGCTCACACAAACCGTCCCTTAGTTTTGATATGATAAACTCACTTTAAATCTAATAAATTTGCCCAAGTGTTCAGGAACGCCAGTGACAAAAAGACAACAAGTGTGTGAAGCGTTCCCTAGGCTTAGGGACGGTAGCTAACAGGAAGTAAGGACCAGCAAGAGACTACTTGAGCAAGGACGGAGTCCCAAATCAAGTAGGAATGCAAAGCCAAGCGTCCTTACTCTCTAGCCGACAGGATGACATCACTCGACAACATTTGATCATCCAAGGACACGTGGAGACCGATCCTGTAGCGGAGTCCAACACTACGTGGCGGACGATCCTGTTGCAGAGTTCATCAACACGTGGCGGCCGATCTTGTAGCGGAGTTCATCACACACTGCTGGATACAGGAAGCTTCCTCATCACCGCCATCATACGTGGAGGAAGATCCTGTAGCCACGTCCACCAAGGGTATGATCGTCCCAGGAGAATGACACCCTTCCCCAAGTCCTATAAATACCCCAAGGCATTTATTGTGACGTTAACGCTTTCAGAGAATATTCAGAGAGAATCAGAGGAAAGCGGCTCACTCAAGAACACGAAGAACTAGCTCAAGAACTCAAGAACAGTGCTAATACTTGTGCTAGATCGAGTGAGAATTGTAACCCAAACCACAAAACTGTTTGTATTCGGAAAAACCAAAAAAGAGAAAGAGAGTCCTACGAAGTACTGTAGGACGTAGGGATAGAATCCTTTATAGGGTTGAACTCGCTTAAGTTGTAGGCTTAGAGGAGTCCTTTACTAGTGGACTTAGGAAGAAAAGCTAAGTGCCAGAGAACTGTAAAGACTCGCCAGTACAACTGTAAGGACGTTCAATATAAAGGAAAAGCTATTCAAAAATCATCCAAGGAGGTAGAGGTTTACACTCAAGGACTACTTGGTCTTGAGTGGTTCCTCTATAATTCACTGTGTTCATTATTTTCCTGTTTAGTACTTTATTCTGCTGCATTACTTAAGGACGCCCCTACTCCTCGTAGGGACGCCTGACCAAAGGACGCCTTTACCAAAGTAAAGGACGTCCCTCAGTTACTAACGATCCAACAAATAGGACGAGATGTGTCAAATCGGAATACAAAGGTATTGGATTATTCTCCCGGGAAATCAACTTAATCAAGTTATTTCCAACGAACATATCTGCCTTTATTGAAAGAAAAAGATGCGTTTAAATAGACAACCTAGAAGCCAAAATTCTATCTCTAACAAGATCCTAAGATAAAATTTTGCTTGGAAAAGAAGCTAACAAACTAACAAATTAACTAGTTATAAATAACAAACTAACAAATTAACTATGTAAAAAGGAAACAACTAAAAAACTAAATCTTTTCAAGAGATGGGAGCTTGCGCTCCAAAGCAAGGGACGGGCTGCCCTTGATGAGGTCGGGCTGTCCATGCGTGTCCCATGTGTGTATGGGGCGTGTGCCGTTCTTCCTTGGGCCGCAAGTAGAGGCTCATGCCTGGGGCATCTTGGCACGTCTTCGGGCAAGGTGGGATGATCCATACTTAAAAAAATCTAGAAAAATAAAAGGCAAGTGCCTAAAATAGCAAATATGTCTAAATCTAGAAATAACTCAAAGGATAGGCATGCCCCAAATATCAATTTGGGTCATGAGAGATGAGGGTGGTCCATTATGTCCCATGTGACTCGAGCATAGGTGGAATGCGTGCCAAAAGGACTCTCGTGGCTTTTCTTAGCTTCTTAGCTCGATCTCTAGTGATTGGTCCATCGAAGGGGACTCAGGATAGGTCCTTGATCTCTTGCGGAGTCATTGGTCTTGGTCTGCATCATATCTGTTATGTGAAAATAACTTGATTTCTAGGATCATGGACTAGGTTTGAGAGAGAATTTTTTCTTACAATTGATTCATAGCTTAATTGTTTGATTTGATGTCTTGCATATTCCTGTTTGTATTGCTAATTCTATGTTAGGCGTTATTGCCTAGTTGTAAATATTGTTTGGACCGTGGACATGTGATTCATTATAATCAGAATTGGAATTAAACAGGGAAAAGATAAGAAACTAATTGAATAACCTTCGCTTTCCTCTATTGATTGAGCTAAAAGTCTTTGCTTTGTTTGTTTGCTTGCCAAACTCTCTAAACCCTTGTATGTTTTCTCTACTGATTTAAATGATTTCTAAAAGCACCCGATTCCTTTGGGATTCAAACCCTTACTTGCATGCTGATGTCTCTCAAATTGGTGGTGTTTTAGAGGTTATTTTCCCTTGTAAATATGTGTCTTTTCTTCCTTTTCTTGTGTGTTTTGCCCCTTTTTAGCTTGGATTCCGATTTTCAATGAGAATCGGAGACTATGCGATTTTTGTGTATTTTGTAGATGTTTTTGGCATGATTCGAGGACATTTTGAAGGAGACCCGAAGAAGGAGTAGGACACGAGTCAAGAAGCGGAAGAGCGAAGCAATTCATGAAGAGAAGCAAGAGAAGAACCAAGAAGAAGAGGTGGCTAGAGACCAGGACCGAGTTCCAGGACACCTCGGGCCCGAGATCGAGTTTTGAACCTCGGACCGACGTGCCAGCACATCGGGCCCGACTTCCCTCCGTGTCGGTCGAAAGAGGATTGGGCACCAAGGCAAAATAATGTGATCTACCGCTTTTGCCCCTCTTCCATTTTGGGTGTTCTTAAGCTTCTAATTAGAGAGAGGAAAGGGGAGGGAACATACACAACACTAATCACCTCTCAAAGGCTCAAGAAGAGTTGGAGAGCAAGGAGAAAGGAGAGGAGAGTGAGAGGAAGAGAAATCGGTGGAGAAGAGGAGAGAATTAGGGATTGTTAGTAAAGTTTGGATTTGTTTTGCTTTGCTATTGTAGATTTGGATTGGTACTTGTGGATTTCCTTTGCATTGAATGAGATTTGGATTTGGTTTGAGTTTGATGATTGAGATTGATTTGCTTTGTGATTTGATTGCTTTTTACTCTAGCCATATGGAGTAAATTCCATTGATCTTGGGCTATGGGGGAAACCTCTAGCTAGGTTGGGTTTGAACCCCCAATTCCATAGCCTTGAGTGATTGATCTAGGAACCCACTCTACATAGAATTTGCCCCCCATATTCATAGATTGCTCAATGGTCTAATTAAATGCATTATCACAATGCTCAAGAAATTGAAAAGAAATTTTATTTCAACATTCCTTCATTCTTCAAAGGGAAATTTTGCTTTCAGGAATGTGATATTGTTGGTGAACAAGAAATCATGACATGATCTTATAAAATATCCAACCGTTATTTTATGAAATTATGTCACTCTCTATTTCACCAGTTTAAATCTCATGTAGAATACGAATATAGGACAAACAAAAGTGCATTGTAAAACATCAAAAGCTCATTGTTAAGCATTAAAAGTGCAATCTTAAATGGCACGGTTAGGATGCATCGTAAAACATAAAAATGTAGGGTAAAAAGTACATCCAAATTAAATGTACCCCTTTTACTTTATGATATACTTTTAATCTAAATCATAGGATAAAATACATCTAACAGACAATAATACGGCTCATATACACATAACTTTTTTGTTGGACACGATCTAAACTCTTTTATTTATACATGGTAACTAGTTTAACCCCCGTACCATGTACGGACAATGTGATTATAAAACCGATTTAGGCTGTGTTCGGTTCAATAAGCAATTGCCGATGCTGATCGATTGCTGATGCTGATCGATTGCAGACGCTGATATAAAATGTTGATATCATTACTGAAATTAAAAGCTGATATTTGAGATAAACAATAGGGTGTTTGGTTAGACGGTTTGCTGATATTATATACGTAGAATGTGTTTTGACAAAATTACCTTTAAAACAATTTAAAAAACAATTAAAAAATAAAACCCTTCTTAAAGAGTTCCATCCCGCCCTTCAGACTTCTTCATGGGATCCCGCCGGCGCTGGTGGACCTTGAGGAAGAGCTTCACCCCGTAACCGTCAACGAGCTCTTTGGACGCAGGCTCTCCGTCTCCGATCTCGTCAGAGGCCAAGGTCTCCGGAGCTAAGAGCCCTTGGATCTCTTGAAACTCCAGTTCCGATCTCGTTGAAGCTCTGAAGCTACAGGGAGCTTTTCTTCATCCTCGTGAGCCCTGATTTCGAGGCGCCCACCAAGAAGATAAGAGCCGCCCTTCCGGCCGAGATCGGGATGAACAGCCAGGCTGGGCTCTGGTAGCGACCGTGCTCCTCGGTGACGTCGAGGGAAGTTGCCGGGGGGTTGTTGGGTTATCAGGGAAGTCGCCAGCGAGCGAGGCGAGGACCATATCTGGATCTGGGAAGATGACTGCGGCGGCGTCGGGGTGGAGCTAGTGAGAGAGGGAGAGAGAGGGAGAGAGAGAGAGAGAGAGAGAGAGAGAGAGAGAGAGAGAGAGAGAGAGAGAGAGAGAGAGAGAGAGAGAGAGAGGTGAGAAGGAATGTCGAGGGCCGGCGTGGTGGTTGCACGTGCTCGTCGTCGGAGTGGCCGTGGGGACTAGAGGCTGGGTCTGTGGGTTGGGGAAGGAGGAAGACAACGCAGAGGTGGGAGGGAGAAGGGTATGGGGAAAGGGTATTTAGGGGTATTTGAAATATAAGCAATGCTTATAAAATCGTGCTTATCTTCATAAGCATCCCTGGTGTTGATTATTTTTTTTGTGTTTATAAGCAATAGTGTGCTTATAAGCTTGTAAAAATTTTTTGTGCCAAACAGGTCACCCATTGCTTATTTTCCACTTATAAGCACTAGAGTGCTTATAAGCTCTTAAAAATTGTTGAACCGAACGCACCCTTAATATAGATATGTTTCATGAACTTCTTCGATAAGAAATAATATAGGTATATTGTTAAATAGAAACTAATCTTTTAGATATAGATATAGATATGGCTTTAAAAATTATTACATGATTTTATCTTCAATGGTTGTTTGAAAAGATAAGAAGTCTAAATTTAATAGATAGGAATTTATGAAATATCAATATAGTCTAATTATTAGTTTTAAGAATTTTATTTAAAAATTATAAAAAATTTCCAAACAAATAATCTCATAGTTGTATTTTTCGATTTTATCTTAATCTTTATAATTTTGAAATAAAATTCGGATTTTAAGAAATAAATAATTAGAATATCTTTATTTCCTAGTTTCCTACCTACTAAATTTAAATTTCCTATTGTGATTAGTATTTTTACCAATGATGGTAAATGAACTCATAATATAAATAAGTTGGATATGTTCAAAAAATACTTTATGATAAATATCACGTATTACAACTAATTCTTGGTATGAGATAATTTATAATTTTCGGGATAATTCATAATTTTTGATTACTTTTAAACATTTTTTACGAGATAAGATCATATGAGATTCTAATTACCTTATTTTTATAAAGAAGGACCCAGCTGATTATTTTATTATAGGAATGACACGTGGTGCAATTTTTTGTGAAAACATTGTCTCCGCTTTATACTATAGGTACTACAGATGTATTTTGACATTATTTTGGCAGATTATAAGCCTCTCTTTTAGTATTAGCTGTACGGTGGAGATTTGAACAGACCATTTACAACATTATTAGGCCGGCTTATACCCATCTTGCTGATTAACTGGGCCATTTTGGCAATCCATTGTTATTCGGGCCGATGTCATACCCAACAACAATAACATCGTCTCGAGTCTCGACCACCGACGTCATTGCTGCTGTCATTGGATTAACGAAAAAGAATTTGAATTTTTTTTTTTTGAGCACAAGAATTTGAATTTTGATGTTACATATAATAAGAGATCATATTTTCTTTTATTTTGGTCAATATAATAAGAGATCATATTAGTAGTTGGGTTATTGGTATATGGAACCTAATAACCTAAGAGTTAGTATCATGCAGGAAAGAATCCAATAACATCTCGTGATTTGGAGTATGTTTATTTTACTAATTTAGGGTTAGTCTCAAAACTCCAAACTAAAAAATACATGTGCAACCTCGTTTCCCCCAAAATAAAATATCGGGTGATTATAAGTAAATATTTCCATCAGTTTAGTCCAAATCTTGTGGGTTTGCAGAAACTGCAGCTTGTTTGTTTGTACCCATTCCCATCCCATTAATGGAAACCTAAGTAAGGAATCTAAGAAGGTTGGAATCAAATTAATCAAAGATGTATATTATTTGACTAAGCCGAATGTGATTTTTTTTTTTCTTATTTAAAAATGGGAAATTCCAATGTTTTAAGATAGGAGTTGTGTTATTCAACCAAAAAAAATGATAGGAGTTGTGTTATCTGCACAAGTAAGTAGCTAGTATCAAATGTCCAGGTCCCAGCCTGCCGGTAATCCTTGTGAATTGAGTTCATGGAGTTATTTGGCTTTTTGGTATTTTTGGCAGTCAGAAACCACCATTTTAAGAGCGCAACATTATACCTGGAAACATCAATATCTTTAAAACCCTAACTAAATTAATTAATTAATTAATATCAGACAAAATCATAAATTTTGCTCAGCCAAGCATCTAGAAATTCATATTGACATAATTTTACTGATAACCACTAAACATTTCATCTTGTTTTAACCATGAACCAGTACTCATGAAATGGGTCCCCCATAGGTAAGAAGTACTATCATATGGGCAAAATACATACGGGCCCCGTACTTATACAAAATGTGCAAATGGACTGATAACCAGTAAACATTTCATCTTGTTTTAACCATGAACCAGTACTCATGAAATGGGTCCCCCATAGGTAAGAAGTACTATCATATGGGCAAAATACATACGGGCCCCGTACTTATACAAAATGTGCAAATAGGCCCCCATACTTGTTTTTGTTCTATTGAGCCCCTGTACCTATCCAATTTTGTTCTATTGAGCACTTGTGTTCTAATTAGTGTTCGCGTGCATTTTACACCCTCTGTTTAATTGTCATGTAATGACCATGTAATACGATTTTTGCCATGTAATGTCCACGTAATGCAAATTCAAGCCACGTAACACTGTGTAATGCCATGAAACACCGTAAAACACCACAATCAATTTTGTTTTAACTTTTTGTTTACGGTGTTTCGTGGCATAACAGAGTGTTATGTGGCTTGAATTTGCATTACGTGAACATTGAATGGCAAAAATCATGTTACGTGGTCATTACATGGCAATTAAACAGAGCACGTAAAATGCATGCGGACACTAATTGGACACAAGTACTCAATAGAACAAAATTGGATAGGTACAGGAGCTCAATAGAACAAAAAGAAGTACGGGGGCCCGTTTGCACATTTTGTACAAGTACGAGGGCCTCCGTATGTATTTTGCCGTATGTATTTTGCCCTATCATATATGTGATGGAAGATACAAGTTTTTGTTATCATGCGGCAGCAAAATAAGAACTTTTTATCAAACTTGAAAATGAAGAAGCATTAAAGTGTGCGATTAGTTATTGCAACTTTTCAAAAAGCGGTGACATTGTTTTTTCTTTACAAGTTTTGGGTCACTGTTCGTTCTTTTTTTTTTTAATAGACGTGACGGACTAGAAGAACATGTTTGAAGGCATCTATCTCTCTCTAGTGTTTTATGTGGGTTGCATATTTCCGTTCTTATAAAAAAAGGGATGACGTGTGCAACTACAGCGATCACCAATTCACCACAGATTTTGGGCATCCGCTTTGATCAGCAGGTAGGAAAGTAATACAGTCACATTCAAACATACAATGAACGACAAGATCAGAATCAAATCCAACGAAGCCATAATAGATTCCCATAACCAAATGTAGTTGAATTGAGAAGAGCTTTGGCGACCGCTAAAGCATGCACATGGCTAGCAATACCAACAACCATTTTATAGATTCAAATCACAAATTCACAGTTGACAATTGGCTTGCAAAATTCATAATCCATTTCAGTAGTGGAACTGATCGAGAACAAAGCTAAATGATTAAGCACAACCATAGGAAAGAATTTGTAAAACAGACATCACAAACTGATTGAATTAAAACACTAGCAAAGCAATAATGAAGAAGGGGTGGGGCGGGGCGGCCGTCTTCTTACTCCCATAAGAAGGAAACGGTTTGCTGAGGTCCGCTCGCAGAGCAAGATCCGTCGGAGGCAGCTTGGAAAACATGCTGACAGTGATGAAGGCTGGTGGTGAGTTCAGAGCTGGACATGTTGTGTCCAATGGCGCCACTGTTGTTGTTGTTGTTGTTGTTGTTGTTGTTGTTGTTGTTGTAGTGATGGAGGTTGTGAACGAGGGCGTTTTGTGGGGCCGGCATTCGGGTGAGCCCGGCTGAAGGAGTCTCGGCAGAGGACAATGACAGAAGAGAGAGAGCACGGTCCATTCCTTGGCTTAATCCGCCACTGCTCATGAATTCGTTGTTTGCTGCTGATGCAGAAGATGAAGAAGATCCTTGCAGGAAAGGGAACTGTCTTCCTCTCAAGTTGCTATGATGAGGATGATGCTGAGAGCGAGGAGGAGGGGGAGGGTAGATGTCTATGCGCGAGTGGCCGCTGTACATACCTGGGCTGCTCTCGGCTTTTACGGTTCCAGCCCATGTTGAGCTTACTACTGAGCTTGCTGGGACCATTGCGGAGCTGCTGAATGCCAGAAACCTAGTTCCTGTACCCACACACATACAAAATACAGAAATGTTGGCTTCTTTCTGATTATGATATGGTAAACGTTCCTTTACATAGTCTTTAAACGCCAACTCGATCCATGAATACATCCACCTAATTGTGTTTGGTATATCCTGATATTAAATATCAAACTGGTGCCTAATTCTTGGTATATTGTTATTTTGACATCTCTCAAAAATGGTCCTGAAACTAACTTAACAGGTCCAAATTGTAATATATATTGTTTGTAGGGATGTATGAGAAGATTAAGAAAAAAAAAAGGTAGGATGAAAGTGTAAGCATGGAGACATGCCTCTGCCGCTGGAAAGGAAGTTTCCATGTTTTAAGGGCATAGAATCAGGCTGAGGCTTTCTTCGGCGTCGGTTATGACCCTCGAGACGCTTTCGACAGCTTCGCTTTCCTTCGTCGAATTCTCCTAGTGAATGGAACCTGTGAAAACAAAGTAGGCTGAGATTTTGAAGGAAATGATTCCGTACATACATACAAAGAGCAAATAAACCAATCAGCAATCTAGGGACAAAACAAAAGAAAGGGAAAATACAAGGGGCTGAGAGAATCTTAAACAAGGCTAACAAATGTTATTAAAGCTGTAACCAAATGTGGAGCAATTAAACAATTATCCAAGCTAGTGTGGTCCAAACAGAGGAATATTGGTGGTTTCATACATTCCATTGCACAAGATTCTTGAGTTTCCAACAGATAAAGATGGGAAGAGCTATTATAACCTGCTACACTGCTGGCAAAACCGCTGTTCTCGTCCGCCAATGGTGACGGTGGCCGTTTTGGAGTGGAGCTCACAGACTTTGTGGCGCCGGTGATAATCTCTGCATTTACTGAGGTCTGATTTGCACCCATCAACCAGACAGGACACAACTTGACTTACCCCACTTGGTGCCCTTGATCTCCTTGTTGACGATGAAGATTCCATTTTCAAGATTCAGCGGCAGCACACTAGTAGTTCTAGTTCAACGCCTCCTCCTCTTCTTCTCCTCCCTGATATGATGCAAAAAAGAACTGATCTTGATGAGGCCGAATTGCAAGTTTCTTGGAGGCATGTAACGAGACTAAATTTAATTAGTAAAGTAGGGAATGGATAAATCCTTGTGAGTTTTGACTGACTGTTCAGACAAAAGGCAAACGGCTCAAAGAGGTAAAGCTTCCAGAAATGCACAATTGATTAAATTAGAGAGAGGATAAATGAAATGATCACGGAGGCTGGGTTGTCTTTACTATTGGGTACAAACCCACCAACTTACTTTTAAAGCACAAACACAAATCATGGAAGAGCTTAATGATTGCATGAGAAAATTCAAACAGATTGGTTAAAACTTCAAACTAGCTCATTCAACACGGCGTTTTGCCGTTTGGTTTCACAAAGCCAAACTTGTACGGAAACAACAAACCTATCTCCTTAATTTGACAGGAAGCCTGCACTAGCTAGAACACAAAAGAAAAGCAAGATCAAACTTAATTAGCCAATAACAAAAAAATAACAAAATGGGTACCTGGGGAAAGAATATCAGAAACCAGAAAGCCTTATACTTGTTGATGTGAGAGTGGGATATCCGAGAAAACAACTCAAATAAAAAGGAAAAGGGAGGGGTTGCTTAAAGAAGAAACAACTCAAATAAGTATAACAAAATCCAGGATAAGAACGTATAAGTAGTAAGGCTTGAAAGAGCAACAGTGATGAGAGAACTCTATGAAAGAAAGAAAAGTGTAGCACAAGGAGGGCACTGATCTGAGCTTCCCAACCGTTCATTCTCTGACATGGTTACCCTCAGAAAAAGAAAGAGATGAAAAAAAAAAGGGGCTTTTATTCCAAACCCAGGTGTTAACTTAAAAGCAATAAAATATATAGCAGATCGAGAAGAGCAATTGAGGCAAACAAACTGGAAAGCTGCACTTCGGAATTCAGATAAGATAGAAGAGGAAAGAAACCTTGTGTTATGGTGGAGGAGGAGGAGGAGGACTCTCTTTCTATTTCTATTTCTATTCCTTCCTTTTTAGGCTTGCAAGCAATTTAGAAGACTTTGTATTAGTAATAGTAGTAGTAGTATTGCCGAGAAAGATGTGCATAAAAAAGTATTTAGTGAGCTCAAACAAAAGGCGAGACAAAGGAGCCTGCTTCCTTTCTAGGTTTCGCAGACAGTGAGTGAGTTCAACCACATAAAGGTCAAATTAACTAGTTAGTCCTTAACCTTTCTCATATTTTTTAAATTAGTCTTTAATATTATATTTTTCTATCATAGTCTCTAACTTATTAAATTTTGGCATCATTACTACTTTGTTAATGTCTCTATTAGAAATAGACTCAGTTGTATAACATGAATTGTACATGTTATCTAGTTGATCATTTAGCAGCGTATTATTTTCTTTATTATAAAAAAACTATTTAAAAGCTTAAAAATTGGATTTAAACTGTGTTTTAAAAATGAGTTTGCTAAAATCCCATTATCTTCAAATAAGCTAATTATTTAGTATTGACTATAAGTTTAAAAGAAAACCCCTTACCTTCACCATTTCAAGAAAAAAAAACCAAAAGATATGCAAGATTTGGTCTTAAATGTGTTTGTCAAGTCATCAATTAGATAACATGTACAGTCCATGTAATGTCATTGATAACATTATTAACGGAATCTCTAACAAATGATTAATGGTGTCAAAATTTGATATGTTAGGAATTAAGATAAATTAAATTAAAGATAAGGAACTAATTTAGAAGACGTGTAAAAAGTCGAGGACCGACGATCTAATTTAACAATAGTACTCATGTAAATGGAAAAAGTATATAAAATTGGAGTTGAGAATAAAATAAGATCAAATTGAAACATAGATAAATTTAAACACAGACAAAAAAAACGAGTGGAGGGGAGAGGGACAGAGTGTTGTTGCTTTCAACTTTTAGACTGAAAATGAAAAACAAAAATTTAAAAAGTACAAGAAAAAGGGAGGAAAAGTATGGCATGGGTTATTGACATGTTGTGTTCAGTTTTCCTTCCAAACACAGTTACACAAACACAAGGTTGTGCTGTGTTGGTCTCATCCTGGTATTTATTTATATGCTTTTCGCAATCCTACTTTCCATATCTTTATACATCAATTTATTGTTTATAATCAAAAGATCTCACCTTTCATTTCGATGCATGCATATTCAAGAGCAATGTTTGAACTTTTGAAAGATTAGTTAAACAGAATAGGCTGTGGTTTTTTTTGGTGAAAGAAAAAATAGGATGTGTGTAGTATGACGAAAACAGATATAATAATACGAGTAAAAGAAGAATTAAGAATACTTCACAACTCATTAATATATAAAGAGTCTTGACCGAAAAAAATCTATACTATATACTAGTTATAGTCCGGGCCTTGCCCGGGATTTTTCAAATAAAATTTAAAATATTAATTTACATGTGATATAAGTATTATAAATTAAATGCATAATTTATTTGAATTCGATAAGTATTATGAAAGTTGTAAAGTTTAGAATCGACTCATTGGTTACCTTTAGTGACATGAACCTATGTAGAGTAAACTTGAATTTGATGGTTTGAACCTATTTAATGACCGATACTTGTTCGAGAAACCTTTTAGATTAAAAACGTAATATCTTATTTTATATATGACCTATAGATACTATAACTTAATGTCATACTTCTACCTTTAAAATTGCATATATAAAAATATTTAAATATAAATATCACTTTATTATTAAAATAAATAAATAAACAACTTCTGTTCATCGTCAAGCTGGTTCAAAAAAGCTGGTGTCAAACGGAAGTGTAAAATCGTTGATTCTCTTCACCAATTGGACAACCTAAACTTGCAAGGAAGTCATATTAACTTGGTCAAGCTAACCTATAAAACCAACAATGTGAACATGTATTCAATCCGAACCAAACTGACTGACCCGAATTCAACTGAACCAAACTTCCAATGACTCTTTTCAATTGACATGTAAATTTCAACAACCCGGACTTGTACTCAATCCAAATTCAAACGAACAACCCGACCTTATTAATGGGTATACTATCCATATATAACATCTCAAACTTGTACTCAATTCCAACTCAAAATGATCAATCCATCAAACTGCTCTTATCAATAGGTTTATGTTTCACATTTAACAACTCAAACAAATCCGAACTCAAAATGACCAACATACGAAACCTAGCTACAAGGCTAATAACTTTATTCTCCATAGCAATAACCCAAACTTGTACTCAATCCAAACTCAAAAATTTTAAACGTACAAAACCGACCCCTAAATAGGTTTTTTCTCCACATATAACAACCCAAAATCAAAATGATCAACCCATCAAACCGATCTCATCAACAGATTATTTTCCATATATAACAACTCAAACTTGTATTCAATCCAAACTCAAAATGACAAACCTACCGAACCTACCATGTTATAGTTTTATTCTCCATAGGCAATAGACCAAACTTGTACTCAATCGAACTCAAAATTACCAGCGTACAAAATCAACCCATAAATAGGTTTGTTCTCCATATATAATAGCGCAAACGCATACTCGATTCGAACTCAAAATGACCAACCTATTAAACTGACCCTATTAATTGGTTTATTCTCCATATATAACAATCCAAACTTGTACTCAGTTCGAACTCAAAATGACCAACCTATCGAATCGACCCTATCAATAGCTTTATCCTCCATGTATAATATCACAACCTTGTACTTAATCTGAAATTAAACTGACCGACTTATCAATCCGATTAATAGTTTTATTCTTACTATAGTTATAATTTTTATAAAATTTTCAATTGTAAAATCATCTCCATGCATATTCAATATTTCATATTATTATGATAAGTATGCATATTTAGAATTAAGAAATTATGAAATATTTTGTGCAATGAAATATTTGCATATTTAGTATTATATAATTTAAGAAATATTTTGTGTAATTAAATATTTCCATGTAAAAAATATTAACTCAATTTGTAAATAAATTTAATGGATCAATATTGTTCATATGGATTGGTTAGTGAACGGGTCAAGTCGGGTTAGGTCATGACATGTTCGCCAAAACATGATGATTATTTACTCGATAATCTTTTATACTAAATAAATTTATTTTTAAAACCCAAAACATTATGAAATGAAAAATGTGTGACACCAAAAGATGAAAAAAAAAAATAATTTCAAATAATATTATAATACCAAACATGAAACAAACCTCCAACATATGTTAAATAGAGATGATTCACTCCAATAACGTACAATATAAAAATATGTGAGGTTGTTGGTACAATGGTACGTAATAGAGCGCATACGGACCTGATTCACATGTATATTTAATCTAATTTATTTAGAAAATTAAGATAGAATTTTTTTTTTGGTCAAAATCAAGATAGAACCTATTAGTAAGTTGTAATTTATTAAATCTATTAAAGATAACTTGACAGAAATTAGCATAAAAGGCGGTTATTAAAATTAGGGTGATTGATTTATAAAGTCTGAATGACAAAACTGCCCTTAACTGCTTCAGGTTTAGAAGTATACTAGCAAATGACCCGCACCTTGTACGGGGCCACGAGGGTGTTATTTATTTATTTATTACTTTGCATATGAATTTACTATAATAATTATAAATATCATCATATTGTGAATAAAACTATTAAATTTAAACAATGACTACTTTGTTTTTAATGTGATGCTTATCTTTTGGATTATAAAATAACATAATTATTGTACATCATATTTATATAAAAAAATACATTTCATTTATATATTAATCTTGTATACAAACATAGACATATGATTAAATGATCGAGGAAGATAAGATACATTATCAAATTTTATTAAAAATTGATAAAAATCTTTTGGCATTTAAAATAAATCACATAAACTAAATTATATAAATAAATTAATAATTTTAAATAAAAATTCGAATCAATATAGTATTATATGCATAAATATAGTGGTAGAATTTGCCACCATTGATGATGTTTGAAAAACCTGATGATAAAATTGCGAAAAATAAATTATAATTAATATACTATTTAATTAAATTGGTAAAAATTATAAGATTATGATATATTTATTAACTAATTGAGTATAATCATAAGATTGAGATTGATATATTAAGATATAATTATCAATTAAAGAATGATCAAAATCTAAGATAAAATGAATATATTAATTAAATATGTATAAGATTAAGATTACATTATGATAAAATTAATATTTAGAAGATAATTTTTTTTAGAAAGGGGTGATGTGACGGAATTTGCTTCCACTGTAGCATATAGTTATGATTATGATCATAGATATAGTAATAAATAATCTCAAATAAATAATAAAAAACTTAAAATAATGATAATATGCTGCGTATATACATGCTTTTGGATTAAATAAAATAATGATGATATGGTACGTACATACTTTTGGATCACGTTATAAGTAATCAAAAATTTACATATACATTATTTTGCAATAATATAACCGGTCCAACTTACTCTTCAATGTATATAGAGGATAAAAGATAAAGTTTCCAAATAAGGAGTAGAAAGATAAATTTTCCAATTTAAGAGATAACAAATTAAAGATAAATTTTTTCCAAATATGGAGTAGAAAGACAAATTTTCCAATTTAATAGATAACAAAAGAATTCATATAAAATATATTATTTTAATAAAAGAGGTGATGTGGCGCAATATGGTGGCGGAATTTGCTTCCGCTTTAGTATATAGTAATAGATATTGATTAAAGCCGGAGAATTTCGAGCCTCCACGTTAATTCTGACCCCACTTGATTAACAACTTTATATGTTTCACTTTTCCTAATTATCTAATCTTTAACTTTATCTTTTTCTTACCCATCAAACATCTATCTTTGAAGGTATATTATTTATCTTTAAAATTTCTTTAATTATCTAAACTTTAATTTTATCCTTTTTCTTATTCATCTAATATCTATTTTTGAAACAATATTATCTATCTTTAAAATTTTCTTCTATAAAAGATACATATTAATTAACTTAACTTTTCAATTCCCATTTTAATCTAATTATATATAAGAATTAATATATAGTATAGATTATAGTAGATACACAAATTAACGAAAAAAATGATCATTACCCGTACATGGTACGGGTCTTCAGCTAGTTAATATATAAAGAGTTTGCACCAAATTAACATAGGTGTCTAACTCAAACTCATTTAGTTTTGAAGTTGTCTGGTCCTCACTCACATCTCACTAGAAGACATTAGAATGTAGAGGAGATCTTACATCTTGTGGTCCACTTTGAAGCTCCTTCATTATTGTTGCCAGTCTAGTATAGTAGAGAAGACAAATTGGCCATTATTGATGTTACAATATAAAAGTAATCTCTTGGGTCACCACCGTCTCGTTGTACATTAGTTATAAACTGGAATCTCAAGAGTTTACATGATGGTTGGTCAAATTATGATTATATACTAAAAATTTATTAAAAAGGGTAAAAGTACATGAAAGTATATTCATGAGTACGGTTCGGCTCGAACCAATGGACCGAACCTGAACAAGACTTCATAGGTGGTTCCGGTCATCCCCTAATTCAGGTTCAGGTTCGAGGTTTCCAGTCGGTTTCAAATTAGAATCGAACCGGCCAAACCATCGGTTCCTAGATTTTTTTTGAAAAAAATAATGGTTACATAACCACGATCGCGGCATGAGGACCGCGTTCACGGTTTTATTCCATAGAGGTATGGAAGGTTTAGACATTCCGAACTTTTCGAGACCGCTATGGCTATGAAGACAAAGTGGTTGATCAATTATAGGTTAATTCCTAATATCTATCTCGTTTAGTGCTCTAAAAATTCCTTCTAAGCCCCACCTAGGCCCCTAGATAGATATTGGGAATCAACCTATAAATTCTTTTAACCTGTCTAGGCGGTACCTAAGTGTCCGTGTAGGCCGCCTAAACAACTGTTTAAGCCCTCTAGTTGCTAGGCGGTCCCTCTCCACCTAGACGCCGGCTAGTGTTTTTTAGAACATTGATCTTGTTACTTGTGTTTTTTTTATCCTATATGTAAAATATATGGTTTGCAAAAGTTAATAACTCTTTACTATGAATATAATTGGAATTAATGTTTCCAAATTAATTGCTCGTGTTGGATCACGTGCATAATAGATATGATTGTAGAAGGGGTGATCTTCGCCTAGCTTACCTCCATCTTCTTCCTCCTTGTTCCATGGTTTAAGTCCTTCATTCCTAAATTCGACTTTGAATTTAGTCCACGATCTTATAAAACAACCAAGATACACGAGCTCATATATGAAGTTCGATACTTATCTAACCATTAGATTGGAGTTTTTGGATAAATTTAATACCATAGAATGGTCGTGGAAGCAAGACAAGAAGACTTTCCCCACATTAGCATAGATCAACATTCAAATACCTTTGTTCTTGCTTCTACCATAGCTATCGACCAATCTTTTATCCAAGGTAGCCACATCTTAGATGAAAAGAGATCCAACTTGAAGCCCGAGTCTTTGGAAGCTCAAGTTTGTTTGAACAATTGGAAGAGGGAGGATCTAAGAAAACAAATTATGAATTACACAAAGGTTAATTTAGACAAAGATGACACAACAACCACGGCAAGCCGTACTCCTTTTGTCGGTTCCGAATATTCGACTTAGAGGAAATTGGGATAACATATTGAAGGTAAGGAAATTACGTTTGGTTTGATTCCTCCATAACCTCGAAAGGATACATAAACAACTTAATTTTTATTAAGCTTAAGCACTTGTTTTTTAAGGAAAGAAATTAGGGTTGCTACAAATACTACTTGTGCTTGCTTAGAGCATCCACAAGGGATGAGAATTGGTTACTAACCAACTCTAAAGAAAAGAGCGTAAAATGCTACCCTGGAGTCTGTTACCCTGGAGCGCATCAACCAGTGAGTTAATGCGCCAACCACTTAAGCTCAAGCACTTTATTTATGCCACCACTTCGTTTTGTATTTTTGAAACCACAACTATCCGCAAAAGCGTATTCCGTGCTAAACCGTGGTCGTGGTAAACTAGCCGTTAGGTTTCTGACGGCTAAATTGCAGTTGAGGCTATTGAACCGCGGTTGCGGATCTACAACACGGCCGTGGTTTACAATTTGGTTGAAAAAATAATAATTTTTTCGAAACCGAAACTAACTACCGAACCGGTGAAAAACTGGAATGGGAACTAAACCGGAGGGACCCGTGAGGTACTGGTTTCGGTTCTAGGTTTTGAGGAACCAGCACTGTTGATTTTGGAACCGGACCCATCACCCATGACCATGACTACGTACTAACTTTCATTATAGCAAACAATTTAGTTAAACAAACCATTTACTTTTTATGCTAAACGTAAAACTTTTTGGATTGAGGTCTGGTACGAGTGACAAGCCAAGCTTGAAACAAATGCTTAACCAATACACCTAGGGTAGTCATTAGGGGTGTAAATTCAATATATTCGATCTGATTTCACGAATACCCGAAAAACAATTGCCTCAAATTGTGATCTGTATCCGTTTCATTTTTACTCGGATATCCGAGAAAATATATCCGATTGGATAGGATATTCGATACCGGATATCACGGATATCCGAACTATCCATTTTGATAAAAAAAATAAGTTAGTTTAAGTCAAAACTAGAAGCGGGTCAACAGGAAATCGATACGGATTACAATTAAACTTGTGCTTTCTAGGTACAAAAGTTAATTTGAACCTACTTAATGTTCAAATTACAATATTATTTATAAATTAGAATCAAAGTCATTATATGATTTAAGTTACACATTAAATTTTAAAAATATATATTAATATATAAATATACCGGATATTTTCGGATACTTGTTTATTTGAATCCTCGATCCGTATCCGATCAAAATATCCCGAAAAAATAGCGGATTGGATCGGACACGAATCAATTTTAAACGGATTAATTTAGGTACGGATAAAAACAGATCGGATCCATGGATCGGATAACAAGTTCACAACCCCCTAATAGTCAGCGGCCAGGTTGAGTAATTTCATACTTTTTAGTTAG
Organism: Polygonum maritimum; assembly: GCA_963924305.1. Classification (NCBI taxonomy): domain Eukaryota; kingdom Viridiplantae; phylum Streptophyta; class Magnoliopsida; order Caryophyllales; family Polygonaceae; genus Polygonum; species Polygonum maritimum. Next base: position 13,416,266 of record OZ002736.1, on the reverse strand, counting down.
CTTGTTGATGAAGGATCATCTAGTCAGCCACCTCCAAGCGCCCCTACACTCTTTGATGGGTCAATCACTAGATCCTGAGCCAAGAAACTACAAAGTGGAATGCATGCCTTTGTGTGCTACACTTGTGCCAAAGAGGCGAGAGCAAGTAAGGAGCCATGTGCCAAGGCTGTGTGCCTAGCAATTGTTGGCGCAGCCCCAGGAGAGTGCCAAGGCAATGGCACAAGCAAGGAGGGTGACATCGCATAGGCCGAGGGTCGGGGCCGCATGCCAGTGCACAAGGGTGCCTCGGTTGGACGCAAGAGTGCCTGATTTGGGCACTCGAAGTGTGTTGCATCATTTGGGCCGACTAGCTTGTTAATGGGCCTATTTATCTTAGATTCAATTAGACTTTTAATTATTTCCTTTACTTCAGATTTGGAACATATAAATATTGTTTTGGTCAGATTGGAACAGTTAGACAACTTTGATTATTAAAATCGTTTCTCCTTGAAGGAGAGAGCTCGAAGGCTTGGCTTCATTGTGTGTGTGAATTGCAACTTAGTTTGTTTCGTTTGTTTCATTTGTGTCAATCCTCTTCAAATCTTGGTGCATATCAACAATCACGAGCCCCCTTCTTGTGCTTCAAGGTCTCGTCCATGTTGTGTAGGATTGTAAAGGTTGGTTCTTCGTCCATTCTATTAGGATCTTGGTTGAAATATACACCAGGGGTTTAGTAGTTGTGTCAAAGGGTTTTCCTTATCATTTCCAATTGTATTTCTTCCTTGTTCTTCGTTTTCCAGTTTGCTTCTTTGTTGTGTCGTATTTCCCTTTTTGTTGAGTCGAATTCATCATTTCAGTTTCCTTTTCCATTCGTTTCTAATCGTTGATTCTCGTGTGTTTTCTGTTGAGTTGTGAACGTCGAAGATCGGGCAAGATCAAGATGTATTAGAAGGAGCTTAGAGAAGTCTAAGAAGACCAAGAACATTAGTGGAAGAAACGTGTTGGATCGTTAGTACTGAGGGACGTCCTTTACTTTGGTAAAGGCGTCCTTTGGTTAGGCGTCCCTACGAGGAGTAGGGGCGTCCTTGAGTAATGCAGCGGAATAAAGTACTGAACAGATAATAGATGAACGCAGTGAATTATAGAGGAACCACTCAAGACCAAGTAGTCCTTGAGTGTAAACCTCTACCTCCTTGGAGGATTTTTGAATAGTTCTTTCCTTTATATTGAACGTCCTTACAGTTGTACTGGCGAGTCTTTATAGTTCTCTGGTACTTAGCTTTTCCCTAAGTCCACTAGTAAAGGACTCCTCTAAGCCTACAACTTAAGCTGGTTCAATCTACTAAAGGACTCTATCCCTACGTTCTGCAGTACTTCGCAGAACTCTCTCTCTCTTTTTGGTTTTTCTGATTACAAACTGTTTTGTGGTTTTGGTACAAAATCTCACTCGATCTAACACAAGTTCTAGCACTTTTCTTGAGTTCTTGAGTTAGTTCTTCGTGTTCTTGAGTGAGTCGCTTTCCTCTGATTCTCTCTGAATATTCCTGAAAGCGTTAACGTCACAATAAATGCCTTGGGGCTATTTATAGGACTTGGGGAAGGGCGTCATTTCTCTGGGACGATCATGCCCTTCGAGGACGTGGCTATAGGATCTTCCTCCACGTAGTAGGGCGGTGATGAGGAAGCTTCCTGTATCCAGCTGTGTATGATGAACTCCGCTACAGGATCGGCCGCCACGTGTTGATGGACTCTGCAACAAGATCATCCGCCACGTAGTATTGGACTCCGCTACAGGATCGATCTCCACCTGTCCTTGGATGATCAAACATTGTCGAGTGACGTCATCCTGTCGGCTAGTGAGTAAGGACTCCTTTCTTGCGTTCCTACTTGCTTGGAACTCCGTCCTTGCTCAAGTAGTCTCTAGCTGGTCCTTACTTCCTGTTAGCTAGCGTCCCTAAGCCTGGGGGACGCTCATACACACTTGTTGTCCTTTTGTCACTGGCATTCCTGAACACTTGGACAATTTTATTAGAATCAAAGTGAGTTTGTCATATCAAAACTAAGGGACGGTTGTGTGGTACACTAACAAGTACGCAAGCGTTCTTGATAGCGTCCCAACAATTTCCCCCTTTTTGATGATGACAAACTCTTCAACAAAATAGTTTTGGCGTTTGAACTTAGCGTGCATGAAAACTTAAAAAGCGTCCTCTAACACTTAGAGAAATTTCATTGAGCACAATTTTTCATCCTTTGATTTTCTAGCATTTGGATTTTAAGGAGAGAGTCGCGTCCTAGAAATGTTTTCTAAGCGTCCTCTTTTATTCTAGCATGGGCGTTTCTTAGACCTTTCACTTAATAGTTCCCCCATAACACTTGCTTATTCTAGATAACTAATTTATAGCGCATCTCTGCAAAACTACACTTCCCCCTTTTGGCATCATCGAAAAGGATAACAAGTGATAAGGACGTTAACATAAAAACACAACTATAGGCAGTGGAACGCTTAAACAAACACATGCAGGCAAACATTGGAACTTTCATTCAAACAAAAGTAGAGTACGGTTATTACAAACCAAGAACATAGTGTTTAGAAACAAAAAGAAGCACAGGCAAAAACAATTGAGGGATTAAGGAGTGGGAAGCGGTGATCACTGAGGACGGCTCTGGTCTTGATAAAACTTGAGAAGTTTTTCATGAAGTTCAACCGATTTGGAGAAAGCAGAAGACAAGTCCTTGAGGGCTGAGAAGATGAGACACTGGTTGTCCATGATCGCACCCATGAGTTCTGCAGGAGGATGCTGAGTAATATTCGCTGGGGCAGAACGGGGCAGAGGACCTGAACTAGACGAGGGAGCGTCCATAGGAGTAGCTGGAGGAGGAGAAGAAGCCATAAGTGCTTGATCAAGAGCGGCAAAGTTTAGGGCTGGCTCTTCTTCTTGAGTGAACTCCTGAGACATAGAAGCGAGCCTTTCTTCTTCTGCTTCAGCGGCCAAGCGTTCTTCCTCAGCCTTCTTTCTAGCTTCCTCGGCCTCAACTTCTTGCTGTTTGATCACAGAAGGCAACTCTTCATTATGCCTTATCTCGACAAGTCCTTTCTTTGCGTTCCACTTCAAGCCAAGTTCTTCTGAAGGAGCGCTTTCATCATAGGCGTTCTGAAGGCCTGGGTACGGCAAGGCATGGCGCTTCCTCCCACACTTAGCCATGTGTTGCATAGCAATTCTAGCTAGATTGATGGGGCGGCGTTCAAGCAGAGCGTCAATAAGAATGATATCGTGCGTCTGAACGATTGACCTCTTCTCCTGCCGAGGAAGAACGGCGCGACATATAAAGTAATGAGCGATGGCGCCTACCTTGCTCAATACGTGAGCAACCCTGTCCAGTCCCATTGGCCTTTTGCCCTGAAAAGCGTGTTCAACCAGGGGCAGTTCCTCATCAGTTGTCTCGAACCCGCCTTCCGGAAGAGAGCTTAGCGCGTTGGACGGGGGCTTTTGGGAACTAAGGCCCATGAAGGCGCGGACCTGGCGTTCATTCACTGATGCTTTCTCACGATCGATTTTGAAGTGGAGAGAGCCATCTTTCGGTTTGTAGCGCAGGTCCCTGAAGAACGCTTTCACCTGCTCCTTGTCAACAACTGTAGGTGCTGGCCCAACGTTCAACCAGCCTTGGAACCTCAAAAGATCTAGAAACTCTTGAACGCCATCATCTTGAAATGAGGCGAGCCATTCCTCTGAGTAGATCAGCGGGCTGAGAACTTTAACTAGGGAACCATCAGGTTTGCGTTTTCTATTGCCCTTGGGGGACTCAGAGTCCTCGTCATCGGAAGAACTGTTCTCACCTGAGTCCTCTGACTCTTCATCATTTGCGTCCTGGCCAGCGGCGTCCTCTGTGCCTTGTAAATTTTTAGCATTGCCACCAGTTGTGGCTAGATCGGCACCAGAAGTCTGACCTTGGGACGTGCCCTCAGCGTCCTGAGCCTCTAATTGGATTTCTGTTGTTGGCTCAGCGTCCGCAGAGACTTGGTTGGATTCTGCTTGGATGGGGGGGTTTTCTTGAGAGGTGTTTGCTTGGGGTGTTGGGAGGGGGTTAAGAAGAGAGAGGGTTTGGTTGTAGGGAGGGACCTCTTGAGCATCACGCTCGAGCTCCTCAGATAGCGTGGGCTCGGCGTTCTCTGGAGCGACCTGGTGCTCACCAGCGTCCTCAGTAACTTGGTCCTCAACTGGAGCATTCTCGACTCCTTCAGCCTCGTCATCAGAGTCTCCAACGACATCTACAAATGGGGAGACTTGACCAGCAACTTCTTGAGGCGTTCCTCTTTGGCTCTCAGATGAGCTAGAAGAGGAGGAGGAGATTTGCTCTGGCTCTGGAGCGTTCTTTGATAGCAGCACCTTAGGCTTTTCGCCAGCTTTGCGTCTGCGAAAGGTGTGCTCAAGTGTGGAACGCTTCTCTGCCTCATCCGGTCCACTTTCAGAAGAAAGACGACGGGACTTAGGCGTCTTGGGGTCCTTAGGCGGTGATATGTGGGCTGGAGCGGATGGGAAGTTGGCAAGATTGAGGGGAGAGTAAGGTTTGGGAGGAAAAGGGATGAGGGCATTTGTTTTTGAGGGTTGAGGGGACGGTGGAGGAGTTGGGAGTTGGACTATGGAGATTGATTGTGGAGGAGGGGTAGATTCTTTCGAGAGATTGGACGGCCTTTTGGTGGTGCTAGGCCTTTTTGTGGAGGTTGTGGTAGAGGGGACGCTGGACGACTTGGCCTTTTTGAGGGGCCTTGGGTCGTGGGTTTTCTTGGAGCGTCCCTCCTTGATGTGAGAAGGGAACTTGTCCACTATCTCTGTAGGTTTTGAAGTGGAGAAGGTTTGAGAAGTTTTGGATAGGGGAGATGTTGGGGCGGGACGCTTGAGCAACTTTTTAGTTGTGACAATGGGGACTTGAGGAGGTGGGGGAGAGGGACTTGGCACACGGTTTTGTAAAATTTTATAGGCTAAAGAGTCCTTAGGGTACATTGGGAATTCTGGAAGGACGGCGTTGTGAAGGTCAGGTATAAGTTCAAGTAGAGGACCAAGATTCTCACCTCCAAACTGTGAGAAGAAGAGAACGTCATCCATCCGTCCTGGTAGGTCTTTATAGTCTGTTTTGTGGAGACTTGGGATGACGAAGCGTTCAATGAACTTCTCATAGTTCTTTGTCCTTGTTGCATCGTTCTTGACCTCTTGCATGTCCATGCGTTCCCTGATTAGATTGTACAGGGTTTTGGGCTTCCTGTTGATGAAGTCCACCAAAGATTCATTAAGGACGATGGGTTTTGGCTTCTCTATGTAGTGGGACTTCACCAAACGTCTTCGCTTGCTGCCGGTAGAAGATCCGGCCACGTTCATTAGTCTTTGAGACATCTTTCAGGTGAGATTGTAGTGAGAGAAAGTTGCCGGAGTTCTAGAGAGAAGTCAGAGCAAATTTGAGAGCAAGGAAGTGGTTGAGCGTAATAAATTCTGAGAGCGACTGTTCTGGCCTTATATAGAGGAAGCGGTGGCACAACTGTAATTACCACTGTTTTACTGTGCGACACATGTCAAAACTTCCCCCTTAAGATTTGAGCAAAAGCAACGGTCACTGTTTACACTTTCAAAAGTTCAAATTTCTGACTTTTCAACTTCTTCTCAAAACTGAATTGGCGTCCTCTCTTACAAACACTGAGCGTTCTCTCATACTTAGCAAAAATATACCTCTTCAAGCAAACCAACAACCAATTTACCGTCCTTGTGATCACCTTTCGAACCATTTGAGAACAAAGCAAGTACGTCCCGTAAAAGAAAAATATGAAGCTCATAGGACGCTTTTGCGGAGTTCTCGGCTAGGGTAAGCTTAGAGTTCCCATCATTTCGGCTTATAATGAGGGTTGGGTGATCAGGGATACTCTTTTCAAGACATTATAGAGAAAATTTGAATGGCGTTCCAAAGTAGCAAACACATGAAGTTTTAGACTAGCGTCCTTGCAAATATGAATTTAATGCATAACAGTCCTTAAAAACTTAGAATCTACAAGACATAGCCAATCATTGAGGGAATAGTAGAACGGGACTTTCTACTTAAAAGTTATCATCCCCAAGAGCAGCCTTAGATGCTCATAGGGACGTCTATCAAGCGCCTTAGTAAAAATATCAGCTATTTGGTCTTCAGTCCTTACATGCTCCATACTAATGAGTCCTAGTTCAACATTATCACGCAAGAAATGATGCCTTATGTGAATATGCTTTGTGCGTGAATGAAAAACAGGATTCTTAGAAATTTCAATAGCACTTGTGTTTTCACAACGAATGGGAATAGTTTCAAGATTGATACCGTAGTCCTCTAGTTGATATTTGATCCAGATAACTTGTGAACAGCACGAGGCAGCAGCAACGTACTCGGCTTCCGCAGTTGAAAGCGCCACAGAGTTCTGTTTCTTAGATCCCCAAGAGACTAAGCATGAACCAAGGAACTGTGCCATTCCAGAAGTGCTTTTCCTATCAATTACATGACAGGCATAATCAGCGTCCGAGTAGCCAACAAGCTTGAAGGACGTCTTCCTGGGGTACTAAAGGCAAAGATCATCGCGTCCTTTGAGGTAGCGAAAGATCCTCTTTACTTCTTGCATGTGGGACTCCTTTGGATTCGCCTGGAAGCGTGCACACAAGCAAACTGCAAACATGATGTCGGGACGGCTTGCGGTCAAATAGAGCAAAGAACCAATCATTCCTCTGTAAAGTTTTTGATCAACGTCCTTTCCCTTTTCATCAGCGTTAAGACGCGAGTTGGTAGAACAAGGGGTTACAACAGGTTTGGACGTGTTCATCCCGTACTTCTCTAGCATTTCACGGACATATTTTTGTTGGTGAACGCGCGTCCCTTCTTTGAGTTGGTTGATTTGAAGTCCTAAGAAGAAATTGAGTTCTCCAATGAGGGACATTTCAAACTCACTACTTAAGGACTTGAACTCATCTACAAGTTTCATGTTAGTACTACCAAAAACTATATCATCAACATAGACTTGGGCAATCAAAATGTCCTTGTGAACTTTCTTAATGAACAAAGTTTTATCAATTGAACCTCTAGTGTACCCATGAGACAAAAGAAAGGACGCAAACCTGGCGTATCATGCACGAGGAGCTTGCTTGTGTCCATAAAGCGCTTTGTCTAAGTAGTACACATAATCTGGGTGAGAGGCGTCCTCAAAGCCAGGCGGCTGAGCAACATACACTTCCTCCTTGAGCTTTCCATTGAGAAAGGCAGTCTTGACGTCCATCTGAAATAACTTGAATCCTTTGTGGGCGGCAAAAGCACTAAGAAGACGAACGACCTCAATTCTAGCAACAGGAGCAAAGGTTTCATCGTAGTCTATGCCTTCCTCTTGCTTGAATCCTTGAGCCACTAGTCTTGCCTTGTTCCTTGACACACGACCACTTTCATCGAGCTTATTTTTGAACACCCATCGCGTCCCTATGATATTTTTGCCTTTGGGACGAGGGACAAGCGTCCAAACTTTGTTCCTTTCAAACTGGTTAAGTTCTTCTTGCATTGCTTGAATCCAGTCAGCGTCCTGAAGTGCTTCCTTGATGTTCTTTGGCTCTACCATAGACACAAAGGCGTTGAACGCACAAAAGGCTAAGTTTGCACTTTGGGACTTGCTTGCAGCTGACCTGGTTTGAACACCTTGAGAAGGATCTGAGACAATTTGAGAAGTTGGGTGATCCTTAGAAAAGCGGGACTCCCTTTGAAACAATTGAGCAAATCTTGGATCAATGTCTCCATCTGAATCATCACTATCACTTTGAGCATCGTTCTCAGTGTGTTCCCCCTCAGAGAGAGCTTCCACACCTTGGCGTTGCTCGCCTTGTTGACTTGATTCAGCCACATCTTGTTGAACTGGAGATTCACTACGAGAAGGAACTCCTTCAACAATTCAAGGAACGTCTATTGAGACTTCTTCAGGATTTGGAATAGCGTCCTTAGGAACATAGTATTTTCCAGAGGACCAAACATCAACTTCGTCTTTAGAGTCGTCCTGCTGTTGTGAGGAGGAGCGTTCTTTCTTACTTGGTTTTTCTTTGTGAGAAACGCTTTCCTTGAACACAACATGAATGCTCTCCTCAAGCTTTAGAGTCCTTTTGTTGAAAACTCTATATGCTTTGCTGGTGAGAGAGTACCCAAGGAATATAGCTTCATCACTCCTTGCATCAAACTTTCCAAGGCTTTCCTTGTTGTTGTTGTGGACGAAACACTTGCACCCAAAAACTCTGAGATAGTCAATGCGAGGCTTCCTTCCATTCAACAACTCATAGGGCGTCTTCTTCAGCAGAGGACGGATCATGGCACGATTGATAATGTAGCAAGCTGTGGCAATAGCTTCCGCCCAGAAGTACGTGGGAACGCTATTAGCCAAGAGCATAGTCCTTGCCATATCCTCCAGCGTCCTATTCTTTCTTTCCACAACTCCATTTTGTTGAGGAGTCCTTGGAGCGGAGAAGTTGTGCGAGACACCATGTTGATCACAGTAGGCCAGGAACTCTAAGTTCTGGAACTCCGTCCCATGGTCTGATCTTATGGCTTTGAGAGGCGTCTCAAGGGCAACTTCCACTTGTTTGATGAAGACTTTGAACGCATTGAAACAATCTGCTTTGGTTGCCAAGAAAAGAACCCAAGTGAATCGAGAAAAATCATCTACAAGAACGTAAATGTACCTCTTTCCACCATAGCTTAACGTCTTCATTGGTCCACAAAGATCCATATGGAGAAGTTCCAAAGGCTTCTTTGTGCTAACTTCATTTTTAGATTTGAAGGACGTTCTTGTTTGCTTCCCTTTGATACAGGCTTCGCACTGTTCAACTTTCTCAGGATCAATTCGGGGAAGTCCCTTCACAAGATTTCTTTGATGCAGTTTGAGGATTGTGCTTGGTCCAGCATGGCCAAGGCGGCGATGCCAGAGGTCAGCGTCCTCCTTTGAAGCAGATAGGCACAATTTTGATTTAGGCTTGAACTCCTGGTTGAAGATGTAGACATTGTTCTGGCGTACTCCCTTGAGAACAACTTTGTTTGACTTCTTGTTGATAACTAGACACTCCTTTAAGTCAAATGTGACTAGATTTTCACCTTGGTCATACATTTGGGAAACGCTAAGGAGATTGAAGCCAAGTCCTTCAACAAGACTGACATTTGTTGCTTTGATGGACGGATTGAGAATGGCAGTTCCCGTCCCTTTGATCTTTCCCTTGCCCTTGTTGCCAAACGAGACAGTTCCTCCCGTGGCACTACTTTGGATAGAAGTGAGATGGATCTGGCTTCCTGTCATATGATTTGAGGCGCCACTATCAATGATCCATGGGCGTCCCCTCACTTCCACCTGCCAAAACAAAGTTAGTGTTTGGCGACCCAGGCAAGGTGTTCCTTACCTGGTTCGTTACAAAAGTAGAACTCTGGTTCTGGCATGTAGTCATTTATATTCACATCATTTGAAATAGCATGCTTGCGGAAGGAGTTCCTAGAGCGTCTAGAACGTCTAGAATTAGCTTTAGGGACGGACTTATCATTTTCAATGTTAGTCCTAGCAGCTTTTCCACTTTCAATGTCTTCCTTGAGTTTTAAGCAATCATATTTGAAGTGATCTCCTTGTCCACAGTACCAACACGTCCTATAGTAAGTACCGAGGTAGTACTTCTTGTTGGGACGTTGGATTTTGTTTTCTTTCATCTTTTGAGGATCACAAACTTTAGAACCTTCCCCTTTAGCAATTTTCTTGTAGATCCTATGACTAGTGGAGTTAGTGTAGTAGTCCTCTTTTCCTATCTCTCTACTCTCTAGGACTCTAATTCTTTCAAGGAGATTCTTAGTTTTCTCTCTTTCAAGTTCAAGTTCTGAAGTTTTGCTAGCCTCAAAGTCGCTAGGGAGAGAGTTCTTAGTGTCAGATTCATAACCTAGACCTCTCTTAGCTGGGACGAAGACCATTGGTCTAACTTCTTCAACTATGAGACTCTTACCCATCACTTTCACTTCTTCCCTAAGCTTAGCGTTCTCAAGTTTGAGACACATGATTTCAATTTTTAGGGACTTAGTTTCTTCACATGAGGACTCTAGTTGAATGGTCATGGAACTACAGTTTTCACATTCAACCACAATGTTTTCATTTTCAAGTTCAAGTTCATCCATTCTATTTTGCATGATCACACTTTCTTCCATGATTTTGCCAATGAGTTTAATAAGTTTGGACTTAATTAGAGCAATTTTCTAAAGAACTCATCATAGACTCACGAGTTACCTCATTTTCAGATTTCGGAGCGTCCTTCTCAACAACTGTGACGTCCTCCATAGCCATGAATGCTACTTGTTCATTTTCAGAGGCGTCCTCAAGAGCTACGTATGCTGCTTGTTCGTCGGGTTCTTCATCATCATCAGAAGAACTGGCATTATCCCATGCAGACGCGAACGCTCCAATGAGGGCCTTTGTCTTGATTTCCTTTGAAGACATTCCCGTCGTACATTTCTTAGCAAAGTGTCCTTTCTTGTTACATTTGTAAGAAGTAAGTTCTTTCATCTCTGCCTCTGTGTACTTGGGACTTTCTTTCTTGGATGGCATCTTGTGTTTGTTGAAGTACTTGTGTCTTTTGCCATAAGAACGAAGAGCTTTGTGAATAAGAGCAAGTTCTTCTTCTTCATCTAGTTGTTCTTTAGTCTTGCTTTCCTTCTCTCTCAACGCTTGAACGCGCATCTTCTCACGGTTCTCATTTTTGTTGGCTTCTATTAATAAAGCAAGTTCTTGTTGACGACGAAGGTACTCAGCGTACTCTGGTGTTGATGTCATCAGTGCTAAATCTGTTTGAGGATTCCTTGCTAGCTCAGCCAAATCGGAGTTTCTTCTTGCTTCATATTCTCTTAGCTTCCCGTAGATCTCTTCCATATCGAGAGTCTTGTTAGCTGTATTCTCTTTGAACGTGGTTCTATCAAAGTTCCACTTTCCTGTTAGACCATCAATGACCACTTGAACTCTGTTTCTCATTGAAACTTCAGCTTCAGGAACGCCCAAGTTCCTCATCTTGGTAACAAGTTGCTCAAAGCGGTATGAATAGTCATTGACAGTTTCGTTGGGTAGCATTCTGAAAGCATAGAATTCTCTCTTGATTTCAAGCTGAACGTCTTCCCTCATCTCAGCAGTTCCTACGTGGAATTTTTCAAGAGCTTCCCACTGTAGTTTGGCAGTTGCCAAATTGCTAACTCTGGTGGCGTCCCTTTCACACAGAGACGCTTGAAGAAAGCAAATAGCCTTTGCATTTGTTTCCATCAACTTGAATTCATCAGGACCCCACTCGTCCTCTTTGTCCTTCTTGTCAGTAGGAACGGCAAGGTCGCCTTTCATGATCACTTTCCAGCACTGATAGTTCTGACTCCTTACAAAGTTCTCAAATCTAATCTTCCAGCGGTTGAAGTTGCCGTCCGTAAGGCGCGGAGGCTTCACAAAAGAGATTCCGATAGGTTCCATGTCCATCTTTTACCTGCAACTCAGTAAGAATCTAGAGCACCTGCTCTGATACAAATTGTTGGATCGTTAGTACTGAGGGACATCCTTTACTTTGGTAAAGGCGTCCTTTGGTTAGGTGTCCCTACGAGGAGTAGGGGCGTCCTTGAGTAATGCAGCGGAATAAAGTACTAAACAGATAATAGATGAACGCAGTGAATTATAGAGGAACCACTCAAGACCAAGTAGTCCTTGAGTGTAAACCTCTACCTCCTTGGAGGATTTTTGAATAGTTCTTTCCTTTATATTGAACGTCCTTACAGTTGTACTGGCGAGTCTTTACAGTTCTCTGGTACTTAGCTTTTCCCTAAGTCCACTAGTAAAGGACTCCTCTAAGCCTACAACTTAAGCTGGTTCAATCTACTAAAGGACTCTATCCCTACGTTCTGCAGTACTTCGCAGAACTCTCTCTCTCTTTTTGGTTTTTCTGATTACAAACTGTTTTGTGGTTTGGGTACAAAATCTCACTCGATCTAACACATGTTCTAGCACTGTTCTTGAGTTCTTGAGTTAGTTCTTCGTGTTCTTGAGTGAGTCGCTTTCCTCTGATTCTCTCTGAATATTCCTGAAAGCATTAACGTCACAATAAATGCCTTGGGGCTATTTATAGGACTTGGGGAAGGGCGTCATTTCTCTAGGACGATCATGCCCTTCGAGGACGTGGCTACAGGATCTTCCTCCACGTAGTAGGGCGGTGATGAGGAAGCTTCCTGTATCCAGCTGTGTATGATGAACTCCGCTACAGGATCGGCCGCCACGTGTTGATGGACTCTGCAACAGGATCGTCCGCCACGTAGTATTGGACACCGCTACAGGATCGATCTCCACGTGTCCTTGGATGATCAAACATTGTCGAGTGACGTCATCTTGTCGGCTAGTGAGTAAGGACTCCTTTCTTGCGTTCCTACTTGCTTGGAACTCATTCCTTGCTCAAGTAGTCTCTAGTTGGTCCTTACTTCCTGTTAGCTAGCGTCCCTAAGCCTGGGGACGCTCATACACACTTGTTGTCCTTTTGTCACTAGCGTTCCTGAACACTTGGACAATTTTTATTAGAATCAAAGTGAGTTTGTCATATCAAAACTAAGGGACGGTTGTGTGGTACACTAACAAGTACGCAAGCGTTCTTGATAGCGTCCCAACAAAACGTCAAAGAAAGGCTGAATGATAGGACGAGTTTTGAGCAAGAAAATGAAGAAACCAATTGTTGGCACTTTGGGTCGGTACCGAGCTTCCTCTGGGGCCGACGAGAATAACATGTGCCCTAAGTTAGCCTTTAAAAGATGTTTTATTCATGGGTCTTTTAAGATAGATTTTTTTTCCTTTTGAGAACATTCCTACAATTATATAAAGGGCCTTAGTATGCCTTTTCTAGGAGAACATCATTATCTAGGATATTGAACTCGTGTTCTAGGATTATTTCCAAGCTCTTGGAGAAGTTTGAGAGAGCTTTGGAAGATTGTTGGAGATTTGTCAGTGTTCGTTTTGATCTCTTTGATTGATGAATGCATGATGACTTGTGAGTAGTCTTCTTTTATAGGATTGGGGTAAAACCGACATGGTTGTGCATGTTAAAGCTTGAATCTTTGATCAAAACCTTACCTATTATCTCTATTCTTTATCCCTCTTGTTTGTTCTTAATTTTCTTGATGAAAGTTGAGGCGTGTTCATATTCACGATTGAGTTGAAATATTAAATTGTGAATTTCGATAATTAATTGGGATTGAATTGAAAGTTAAAACCATTAGATAACAAGTAGGATTGCAAGTTTCTATCTTTATGAAAATTGAGATTTTTACTTGTTGATTTGTTGCGAAAGTCATTCATGAGGTTATTGGTAGGTTGATCTTTGATTTGTGTTTGTATGCATGATTGTGTTGTGGTGGATCCTTTGTCCTAGATCTCTTTTATATTGATTTTCAAAGTTTTCGTAATTGCCCAATCAGTCGTTACCGCCCCCTATAGGTCCATACCAAGCAGTTCAACTTCCCAGATTTTTGTGTGTTTGTGTGTTGAGTGGTAGGTCGTTAACGACCCTGACAAGGTTAGTAACGAGCCACTTACGAGATTGTTTTTGCGTGTTTTTGCTTTGTTTTGTTAGGATTGATTGATAGACTTTGATTCTTCTAATTCCCGTGGATGACCCTGACTTCGCTATACTCAGCGGGGTCTTGTGTTAGGGCTGTAATTGTGCTTCCCACATGGAGAGTTGGGAGGAAAACAAGACCACTTATAAGTGCATGGGTTACTCCTCCTATTACCAATTGGTTTTGGGATGGAACCCCATGGGCTTATGAGTTGGGCTTGACAATTGGGCCCGTCTCCCTTCTAACAAGTGCTATGAGAGCCGATGGTTCGGCTCAGGGACAGGGAGGGTTTGCCGTTATCGGTTGTAAGGGATTCACAATTGAGGGGGAGATTGTTAGGGTTCCAATTGTGCTTCCCACATGGAGAGTTCGGAAGAAAAAAAGACCACTTATAAGTGCATAGGTTACTTCTCCTATTGCCAATTGGTTTTAGGATGGAACCCCATGGGCTTGTGAGTTGGGCTTGACAATTGGGCCCTAGGTCTATATAAGGAGGAGCCTGCCTTAGGTTTTAGAATCTAATCTTTCTCATCACCAATTCTCTAAAATAAATTCTTTAGTTTAGTTTCTATGGAGAGCTAGTCTCCTTGGGTTTGTTCAAGGGAGAAGCTCTGATGTACGAACTCGTGAGATTTTGGTAATTGATTTCTATCCTTTGGTTAATATTGACTCCCTTGTGCTTCATATCATGAATGTTGATTGTTTCTCTGGGAGTAGCTAACCTATTGAATTGATTGATGTTCTATTGTTGGATTGGGTTTGGACCGTGGACAAAACTCATCTATGAAAACAACTTAACCTAGTTTTGTTGTCTATGTAACTAGGATTAAGAAAAGAATTGATTGTATGCTTTTGCAATTGACTTGTAGCTTGATTGTCCTTGTATGTATCCTGCATATCCTTGTTATTTATGCTAATTCTAGGTTAAGCGTTCTTGCCTATGGTTATAGAATTGCTTGGACCGTGGACTTGTGATTGTTAATGATCAGGATAGAAATTCACCATAGGTGTGAATGAAATCAATGGATGAATCTATGATTGAGTGATTGTTTCAGAGTGGATCTTTTGAATGAACTTGTTTCCCATATTTGTTTGTTTGTTTATTTAATTTCTTACATTAGTTTAGTTTAGATCTTCCTCTTTGATTTCCCCCTATCTTTAGTTGATATCTTTAGTTCTCTTGGGTTCGACTCCTTACATACATGCTATACTAGTTTGTAGTTTGGGTTATTTATCTTTGATCTTGGCATGACGACTTTAGCCGAGTCAAAGGCTGAGTACAATGCAAGGAGAGCTAACCATGGGAGGCGCCGCATTGTTTTCCTGCCCGGAGACTTGGTGTGGGTTCATTTGAGGAAAGAGAGATTCCTGGAGCAAAGGAAGAACAAGCTGTCCCTTCGAGGAGATGGATCTTTCAAGGTACTTAAGAGGATTGGGGACAATGCATACAAGTTGGAGCTACCCGGAGAATATGGTGTAAGAGCAACCTTCAACGTCGCTGATCTCACACCATACCTTACACTTGATGATGACTTGGATTCGGGGTCGAATTCTTTTCAAGAAGGAGAGGTTGATGAAGGATCATCTAATCAGCCACCTCCAAGCGCCCCTACACTCTTTGATGGGCCAATCACTAGATCCCGAGCCAAGAAACTACAAAGTGGGATGCATGCCTTTGTGTGCTACACTTGTGCCAAGGAGGCGAGAGCAAGCAAGGAGCTATGTGTCAAGGCTGTGTCCCTAGCAAGAGTCGGTGTAGCCCAGGAAGAAAGCCAAGGCACAAGAGGCATTGCATGAGTGCCTCGGGTGTGCCTCGTTTGGGCACCGGAGCGCCTGTTTTAGGCACTTGGGTGTGTTCACCCTATTTTGGGCCTATTGTCTTGTTATTGGGCCTATCGATCTTAGATTTAATTAGACTTTTAATTATTTCTTTTATTTTCAGATTTGGAATATATAAGTATTGTTTTGTTGGTTTGAGAACACATAAACAACTTTTATGATAGAACATCGATTCTCCCTTTAAAAGAGAGAGCTCGGAGCTTTGGCTTCATTGTGTGTGTGTGAATTGCAGCTTGGTTTTCTTTTATTTGTGTCAATCCTCTTCGAAGCTTGGTGCCTATCAACAATCATGAGCCCCCTTCCTGTGCTTCAAGGTCTCGTTCCTTGTTGTGTAGGATTGTAAAGGTTGGTTCCTCATCCATTCTATTAGGATCTTGGTTGAAATATATACCAAGGGTTTAATAGTTGTCTCGAAGGGTTTTCCTTATCGTTCTCCATTCGTTTTCTCCATTGTTGCATCATTTCCAGTTTGCTTCTTTGTTGTGTCGTTTTCCCTTTTGCTGAGTCGAATTTTTCATTTCAGTTTCCTTTTCCATTCGTTTCTAATCGTTGCTTCTCTTGTGTTTTCTGTTGAGTCGTGAACGTCGAAGATCGGGCATCCACACGGCTAACCCCGTATCACTTTGTTTTTAATCATGTCTTCTCTCTTCTCTTTGATTGATGAATGCATGATTACTTGTGAGTAGTCTTATTTTCTAGGGTTGGAGTGAAACCTAACATGGTTGTGCATTAAAGCTTGAATCTTTGATCAAGACTTTACCTTTTTTCTCTATTCTTTATCCCTCTTGTTTGTTATTAATTTCCTTGATGAAAGTTGAGGCATGTTCGTATTCATGACTGAGTTGAAAGATTAAATTGTGAATTTGGATAATTAATTGGGTTTGAAGTGAAATATAAAACCTTTAGATAATAAGTAGGATTGCAAGTTTCTATCTTTATAAAAATTGAGATTTTCACTTTATGATTTGTGGCGAAAGTCATTCATGAGGTTATTAGTAGGTTGATCTTAGATTTCTGTTTGCTTACATGATTGTGTTGTGGTGGATCCTTTGTCCAATCTCATTTACATTGATTTTTCAATGTTTTCGTAATTGCCCAATAGGTCGTTACCGCCCCCTATAGGTCGGTACCGAGCAGTTCAGTTTCCTAGGTTTTTGTGTGTTTGTGTGTTGAGTGGTAGGACGTTAACGACCTTGACAAGGTCCGTAACGAGCCACTTCCGAGAGTGTTTTTATGTGTTTTGCTTTGTTTTGTTATATTTGATTGCTAGACTTTGATTCTTCTTATTCATGTGGACGAACCTGAGTTCTCTATACTCAATGGGGTCTTGATCTATAAACTTATTTGCTTGTTAGGATCAAGGTATACCCTCTCAACATCAAGCCAGGTTAATAATGCGAGTTTTTGGTATATTTTTGTTTATTTCTCTCCCTGTATTAGGGGTGTTCATAAACGTATATCCGATCCGATTCTACTAATCGGATCGGATATCCAGTCAAAAAGTTTCTTTAAATTGATGTCCGTATCCGGTCTACATAAATTCAGATATCTGGTCAAATAACTCGGATTGGATCGGATAACCCGATCGGATATCCACTTACGTATAAAACACTTAAATATAGAATTAAATAGGTTAGTTTACACGAACAAAGTTACAATTATACATACCAAATGAAGAATACATGAGGTTCCAGCATATTAGAGTCGAACTCTCAACATTTAGATAACATTGGAAAGAATAATATAGTAAAATTAATTAACTTACTTAGAAATCATATAATATTTCCCAAACAACATTATAAGTAATATATATCGATATCCGCTGAAAAATATAATCATTCCATATCCGGTCCGTTAATCCGCTAATTTTTACCGTAATGGACCGGTTTCGGATAATTATCCATCGGATTCGGATAAACCCGGATCGCATCGACCAGATTGTCGAATCGGATCGACCGGATCAGATATATTTGAATAGCCCTACCCTGTATGCTTCTGTCAGCCTTTGCAATAGAAGGATAACCTCATTGGACGATCTCACTAGCATAAATCCAAACTGGTTCTCAAACACTTTCACTAGTTGGCTCAGTCTCAACTAGATTGCCTTCTCCCACTAGTCAACCTAAACCAGCCCGATAACACGACCCAATTTGACTCATGACCCAAACCCGAACTCAACCAAAACCCGGAATGACCCGACCCAAACTTGATGTGTCACGAGCTGAGCCACATCATGACTCATGGCCAGACGTGAGCCAAGACGACCCACCACCCCGACAATCGGCCACAAAAGGTCCAAGAAGGCCTATGCCCCAGATGGGCCGACCATGATTGGTCCACCACCTTGCCACAAAGCCAACACATCTTCGTTGCTACTTCATGGATGTTGGATCGTTAGTACTGAGGGACGTCCTTTACTTTAGTAAAGGCGTCCTTAGGTTAGGCGTCCCTACGAGGAGTAAGGGCATCCTTGAGTAATGCAGCGGAAATTAAGTACTAAACAGATAATAGATGAACGCAGTGAATTATAGTGGAACCACTCAAGACCAAGTAGTCCTTGAGTGTAAACCTCTACCTTCTTGGAGGATTTTTGAATAGTTCTTTCCTTTCTATTGAACGATCTTACAGTTGTATTGGCGAGCCTTTACAGTTCTCTGACACTTAGCTTTTCCCTAAGTTCACTTGTAAAGAACTCCTTTAAGCCTACAACTTAAGCTAGTTCAATCTACCAAAGGACTCTATTCCTACGTTCTGCAGTACTTCGCAGAACTCTCTCTCTCTCTCTTTTTGGGTTTTCTGTTACAAACTGTTTTTGTGATTTGGTTACAAGTCTCACTCGATCTAACACAAGTTTTAGCACTGTTCTTGAGTTCTTGAGTTAGTTCTTCGTGTTCTTGAGTGAGTCGCTTTCCTCTGATTCTCTCTGAATATTCCTGAAAGCGTCAACGTCACAATAAATGCCTTGGGGCTATTTATAGGACTTGGGGAAGGACGTCTTTTCTCTGGGACGATCATGCCCTTCATGGACGTGGCTACAAGATCTTCCTCCACGTAGTAGGTCGGTGATGAGGAAGCTTTCTGTATCCAGCTGTGTATGATGAACTCCGCTACAGGACCAGCCGCCACGTGTTGATGAACTCTGCAACAGGATCGTCCGCCACGTAGTGTTGGACTCCGCTACAGGATCGGTCTCCACGTGTCCTTGGATGATCAAACATTGTCGAGTGATGTCATCTTGTCGGCTAGTGAGTAAGGACTCCTTTCTTGCGTTCCTACTTGCTTGGGACTCCGTCCTTGCTCAAGTAGTCTCTAGTTGGTCCTTACTTCCTGTCAGCTAGCGTCCCTAAGCTTATGGGACGCCCATACACACTTGTTGTCCTTTTGGTCACTGGCGTTCCTGAACACTTGGACAACTTTATTAGAATCAAAGTGAGTTTGTCATATCAAAACTAAGGGACGGTTGTGTGGTACACTAATAAGTACGCAAGCGTTCTTGATAGCGTCCCAACAATTTCCCCCTTTTTGATGATGACAAACTCTTTAGCAAAATAGTTTTGACATTGGAACTTAGCATGCATGAAAACTTAGAAGCGTCCTCTAACACTTAGAGAAATTTTAATAAGCACAAGTTTTCAATCTTTGATTCTCTTAGCTTTTGGATTTTAAGGAAAGAGTCGCGTCCTAGAAAACTTTCTAAGCATTCTCTTTTATTCTAGCATGAGCGTTCCTTAGACCTATCACTTAATACTTCCCCCTTAACACTTGCTTATTCTAGATAACTATTTTATAGCGCATCTCTACAAAACTACACTTCCCCCTTTTGGCATCATCGAAAAGGATAACAAGTGATAGGAACGTTAGCACAAACACATAATTAAAGGCAGTGGAACGCTTAAACAAACACATGCAAGCAAACAGTGGAATTGCCATTCAAACAAAATTAGAGTACGGTTATTACAAACCAAGATCATAATGTTTGAAGTTCAAAAGAAGCAAAAGCAACAAAATAGGGGATTAAAGGGGTGGTGGCAATCACTAAGAACGGCGCTGGTCTTGATAAAACTTGAGCAGTTGTTCTTAAAGTTCAGCAGCCTTGGAGAACGCAGAGGACAAGTCCTTTAGAGCAGAGAAGATGATTGGGATGATTTCTGTTGGTTTGGAGGAGGAAAATGGTTTGGATGATTTCGAGAGAGGAGATGAGGGGGTTGAACGTTTGGACGGAAGGATGTTTTTGGTGGTGATGATTGGGATTTGAGGAGGCGGGGGAGAGGGACTTGGCACTCTTGCTTTGAGCATTTTGTAGGCCAAGGAGTCCCTAGGGTACATAGGGAAATCAGGGAGGACGGCATTGTGGAGGTCGGGGATAAGTTCAAGCAAAGGACCCAGATTCTCACCTCCAACCTGAGAGAAGAAGAGAACGTCGTCCATCCATCCTGGTAGATCTTTGTAGTCTGGTTTGTGAAGACTTGGCACGACGAAGCGTTCAATGAACCTTTCGTAGTTCTTAGTCTTCGTTTCATCATTCTTGATCTCTGGCAAGTCCATGCGTTCCCTTATTAAGTTGTAAAGGGTTGTTGGCTTCCTGTTGATGAAGTCCACCAACGATTCATTAAGAACGATGGGTTTTGGTTTCTCGATGTAGTGGGACTTCACCAGCTTTCTTCTCTTCCCGCCGGTAGAAGATCCGGCCACGTTCAACTATCTTTGAGACATGTTTTTCAGATGAGCTTTAGAGTGAGAAAGTCGCCGGAGTTCTAGAGAGAAGTCAGAGCAGATTTGAGAGCAAGAAAGTGGTTGAGCGTAATAAATTTGATTGCGACTATTCTGGCCTTATATAGAGGAAGCGGTGGCACAAACGGTAATTACCATTGTTTTACTGTTCGACACGTGGCAAAACTTCCCCCTTAAGATTTGAGCAAAAGCAACGGTCACTGTTCACACTTTCAAAAGTTCAAAATTCTGACTCTTCAACTTCTCCTCAAATACTGAACTGGTGTCCTCTCCAACAAACACTGAGCGTTCTCTCATACTTAGCAAAATTTTACCTCTTCAAGCAAACCAATAACCAACTTACCGTTCTTGTGATCACCTTTCGAACCAGTTGAGAACAACGCAAGTACGTCCCGTAAAAGAAAATATGAAACTCATAGGACGCTTTTGCGGAGTTCTCGGCTAGGGTAAGCTTAGAGTTCCCATCATTTCGGCTTATAATGAGGGTTGGGTGATCAGGGATACTCTTTTCAAGACAAAATAGAGAAGATTTGAATGGCGTTCCAAAGTAGCAAACACATGAAGTTTTAGACTAGCGTCCTTGCAAAGATGAATTTAATGCATAACAGTTCTTAAACACTTAGAATCTACAAAACATAGCCAATCATTGAGGGATAGTAGAACGGGACTTGGTACTTAAAAGTTATCATCCCCAAGAGCAACCTGAGATGCTCAAAGGGACGTCTATCAAGTGCCTTAGTGAAAATATCAGCTATTTGGTCTTCCGTTCTTACATGCTCCATACTAATGAGTCCTAGTTCAACATTATCAGGCAAGAAATGATTCCTTATATGAATATGCTTTGTGCGTGAATGAAAAACAAGATTCTTAGAAATTTCAATAGCACTTGTGTTATCACAACGAATGGGAATAGTTTCAAGATTGATACCGTAGTCCTCTAGTTGATATTTGATCCAGATAACTTGTGAACAGCACGAAGCAGCAGCAATGTACTCGGCTTCCGCAGTTGAAAGCGCCACAGAGTTCTGTTTCTTAGATCCCCAAGAGACTAGGCATGAACCGAGGAACTGTGCCATTCCTGAAGTGCTTTTTCTATCAATCACATGATCAGCATAATCAGCGTCTGAGTAACCAACTAGCTTGAAGGACGTCTTCCTGGGGTACCAAAGGCAAAGATCGTCGCGTCCTTTGAGGTAGCGAAAGATCCTCTTGACTTCTTGCATGTGGGACTCCTTTGGATTTGCCTGGAAGCGTGCACACAAGCAAACGGCAAACATAATGTCGGGACGGCTTGCGGTCAAGTAGAGCAAAGAACCAATCATTCCTCTGTACAGCTTTTGATCAACGTCCTTTCCCTGTTCGTCTGCGTAAAGACGCGAGTTTGGAGAACAAGGGGTTGCAACAGGTTTGGACGAGTTCATTCCGTACTTCTCAAGCATTTCACGGACATATTTTTGTTGGTGAATGCGCGTCCCTTCCTTGAGTTGGTTGATTTGAAGTCCCAAGAAGAAGTTGAGTTCTCCAATGAGGGACATTTCAAACTCACTACTCATTAAGGACTTGAACTCATCTACAAGTTTCATGTTAGTACTATCAAAGATTATATCATCAACATAGACTTGGGCAATTAAAATGTCCTTGTGAACTTTCTTTATGAACAAAGTTTTATCAATTGAACCTCTAGTGTACCCATGAGACAAAAGAAAGGACGCAAACCTGTCGTACCATGCACGAGGGGCTTGCTTGAGTCCATAGAGTGCTTTGTCCAAGTAGTACACATGATCTGGGTGAGAGGCGTCCTCGAAGCTAGGTGGCTGAGCAACATACACTTCCTCATTTAGCTTTCCATTGAGAAAGGCAGTCTTGACGTCCATTTGAAATAACTTGAATCCTTTGTGAGCGGCGAAGGCAATGAGGAGACGAACGGCTTCAATTCTAGCAACAGGAGCAAATGTCTCATCATAGTCTATGCCTTCCTCTTGCTTGAATCCTTGAGCCACCAGTCTTGCCTTGTTTCTTGACACATGTCCACTCTCATCAAGTTTATTTCTGAACACCCATCGCGTCCCTATGATATTTTTGCCTTTGGGACGTGGGATGAGAGTCCAAACTTTGTTCCTTTCAAACTGATTGAGTTCTTCTTGCATTGCTTGAATCCAGTCAGCGTCCTGGAGTGCTTCTTTGATATTCTTCGGCTCCACCATAGAGACAAAGGCATTGAATGCACAGAAAGCTAAATTTGCACTCTGGGACTTGCTTGTAGCTGACCTTGTTTGAACTCCTTGAGAAGGATCGGAAACAATTTGAGAAGTTGGGTGGTCCCTAGAGAAGCGGGACTCCCTTTGAAACAAATGAGCAAATCTTGGATCAATGTCTCCATCGGAATTATCACTATCACTTTGAGCATCGTCCTCAATGTGTTCCCCCTCAGAGAGAGCGTCCACACCTTGACGTTGCTCGCCTTGTTGACTTGATTCAGCTACATCTTGTTGAACTGGGGATTCACTATGAGAGGGAACTCCTTGAACAACACTAGGAGCGTCCACTGAGACTTCTTCAGCTTCATCTTCAGAGTCGTCTCGTTGTTGTGAAGAAGAGCGTTCTTGCTTACTTGGTCTTTCTTTGTGAGAAGAACTTTCTTTGAATACAACATGAATACTCTCCTCAAGCTTTAGAGTCCTCTTGTTGAAAACTCTATATGCTTTGTTGGTAAGAGAGTACCCAAGGAATATTGCTTCATCACTCCTTGCATCAAATTTTCCAAGTTTTTCTTTATCATTGTTGTGAACGAAACATTTGCACCCAAAAACTCTGAGATAATCAATGCGAGGCTTCCTTCCATTCAACAACTCATAGGACGTCTTCTTTAGCAGAGGACGGATCATGGCACGATTGATGATGTAGCATGCTGTAGCAATAGCTTCCGCCCAGAAGTACTTGGGAACGCTATTTGCCAAGAGCATAGTTCTTGCCATATCCTCCAACGTCCTGTTCTTTCTTTCCACAACTCCATTTTGTTGAGGAGTCCTTGGAGCGGAGAAGTTGTGCGAGACACCATGTTGATCACAGTAGGCCAGGAACTCTGAATTTTGGAACTCCGTTCCATGGTCTGATCTTATAGCTTTGAGAGGCGTTTCAAGGGAAACTTCCACTTGTTTGATGAAGACTTTGAACGCATTGAAACAATCTGCTTTGGACACCAAGAAAAGAACCCAAGTGAATTGAGAAAAATCATCTACAAGAACGTAAATGTACCTCTTTCCACCGTGGCTCAACGTCCTCATTGGTCCACAAAGATCCATATGGAGAAGTTCCAAAGGCTTCTTTGTACTTACTTCGTTCTTGGACTTGAAGGACGTTCTTGTTTGCTTCCCTTTAATACAAGCTTCACACTATTCAACTTTCTCAAGATCGATTCGGGGAAGTCCTTTCACAAGATTTCGCTGGTGTAGCTTAAGGATTGTGCTTGGTCCAGCATGGCCAAGTCGGCGATGCCAGAGATCAGCGTCCTCCTTCGAAGTAGATAGACACAACTCTGATTTAGGCTTGAACTCTTGATTGAAGATGTAGATATTGTTCTTGCGAACTCCTTTGAGAACAACTTTGTTGGACTTTTTGTTGATGACTAGGCACTCCTTTGAGTCAAATGTGACTAGATTTTCACCTTGATCACACATCTGAGAGACGCTAAGAATATTGAAACCAAGTCCTTCAACAAGACTGACATTTGTTGCTTTAATGGACGGGTTGAGAATAGCAGTTCCCGTTCCTTTGATCTTTCCTTTGCCCTTGTTGCCAAACGAGACAGTTCCTCCCGTGGCACTACTTTGGATAGAAGTGAGATGGATCTGGCTTCCTGTCATATGATTTGAGGCGCCACTATCAATGATCCATGGGCGTCCCCTCACTTCCACCTGCCATAACAAAGTTAGTGTTTGGCGACCCAGGCAAGGTGTTCCTTACCTAGTTCGTTACAAAAGTAGAACTCTGGTTCTAGCATGTAGTCATTAATATTCACATCATTTGAAATAGCATGCTTGCGGAAAGAGTTCCTAGAGCGTCTAGAACGCCTAGGATTAACCTTAGGAATGGAATTATCATTTTCATTGTTAGTCCTAGAAGCTTTTCCATTTTCAACATCTTCCTTGAGTTTTAAACAATCATATTTGAAGTGATCTCCTTGTCCACAGTACCAGCACGTCCTATAGTAAGTACCAAGATAGTACTTCTTATTGGGACGCTGAATCTTGTTTTCTTTCATCTTTTGAGGATTACAAACTTTTGAACCGTCCCCTTTAGCAATCTTCTTGTAAATCTTATGACTTGTGGAATTAGTGTAGTAGTCTTCCTTTCCTAATTCTCCACTCTCTAGAACTCTAATTCTTTCAAGAAGGTTTTTAGTTTTCTCTCTTTCAAGTTCCAGTTCTGAAGTTTTGCTTGCCTCAAAATCGCTAGGAAGAGAGTTCTTAGTGTCAGATTCATAACCTAGACCTCTCTTAGCTGGGACAAAAACCATAGGTCTCACTTCTTCAACTATGGGACTCTTACCCATCACTTTCACTTCTTCCCTAAGCTTAGCGTTCTCAAGTTTGAGACACATGATTTCAGTTTTTAGGGATTTAGTTTCTTCACATGAGGACTCTAGTTGAATAGTCATTGAACTACAATTTTCACATTCAACTACAATGCTTTCATCTTCAAGTTCATCCATTCTTCTTTTCATAGCAAGACTTTCCTCCATGATTTTACCAATGAGTTTAAGGAGTTTTGGTTTTGAACATTTTTCTAAAGAAAGCATCATTGAATCATGAGTTACCTCTTGTCCATTGTCGGAGGCATTCTCTTCAACAACTGGGGCGTCCTCCACTGCCATGTATGCAACTTGATCTTCACGTTCATCATCACTTGAACTGAGATCATCCCATGCAGCTGTACATGCTCTAATGAGAGCTTTCTTCTTGTCCTTGGAGGACGTTCCCACAGTACACTTTTTGGCAAAATGTCCTTTCTTGTTGCATTTGTAGCATGTGAGTTCCTTCATTTCAGCCTCTGTGTACTTGGGACTCTCCTTTTTGTAAAACTTGCTCTTGCTACTATGTTTGTTCTTCTTGTTATAGTACTTGAGAGCCTTGTGAATAAGAGAGAGTTCCTCATCGGAGTCAATCTCTTCCTTTGGTTTTCTTTCTTTCTCTTTGGGACGCAAGTTCTCAAGTTTTTCTTTGTTTTGCATCATCAATGCTAGATCTCTTTGGCCACGTAGGTACTCGGCGTACTCTGGTGTTGTGGACGCCAAAGCAAGATCAGTTTGAGGATTCTTTCCTAGTTGAGCCATGTCAGAGATTCTTCTTTCTTCGTACTGCCTGAGCTTCCCATAGATCTCTTCCATATCTAGAGTTTTGTTGGCTATGTTTTCTTTAAAAGTCGTCCTTTCAAAGTTCCAGACTCTAGTCAACCCATCAATGACTACTTGAACTCTATTCCTCATGGAGATTTCTGATTCTAGAATGCCCAAGTTCTTCATTTTGGTGACAAGACCTTCAAAACAGTACGAGTAGTCATTTACCGTTTCATTTGGCAACATACTAAAAGCATAGAACTCCTTTTTGATCTTCAGCTGTGATACACAAAGGAATACGTCTAACTCAAGGGATTCATGGAGGAAGACGAGCTCAAGAAGAAGGCCTAGACCTTACAAGAGGTCCCGAGCATTCAAGTATAAGGAGGCTTTGAAGAAGCTACATGAAGTGCATCAACCTTTGTCAAGTAGACATTGGAAGATGAAGAAGACGAAGGAAGATCCTCTCAGGATCGACCCCCCAGGGGGTCGAGATCGACCCTCCCAAGGTCGAGCCTGAGGGTCGTCCGAACGCGTCCGATTGGTTTCCTTGAGTAGCTTGTGTCCCAAGCTGTTTCCTTTTATTGTTATCAAACTATTTCCATATTTTGGTTTTCTAGATTTGCAATTATTATTATGAGATATTATTTATATCTTATGATAATAATTTAGGATTTCTTTTTCTAGGATAGAATAAATACTCTAGTTTTCCCTTATTTGTTTTTCAGCGTATTTTGAGAAGAGAACAGAGTTCTCTTCCTGCGCCCTTTGTGACCTGCGTCCTTTGTGACTTGAGTTTGATTTATGAAGTATTGGTTTGATTCATTCAAGTGTTCATTCTAGCGAGTTTGTTGATTGTGTTCCGATTCGAGAAGTTCAAGGCTTTACTTGGTGCAAGGTCTAGATCTGTTTCCGTTCGCGATTGTGTGACGTCAAGGAGCCATCTCCTAGCGTGTCATACATCACCGTCCTTGCTCAAGTAGTCTCTAGCTGGTCCTTACTTCCTGTCAGCTAGCGTCCCTAAGCTTATGGGACGCCCATACACACTTGTTGTCCTTTTGGTCACTGGCGTTCCTGAACACTTGGACAACTTTATTAGAATCAAAGTGAGTTTGTCATATCAAAACTAAGGGACGATTGTGTGGTACACTAACAAGTACGCAAGCGTTCTTGATAGCATCCCAACAATGGATGGCCTAGTGGACATACCAAGTGGGCCCAAGCCCAAATCACACCAGAGCTTCTTCATGGGCCCATGCCTTTATCAACTACGCTAGCTAATTTGCGTGCCAAGGAGGTCGCTGACTTGCTCGCATTATCAAAGTCTCCCTCATTAAAAACATTGGTTGTGCGCCACTCAACTCACATCAAAGGCCAGCCATTGTGTCATTACTTGGGCGCCACACAAGAGTCTTCAAGGTCGGGCATTTAAAATGCTACTTGGGCGCCACACCAAACTCATAAAGACCCTCTAGAATTAATGATGGAAAACCTTAGGGCGCAAGTAACTTACTTGGGTCGCAAGGATGATATCTCCTCCATTCATTCACTCCTTGGGCCGCAAGAAACGTCTCCATCAATGCCTCTGCATCAACATGCCGTCATTGAAGACGAGTAACTTGGGCGGCAAGCTACATCCTTGGCGGCCAAGGCACTCTATTGCCTCTCTCCTCTTGCTTGGGCCACAAGCATCATTTATGACGCCTCTCCCTCCCTTCGTCTATAAAAGGAATGCCAGGGCTCTCATTTTTAGGCAGCTTATGATGTTCAAACTTGGAAGACACTTTGTCTCTTTCGAGTTGTAAGCTCTTCCTCCTTCTCTCTTGGTGAGACCTATCCAAGAGTTGAAAGGGGGTTCGGCCTTGTGAGTTTATCAAGGTCCGAGTCAGGCATGTTTTGGGTGAGTCATACCCCAAGGCGTGATCGGGCTTGCTTGGTTGAGTCTTTGGTGCGTTATATCCAAGGATTCAATCAAGTACTTATCCGTTTATTACAAGTCGATTTTATAAACAAAATCTTGTGTCTTTGTTCAAACAAATTCACGCCCAAAAATAGCTCCACCAACACCATCGACCCTTATTTGTTCCAATATAGTGTAAGAGACTCCTTCGACCCAGAAGAAGAGACGATCCTGAGCTCGAGACTCATCATTCCGAGTCTGGGACTCATCATTTGGTATCAGAGCCAGTTTGAATGAGTTCATTAAGGTGTAAGGAGGCTGTCGAAGCGAGTTCCTCAAGTTGTAGGGGTACGAATTGTTTTCTCTCAAACTTTCTTTTGATTTGCTGAGCACTTTCAACCTTAGTATGGCCAGCCTATGACCCTTCCTTTTTCTACCATTTTGACCCAAAGAAAAAGAAAGATAGCCTTCAAAAGAACTAAGGTGATCTAAGAAGTCAGTGGTCGAAATTCAAAAAAAAAAACAGGTAGTACCTCTTTATTTATTAAAAAAATCGAGAGAGAAAGAAAGAAAACATTCCTTTGCTTCTCATCTCAAGTAACAAAAAAAGGTACGACTTCCTTATAAAAAAAAGTTACTACAATTTCTTGTGGGACTAAAAAGAGTCCTTTGCTCTTGACTTTCACATTTTCTCTAAGCCTCACCAATGAGCTTATCTAAAGGAAGTTAGGGGATTACAAATACTCGCCCACAAGCTCCTCTTTGTCTTGTCTTGTTGCAACCTTTGATTGACGTGTTGACTCAAGTACTTCTAATCTCTTGGTGTTTTCTTGACAGATAATTTAAGAAGCAACCCTTGAGTGAGTGAGTCGAGTGCCACAAAAATCGAGTCAAACACGAGTCAGTCCTCCCTTGTTTTACTTTGATTATGAGTGTGAGCGGGAGACATCATGCGAGGATGGAAAGCTTGGAGTTAACCATCCGGTTTCTCTAAGCTAACTGAGGGAGTTGGAGTTGGTGAAGGAGTGCACACAAAAAGCAAACACATCGAGTCAAACACATGTGTGTCATTGGATTACTCTAACCCTTACCAGTTCCGTGTTTGTCATCATTGGTGTGTTTAGGACCTAATGGAGCATTATCTAGAAGAAGAGCCTACTCTCCTGCCCTTCCATGGAACTCAAGACTTTGTTAAGTACACGGTTTGGGAGTGGAGAATAAAGCGATTCTTCAATTATTATGAATGTATGGCCGAGCAAGAAGTGGCTCTTGCCATTCGTTGCTTTGAAGGATACGCATATGATTGGTGGGCTGAACATGAAGCAGATTGTGCTTACTTTGGGTACCCATCTATCCGCATGTGGGAGGATCTAAAAACTGTCCTTAGAAGTTCCTTTGATCCCCAAGATTATAAGTTACGCCTCAAAGCCAAAATAGAGTGGTATAGGCAACACAATCGATCACCTCTTGCCTACTATGAGGAGCTTTCAAAACTTATGTTCTTTTCAAACCACATCCACGATGAAGAGTACAGACTATCTAAATTCGTTAGTGGTTTGAGCTCTGACCTTCGCTCATATGTTGAGAAGCATAAGCTTGGGTTTAGAATGTCTTTATCATATGTCCTACAAAAAGTTAACGAGGAGTACGAGTATCAACAACGGAACGTTCCCAACCGCTTGGCTATACGGGAAAGAGGTCCCTACCCAGAACAAGTGTACAAGTACATGCAAGTAATCCATGAACATAGAACGGAAAACCCACAACTCAAGCTTCACGTGTTGATTTTTCAAGGCCGGTTGAGTTGAAGTCCGCCATACTACCATCACCTATATATCAGTGGAATTCTTGTGATGAACGTTTGACAAATGCAAATTCATCCTTGGGTGTTAGAGAAGCTACCAAGTCCCTTCAAAGACGAGACCACCTACCTGCAACTTGTCCAAACTTAGGAATGAGTTTTGAGATGTCGTGTGGGAAGAAGATCGATTTAAGCAAGGACAAGACGGCGGACGCCTCCTCTAGCTATACTAAGACCAATGAGCGTTATATGCATCTCATTCAACAGAGTATTAAGTCAATGAAAGATGCCCCGCGAGCGGAGAGGGAGCAAACTAACCGAACCTTGCAGGAGAACATAGCTCGGACCATTGAAGATAGGCTCAGTGCCTTACTTCAAAATAATTCTCAGGCATTCAGTGAGGTCCTTGGTCAACACCGGACCGAAGATCTCCAAGAAGAGGACTTCGTGAAGGAGGAACCCCCATTGGGCAGCCTATCATCCTCCGAGGAGTTCTATAAAGAGCCATACCAAGTCCAAGTGCTTCAAGAAGAAAAAGGTGTTGGAGGGCTCGACGAAGCTACTAAGAACATTGATCCAAAACCAAGGGCTCAAGTGGACTACCTAAGTGAGCCACCCCATATGGGTACTTTAAAGACTAAGGGTGATGTTGCTTGAAAGCCCAAAACCATTCAATTCATACCGAAGACCAAAGAGCTTCCACCAACCGCTCTTCCTAGCTTCTTGAATTCCATGCACACACCTTGGTTGGATGCTCATCCGAGACTTGCATTGGTTTTGCCCTTGAAGTCATTAGCTATAGAGGACGATGGGCCAACCCGCATTGGGTCGATCATATCAAGGGAGTCTAACTTGTGTGCCACTTCCGTTCGAAGTGTTGCAACCGATGAGTTCATCGCACCAACTCTAAATGCATGAAGGGAGTTCATCCTTTAAGGGAGTTTTCTCAAATGCTTCGTACTTTAATCATGATTATAATTTGGGTGTGACACATGCAAATAGTCAAGGTTATTCAACTTTATTTCATGCCTATGTCACATCAAGAAGTGGATATTCATGCATCCATCATAGCTCCCTTTGTCAATATGTTTCACCCAAGATGCATATAGCTCATTTCATGGCATTGTTTCACCATTCAAGAAATTTGCTTGACTGGAAGCTATATAGAGCTAAAAAGAAAAGCGATCGAGCTTATGCCTATATAATGTCATTCATCTTGAAATTGGGAATTATGTTGTGTTTATATTAATCATATACTCCCTCTGTTTCATTGAATGTGTCACTTTAGCAATTTGCACATATATTAAGGAAGCTATTAGATGTACTATTATACCCCTAATTATTACCTCACT
This sequence comes from Polygonum maritimum, assembly GCA_963924305.1. Lineage (NCBI taxonomy): Eukaryota > Viridiplantae > Streptophyta > Magnoliopsida > Caryophyllales > Polygonaceae > Polygonum > Polygonum maritimum. The sequence continues at coordinate 13,385,709 of OZ002736.1, read as the reverse complement.
TTTTTACTTTATTGAAAACCACTACTAATAAACTACTAATGATTATAAGGGTAAATCTGTAAAGTAAATGCCAAAAATGTAAAAAGACATATATTTTGAAACAAAATTTTAGAGCTAAAATGACACTTTTTATGAAACGGAGGGAGTATTATGGATTGTATGTGTGGTCTTCTATTTCTTATCTTAAAGGCCAATGGGATTTGAGGTCGAATCCTTCTCAACTGGGGGAGGATGATGTATCACGAGCCGAGCGCCCGAGCCACATCATGACTCATGGCCAGATATGAGCCAAGACGACCCACCACCCTGACAACCGGCCAAACAAGGCTCCAAGAAGGCCTACGCCCCAACTGAGCTGACCATGATTGGTCCACCACCTTGCCACAAAGCCAACACAACTCCGTTGCTACTTCATGGATGGCCTAGTGGACATACGAAGTGGGCCCAAGCCCAAATCACACCAGAGCTTCTTCATGGGCCCATGCCTTTATCAAATGCGCTAGCTAATCTGCGTGCCAAGGAGTTCACTGACTTGCTCGCATTATCAAAGTCGCCCTCATTAAAAACGTTGCTTGGGCGCCACTCAACTCACATCATAGGCCATCCATTGTGTCATTACTTGGGCGCCACACAAGAGTCTTCAAAGCCGGGCATTTAAAACGTTACTTGGGCGCCACACCAAACTCATAAAGACCCTCTACAATTAATGATGGAATACCTTAGGGTGCAAGTAACTTACTTGGGCTACAAGGAAACGTCTCCATCAATGCCTCTCCATCAAGATGCCCTCATTGAAGACAAGGAACTTGGGCGGCAAGCTACATCCTTGACGGCCAAGGCACTACACTGCCTCTCTCCTCTCGCTTGGGCCGCAAGCATCATTTATGACGCCTCTCCCTCCCTTCGTCTATAAAAGGAATGCCAGACCTCTCATTTTTAGGCAGCTTATGACGTTGAAACTTGGAAGACACTTTGTCTCTTTCGGGTTGTAAGCTCTTCCTCCTTCTCTCTTGGTGAGACCTATCCAAGAGTAGAAAGGGGGTTCGGCCTTCTGAGTTTATCAAGGTCCTAGTCAGGCACATTTTGGATGAGTCATATCCCAAGGCGTGATCGGGCTTGCTTGGTTGAGTCTTTGGTGCATTATATCCAAGGATTCAATCAAGTACTTATCCTTTTATTACAAGTCGATTTTATACACATATCTTGTGTCTTTGTTCAAACAAATTCACGCCCAAAAATAGCTCCACCAACACCATCGACCCTTATTTGTTCCAATCAAGTGTAAGAGACTCCTTCGACCCAGAACAAGAGACGATCCTGAGTTCGGGACTCATCAAAACCTACCCGACCCAACCCGTTCGACAGGTCTATACGATGTGGATATATATAGGGCATTGAATCTATAGAATGAGTAGACCATATTTAATTTTGGAATTATAAGAGAAAAGAAAAATCCTAAAATTCTAAAATTATTATACAAAATAAAATTACGTTATTTATATGTATGGTAATAACACATTATATGCAAACCTACCCGAAAAGTGCAAGAGAAGGCTTCATGATGACAGTTTACTAATAACCCTTTTTTGCCATCAATTTGCCAACTGTTTGGAACCACACTTAATGCCTGTAGAATGAGTAGACCATATTTAATTTTGGAATTATAGGAGAAAAAAAAAATCCCTTAATTCTAAAATTATTATACGAAATAAAATCTTGTTATTTATATGTATGGTAATAACACATTATATGCAAACCTACCCGAAAAGTGCAAGAGAAGGCTTCATGACAGTTTACTAATAACCCTTTTTTGCCATCAATTTGCCAACTGTTTGGAACTACACTTAATGCCTCAGAGTAGCATTGAGCTGTGATCAGATCAGAGAGGACATAATAAAAAGGTAGCTGGTTGGTAGTTATTAATGCAAAACCCACGAATATAACAAGGAAAAAAGAAAAGGTAACACCAAAGTAATTAAGCTAGCTATGAAAAACACAAAACATATGTATAACAGTTGGATGACAATTAGAAGGAGACCCACACAAGAAACAATGTAAAGACTGACTGTTCAATCATACAGCCGTAAATAAAGCAAAAGTGTACGTCAATGATATATGCAACTGGAAGCCACATATAGAAAAGGTTTTTATTGAAAAAAAAACACACCTAATGATTAAACAGTCCGCCATATAAATTGAAATCTCCAACTGATTTGGATAAACTTATTACTCCCTCCGTCCCCAAAACAATGTCCCAAAGGACGTTTTTCGTGTAGATTAAGAAAAATGAAATAAAGTGGATGAAAAGTTGGATAATATAAGTAAAAAGTGAGATTAGATAGGGATAAATTTGTAATTTTGTAGAGAAAAGTGATAAAGTTGATATGAAAGGTGGATAATGGGGGGTAATATGTGAGATTAGGTAGGGATAAATTTGTAATTTTGTAGAGAAAAGTGATAAAGTTGATGGGAAAGATGGATAATGGGGGGTAATATGTGTAATTGAATAAGGGTATTGTTGTAAAAGAAATGAATGTAAATAGAAAGAAATGGAATGGGACAATCTTTTCGGGACGCCCAAAAAGAATACGAGACCAACTATCGGGGACGGAGGGAGTACTATTAGCGGCATGAAACCAGACATAAAAAAACAGACATCGTCATCATTCCAAGAAACGAACTTGCCTTTTCTTTTGGAGTAAAACATTATTCTTTTCTTCATCCTATTGTGAAGCCCTAATTTTATTTTACTTTTAAAAACATTGTACGTATTCTTGCTGCATTCACGTCTCCTACCTCGAACTCTCTATTTATCTTATAAATTTGAGTTGATATAAACATCCGGAATAATTAAAAACATTGATAAGTGCGTTAAGAGGTGATAATAATATGGTACTCCCTCTATTCCGTTAAATTTGTTCACAAAGTACAATTAACATGGTAATTTTAATTAATAAAAAGTTTTTTTTTGACAGCAAAGTCCACATGAAAGCTAGAAACATCAGAAGTAAAAATAGGGACATCCTGCAACAACCTACTCAACCAATCCGCTGCCTTGTTTGCATCTCGCCTAGTGTACCTCCATTCGCAGCCATCAATGGAGTCTCCCAGCCTTTTTACGCGCTCAATTAGTTCGCCCGTAATGGTGTTCGTGGCTGAGTTCTTCGGCAGCATCTGAAACACCCTTAGTGACCGTCGACCGATCCTGAATCCTCTTCGAGCCCGCGAACAATACTGCTCCATGATCATCTCTCCCAACAACACCGATGCCGCACATAGCGTCCTTCACAACAGCATCCACTTTAACTTTAATCCTCCCTTGAGCTAGCTTACACTATCTAACCCTTTCAGAAGAATCCACAACTTTGCTACCCGAACCCCTCTCAGCCACCTTCCCTAGTTCCTCTTGGAGCACAGTACATCTTTCGACGATCTCAGCAACTTCCACAGGAGCACCTTCGAACAGAGCCTTATTTCTCGCCCTCCAAACTTCATTGCACAACAGCGCCCAGACTACCACTTGTTCCTCTAGGAGGTTCACCACTAAGCAGACCCAATCAAGAAAGCTCCTAGCCTTCCCCCCAAACTCGCCCAGATCAAGAAACTGTTCCCAAACATCCGAAGGAGTATGGCAGTGGAAGAGAGCATGCATAATAGTTTCCTCCTTGCCACAAAAGTGACAACTCAGATCATCGACTACTCTTCTTCTCTTCAAGCTGCTCATACAAGGCAAAACCTCCTTACTGGCCCTTTAGAGAAAGGACCGAACGCGCGGAGGGACCTTAATGCGCCATAGGAATTTCCAGAGCTTCCTCAACAACCTATCATTGGCTTGATTCCCACCACCACAACTCACAGACTGCAGATCCTCTAATAATTGACACGCAGATTTCACCGTTAATCTACCATCCGACGAGTAGTGCCAAGTCAACCGATCACGAGCCAAAGGGTCGACAAGATGGATGCACCACACCACCTCGGCATCCACAGGCAGGAACAGACTCTGCAACAGATCCTCCTTCCAAGAACCGGAACTCCAATCTATAAGATCACTCACCATAAGGTTTGGATTACTCACGAAAAAATTGCCAAGCACCATAAAGGAGTTTGATCTAGGCAACCAACGATCTGCCCATACCCTAATACTACTACCATTCCCAACTTGCCAATAGCTACCGGCCTTGATCACCTCCCGAGCACCGCAAAGACTCCTCCAACAGAAACTTGGATTGAAACCGACATCAGCCTCCATGAAGCTTGATCGTGGAAAGTACCTCGCTTTATATAAGCGAGCGATGAGCGAATAAGGATTCTCTAAGATCCTCCAACCCTGCCTTGCCAGCATAGCCTTGTTAAAAGTCTCCATACACCGAAAACCCAACCCACCCTTACTCTTGGGAAGACACATCCGGCGCCAGCTAAACCAATGTATTTTACGGCTCGAACCCTCATCGCCCCAATAAAAGCTGCACATAAGCTGCTCGATTTCAGAACACAAACTATCAGGGAGAGAGAAACAAGACATGGCGTAAGAGGGAATCGCCTGGCAGATAGACTTCAATAATACCTCCCTGCCCGCTCTAGACAAAGAAGCCACTTTCCAGTCCTTGAGTTTCTTCCAAACCCTCTCCTTAATATTAGAGAAAATAACCTTCTTTGATCCCCAACTAGAGTTGGCAAGCCCAAATCACGGTCATGTTTCTCCACCTCTGCAACGTTCAACATACCCTGCAACCTCTTACACAATTCAGATCCCACATTCTTGCTGAAAGTTGTTGACTCTCATTTTGGTGGTGTTTTAGTAGTTAATTTCTCTTGTAAATATGTGTCTTTTGTTCCTTTCTTTGTTAGTTTTGTCCCTTTTTAGCTTAGATTCCGATTTTCCATGAGATTCGGAGACTATGCGAATTTGTTGTGTTTTGTAGGTAAATTGGCGCGTTTTGAGGACGTTTGGAAGGAGTTTCTAAGGAGGAGCAAAGCTTGAGAGCAAAGGAGCGGAAGAGCCAAGCAAGGAACAAAGAGGAACTCAAGGAAAACCAAGAAGAGAAGAGGATCGAGGTCCGGAACGACGTGCCCAGCAAGTCGGGCCCGAGTTGGAATTTTGGAGGCTTGGATCGAGGTTGGCGACGTCGGGCCCGAGGTGTGTCCGTGTCAGTCCATGTTGGCAAAAATGAGGATTGGGCTCCAAGGCACATAATTGTGATCTACCACTTTTGCTCTTCTTTTATTTTTGGAAATCCTTGGTCCCTATTTAAAAGGGAAAGACAATTAGAGAGAGAGGAGGGGGGCTAATCCACACATCTAATCACTCTCAAAGGCTCAAGGGAAGACTTGGAGAGCAAGGAGGAGGAAGGAAGAGGAGAAGAAGAGAGGAAATCGTTGGAGAGTAGGCGTTCTAGGAGGAGATTTGTGAGTTTGAACTTGTTTTGCTTGTGTTTAGTGGATTTGAGATTTGGATCTTGTGAATTCCTTTGATTTGAATGCAATTTGAGTTGGATTTGAGTTTGATGATTGAGATTTGCTTGCTTTGTCTATTGATTGCTTTTTACTCTTGCTACATGGAGTAGATTCCATAGTCTTGGGCTATGGGGGAACCCCTAGCTAGGATTGGGTGTGAACCCCCAATTCCATAGCCTTGAGTGCTTGATCTATGAATCCTCTCTACATTGAGCTTCAATTCTCTTGTGAGAACAAGGGATCAAGGGATTGTGGTTGGTAAGAGTAAGCGAAAGCGATCTCGAGTCCATCACTTGACCTTGCATCGAAGGGAAGGTGAAAACCCCATATGGTCGATGTGTAGAGTGGAGGGATCGAAGGCAAACAACCTCGATCTCATAAGGATCAACACTTATTGGCTGAATTGGGGTGGAATTACCCAAGTCTAGTTAGGGAAAGAACCCAAAAACCCAAGACCGATCTACTATTTTGACAAGGCCGAGTTACCCAGACGTCGGGCCCGACTTCAGACTGTGTCGGTCCCGTGCCAACTCTCATCGATCATTCTCGGACCGAGGTGACCAAAGTCGGTCCCGAGAAGTTCCCTTTGATTTTCCTTGTTTTTGCCTTTCTTTTCCCCTTTTTAGTCTTTTTGGTACACTCAACGCACGAACTCCCGTGTGTTCGACACCCTACCCTTGTACTACTGTGGGGTTCAGTTATAATTTTAAATTTTGAGACCCCCCTAATCCGGATCGATCAGAATTTTGGCGCCATTGCCGGGGTGTTCTACTTGTTTGAGGTACCTCTTTTGTTGAGTCTTTGATTTTGTAGTGATTTGGGTGAGGGACTAGCCCGAACCCCTTGTTTGTTTTGATTCGGTTTTGTTTGTGTCTTTGGTTATAGGGCTATGCGAGCTCGTTCCGTCCGAGGAACACTTGAGTTCGACTTTGTGAGTGATCCGGAGAGCATTATCAAGCAAGATCGAAAGAAGAAGAGAATGGAGAACCAAGCACTACATGATGATGAGGTTGCTAGAATGAGGGCCGACATGGCTCGTATGCAACTTGAGATGGCCAACCGAGATGCCGAAGCTAGGAGAGAGCGTGAGCAAAGGATGAGATTGGAGGCTCAAATCAACACCCGACCCCGGAATGCACGCCAATATATGCATCCGGAGTTGAAGGTGCCGGAACCGGCCATTGTTTTGCCGGAGGTTTCAAAGAACTTCGAGATCAAGACTCAATTCATCTCACTTATCAAGAGGGACCAATTTCAAGGGAGACCGAATGAGTGCCCGATTGAGCATGTGAAGCAATTCAAAGATCTATGTGAGACTATCTCGACGGATGAGGAGACGCTAGAGTACGTGCTACTCAAGGCCTTCAAATGGTCGTTGGGAGGCAAGACGTTGCATTGGTTGGAGAGCCAAGCACCTCGATCCATCACATCATGGAGGGCTCTCAACGAGGCATTCTTGATGAAGTTCTTTCCACCAACAAAGACAACGGAGCTTAGGAGGAAGATAGCAAGTTTTCAACAAGGAGCCCACGAGCCACTCTTTGAGGCTTGGGATAGGTTCAAGGAAATGTTGAGGCAATGTCCAACGCATGGGAAACAACCTTATGTTCTTCAGGACATATTCTTCCAAGGAATCAACCCCGCCACCAAGGACAAGTTGAACCTTCACACCGATTGTGGGTTCATTGACTTACCACCGGAGCAAGCATGGGAGTTGCTTGACAAACTCTCCGACTACGAAGCCATGTACGTAGTGAATCAAGTCAACAAGGAGGCAATAGTCCAAGGAGATGGTACAAGGAGGCTCTATGACCCAAACAATGAAGAGGTTGATAAGGATGTGAAGATTCAATTCCTTGAGGATGAGTTGAACAAGATGAGGAGGCAAATGAATCACCTCAAGCAAACCACAAGAGCATGTGAAGAATGTGGTTCTTTCAAGCATGGAGCTCAAGAGTGTCCTAATGAACGCCAAGTTCGCTTGGCCGAGCAAATCGAGGAGGCACACTATGTTCAAAGAAATTATGGAGGAAGAGCCATCTTCAACAATGGAGGAAATGGAAGGTGGAACCAAGGCCAAGCCAATGGCTACAACAACAACTACAACCAAAACGAGCCAAGGGCCCAACCACCACCATACCGACCTCCGGGGTTCTATGAACAAACTCCACAATGGGCACAAGACTTGAAGAATCAATTCACCAATGTTGAGAGGAGAGTTGATGAGATGGGCACCCAATTCAAGGAGTATGGTGTATGGAGAAGACAAGTGGACAACCAATTTGTTCACATGGCGAATCAACTTCCAAGAGAGGAATGGAGACTCCTGGGCCGACCCGAGGAGAATCCCCGTGCCCCACAGCACCAGAATGAAGTCCGAACTATAGGTTTGAGGAGTGGTCGGAGTTTGCCTGAGCCACAAGTGCCAAGGACAAGAGAAGAGAGTCGGACCGAGTTGCCCAGGAACTCGGGCCCGACGTGTCAAGACATCGAGCCAGAAATCGGAGGAAGTCCCCTAACTAGGACCGAGGACGAGCGGAACTCGGGTCCGACATGCCCTGTAGTCGGACCGACTTCCCCTGCTTTGTCCTGCCCTAGGACCGAGGACCCGCAAATCGGTACTGACGTCGATCCAAGCTGAAAATGTTGAGAGTGATCAAAGCCAGTCCAAGGAAGTGGATTCTACCAAGAAATAAGGCGGCACAACTCTTCCTTACCCGTTGAAGAAGCCCAAGGAGGTTGTGGAGGGCAAGTTTAAGAGGTTCTTGAAGCTCTTGCAAGGTTTGAACATCACCATACCTTTCACCGACGCTCTAAGTGAGATGCCATCCTATGCTAAGTTCTTAAAGGAAATTTTGAGCAAGAAGAGGTCAATTGTGGAGATGCAAGACGAGGTGAAAATCTTGGAGCTACCTCAAAAATTGGGTGATCCCGGGAGATTCGCAATTACCATTGGTATTGGGTTTCGGAAGTTTCAAGCTTTGTGTGATCTTGGAGCAAGCACTAGTGTCATACCGTACACGATATGGAAGTCTACCGCCATGGGACTCATCGCTCCGGTTAACATGAGGTTGACCATAGCTGATGGAACATCAATCGAGCCAATTGGAGTGGTAGAGGATTATCCATTGTGTGTCGAGGGGCATTACGTCCCGACGGACTTTGTTGTGGTTGACATGTTACAGGTGTCGGGCGAGCCTATCATTCTAGGAAGACCTTTCCTTGCTATAGTTGGAGCTATCATTGATGTCAAGAAAGGTCACTTGTCCCTTGAATTTGGAGGAGTAGAGCTCGATTTCTCCTTCTGACCAACTTCGAAGGAAGCTTTGCATAGAGAAGCCAAGATGATCCAATCCTTTCCAAGAGGAGTGCAATGGGAAGCTATATCCAACAAGCCGAGTACAAGGAAGCTAAAGTTGAAAGCCATCCCACCACCCTATGGAGTTGAAGTGACAAATGAAGGCTTAGCTACCAACCTAGAGGAAAGTGAGAAAGTGGAGAATGGAATGTCTTACTTGGAGGTGTTCAAATCCGAAACGGAGGAAGTCCAAGCGCCACCGGAGCCTTCTCATGAGCTTAAGGAGCTTCCAAAGGAGTTGAGGTATGCTTTCCTTGGCCCTAACTCTTCATTACCCGTAATTATAAATGCTAATTTGAATGATGAGGAAGAGTCTAAGTTGTTAGAGGTCTTAAGGAAGCATAGAGGAGCTTTAGGGTATTCATTAGAGGAACTAAAGGGAATTCCACCATCAATTTGCATGCATCGGATTTACATGGAGGACAATCATAAACCCACTATAGAACCACAAAGAAGATTAAATCCTAATATGAAAGAAGTGGTTAAAAGTGAGATACTTAGGATGTTGGATGCGGGAATCATCTTCCCAATTTAGGATAGCAAATATGTTAATCCCGTGCATGTAGTTCCTAAGAAGGGTGGATTAACCGTGGTGCAAAATGAGAAAGGAGAAATGATTCCTACTAGAACCACTACAAAATGGCGCATGTGCATTGATTACTGAAAGTTAAATAGTGGTACTCGTAAGGATCATTTTCTCCTTCCTTTTATAGACCAAGTTCTTGAAAGATTGGCACAACATGACTACTTTTGATACCTTGATGGGTATAGCGGGTTTTGGCAAATCCCTATTCACCCCGATGATTAAGAGAAGATGACTTTTACATGTCCCTATGGAACATTTGCCTATAGACGCATGCCTTTTGGTTTGTGTAATGCTCCGACAACGTTTCAAAGGTGCATGATGTCTATCTTCTCCGATATGGTGGAGGAAATAGTGGAAGTATTCATGGATGATTTTTCGGTCTATGGTTCCTCTTTTGATGCTTGTTTGGCTAATTTGGATAGGGTTTTAGCTAGATGTGAGGAGACTAACCTTGTGCTTAATTGGAAGAAATGTCATTTCATGGTTAAGGAAGGAATAGTTCTAGGACATCTCATCTCTAGTAGAGGAATAGAAGTTGATAGGGCCAAGATTGAAATAATTGAAAAACTTCCCCCACCTACTTGTGTGCGTGATGTTAGGAGTTTCTTAGGTCATGCGGGCTTTTATAGACGCTTCATCAAAGACTTCTCTAAAGTTTCAAAACCTTTGTCTAACCTCTTGATGAAGGATGTTCCCTTCGAATTATCCGAGGATTGCATGAGTGTTTTTTGTAGGTTGAGAGATGCTTTGGTTTCGGCTCCTATCATGGCGTCACCCGATTGGAATCTTCCATTCGAAGTAATGTGTGATGCAAGTGATTTCGCCGTAGGAGCCGTTCTTGGGCAAAGAAAGGAGGGAAGGTTGCATGCCATCTACTATGCAAGTAAAACCTTGGATGAAACTCAATGCAAATATACAACGACGGAAAAGGAATTCCTTGCGGTGGTTTTTGCATTTGAGAAATTCCGGTCATACCTTGTGGGGTCTAAGGTGGTAGTCTATACGGACTATGAGGCACTCAAGTACCTCATGAAAAAGAAGGATGCTAAACCAAGGCTCTTAAGGTGGATGCTTCTCCTTCAAGAGTTTGACCATGAGATCAAGGATAAAGTCGGTGCGGAGAATGTAGTGGCCGATCATCTATCTCGATTCCCCATGGAGTACATGATGGAGATGGAGGATGGTGTAGCTATAGACAATGTGAGGGCGGATGAAGGGCTATTGAGTGGGAAGAAGGAAAAGAAGGAGGGATCGACCAAGATGGTGCATCGGGTCCGAGGTGTCCAAGGTCGGACCGAGTTACCTAGCAACTCGGGACCGAGGTCCACAACGTCGGGCTAGAGGGATTTTTACACCTGTGCTACTCGATCGACGTCCAAACATATCGGACTTAATACGTTGCAATGTCGGTCCATGAAATCAAGTAAGATTCTCCACTCGGTCTCTATTCCATCCCGTTCTCGATTGATTAATTCTCCATCTCCCACTTGTCTCCTATCTATTGATACCGTGAAACGAGGGATTACTCCTTGGTTTGCGGATTTTGCTAACTTTGTTGTAGGGGGAGTGATTCCACCAAATTTGTCTTACTCGGCTAGGAAGAAATTCTTACATGATGTTAGACAATATTATTGGGACAATCCATACCTATACAAGGAAGGGAGTGATCGAATCTATAGACGGTGCATTGCAAGTGAGGAGATTGAGAGCGTCATTCGCCATTGCCATTCCTTGCCAACGAGAGGTCATGCCAAGAGTTCCAAAACCACGGCAAAGATTCTACATTGTGGTTTTTATTGGCCAACCATGTTTAAGGATGTGCATGAGTACGTGAAGAGATGTCAAGAGTGCCAAAGAGAGGGGAACTTGTCAAGGAGAAATGAGACTCCGCAAACTGGAATTCTAGAGGTGGAGCTCTTTGATGTATGGGGGATAGAGTTCATGGGACCATTTCCCACGTTGGGCCCATACAAATACATTTTGGTGGCCGTGGATTATGTCTCAAAGTGGGTGGAAGCCATTCCAACAAGGACCAATCATGCAAGGGTTGTGATGAAGTTCTTGAAAAGCAACATTTTTGCAAGATTTGGTGTGTGCCTAGAGTTCTCATTAGGGATGGTGGTCCTCACTTCATTGAAAAATGCTTTGAGAAGGTGTTGATTAAGTATGGGGTGTCTCACCGAGTTGCTACTCCTTATCACACTCAAACAAGTGGGCTAGTTGAGGTGTCTAATCGTCAAATCAAGTCTATCTTGGAGAAGACGGTGTCTAAGTCAAGGAAAGATTGGGCATCTAAGCTTGATGATGCACTTTGGGCCTATAGAACCGTTTACAAGACACCTTTAGGGACTACTGATTCGGCCTATTTTGTATAGGATAACTCTTGTATTATAGAGCTATATTGAGAGTGTTTAGGTTAGTTTTGAGCGTTATTGTAATATGAAGACCGAAGACACGAAGTATGAAGAATCAAGAGTTAAAGAGCTTAAAGACGAAGATTCGTCACTCCATGGATATCGCGGTCGCGTTGTCTAGGACGTGGGCGCGGTGGCGTGAAGGAGCGAGTCAACCAAGACCATGAAGACCGCGGTCGCGCTGTCTGTGGCGCGGTCGCGGTAGAAGCTGACCCGGATTTTACCATTTGAAGGCCGCCGCGGGCGCGGTTCTGGTGCCGTGGTCGCGGTGGTGGCCGACCTTGGAGCGGACGAAATCTTGGCGTTTCTATTTTATTTCCTTTCTTATCTTTCGGTTTCCTATCTTATTTAGTCCGAAAAGGTTGATCCTTGGGGCTATATAAGGGGAACCTTTCTAGGTTTTTAGGATATCCAATACTTGTCAATCAATTGTCTTTCAATAAAGATTAGAGTTTTCTTTGTAATGGAGAACTAACTCCCCTATGGAGTTTATTCAATCAAGGAAGCTTTATTATGAAGTTGTGAAATTTTGGTAACCTCTTTATCCCTAGGTCTTTATTGATACTCTTGTGCTTCATCCCATGATCTATGTTTGATTTTATGAGCCCACTAGTACAAAATTAGCATTTTATCACGTTAATTTATCACGGTTCCGTGTAGATGGGTGATAAAAATAATTTTACGACACTTTTATCACGGTTGTTTTAATACCCGTGATTAAAAAAAGATCCGCCCCACCCTAAAAAGACTTTTATCACGGTTGTTTTAATATCCGTGATTAAAAAAAACATCCGTCCCACCCTTAAAAAATCCAATCTTCTAACCCTAGCTCCCCGCTTCTCTCCCAATGGAAAGCATTCCTCTAACTTCTCCTTGGTAAATCGTAAGTTCGTAACCCTCCCCGGCTGCTTGCCTCACCACGCACAACACCCTTCGCTTCACCGACGTCGGCCTCCTCCACGCTCCTCCTCCCCCACGCCAAGTCCTTCACCCTCCATCGCCGCCCAACAATCTCACCACCGCCACCGTCGCCGCCGCCTCTCCGTCCTCTCCAAGGACCTCGACGTCGAAGCCCTAACGAAAGAGGAGATCCAGGCCGGCGTCGTCCCGCCCCTCGCCCGATGGCGCTCCTACGTCTCCCTCACTCGCGACTCCGCCTTGGACTCGATCCGCTCCGGACACAGCCACCTCGTCGAGTCCGCCTTCGGCCTCTCGCCGGCCATCAAGAACTACCCTACACTCCCAACGCCGACGCTGAAGAAGATCGGCGATTCCGTTCCGGGCTCGGTGAAACCCTTGGCGGAGGACCATCAACTGTCGTCCAGATCCGAATTCAAAAAGAAGGCTTCGCAAATCGGGCTCCGGATCTACGAATTGTCTCAGAAGATCTCCAGGCTCTCGAAATGTAAGCAATTGGATCTCTCCGCTGAGCTATTTGGATAGGGTTATGTGAACTGATCTCCTGAATCTCTCTGTTTTAGATTTAATTATTTGGAATTTTTGAACTTTGAAAGCTATGAAGGTGTGCTGGATTATAATTTAGATTGAGCTAATTAGATTCTACTGTTTTTAAATTTAGATTGAGCTAATTAGATTCTACTGTTTTGAACTGCTAATAGGATGGTCTTACATCTCTTCACGTTGCTGTAATCGGTAAAAAAGAGGCTGTCATCAGTCATATGCTGAGAAAAGGTGCAAATCCTCATGTCAAAGATAAGGTATAGTTGCTAGAGCTACCACTTATTTTGGTTCCAACCATACCAACCTTCCTTTCACTTGGAAAATCTAGACTCGCTTTCTACTTCTGTATTTGAATGCCGCATGGGGCCTCACCTGTTCATTATGCAGTACAAGTTGGGGCAATGCAGACTGTTAAGCCGTTACTCAGATATAAAGTTGATGCTAATGTTGCTGATAATGTGAGTGTCTTATATTTTAATCTTGCATTTTTACTGTTCTGTTGTTAGTAGGCTTGTTAAGCTGTGTGTGTTATAACTGTCAGGAAGGTTGGACTCCATTGCATGTTGCCATGCAAAGTAGAAGCAGAGATATTGCAAAAGTCTTGTTACTAAATGGTGCAGATGCTACAAGAAGGAATAAGGTAGTCTGATGGACTTGGTCTCTTGATAATACGGTGAAAAAATAGTCTTTATTACTGGTATCATCTAAGTTCAATTGTTAAAGTGAACTTATAAAGCCATGAGTAACTTGTGACAGTGGCTTCTGCTCCAAATTGCAGGATGGAAAGTCACCTCTGGATTTGAGCCTAGCATATGGGAAAGAGTTCAAGTCATATGAGATTGCCAAGTTGTTGAAGCTTGTTCCTGCTAGCAGAGGCTTTTGATTCGAATTCTTGTAATGAATCCACTTGACTTGCATAAATATACTGTGGTGACGTCATTTACCAATATCTTGAGTTGATTAGTAATAGTCTGATCTTCCTGAAGCTTGTTCCAGTTTGGCATGATTAGTAATAATCTCTATGTTATGAGGTGCAATTATGTTTGAACTTTGAAAGCTATGAAGTTGTACTGATTCATCAAACTTCACACATGATGGTGGATCTGAGAACTTGTTCAACTTTCTTTTTGCTTTTGTGTATGGAGTTGTGGTCAGTGTACGGTGTATATTAGCCATTCCGGTTCTAAAAGGACCAGGATGGCTATTTTTTTAAAAAATATACAAATGATCTTTTATCACGGTTCTTTAAAGATCCGTGATAAACACAATAACATTTATCACGGTTTTTGGGCACTTTATCACGGTTATAGCTCTTTTATCACCGTTCTTTTATCACGGTTCTTTTAAAGATCCGGGATAAAACAATAGCATTTATCACGGTTTTTGGACCTTTTATCACCGTTATAAAAAATATCAATTATCACGGTTCTGTAACGAATTGTATTTTATCACGGGACTATTTATCACGGTTAAAAACCGAGATAAAACAATGCACGGAACCGTGATAAAATGATGTTTTTGTACTAGTGGCCTGATCAACTTGTTTGATTGACTTAGATCTATTGTTTGAATTAGGATTGGTTGTTGTCTATGCATCTTTCCTATTTCTCGAAACAACTCTATTCTAGGACCGTGGACTAGTTTAGGGAAGAGTATTCAATGGTTAAGTTGTGCATGAGACTCGTAGCTTGATTGCATGATTTGATTTCCTATTATCCCTATGCCCTATGCTAATTCTAGGTTAAGCGTCCTTGCCTACGGTTATAGAATTGCTTGGACCGTGGACTTGCGATTTCTAATGATTGGGATTGGAATTGACCTAGGCATATAAAGAGGTAGATGAATTCATGATCAACGGATTAATAAAGTGGAATTGATTGGATAAACTCTGCTTGATAACTTTGATTGAAACCAACTTTTAAAACCCCCTTTTGATTGCTTGCATGAAAACCACTAAAATCTGAATAAAAACTGATTCCTTTGGGTTCGACCCCTTGCTTGCCTACTATACTTTGTTTGCATGTTTGAGATTTATTTTTGATAAGGGAACAACGACTTTGCCCGAGTCAAATTTTGGCGCCGTTGCCGGGGAATCCTTTTTCTTGTTCTGATTGTGTGCGTTTTCGTGTTCTGTGCTCAAACCGCGCCCGCGGCCCCCTTGGCGCGCCCGCGGTTCGTGCGCAGAACCATCCTTTGGGTACGGGCCTAACACATGGTCCGTACCCGGTCTACTAATACTTCTCCTGTTTGTTTTGATCCAGAAATTGACAAGACTCTTCGGAAGATAAGAAGTGCCCCCAGACCCTCTACATCTTACAACCTTCTTGAATCTCTCTCTCTCTCTGATTCTGAACCAGAAGACGCCATGGCGGAACAAACTATTCGCCAACTCACGGCGCCTGATCTCCAGCAACAGCAGCTCGCTGTTCAATTCCCCGAACTCGGGGAGGGTGTGAAGTTCGAGCTTAAGTCTGGCCTCATCCACCACTTGCCCAAATTCCACGGGTTGAGTGGTGAGGATCCGAACAAGCATCTCACTGAATTCCACGCGGTGTGCGTGAGTGTGAAGCCCACTGATGTGACGGAGGATCAAATCAAGCTCCGGGCTTTTCCCTTCTCTCTTGAAGACACTGCCAAGGATTGGCTCCTTTATTTGGTGCCGGGTTCTATCACTACTTGGGCGGCCATGAAGAAGGCGTTTCTTGAAAAGTACTTCCCCGCTTCCAAACAAACATCTATTAAGAAGCAACTCAGCAGTTTGGAGCAAGGGGAAGACGAGAACCTCTACGACTATTATGAGCGCTACAAGAGGCTCATCGCGAGTTGCCCATACCATGGCTACCAAGCCAAGGATCTTATTTGCTACATCATTGAGGGACTCTGCGACAATGACAAGAGGCTCGTGAATGCATCTTGTGGGGGTAGTTACGAGAACTTGACCCCTGCTGCAGCTTTTTCAGAAAGTTGAGATCTTGGCGGAACAAGCCCGAAATCAAAAATCAAGAACCAATGTGAGGTCTATTAGTGTGGTGAATGAGTCCCTGAATGCTGAAGTAAGGGAGCTCAAGGATCTTATGAAGCAATTCCTCACGAAGAGGACATCCCAGCAAGTCAACGCTTGCGGTCTTTGCTATGATGCGAGCCACCACACAGATCAGTGCCCTACCATTCAAGAGACCGAGGAGTCGGTCAACGCTATTGGCAACTATGGTGCGCCCCGGCCCCGGAATGATCCTTACTCTAACACCTACAATCCGGGCTGGGCGAACCATCCTCATCTAAGGTGGAACAACCAGCAGCAGCAAGATCCACCACAACAGCAGCAGCAGTATGCTCCTCAGGGCCAGCAACAATAGTTTCGGTCCAATAACTACGCCCCGAGAGCGCCTGCTCCGTCTCAGAATGATGCTATTACCGCCCTCTTGAAGGAGAACCAAGAGACGAGAGCTGCTGCAAAGAATCTTGAGACTCAACTGAGCCAACTTGCCACCATGATCAATAGGCTCGAGTCTAAGGATTCCGGGAAACTTCCTTCTCAACCGCTCAATCACAAGGAGAATGTGAGCGCCATGAATTTGAGGAGCGGTAGAACACTGGCGAGTCGCGAATCACCCACTGGTGACGAACCGCGCCCGCGCTCCCCTGGCCGCGACCGCGCCGGAGCGACAGCACATGAAGGCCAAGCTTCTGTGGGAATTCCGCGCCCGCGCTCACCCCTCCGCGGCCGCGAAATTCCACCAGAGCCCATGGACCACGAGAGGCGTAGCGACCCGTGCCCGCGGAGTCCGTACCGCGCCCGCGGTAAGGAGGCCGAGAGAAATTTCGAGGCTTTACTCGATTATGCTTTCAAGAATTACTCGCCCCCTCGCCCGAGCTCTCCTAGACGGAACCGAGCTCCAGCAGCAGACGAGGACGATGGCTATGTGGCTCAACCTCTTCCACCATTGGATTCTTTCAAGCCCTCTCCTCCATTCCCCGATGCTCTCAAGGACACAAGGAAGCCGGCACATGACAAGGAACTCTTCGAGAGCTTCGCCAATTGTCGGGTAAATGTTCCTCTCCTTAATCTCATTCAAAGTGTCCCTCGTTTTGCTAAGTTTATGAAAGAGCTATGCACCATAAAACGAAAGAATAGGACTAGTCCTAAAATTGAAAAGGTAGCTCTAGTTGAAAAAAAGCAGGATAGCAAATTTGAGACTTGTAATTCCCTACTCCGAAAGCAATTACCCAAAAAATGCTCAGACCCGGGAAGATTCACCGTCCCTGTCATTATTGGAGAAACTAAAATTGAGCGTGCTATGCTAGATTTAGGTGCCTCCATTAATGTTCTTCCAGCTTGCATGTATGATAGGTTAGGCCTTGGTCCTTTAAAGGAATCAGATATTGTTATTGAATTGGCTGACCACTCTAATGTGCGCCCGAAAGGGTTAGTTGAGGATGTTCTAGTGCAGGTGCGGGGTTCGATCTTTCCTGCAGATTTTTATGTGATGGAGATAGGCGAAGGGCGGTACGATACGGTTCTCTTACTTGGTCGTCCATTTATGAAAACCGCCAACACGGTCATCGACGTTGCCAATGGATCTCTTTCCATATCTCATGGTGGCAACACGGTCCGCATTGATGTTGATGAGGACCCCTATTGATCGTATCCTCGTCGAGCCAACGACGTTAAACAAAAGCGCTGCTTGGGAGGCAACCCAAGGATTAGATAGATTGTTTTCCATTCCTAGATTAGGATTTGCTTGTGTTAGCTAACTTGCAGGTACTAGGTCCGAAAGGACATGCCTGGCGTGAAACCACGCCCGCGCCGCCTTGGCCGCGCCCGCGGTGGATCGTCAGCTCCCCCGACGAACAGGTACTAGCCCGTGTTCGCGGCAACCATACTGCGTCTCGGTTTTAGCTCGTTTTTATTTTATGAAAAAAAAGACGACTTCTTGGTCCCATTCTACCTCTATATCTTTCATCTATCTACACCATTCTATCCATCTTCTATCTCTTCTTTTCATTCACCTTTGTACTTTCCATTCTTTGGCTATGTGTAAAAGCCTAAGTATGGGGGAGCTTTGTTCCCCCAAGAGTTCTCTTCTCCACGGTTCGAGTTCGAGTATTGATCCATCTTCTAAGAAGACGAGCCAAGATACGAAGGTTGCTTACACATCACGCTTTTCGAGACGGAGTCGAGACTATGTCCCTGCACAAGACCCGCGACCGCGCTCCATCAGCCGCGCCCGCGGTGCACATCCGAGGTCGACTTCGCTCTCTGCATTGATTTCGCGCCCGCGCCTTTGGTGTCGCGCCCGCGGTTTGGCTACCGATTGGAACTACAAAGCTTTGTCTTCTACCACCTATGAAGAGTTCTTCCATTCCACCCCTCTTCATCGATTGTGAGTCTTCTGATTACCTTTCTCCTTGCTTCTATCCTTTCTCTTTGCTTCATTGAGGACAATGAAGGATTTAAGTATGGGGGATGGAGTACTCGCATTCGCTTATCCTAGTTAACTTAGTTAGTGATTTGCTTCAGATTTTTGATTTTCTTCTTTTCATGGAGCACTTGCATCATATTTTTTTCATAATAAAGAAAGAAAGAAAAAGAAAAAGATAGAAAGAGCCATAAAAATTGAAAAATGGCATATAAAATCCTGGGATGAGTCGAAAACCCGAAAGGGCGGCTCAGGTAATAAGCAGGTAACCCGGACCAGCATTAGGCTGAGGTAATATGAGGTTTATGAGTGATTGTGAGTATTTGTGACCACACCCTTTTGAAAAATGAAAAGAGTGGTTAGGTGAAAACCCGAAAGGGCGCCTAAGAAGAATTAAGCAGTAAAATTCGAATGTTTTAGGATCATTCTTGCTTGGGGACTTTGGGGCTTACATTATAGATTTGGGTAGATCCTAGGTTGCTCTCTTTCATCTTTTTAGAGCTTGAGTGTTATATCATGTTGTGAGGTGTGTGTTTGAGCTTCATTGTTTTATGCTCATGATTTCTCTATATTTTTGGGTTCGGGTTGTGAGCTGAGTGTTTTTATCTTCCCTTATATTTCCTGAGATCTTAGATGTGCTTACTTGTTATATTTGTTTTGAGCTTACTCGAGGACGAGCAAGATCTAAGTATGGGGGAGTTTGATTCGGCCTATTTTGTATAGGATAACTCTTGTATTTTAGAGCTATATTGAGAGTGTTTAGGTTAGTTTTGAGCGTTATTGTAATATGAAGACCGAAGACACGAAGTATGAAGAATCAAGAGTTAAAGAGCTTAAAGACGAAGATTCGTCACTGCATGGATATCGCGGTCGCGTTGTCTAGGACGCGGGCGCGGTGGCGTGAAGGAGCGAGTCAACCAAGACCATGAAGGCCGCGGTCGCGCGGTCTGTGGCGCGGTCGCGGTAGAAGCTGACCCGGATTTTACCATTTGAAGGCCGTCGCGGGCGCGGTTCTGGTGCCGCGGTCGCGGTGGTGGCCGACCTTGGAGCGGACGAAATCTTGGCGTTTCTATTTTGTTTCCTTTCTTATCTTTCGGTTTCCTATCTTATTTAGTCCGAAAAGGTTGATCCTTGGGGATATATAAGGGGAACCTTTCTAGGTTTTTAGGATATCCAATACTTGTCAATCAATTGTCTTTCAGTAAAGATTAGAGTTTTCTTTGTAATGGAGAACTAACTCCCCTCTGGAGTTTATTCAATCAAGGAAGCTTTATTATGAAGTTGTGAAATTCTGGTAACCTCTTTATCCCTAGGTCTTTATTGATACTCTTGTGCTTCATCCCATGATCTATGTTTGATTTTATGAGCCTGATCAACTTGTTTGATTGACTTAGATCTATTGTTTGAATTAGGATTGATTGTTGTCTATGCATCTTTCCTATTTCTCGAAACAACTCTATTCTAGGATCGTGGACTAGTTTAGGGAAGAGTATTCAATGGTTAAGTTGTGCATGAGACTCGTAGCTTGATTGCATGATTTGATTTTCTATTATCCCTATGCCCTATGCTAATTCTAGGTTAAGCGTCCTTGCCTAGGGTTATAGAATTGCTTGGACCGTGGACTTGCGATTTCTAATGATTGGGATTGGAATTGACCTAGGCATATAAAGAGGTGGATGAATTCATGATCAACGGATTAATAAAGTGGAATTGATTGGATAAACTCTACTTGATAACTTTGATTGAAACCAACTTTCAAAACCCCCTTTTGATTGCTTGCATGAAAACCACTAAAATCTGAATAAAACCTGATTCCTTTGGGTTCGACCCCTTGCTTGCCTACTATACTTTGTTTGCATGTTTGGGATTTATTATTGATAAGGGAACAACGACTTTGCCGGAGTCAACTACACCTTTCAATCTAGTGTATGGCAAAGCATGTCATCTTCCGGTGGAGTTGGAGCACAAATCCAAGTGGGCTCTCAAGGAGATGAATTGGGATGTAAACTTGGCCGGTGAAAAGAGATTTCTAGATCTCCATGAGTTGGAAGAGTTGAGGTTGAAAGCTTATGAGAATGCTAAGTTGTATAAGGAGAAGACCAAGAGGTAGCATGATAGGAAATTGATTCCAAAAACCTATCAAGTTGGTGACAAGGTTCTTCTCTTCAATGCAAGACTTAGGTTCTTCCCCGGAAAGCTTCGAACAAGGTGGAGTGGACCATTTGTGGTTCACCGAATTCATACTCAAGGAGCGGTAGATTTGGTTGGTGAAGATGGACGAATTTTTCAAGTGAATGGTCATCCATTGACGAAGTTCTATGACAAGGTCGATCCAAGTGAAGAAGTAAGAGCCTCATGGGCTCTCCTTCTAGCAACTAAGCCTAGACATGCCAATCAAGAATAAGAAATTGTGAGCTTTCTTAACTCTTGTCTCTTTTATTTTTGAGTTTTGATTTCTTTGTTTTGATGAGGACATCAAAATTCTAAGTATGGGGTGGGGTTAGTAGCTCAAAGTTTCATGTGTAGGTTTCTTTTGTTTGTTCTTGTTTTGTTAAAGGATGTTTTTGGATTGTGGCATGTTGTGTTCCATGAATGATGATTGAATTTGATGGTTTGAATGGATGAGTTTGTTTTATTTTTGAGAAATTGTTTTTGCAAAAATCCCTAAAAATTCGAAAATTGTGTGAAAAAAAATGTCAAAAAGATTTTGTTTTTGGACTAGGAATTCCCATCTTAGATGTCTAAAAAACGCTAATGATGATGTGAGCATGTAAATTCCTTTGCATATTTTTGGATAGTTTAGCATCTAATGGATGTTGTTTTTGATGTGATGAGATATCTTGCATGTTTTTATTGAGCACATGAGTTCTAGAATAAGTTTTGATGCAACCAAGTTTGAGTGACCCTTGTGAGATGATTTTTGGCCATTTTAGGGATACTTGTTCATATTTTCATATCCCTCATTTTCTTGTGTGATTAGCTCATGCATGCTAGGTAATACTTGCTATTGAGTTGTTTATCTATTTTCCAAGGCCAATATGAGAATTGATCTATGCATTATCACATTGATTTGAACTTTACTTCATTTAGTCACAAAATGTTCCATATCCTATGATGTGACCGCGCCAAGGCCACATCAAGGCAACGGCGCCCAAGGGACCGAAGGCACCGGCGTCCAAGGCACCGACGCCCAAGGCACCGAAGGCACCGGCGCCCAGGCGCCTCATCACGGCACCGGCTCCCCGGTGCCACTTGGCGCCAATGACGCTGAGGCGCGGTCCGGCGCCTCGCTTGGGCACTCGACCTAGGGTCGTACGCGACCCGTCACGAGGTCGGTCTCGTCCAAAGAGGCGAGCCACATCCCCTGGCCTATTACGCGGCGTCGGGCTAAGGCCTTACAAGAGCGACTCCGGGCTCATTTAGCAATGCCAAGTGCGATGCAAGGCCGGCCCGGGGATACCTTTTTGAGTCTCCAAATAGTCAGCCCCAACAAGGATACCGCAAGGCGCGAAGCCCATTATGAGGAAGAACAATTCAAGCCCGATTTTATGGAGGCGTGGCCACCACACTAGGTGCCTTCCTTGGCCGCCAAGTTTGCTTTTCCCCACTCATTTAAAGCCATAGCTTGGCCGCCAAGGAACCATAATAAAAGCGGCTGCCTATGCTTGCCTTGAACGCCACTCCTCGCCACCTCCATGCAAGAACTTGGCGCCCACTCCGAGGTGGTGCCTTTGCCGCTAATCTTCTACACCTCCTCATGTTGCTTGGCGTCCACTTCAAGCACGCCGCCCCTCCCCCTCTCTCGTGCCTATATAAACACAAGCAAGCCTTCATATTTTCTTAGATTGAAATTGAGTAAAGAGAGCTTTTTAGCCCTTACTCTTCGGTCTCTTCTCTTAAGGGAGAACAGGCCGGGGATACCCACACCTCGTGGCTATAAGCTCTTGATCTCCTTTGTTGAGTTCTTGTTTTCATTCCCTTTCTTTCTTGTACCACAAAAATGCCTATGCTCCGAATTGTAACGCCGCTTTGCCATCTATTTTCAATACAAAAGTCCAGTTTGAGTTTCTTACTCATTCTTTACACGACAGCTCCACAAAAAGCTCAGTCGAACCAGAATTCGACCGATCCTGGAAGTGAGATCACATCATCTGGTATCAGAGCCTGTCGGCTTGAGTTTCTCAAGTTGTGGGGGTACGAATTACTACCCTATGAGTCAGGTTTTCAATTGCTCGGATCCCTTTTCTACTTCCCCCCCCCCCAATCTAGTCTCGTTTTTCCCTTCCTTTGCCTTGATCGATTTCAATCTCCTCAAAAAAAAAATGAGCCTATCCCTTTTGTTACCACCCTCATGTCGAGCCCTTCATCTTGGCCGACCCTTTTTCTTCGACCTTCGGGTACTTGATCTTGACGAGGCACAAAGTCTTTAAGTGTGCTCGTCTTGTTCAAAAAAAAAAAAAAAAGAGAGAAACCGACAAAGAGAAGGAAACCTTCTCTCGGTCAAAGAAAGAGCACAAAAAGAGTTAGTAACTCTTGTTAAAACAAAAACAAGGAGAAGTACTACTTCTCCTAGCAAAAAGAAAACAAAAGAGAGATAGTATCTCTCGTTTCAAAAAAAAAAAAATTGCGAAGAAGGTCGAACAAGCAAAATTCGAAAAGGGGCCAGCCAAGACGTGTTTTCTCATTGGCCTTTTTCTTGCCTCGATTTAATCCTAACCCCGAGCAACGGGATTCCCGACTTGTGGGGCTAGTAAACACTCGCCCACAAGCTCCGGTCGCTTGTTTTGATTTCCGGTTGTTGTCGCTCTCACTCGAGCGAGTGGAGGAAAGAGTTGTGTTAAGGATCTTTGGTGGCGGAGTAAACGATCCTAAAGTCGAGTCTGTGAGTTCGAGAGCCACATAAAATCGAGTCAAACACAATCGAGAGCCACATAAACACGAGTCAGTCCTCCCCATTTGATCACTTTTTACAGAAAAAGAAAAGAACAAAAAAAAAGTTTTTCGAGTCAAACACAAGTGGGTCGTTGGATTTATCTAACCATTACCAAGTTCCGTGTTTGTCTATTTAATCATGTCTCAGGACCCGCCGAAGAACAAGAATCTTCCCGGCGACACGGAGGAAGCGGATAACACTTTCTCTTGGAAGGTGCTCCGCGGCCTCTTACAAGAGGTCCGAGATGATGCCCGAGCGGACGTTCGGGAAACCTATGAGAAGTCCCGTGACGAGCTGCTCCGGGCCATGGATGATAAGATTGAACAACGCCTTAGCATGTCTCCACGGCATGAGCGTTCGCCGAGCCCTCAATTCGAGGAGGGACATTATTCGGGGACTCATCACGAGGCCCTGGAGCAAAAGAAGCCCGTCCTTTCGAAGGACGAGTCTCTGAGATTGGAGGCTATTCTCCCTCAACCTCGGAGGCCACCGGCTGTCCTCCCAAAACACGAGGAGTGGCAGCCTCGGCACCAACACCAGGGGCCGCTCGCGGCTCCCCTCGGACCCCGGCGCAACCTTCCGGATCCATTCGCGCCGCGGGAAGAGATCCGGTTCCGCGACCGGATGAATGACCACGGACTCAATCCTCCAATGGAACAACCGAGGGACCACCACCACGGAATTAAACTCACGGTGGAACCTTTTGCCGGGACCTCGGATGTTGAGGCCTACCTTGATTGGGAGGCTAAGACCGAGGCGGTCTTTGAATATTACGACTATCCGGATCGCCAACGAGTGGCGATTGCCACCATTCGCTTCACCGATTTTGCCTACTCATGGTGGCAAGAAGAGAAAGAGGATAGGGCGTATCAAGGCGAGGACCCCATCCGCATGTGGGGCCAGCTTAAATGGGCCATGCGTGATCAGTTCGTGCCCGAGGACTATCTTGATCGCATCC
Source organism: Polygonum maritimum (assembly GCA_963924305.1). NCBI lineage: Eukaryota > Viridiplantae > Streptophyta > Magnoliopsida > Caryophyllales > Polygonaceae > Polygonum > Polygonum maritimum. The sequence continues at coordinate 13,361,122 of OZ002736.1, read as the reverse complement.
AAGTTAAATTGGAGCGGATTAAGCAAGGGGCCCGCAGCCCGGATGAGTACTATAAGGAGCTACGGCAGCTTGTCTTCCGGTCCCGAGTTCGATTTCCGGAGAGATATATTATTTCTAAATTCATCGGAGACCTAAACTCGGAAGTGGCCGTTTATGTGGAGATGCAACGCTTCGGCTCGGAAGCCTCCATTGCCGATGTTCTCCACTACACTAACCAAGTGTACCAAAACTTACAAAAGAGGCGAAGTGGTGGGAGTGGTCGCACTTGGAGTCGGGTTCCTCGAGCTCTAACCCGCCACCTAAGCGGAGTGAGGCCAAAGAGCCAAAACCCGAGGCTAGCGCTCCTCCGACTAGGCGGGACAACGCGCCTACCCCCGCCGCGCCTAAGGATGGCGCTAACCCTCGTACGCGCGACCTCCAATGCTTTAAGTGTTTAGGGCGGGGTCATTACGCTCGTGATTGCCCTAACCGAAGGCAAGTCCTCCTTACTCAAACCGGAGACTATGAATCCGACGAAGAGTTTGACAATGGTGAGGACGAGGAGGAGGTCTACATACCTGCCGTCAGTGGGGAATGCTTTGTTGTCCAACAGGCACTATTTACTAACGAAGCGTCCACCGCTCCATCTCAACGGGAGAATATTTTCCACACACGATGCTTTATCCAGGGCAAGGTGTGTAGCGTCATCATCGACGGAGGTTCCTGTAGTAACCTCATAGACACCGAGGTGGTTTCTCGTTTCAACCTCGAGATGACGCCTTGCAAGGTCCCCTATTCCCTTCATTGGCTTAATTCCGATGCCCCAATGATGGTCAAGGAACAAGCCTTGATCAAATTCGCAATTGGACCTTATGAAGATGAGGTCCTTTGCGACGTCGTGACCATGACTGCCTGCCATCTTCTATTAGGCCGACCTTGGCAATATGACCGAGTCGTCGTTCACCAAGGGGTGTCCAACGAGTATATATTCCATCGGGACGGTAACAAATTCACCTTGCATCCCCTCGCCCCGCACGAAGTGATAGCCGACCAAGAGGCTAAGGAGCTCCGAAAGCGGAGTGTTAAGAAGAAGATGGAGCTTAAGGCCTATGAAGGCAGCTCCAAGCACTTATTAGTCGCCCGGGGAAAAGAAGTGAGCCAAGCTATCGTAGATAGGCAGATGTGCCTTATTCTCGTCTACAAGGAGTCACTGCTTTCCGACTCCGAGCTCTCTGAGCTACCTCCAGGCGTCTCGATGTTACTGCAAGAGTTCAAAGACGTCTTCCCCGAGGAGACTCCAAACGGGCTACCCTTCTTGCGCGGGATCGAGCATCAGATCGATTTCATTCCCGGCGCTAGTTTACCGAACCGGGCCGCATATCGTACCAACCCGGCTGAGACCAAAGAGCTCCAAAAGCAAATTTCAAGATCTCTTGGACAAAGGATACATCCGAGAGAGCCTCAGCCCGTGTGCCGTACCGGTAATCTTAGTTCCCAAGAAAGATGGGAGCTGGCGCATGTGTGTCGACTGTCGCGCCATCAATAACATCACTATCAAGTATCGGCACCCTATTCCACGGCTGGATGATATGCTCGACGAGCTTCACGGTTCGAAACTTTTCTCCAAGATCGATCTGAAGAGCGGATATCATCACATCCGCATGAAAGAAGGCGACGAGTGGAAAACCGCCTTTAAAACCAAACAAGGGCTATACGAGTGGCTGGTCATGCCCTTTGGGTTGACCTACGACCCGAGTACCTTTATGATGCTAATGAACCACGTCCTAAGAGCTTTCATTGGACACTTCGTCGTGGTGTACTTCGACGACATTCTAATCTACAGCCAAAGCCTCGAAGAACACATGGGGCACATCCGAGAAGTGCTTAACGTTCTAAGGCACGAAAAACTCTATGCTAACTTCGGAAAGTGCCATTTCTGCTCCGACCATGTGATATGGTTGGGGTTCGTCGTGAGCAAAAACGGGGTCCAAGTGGATGAAGCCAAAGTGCATGCCATTCGCGAATGGCCTACTCCCAACACCATGACTCAAATCCGGAGCTTCCTAGGCCTCGCCGGATTTTACCGGCGCTTAGTACTCTTGCTACTCCGCTTACCGAGCTCACCAAGAAGAACGTTCCGTTCCAATGGGAGCCCCACAAGAGACGGCCTTCAAAATTCTTAAGGAGAGGCTCACGAATGCGCCACTCTTAGTCTTACCCGACTTCGCCAAAACATTCGAAGTTGAATGTGACGCGTCGGGCTTGGGACTAGGCGGAGTGCTCATGCAAGAGCGGCGCCCCATCGCTTACTATAGCGAAAAACTTAACGGAGCTGAGTTGCGCTATCCCACATATGACCAAGAGCTGCTTGCTTTGGTCCGTGTGCTCAAGACGTGGGAACATTACCTACGCCCTAGAGAGTTCGTGATTCATTCTGATCACGAGGCTCTCAAGTACCTTCGAGGACAAGCCAAGCTTAACAAAAGGCACGCGAAGTGGGTGGAATTCATCGAGTCCTTTCCATATGTCATCAAGCATAAGAAGGGAAAGGACAACATAGTGGCCGACGCACTCTCTAGGAGGTACGTCCTACTTACCACTTTGGATGCCCGCATGCTCGGATTTTCCTTTATTAAAAACACGTATGCTGAAGACTCCGACTTCGGAGAAATTTATAATGCATGCATTAGGACGGGAAGTAGGCATAATTTCTACCTTCACGAGGGCTATCTTTTTAAGGGGGATAAACTCTGTATCCCCACGTCTTCAACCCGAAGGCTTCTCATACAGGAAGCTCATGGGGGCGGGTTAATGGGGCACTTTGGGGTAGCTAAGACCCTGGCAACCCTTAAAGAACATTTTTACTGGCCCCATATGTTTAGGGACGTAGAGAAGTTCTGTGCTTCATGCCTTAATTACTCCTCTTCCCATTCCGCACGCGCCATGGGAGGATATATCTATGGATTTTGTCCTAGGTCTACCCCGTTCCCAGAAGAGGCACGACTCCATCTTTGTAGTCGTAGACCGCTTTTCAAAAATGGCACACTTCATCGCGTGCCACAAAACGGATAATGCTTCGCACATCGCTGATTTATTTTTCCATGAAATTGTGCGACTACATGGCGTCCCTAAGACAATTGTGTCTGATCGGGATGCCAAAATTTTGAGCTATTTTTGGAAGACCTTATGGGCCAAAATGGGCACTAAACTTTTATTTTCTACATCCTGCCATCCGCAAACGGACGGGCAAACCGAGGTTGTCAATAGAACCTTGGGTGCCCTGCTTCGTTCTTTGTTGCGTACTAACCTACGCAGGTGGGAAGAGTGCCTCGCCTTCATCGAATTCGCCTATAACCGATCGGTCCACCGGGCTACCAAGAAGACGCCGTTCGAGGTGGTATATGGGAAGAATCTCGCAACCCCGCTTGATATGGTGCCGTTAGCGATTAAGGACCACGAGAGTCAAGAGGGCGTCGACCACGCCGAGCGAATTAAGACCCTTCACGACTCCACAAGAGAGCGTCCAGAGAGGAGCACGGCTCAGTACACTAAGCACGCTAACAAGGGTCGGAAGGAGTTGGTGCTCGAGCCCGGCGATCTCGTATGGGTGCATTTTCGCAAGGATCGATTTCCCGACCTGTGTAACTCCAAGTTAAAGCCTAGGGGAGACGGCCCCTTCCAGGTGCTCGAGAAAATTAATAACAATGCTTGCCGGATCGAGCAACCCGAAGGCTATGGAGTACACGACGTGTTCAATGTGGCGGATCTTCGAGTTTTTGTTTCAAATGAAGTCGAGTCCGATCAAGAAGATTCGGGGACGAATCCTTCTCAACTGAGGGAGGATGATATGACCGCGCCAAGGCCACATCAAGGCAACGGCGCCCAAGGTGCCCAAGGCACCGGCGTCCAAGGCACGGACGCCTAAGGCACTGAAGGCACCGGCGCCTCAGGCACCGAAGGCACCGGCGCCCAGGCGCCTCATCACGGCACTGGCGCCCCAGTGCCACTTGGCGCCAACGACGCTGAGGCGCGGCCCAGCGCCTCGCTTGGGCACTCGACCCAGGGTCGTACGCGACCCGTCACGAGGTCGGTCTCGTCCAAAGAGGCGAGCCACATCCCCGGGCCTATTACGCGGCGTCGGGCTAAGGCCTTACAAGAGCGACTCCGGGCTCATTTAGCAATGCCAAGTGCGATGCAAGGCCGACCCGGAGATACCTTTTTGAGTCTCTAAATAGTCAGCCCCAACAAGGATACGGTAAGGCCCGAAGCCCATTATGAGGAAGAACAATTCAAGCCCGATTTTATGGAGGCGTGGCCACCACACTAGGTGCCTTCCTTGTCCGCCAAGTTTGCTTTTCCCCACGCATTTAAAGCCTTTGCTTGGCTGCCAAGGAACCATAATAAAAGCGGCTGCCTATGCTTGCCTTGGACGCCACTCCTCGCCACCTCCATGCAAGAACTTGGCGCCCACTCCAAGGTGGTGCCTTTGCCGCTAATCTTCTACACCTCCTCATGTTGCTTGGCGTCCACAAGAACGCCGCCCTTCCCCCTCTCTCGTGCCTATATAAACACAAGCAAGCCTTCATATTTTCTTAGATTGAAACTGAGTAAAGAGAGCTTTTTAGCCCTTACTCTTCGGTCTCTTCTCCTCAAGGGAGAACGGGCCGGGGAAACCCACACCTCGTGGCTATAAGCTCACGATCTCCTTTGTTGAGTTCTTGTTTTCATTCCCTTTCTTTCTTGTACCACAAAAACGCCTATACTCCAGATTGTAACGCCGCTTTGCCATCTATTTTCAATACAAAAGTCCAGTTTGAGTTTCTTACTCATTCTTTACACGACACCTCCACAAAAAGCTCAGTCGAACCCGAATTCGACCCATCCTGGAAGTGAGATCACATCATCCTACCTTGAAGATAAACCGTTGTTTGTAGCCCCGTTTTAGCCTTAAACCTTTGTTTGAAACTCCTCAAAAATATGATTCCTAGCCTATATGACTTGACCCTTATGGGATTGGACTTTAGTGAGAGGTTTTGGAATGTATTTGGAGAGTTGAGATTCTCTTTGGTGAAGGGCAAAGAATGGAGTTATAAACCAAGTGGGTAGTGCATCTTCGTTGAAAAGAAAGAAAGAAAAATGTTGGAAAAAGTAGTGGATTGAAAGAAAGTGTTTAAGTGAATAAAAGGGTTCCGACCGAGTTCAAAAGGACATCGGGCCTGAGTTATAGTGCAAGTCGGTCTAAAGTGGAAAAAGTGAAAAATCCAACAAAAAGTATAGTGCAAAGATGAAGTGGAATGTCAAGTGAAAGTGTGGGTTGAAAGAAAAGAAAAATCAAAGTCTTTTGGATGAGTGTAAGTTGAAAGTGGAATAATTTGGTGAAGTTGGTGAGAGACTAGAAAGTTCAATCCCCATTGTAAGCACCACAAGACCAAAATGATTCCCACCTTGAGAAATACCAAAAGCCCCATTACAACCCGGCCGAATGTAACCTCTTTGAGGACCTCCATTGAGCCAAGTTCATATTCTTTCTGTGCATTGTAATAGGCATCTCTAGGTGGAGGAATTGGTGATATTAGCTTCAATTGTAAAGTCTTTACATGCATGATTTTTGAGTATGAGTGTTCATTGCTAAACCTAAACACATGATGAGTGATACACATTTTCATGTCCCTAAAGTAAGGCTTGGTTGTACTAGACTTTATTCCTTGAACACTTGATCATGTGTGATGACGTAATCTTGCTAGAATATCTATCACTTGTGCTTGATTTTGATTTTTCATATGAGGCTTTACTTGAAGATTGTGCTTCGGTCTTGTTTACCTTGTCATTGCTTGAGGACAAGCAAGTTTAAGTATGGGGTATTCTGATGTCTCTCATTTTGGTGGTCTTTTAGTAGTTAATTTCTCTTGTAAATATGTGTCTTTTGTTCCTTTCTTCGTTAGTTTTGTCCCTTTTTAGCTTAGATTCCGATTTTCCATGAGATTCGGAGACTATGCGAATTTGTTGTGTTTTGTAGGTAAATTGGCGCGTTTTGAGGACGTTTGGAAGGAGTTTCTAAGGAGGAGCAAAGCTTGAGAGCAAAGGAGCGGAAGAGCCAAGCAAGGAACAAAGAGGAACTCAAGGAAAACCAAGAAGAGAAGAGCATCGAGGTCCGGAACGACGTGCCCAGCAAGTCGGGTGATAGATCGTAAGTCAGTTAATGAGGGCGTCCTTAACTGGGTTAAGGGCGTCCTTTAGTGCAATGGAAAATAGACTTAACAGAATACAAGATAAGTGGACACGAGTATTTATAGAGGAACCCCACTAAGACCAACTAGTCTTATGGGTAAACCTCTACCTCCGTTGGAGGATTTTCAATAGCCGTCCCTTATCTTATTAAGAGCGAGTCCTTACAACTTAGGCGAGTCGTTACACTTCTCTGAGCTAAGCGTCCGTCCTTAGCCTCACTAGTAACACTCCTTTCAACCTAACAAGTAACCTAACACTCTTAGCTATAAGGAAGCTATCACTCACGTCTCTCACGGTTCGTTGTGAGAGACAAACTACAACTCTAATTGATTTGTGGTTTGTTTTGGATTTGATGTGGTTGGACTTTCTTTCTCTTGCTTCAAGCTCACTTGATCTTCTTGATCTTCGTTCGTGTTCTTGAATGCTTCGGGAGAGCTTGAGAGAAAGTCTTCAAAGTCCACTCTTGCACCCACATGCCGCTATGCATACTCCTTGGAGAGTATTTGTAGCGGAAGTGATTCTTGTCCTCTAGCGTCCTCTGAGACTTGGCAGGATCCTCGATCTTTGATCAACGGTGCGATGAGCGTCTTGAGGAGGTCAACTCTGTTGACGCTTGGGAAGCCTCCGCGTGGGTAGGGGACCATTGCTGGGAAAGCGACGTCTTTGGCATTGTCTACACGTGCCCAGACAAAGGAAGCTTCCTTCTGAGGACTAAGGCCGTACGATGATGTAATCATGTTGGGGCGGCCTTGATTTGAATTTGAACTTCGTCCGTATTTTGGCGCGCGTCCCTTCTTGATGAGGACTCCGTCCTATCTTGCGCAGGGACTCCGCCAATTACGTTTAGCTTTGGAAGTTCTGGTAATATGCGTCCCTACAGCATAGGGACTGCTGTTCACTTGTTGTCCTTTTCGCTCATGTGCGTCCTTTTCGCTCATGTGCGTCCACTGGACTTACCTGAGATCAAAACTTGGACAACTTATCAAATACATTTGAGTTTGTCATTATCAAAACAAGGGACGATTATTATTGGTTTAGATATTAACGACTGACGTCCTTAATATCGTCCCAACAATTTCCCCCTTTTTGATGATGACAAACTCTTTCAAATAATGCACACAGAAGTAAAGCTTTTAGCATGAGGAACTACACTTTGATTTTCTTTTCAGCTTAGATTGGCATGCAACACATTCTTTTAAGTGCGTTCTATTTTATTCCTAACTAACGACCTTTTGACTTGGCCGAAATTCCCCCTGAACACATGCTTTCTATGATAACTTAAGGACAATCGCATCTCTGCAAAACTATACTTCCCCCTTTTGGCATCATCGAAAAGGAGAACAAGTCGAAAAGCATGCAAGCACAAAGTCATAACTAAAGAAAGGTACGCTTAGACAAAATGAAGCACAAATGTAGTGAATGGCATTCAGAATGAGAAACGAGAACGTTCATTACAGACATTCACAACAAGTGTTCAAAACGGGGACAGCGTCCCATTGTCTTAACAAAAACTCAAGAAATGATAAATTGTTTCAGGGTTAGAGAAGGGGGAGGTGATCATTTTCTGGGACGCTTGCCAAGGGCTTTGAGGTGTTGCTCCTGAAGATGGTTGTTCTGGGCAAGGAGCTCGTTGTTGCGCTCAAGAAGGTCTGTGTGGACGTGAAGTGTGTCGTGAACCTGCTGAATTAGATCAATCATTATGCACTGGTTCTCGATCATCATGCCCATCAGATACTTCGTAGAGTGCCTCTCAGCCTCATCAGGGACGCTCATACCATCGAGCTCGTCCTCGTCATCAGCAGCGTCCTCAACTGGCGTCCCAACTACTTGGACATTTTCAGCTTCGTGATCTCCTTCTCCAGGTTCAGCAGCAGCAACAGCTTGAGCTCTCCTCTCAGCTTTGGCTTTCCTTTCAGCCTCTTTTCGTTCCTTTTCCAGTTGGCGCTTAACGGACGGAAGGGGCTCATCACACCTGAGTTTCCTAACTGGAGGGAGTGTAATTTGCCTGACGTCCCAATGAATGCCAAAGGAACGCTCTTGTTTAGGAGCATAGAGTCCCTGTTGCTTCAGAATTTGCTTGACCAAGCCGGGGAAAGGAAGAGAGTGCCTGCCTCCTGTGCACTTGCCCATGTGTTCCAAGATTACTCGGGGCAAGTTTATCGGCTTGCGTTCCAAGAAAGCGTCCAAGAGAATACTATCAGTGATCTGAACAATGGACTTCTTCTCTTGGCGGGGGACGGTCATGCGCACAATGAAGTGATGCGCAAGGACGCCCGTCTTGGTGAGGCAATGAGCAACTCTGTCCTTAGCAGCTGGCTGTCTCCCATTGAATATTCTGTTGAGGATTTCATCTTGGGAGAAACGGCCAAAGTTCTTGCACGGCAGATCGTGCAGAGCATCTTGCGGAGAAGGACGCAGGCCTAGCATTTTGCGGACGGTGCCCTCAGCAACTGAGTACTCGTCCCCATCGATTTCAAAAGTCCCCTGAGGCTTCCCGTTTACTTCTGTGATTTCGAACTTTGAGTAGAAACGGAGAACCTCATCAGGGTCAACATCAGCGGCCTCAGCGCCCAAGTGCGTCCAACCCTGGAACTCAAGAAGATCCAAGAACTCTTAGCGCTGGTTCTCTGCCAGAAACTCGGCGGTGAAGAGGAGCGGCGATAGGATTTTCTTGAAGCGTTTCTGCTTGGAGCCATTGCTCACGATCACTTCATCACCAGCATCTTCTTCATCTCCATCTCCCTCCTCTTCCTCAGGTTCCTCATCCTGGGGAGGGGCGTCCTCGTAATCGGAGGCTTCGTTCCGTTGTTCTTGGAACTCAACCATTGCAGTGTCCTCAGCTGTGGACGCCTGTTCTGTGGGAGGCGCGTCCACCGCTGGAGTCCTTGCCAAGGACTCTGTGGGAACGGATGGAGGAGACGTCCCTTGAACTTGAGCAGCTTCTTCGACGGCCGGAGCAGGCGGAGGAGGAGGAGGAGGTGAAGCTCTAGGGGGAGAGGGAGAGGGAGTGCGGAGCTTAGCTTTTGGGGGAGGAGCAGAGGAGGAGCTGGGCGGAACCACTGAGATCGGTTTCACCTTGAGCGGAGCAGAGGGAGGAGGCGGCAGAGTAGCAGGGGTAGCATCCTTGGCCTGGACCTGGACTTGTGGAGCGTCCTTGGCCTGGACTTGAGGAGCGTCCTCTACCCTTGGAGGAGGAGGAGGGAGTTGACGAAGGTCCTGCATACTCGCTTGGATCGCCTTCTCAACGGCTGCTTTCTCTGCTTGCTCTTGCTCTTGGCGCGCCTTCTCCTCTTTTGCCAGTTGAATTTCGGAGAGGCGAATGGCGGCCATTTCTTCATCCATGACGCCCTCAAGCTGAGTAGAGGTCTTGAGGCGTCGTTTTGGGGCAGGAGGAGGGGAGGAAGGGATTGGCTTTGGTGGGGAGGAGGAAGGGCCTTTAATTTGGAGCGATTTGGACGGAGGGGGAGAGGAAGGCCTTTTCCTTTTTTGAGAAGGGACGGAGCCCGTAGGAGCCACAACAAACTCCATTATATCAGGAAGTAGTTTGGCGAGCTCGTCCACGGTTCCACCAAATGAGTCAGAAATGATTCCTGGCCCTATGAACGGTGGGTTGGTGTGATTGGTTTCTTGAAGGCAGGGCTTGACATATGTGATCATGAAGTAGTGGAGGAGGCGTTGGATTTTAGGAGGATGTTCGTGAGTGGACGCCCTAAGACAAATGTTGGCGAGCGTCCTAGGCTCCTTTTCAAGCCAGTCCTCAATGAGAGGGTCAAGGGGAGGACGGCGTTTGGGTTGAGAGGGGAGCCGGCCAATTGAGCCACTGTAAACAGAGGCTTTGGTGATATTTTCTGGCTCAGGCTCGGGTTTGAAGGGCTTCTCCAGAAATGAGAACCTCTTCGGCTGGGTTTTGGATTGAGAGCGGGATGGTTGTTTTTGTTGAGGAGGTTGGGAGCGAAGGGGTTGAGGAGGGGTGTTGGAGTGGCGGCGCTGGGTGCTTTGAGAGGAGGAATGGTGGCGAGGGGGTTCTTGTCGGCCGGAAGATCTGCCTCTCGACTCCATTAATGACCGGCCTTTCACCGGAGGAGATCTCGAAGAGCTAGTGTTTTTCGCTGCCGACGAGGGTGAGGGATTCTTTGAGGCTCTTGTGTTGGCCATTTTTGAGATGGTTTAAATAGGGGAGGATTAGGGTTTGGAGAGAGATTTCGGGATTCGGTTGAAGATTTGGAAGATCTTTGAGATTTCTAAAAGTGTGCAAACAGCAGATGAGCGAAGAAAGGTTTTCGGAGTTCACAGGTGGGTATATATAGGAAGAAGACGAAGTTGGACGGTCAGGGGTAACAGGGTCTTTACACACAGCTTCCTCCACCCGCCTTCCCACACGTGGCTTTCTTCTTTGCTAAGGAATACAGCTGTTGAGCACTGTTTGCGCATATCCCGAGATTTTCGCCGACGATTCGTTAAAACGGTTTACCTTCCCAATTTCAATCATTCAAACTTCTCACAACTGCAAAGGACTCTGACCTGACGTCCTTTCAACACACAACACTACACAACACAGAACTGAACCACGGCGTCCCATTCACTGACCTCAACCTCTGTAATTAGAACTCTGTACAGACAACTCTCAGCTCTTAGCACGCGTCCCTTTGATCACTTAGAACCATTTTTGAAAATCAAGCAAGTACGTCCCGTAAAGGTGAAACAAGGAATGCTCATAGGACGCATTTGCAAGATTCTCGGCTTGGGTAAGCTTAGAGTTCCCATCATTTCGGCTTATGATGAGGGTGCGGTGATCAGGGATACTCTTGAGATGAAAAGCGAAATGAATACCATTCAAGGACACAAGCGAATACACATATCTTAGACTAGCGTCATTTAAAGATGACTTTAATGCATGACACACCTTAAAACAAGTTCTCAACAAGACATAGCCAATCATGGAGGGAATAATAGAACGGGACTTGATCATTTAAAAGTTATCATCCCCAAGAGCAACCGGAGGTGCTCGTAGGGACGTCTATCAAGTGCTTTTGTGAAAATATCGGCCACTTGGTCCTCAGTCCTAACATGATCCACTCTAATTAATCCAAGTTCAACATTATCACGAAGAAAGTGATGCCTTATGTGAATATGCTTCGTCCTAGAATGATGAACGGGATTTTTGGCAATACTTATAGCACTGGTGTTGTCACACAAGATAGGGACTGTGTTGAGGGACGTACCATAATCTTCAAGTTGGTACTTGATCCATAGGACTTGTGAGCAGCACGAAGCAGCAGCAACGTACTCAGCTTCCGCGGTTGATAGTGCCACGGAGTTTTGCTTTTTGGATCCCCAAGATACAAGGCATGAGCCAAGGAATTGTGCCATTCCTGAGGTGCTCTTCCTATCCACCACATGGCCAGCGTAATCTGCGTCAGAGTAAGCTACCAGGTTCAGGGACGTCCTTCTGGGATACCATAGACATAGGTCATCCCGTCCCTTGAGATATCTGAAGATTCTTTTGACCTCATGCATATGGGACTCCTTTGGATTTGCTTGGAATCGAGCGCACAAGCATACAGCGAACATGATGTCGGGACGACTTGCCGTAAGATATAGCAAGGACCCGATCATTCCTCTGTAGAGCTTTTGATCTACACTCTTGCCTTCTTCATCAGCATAGAGGCGAGTGTTTGGGGAGATGGGAGTATCAATGGGTTTTGAAGAGTTCATCCCATACTTCTCAAGCATTTCACGGATGTACTTTTGTTGATGAATCCGCGTCCCATCTTTGAGCTGAGTGATTTGGAGTCCCAAGAAGAAGTTGAGTTCTCCTATGAGGGACATCTCAAACTCACTACTCATCAAGTTCTTGAATTCCTCTACAAATTTCATGTTAGTGCTTCCAAAGACTATGTCATCGACATAGACTTGGAAAATTAAGACATCTTTAAGAACTTTCTTTAAGAACAGGGTTTTATCAATGTTACCTCGTGTGTACCCGTTGGACAAGAGGAAGGACGCAAACCTATCGTACCACGCACGAGGGGCTTGCTTGAGTCCATAGAGTGCCTTGTCCAAGAAGTACACATGATCTGGGTGATCAGCGTCCTCAAATCCTGGAGGTTGAGTGACGTACACTTCTTCTTTGAGCTTTCCGTTGAGAAAGGTTGTCTTGACGTCCATTTGAAAAAGCTTGAACCCTTTGTGAGCGGCAAAGGCGATGAGGAGGCGAATGGCTTCAATCCTGGCGACAGGAGCGAAGGTTTCATCATAATCAATCCCTTCCTCTTGCCTATAGCCTTGAGCCACAAGCCTTGCTTTGTTTCTTGACACGCGACCATTCTCATCAAGCTTGTTCCTGTAGACCCATCTCGTCCCTATTATGTTTTTGTTTCTCGGACGAGGGACGAGGGTCCAAACCTTATTTCTTTCGAATTGATTAAGTTCCTCTTGCATGGCCTGAATCCAATCAGCGTCCTGGAGTGCTTCCTTTATGTTCTTAGGTTCAACCAAGGACACAAAGGCGTTGAAGGCACAGAACGCTATGTTAGCATTAAGGGACTGATTCACGGCTGATCTTGTTTGAACTCCTTTTGACATATCTGAGATGATTTAATCCGTTGAATGAAGTCTCGAAAGATGGGATCCCTTATGAGTATCGTCCCTTACAGGAGTACATCTAGGGTCCGTCCAATCAGATTCATCTGAGTCAAACCCGTCGTCTTCATTGAGAGTTTCATAGAGTTCCCCCTCAGGTTGAGCGTCCTCTTCTTGACGCTGTTCTCCTTGTAGGCTTGATTCAGCGACCTCATGTTGAGCTGGAGATTCACTTTGAGATGGAACTTCCTGAACAACACTGGGAACTTCTACTGAGACTTCTTCAGGATTTTGAGTAGCGTCCTTAGGAACATAGTATTTTCCAGAGGACCCGAAATCAACTTCATCATCGGAGTCATCCTGCTGCAGAGGAGATGAGCGTTCTTTCTTACTTGGTTTATCTTTGTGAGAAGAACTTTCTTTGAACACAACATGAATGCTCTCCTCAAGCTTTAGAGTTCGTTTATTGAAAACTCTATACGCTTTACTGGTGAGGGAGTATCCAAGGAATATGGCTTCGTCACTTCTTGCGTCAAACTTTCCAAGTCTTTCTTTATCATTGTTGTGAACAAAGCACTTGCATCCAAAGACTCTGAGATAGTCGATGCGAGGCTTTCTTCCATTCAGCAACTCATAGGACGTCTTCTTCAGCGAAGGACGGATCATGGCTCGATTGATAATGTAGCACGCTGTAGCAATAGCTTCAGCCCAGAAGTACTTGGGGACGCTATTGGCTAAGAGCATAGTCCTTGCCATATCCTCCAGCGTCCTATTCTTTCTTTCCACCACTCCATTTTGTTGAGGAGTCCTTGGAGCTGAGAAGTTGTGAGAGACTCCATGTTGATCACAGTAGGCCACGAACTCTGAGTTTTGAAACTCCGTCCCATGGTCTGATCTTATGGATTTGAGAGGCGTCTCAAGCGCAACTTCCACTTGTTTGATGAAGACTTTGAATGCGTTGAAGCAATCTGTTTTTGAAGCTAAGAAAAGAACCCAGGTGAATCGAGAAAAGTCATCTACAAGGACATAGATATACCTCTTTCCACCATAGCTTAACGTCTTCATTGGTCCACAAAGATCCATATGGAGAAGTTCCAAAGGTTTCTTTGTGCTGACATCGTTCTTTGACTTAAAGGACGTTCTTGTCTGCTTCCCTTTGATACATGCTTCACACTGTTCAATTTTCTCAGGATCAATTTGGGGAAGACCTTTCACAAGATTTCTTTGATGAAGCTTGAGGATTGTGCTTGGTCCAGCATGGCCAAGTCGGCGATGCCAGAGGTCAGCGTCCTCCTTTGACACAGATAAGCACAACTCAGATTTTGGCTTGAACTCCTGATTGAAGATGTAGACATTGTTCTTTCGGACTCCTTTGAGGACGACTTTGTTGGATTTCTTGTTGATGACGAGGCACTCCTTTGAGTCAAATGTGACTAAGTTTTCACCTTGATCACATATTTGAGAGACGCTTAGGAGATTGAAGCCAAGTCCTTCAACAAGGCTAACATTTGTCGCTTTGATAGACGGATTGAGAATAGCAGTTCCCGTCCCTTTGATCTTTCCTTTGCCCTTGTTGCCAAACGAGACAGTTCCTCCCGTGGCGCTACTTTGGATAGAAGTGAGATGGATCTGGCTTCCTGTCATATGGTTTGAGGCGCCACTATCAATGATCCATGGGCGTCCCCTCACTTCCACCTGCCAAAACAAGGTTAGTGTATGGCGACCCAGGCAAGGTGTTCCTTACCTGGTTCGTTACAGAAATAGAACTCTGGTTCTGGCATGTAGTCACTTATATTCACATCATTTGAAATAGCATGCTTTCTGAAAGAACTCTTAGATCGTCTAGGACGTCTAGGGTTAGCCTTAGGGACGGACTTATCATTTTCAATGTTATTCCTAGCAGCTTTGCCACTTTCAATGTCGTTCTTCAGTTTCAGGCAATCATATTTGAAGTGATCTCCTTTTCCACAGTACCAACACGTCCTATAGTAAGTACCAAGGTAGTACTTCTTGTTGGGACGTTGGATTTTGTTCTTTTTCATCTTTTGAGGGTTACAAACTTTTGAACCTTCCCCCTTAGCAATCTTCTTATAGATCCTATGACTAGTGGAGTTAGTGTAATAGTCCCTTTGACCTTTCTCTCCACTCTCTAGGACTCGAATTCTTTCAAGAAGGTTCTTGGTCTTTTCCCTTTCTAATTCAAGTTCTGAGGTTTTGCTAGCCTCAAAGTCACTAGGGAGAGAGTTCCTAGTGTCAGACTCGTATCCTAGTCCTCTTTTGGCTGGGACAAACACCATTGGTTGAACTACCTCAGTTACCGGGCTCTTCCCTAACACTTTCACCTCTTCCCTAAGCTTAGCGTTCTCTAGCTTAAGGAACATCACTTCAGTTTTCAGGGATTTAACTTCGACATACGAGGACTCTAGTTGTAACGAAACTGTAGCACAGTTCTCACATTCAACTAGCCTATTTTCACTTTCAAGTTCAAGTTCATCCATTCTATGTTGCATAACAACGCTTTCTTCCATGATTCTTTTAATGAGCTTAATAAGTTTGGTTTTGGAACAATTCTCTAAGGAGTTCATCATGGATTCACGAGTTACCTCTTGTTCCTTTTCAGAAGCGTCCTCTTCAAGGACTGGGGCGTCCTCCACAGCCATGTACGCCACTTGCTCATCATCTGAGGCGTCCTCTACGGCTATGTACGCCACTGGTCCTTCTGGTTCTTCTTCATCAGAACTCACATTATCCCATGCGGCTTCGCACGCTCCCAAGAGAGCTTTCATCTTCATTTCTTTTGAGTTTAGTCCCGTAGTACACCTTTTAGCAAAGTGTCCTTTCTTGTTACATTTGTAGCAAGTAAGTTCCTTCATCTCTGCCTCTGTATACTTGGGACTCTCCTTTTTATAAGGCATCTTGTGTTTCTTGGAATCTCTAGCCTTTTTACCCCATAAGCGAGCAACTTTGTGTAGAAGGGCAATCTCTTCCTCTTCTTCCAGCTGTTCCTTAGTCTTGCTTTCCTTTTCTTTCAAAGCTTGAGCACGCATCCTTTCACGATTCTCATTTTTATTTGCTTCCACCATTAGGGCAATATCTCTTTGGTGGCGCAGATACTCAGCGTACTCTGGAGTTGACGTCATCAAAGCAAGATCTGTCTGGGGGTTTCTAGCCAATTCAGCCATATCAGCTTCCCTTCTCGCTTCATAGCCTCTCAGCTTCCGATAGATCTCTTCCATATCCAGGGTTTTGTTGGCTGTGTTCTCCTTGAACGTAGTCCTATCAAAATTCCATTTTCCTGTAAGCCCATCAATGACTACTCCGACTCTGTTTCTCATTGAGACTTCAGCTTCTGGGATGCCTAAATTTCACATCTTGGTCACAAGAGCTTCAAAGCGGTATGAGTAGTCCTTGACAGATTCGTTAGGAAGCATTCTGAAGGCATAGAACTCTCGTTTGATTTCAAGCTTGACGTCTTCCTTCATCTCTGCCGTACCCACATGGTACTTCTCAAGAGCTTCCCATTGTAGTTTGGCTGTTGCCAAATTGCTAACTCGGGTGGCGTCCCTTTCGCAGAGGGACGCTTGAAGGAAGCATATAGCCTTAGCGTTTGTTTCCAAAAGCTTGAATTCTTCAGGACCCCACTCGTCCTCTTTGTCTTTCTTGTCATCAGGGATGGTAAGGTCACCCTTCATGATCACTCTCCAGCATTGATAATTCTGACTTCTGCAAAAGTTCTCGAAGCGGATCTTCCAGCGGTTGAAGTTGCCGTCCGTCAGACGAGGAGGCTTTACAAAAGAGATTCCAATAGGTTCCATGTCCATCTTGTACCTGCAACTCAACAAAAATCTAGAGCGCCTGCTCTGATACCAATTGATGGATCGTAAGTCAGTTAATGAGGGCGTCCTTAACTGGGTTAAGGGCGTCCTTTAGTGCAGCGGAAAATAGACTTAACAGAATACAAGATAAGTGGACACGAGTATTTATAGAGGAACCTCACTAAGACCAACTAGTCTTATGGGTAAACCTCTACCTCCGTTGGAGGATTTTCAATAGCCGTCCCTTATCTTATTAAGAGCGAGTCCTTACAACTTAGGCGAGTCGTTACACTTCTCTGAGCTAAGCGTCCGTCCTTAGCCTCACTAGTAACACTCCTTTTAACCTAACAAGTAACCTAACACTCTTAGCTATAAGGAAGCTATCACTCACGTCTCTCACGGTTCGTTGTGAGAGACAAATTACAACTCTAATTGATTTGTGGTTTGTTTTGGATTTGATGTGGTTGGACTTTCTTTCTCTTGCTTCAAGCTCACTTGATCTTCTTGATCTTTGTTCGTGTTCTTGAATGCTTCGGGAGAGCTTGAGAGAAAGTCTTGAAAGTCCACTCTTGCACCCACATGCCGCTATGCATACTCCTTGGAGAGTATTTATAGCGGAAGTGATTCTTGTCCTCTAGCGTCCTCTGAGACTTGGCAGGATCCTCGATCTTTGATCAACGGTGCGATGAGCGTCTTGAGGAGGTCAACTCTGTTGACGCTTGGGAAGCCTCCGCGTGGGTAGGGGACCATTGCTGGGAAAGCGACGTCTTTGGCATTGTCTACACGTGCCCAGACAAAGGAAGCTTCCTTCTGAGGACTAAGGCCGGACGATGATGTAATCATGTTGGGGCGGCCTTGATTTGAATTTGAACTTCGTCCGTATTTTGGCGCGCGTCCCTTCTTGATGAGGACTCCGTCCTATCTTGCGCAGGGACTCCGCCAATTACGTTTAGCTTTGGAAGTTCTGGTAACATGCGTCCCTGCAGCATAGGGACTGCTGTTCACTTGTTGTCCTTTTCGCTCATGTGCGTCCACTGGACTTACCTGAGATCAAAACTTGGACAACTTATCAAATACATTTGAGTTTGTCATTATCAAAACAAGGGACGATTATTATTGGTTTAGATATTAACGACTGACGTCCTTAATATCGTCCCAACATCGGGCCCGAGTTGGAATTTTGGAGGCTTGGACCGAGGTTGGCGACGTCGGGCCCGAGGTGTGTCCGTGTCGGTCCATGTCGGCAAAAATGAGGATTGGGCTCCAAGGCACATAATTGTGATCTACCACTTTTGCCCTTCTTCTATTTTTGGAAATCCTTGGTCCCTAATTAAAAGGGAAAGACAATTAGAGAGAGAGAGAGAGAGAGAGAGAGAGAGAGAGAGGAGGGGGCTAATTTACACATCTAATCACTCTCAAAGGCTCAAGGGAAGACTTGGAGAGCAAGGAGGAGGAAGGAAGAGGAGAAGAAGAGAGGAAATCGTTGGAGAGTAGGAGTTCTCGGAGGAGATTTGTGAGTTTGAACTTGTTTTGCTTGTGTTTAGTGGATTTGAGATTTGGATCTTGTGAATTCCTTTGATTTGAATGCAATTTGAGTTGGATTTGAGTTTGATAATTGAGATTTGCTTGCTTTGTCTATTGATTGCTTTTTACTCTTGCTACATGGAGTAGATTCCATAGTCTTGGGCTATGGGGGAAACCTCTAGCTAGGATTGGGTGTGAACCCCCAATTCCATAGCCTTGAGTGCTTGATCTATGAATCCTCTCTACATTGAGCTTCAATTCTCTTGTGAGAACAAGGGATCAAGGGATTGTGGTTGGTAAGAGTAAGCGAAAGCGATCTCGAGCCCATCACTTGACCTTGCATCGAAGGGAAGGTGAAAACCCCCTATGGTCGATGTGTAGAGTGTAGGGATCGAAGGCAAACAACCTCGATCTCATAAGGATCAACACTTATTGGCTGAATTGGGGTGGAATTACCCAAGTCTAGTTAGGGATGGAACCCAAAAACCCTAGACCGATCTACTATTTTGACAAGACCGAGTTACCCAGACGTCGGGCCCGACTTCAGACTGTGTCGGTCCCGTGCCAACTCTCATCGATCCTTCTCGGACCGAGGTGACCAAAGTCGGTCCCGCGAAGTTCCCTTTGATTTTCCTTGTTTTTGCCTTTCTTTTCCCCTTTTTAGTCTTTTTGGTACACTCAACGCATGAACTCCCGTGTGTTCGACACCCTACCCTTGTACTACTACGGGGTTCGGTTATAAATTTAAATTTTGAGACCCCCCTAATCCGGACCGATCAAAAGTAACCTCCGACTTGCTCAAGTTAACTTGCTGTCCCGAAGCTTCTCTGTAAACATGAAGGATTTTAACCAATTCCTGCGCCTGTTGGCAAGAAGTTTGAGCAAAAAGGATACTCTCATCCGCGAAGAACAGATGAGAGATAACCGGGGCCGACCTAGCAATCCGTATACCCCGAAGAGTACCCGCTTCTTCACTGGCGCGCAACAACGCCAAAAAACCCTCCGCCACAAGAAGAAACAGATACAGGGAAAGCGGGTCGCCCTGCCGAAGGCCCCTAGTAGGAACAAAAACGCTCGAAGGACTGCCTTCCATCAGCATTGAGAAAGACACAGAGGAAACGCATCTCATAATCAAATTGATCCAACCACCATTGAAACCCAATCTCCGCATACAGGCTTCCTAATAATCCCACTCAACCCTGTCATAGTGGAAGAGCTACCGGTTCTCTTATTCTTCATATAGTGGAAGAGCTCAAAAGCCGAGAGAACGTTGTCAGTGATAAGACGACCTGGAACAAAGGCACTTTGAGACTCAGAGATCACCTTCCCGAGAACTTGCTTCAACCTGAACGCCAAGACTTTTGATATCACCTTGTAAAGCACATTACACAAACTTATCGGAGGAAGATCCTTCATACGATAAGGGTCAGATACTTTGGGAATTATAGAGATAAAGGTATGGTTAAGACTAGCAGGGAAAGGTGCGCCATTCAGAATATCAAGGACAAAGCAAATCACCTCATCCCACACAATATGCCAATGTTGTTGAAAAAACAACGTTGATATACCATCGGGGCCAGGTGATTTCCTAGGGTGCATAGAAAAAAGAGCGGAACGAACCTCCTCACCGGTAAACGGACATTACAGCATCAAGTTGTCCCCCTCTGTTAGAATAGGCGAGAGTCCTTGAGGAGCCAATAGATTGTGAGAAGCGTGATCGGTCTTAAAGAGATTCTGAAAGTAATCCACCGCCACTTTAGTCATACTCGCCCTACTCCTCCACTCCATCCCGCTATCGTCTACCAATCTGCGAATTTTATTCCTCCGCCTCCTTCCACTCGCCTTCCTATAGAAATAAGCCGAGTTACGATCTCCATATGACAACTCGTTGGCTCGGGCTCGTTGAAACAAAATTAACTCCTCCATAAGCACCCGTTCCGCCCTCTCAAGCTCTTTCCTCCTGTCCACCCGCTCAACCCTCATTCCGGCTTTGTTCAACCTCCTTAACTCCTCCCTAACAAGGGCCAACCTCCTACACATGTTGCCAAAGACCTGCTTATCCCACTCCCTCAAATCCTCAGCACACTCTCCCAGCCTTTCAAACATGCCTTCACATGCACCTCCTATTTGGGTTGTTCCAACAATTATTAACCACCACTTCACAGCCCTCATGAGACACCCACATAGCTTCGAACCGAAACGGGCGAGGACCCCTCCTTCCCTCCTCTACCCCGTCCTCACACCGAAAGATTTCCAACAAAATAGGGAGGTGATCCAACCCGAAACGTTCAAGATGGCGCACATAGCTAGAAGGAAAGAGCTCCGAACACTTATCATTAGCAAAGCCCCTATCAAGCCGCTGCTGGATAAACTCATCTCCCCTCCTACCATTATCCCAGGTGAAATTCGGACCCTCCCAACCCACTTCATGGAACCCACACGTCTTAATAGCCTGGCTAAAATCAAGCATACTACTCCAATCCGGATCCAAACCACCCTCCTTCTCCTCCCTGCGCAAAATTTGATTGAAATCACCCATGCACAGCCACGCCTCATGACCATCCTCTGCCAACCGCCTAAGAAGGTTCCACGAGTGAAACTTATCCTCCCTCTTCGGCCACCCATAAAAACCCGTGAACCTCCAACGCTTACCTTCCTTAGAATACTCAACCTCTGCGTCAATATGATGCCGCGTATACGACCTCACAAACACCTTCACATCACCGCTCCACATAAGAGACAACCTACCAGACTTTCCCACACTATCCACCGTGAAACAACCCTTCATATCCAACTTCATCCGAATTCCATCCATCCTCTTCCTATCACATTTCGTTTCCATCAGAAAAGTCACCTTCGGGGTCTCCCTTCTCATTAAACTAGTGAGTCTCGCAATTGCACGGGCCGTCCCCAATCCCTGACAATTGTAGCTTCAAGTACTCATTGGTCCCGGCAAGAGAGACCTCCCGTCTCTCCCGCCGGTATAATCAATTTTTTCCTGCTTCCATCCACTTCATCAATCTGCATGGGATCATTCTTTCTTTTGACATTATTCCTTGACTGAGAAGTTTCGGAATACTTCTTACGAGCCCTCCTCTTCCAACTATTCTTCTTTTTCCTCCCCCCAACTTCACTCCTACTATCAAGCTCCTCCCCTACATTCTCTCCAATCCCTTTCGAACCACCACTCCCCTCCTCCTCAACAAGGGTGTCTGCCTTATCCTCCTTTGAAGTCTCCTGTCCTACCATCACACCCACGTCATTCTTCCATGCAAAACCATAATACCCCTCTCTTCATCATCATTAACATTCACTCCCTCCCTTCTATCTTCCCCATCTCTTAACCCTAAAGTCAATGCATTGACTCTCTTCTCCACCCCCAATGAAGCAACACTCTCCTTTGTACTCTCATCCTCCTCCTTCTCTTGCCTCTCTTCTAACAACTCCAAGAGAGATCTCCTTGCCTTACCTCCACTAGCCCCTTCCTCGCGACTTTTTTTTTTCCATCCTCCCCCTCAATATCAGCCTTTCACGCTCCCTTTCCGCCAGTTCTCTTGTTTGAGGGGCTTTTAGTGGCGTAGCTCGGAGCCAATCCCCGTAGTCACCATGCAATGTTTTAGCTCCTTCGTCATCGCAATCGATTTCTACATGCCCGAGCCTCCCACAAGAGTAACAAAAATTTGGAAGCTTTTCATACTTCAACTCAAGCCACATCCTCCTTCCCCCCAACCTCATCATCAGCCCTCTTCTCAACGGTTTACTGATATCAACATAAACTCTCATCCTGAAAATTTAGCACATATCAGCATCTCCTCGTCATCTATCTCCTCCATACCTTCGAATGTCTTACCAATAGCCCTTGCCGTCTCCACATTCATGGCCTCCAGAGGAACATCGTAAACCCTAACCCAGAAGGTAGCCCGATCTATGACTATCCTTGAGGGCTGCTCGTTACCCGGTTCCTTCAATGCTAGTAACGCCCTATCAAAAGTCCAAGGACCCCCTGCCATCACCTTGTCCTTGTCCTCCTTATTTGCAAACTTAAAGAGGAACAAATTCGACCGGAGCTCTTTGAAAACTAAACCGTAACACAACCGCCATGCACTCCTCATAGTTGTGTTTAGGGCGTTCGCGTTAAACGGTCTACTCGTCAACAAGGACTCGACCAACGAGAGAGACTCCTTCTTTGCCTCCCCCCCGCGATCCGGAACGAAGCCTTCGACCTCCACACACTCCCCCTCAGTAAGTTGCAGACCCTTCCCTCGTGCCGCCATACTTCCCAGAAAAACCTAAGACCGATCACGAACCACAATCTACTGGTGACACCCGCACGTAACGGCGGGAAGCCCTAGCCC
The DNA here is from genome assembly GCA_963924305.1 of Polygonum maritimum. Taxonomy (NCBI): domain Eukaryota; kingdom Viridiplantae; phylum Streptophyta; class Magnoliopsida; order Caryophyllales; family Polygonaceae; genus Polygonum; species Polygonum maritimum. The sequence goes on along the minus strand of OZ002736.1, from coordinate 13,338,639 downwards.
TCACAGCCGTAGACCGGAGAGAAGCAAAACGTTCCCAGAGACAGCCACAGACAATCGCCAAGAAGACGCTCTCAAGCCCTAGGGTTTTACAATTAATAAAAAGTTGAAAAGATGAATGATTAGGATAATATATGAGAATAAATTAGAGTAATTGTGTGATTTTATAAAGGTAAAAAGTTAAAAAATGATAAAGTTGATGGAAAAGGTGGATACTTGGAGGTAATATCTAAGATTGCGTTAAGATTGGATAGACTTTTCGCTCTGACAGCTTTTCGCGTCTGACAGCTTCCCAACGTTCACAACTTTTCGCCTCTTTCCGAGTGCCTCAGGTGAGGGTCCCAGCGACCTCTCGTCGCCCCCGAATGCCCACGCCGCCCTGTGCGGATCCAGCCTCTGCATCCGACCTTGTCATGCTCCCGGTTAGTGGATCCGACCTTGTCGTGCTGCCTCGGACCCCCCGTTCCCCTCCCTATACGGATCCAACCCGGACACCGCCCACCCCCGCCCTTGTCGTGCTCCGGATTCGACTACCCACCCCGTCCTGTCCGGATCCAACCCGGACCCCGTCAGCGTCGCCCTGCATCGGACCCCCCGTTACCTTCTCCCGTTGTCAAACCGTCGCTTCAGTCGTCTACGGCAGGCTCTCGTCTCGACGGTTGTTGTGCCAATCCCGGCGCCTCTCGTCTCGATGGTTGTCGTGCCCAACCCCAACTCCCAACGCCTCGTGCATTGGCTGACCAGGGATCCCGGTTACGGTCGGCGGTCAGTCTCAAGGTCGATCGGCTGCTCTTATAGGTCCTTCGCCAGTCCACGGCCCTCCTCCCGGGGTCGGCGGCGTTTTTCGGCTCGGTGAGGCCTTGCTTGACCGGTTTTGGTCTCCGTTCGGGGACGAACAATATCCTTCTACTTCTAATTAAAGCTTCTATTGGTTTCTTGGCTTTGGTATTTCTTGTCGGCACGTTTGTATAAGTGGGTGTCGTGATTCTTTGCTGATTTCAATTTGGTGTACTTTACTCTTCCCGTTGGCTGTTGAGTGCTTGTTGTGTTCCTTTGGCTCTTCTTAATTTTTGTTCTCTGGCCTAATTTGTCTATTCTGTTGGATTGTTGATGGTTAATTTGTTTTCTGGATTCTCCTGATGCTACTTAGTTAATCCTCTTGTAGTTTTGGCTTTAGCTATTTTGTGGCTCTAGTTTTGCTGTTGGTTTCTCCCATACTCTCCTGGTTTCTGCTCGGCTTTATCAATTTTGTGGCTTTAGTTAATCCTCCTGGTTTTGTCTTGGTTGAGCAAGTTGCTGACTTCAGTGCAAGTTTGTGCGTAGTAATTTTTTTGTGCAAAGCCTGTTGCTTTTGAGCAAGTTGAGTAGGTGTAACTTATCTGGTTATCTTTGCTGTTATTTGGTTCTTTCTCTTTTGGTTGAGGTGTTGTGTGCGAGGTGTGGCCTCGAAACTTTGTTTTCCCCTTTAGCTTTTGCCCTGCAGGTGATCTCGGGCTTCGTATTCGCCTAGGTTTGTGGGGTTCGGTCGTAGCATGGCGTAGGCTCAGAGGAGGGGTGTGTATGTCAAGGTGTGTAGTGGCGTGAGAATTGGATCGTGGAATGTGGGTACCCTTACAGGGAAGTCTTTTGAATTGGTTAAGATTCTGGAGGGGCGAAGAGTAGTGATTACGTGCCTGCAAGAGACAAAGTGGAAGGGTAGGAAGGCTCGAGATATTGACGGCTGGAAACTATGATACTCAGGGGGTGATTGTAATAAGAATGGATTTGGTATTTTAGTCCACAAAAGTCTGCGAGATCAGGTGGTTCAAGTCGACCGCACGAGTGATCGATTAATGCTGATAAAGATTGCCGTGGGGGAGAAGATTTTGAATGTTATCAGCGTGTATGCCCCTCATAGTGGCTTGAGTTTGGAGGAGAAGAGAGTGTTTGGGAGGACCTTGATGGTTTGATGAGTAGCTTTCCGAGTTCAGAGCAGTTTGTTGTTGGTGGGGATTTCAACGGTCATATTGGAAAGGCTAGAGACGGTTTTGAGGATGCATACGGAGGCTTTGGGTTTGGAGTCAGAAATGAGGGTGGTCGAGCATTGTTGGACTTCGCGGACGCTTTTGGCTGTATAGTGGTAAACTCGTGGTTTAAGGAAGAGCTGATTACTTTCCAGAGTGCATCGAGTAAAACTCAGATTGACTTCTTTGTGACCAGGAGGGTGGATAGAAGAGGTTGTAAGGATTGCAAGGTGATCCCTTATGAAGGCCTTTTAACGCAGCATAAGCTGTTGGGTTTGGACTTTAGGTGTTTGGGCAGGCATAAGAAGGTTGTCAGTAGGCCGCAACCGAGAATTAGATGGAAGCGTCTGTCAGAATCAAATGGACAGAGTTTGAAAGAGAGGATCTTCGAAGAAGCTGAGGCAAAAGAGGCATGGCAAGAGAGGAGGGATGCAAATGAGATGTGGGGTTCGATGGCGGAGTGTATTCGTCGAGCCGCGTGTGGAGTGTTAGGTATGTCAAGAGGCCGACTGGGGAACAGGAAGTCAATTGCTTGGTGGAACGAAGAGGTTCAAGAAAAGGTGAAGTAGAAGTAGTTAGCGTTCAGAGCGTGGGTGAGGAGTAGTGACCCAGACAGAGAGATGAGATCAATTGAGTGCAGGGCAGCAAAGAAAGAAGCGAAGAAAGTGGTGGCGAGTGCAAGGGAGAAATCATTCGAGAGTCTATACAAGGTGCTTGATGAAAAGGGCGGAGAATGAGTTTTGTATAGGCTTGCGCGAGAAAGGGATAGTATGAGCTCAGATTTGGACAGGGTTCGGTGCATCAAGGATGAGCATGGGAATGTGCTAATGGACGATTTAAAAATTAGACAAAGTTTCATGTGTAGGTTTCTTTTGTTTGTTTTGATGAGGACATCAAAATTCTAAGTAGGTGTGGGGTTAGTAGCTCAAAGTTTCATGTGTAGGTTTCTTTTGTTTAATCTAGTTTTGTTAAGGGATGTTTTTGGATTGTGGCATGTTGTGTTCCATGAATGATGATTGAATTTGATGGTTTGATTGGATGAGTTTGTTTATTTTTTGAGAAATTTTTTTTGCAAAAATCCCTAAAAATTCGAAAATTGTGTGAAAAAAAATGTCAAAAAGATTTTGTTTTTGGACTAGGAATTCCCATCTTAGATGTCTAAAAAAGGCTAATGATGATGTGAGCATGTAAATTCCTTTGCATATTTTTGGATAGTTTAGCCTCTAATGGATGTTGTTTTTGATGTGATGAGATATCTTGCATGTTTTTATTGAGCACATGAGTTCTAGGATAAGTTTTCATGCAACCAAGTTTGAGTGACCCTTGTGAGATGATTTTTGGCCATTTTAGGGATACTTGTTCATATTTTCATATCCCTCATTTTCTTGTGTGATTAGCTCATGCATGCTAGGTAATACTTGCTATTGTGTTGTTTATTTATTTTCCAAGGCCAATATGAGAATTGATCTATGCATTGTCACATTGATTTGAACTTTACTTCATTTAGTCACAAAATGTTCCATATCCTATGATGTGACCGCGCCAAGGCCACATCAAGGCAACGGCGCCCAAGGCACCGGCGTCCAAGGCACCGACGCCCAAGGCACCGAAGGCACCGACGCCTCAGGCACCGAAGGCACCGGCGCCCAGGCGCCTCATCACGGCACCGGCGCCCCGGTGCCACTTGGCGCCAATGACGCTGAGGCGCGGCCCGGCGCCTCGCTTGGGCACTCGACCTAGGGTCGTACGCGACCCGTCACGAGGTCGGTCTCGTCCAAAGAGGCAAGCCACATCCCCTGGCCTATTACGCGGCGTCGGGCTAAGGCCTTACAAGAGCGACTCCGGGCTCATTTAGCAATGCCAAGTGCGATGCAAGGCCGGCCCGGAGATACCTTTTTGAGTCTCCAAATAGTCAGCCCCAACAAGGATACCGCAAGGCGCGAAGCCCATTATGAGGAAGAACAATTCAAGCCCGATTTTATGGAGGCGTGGCCACCACACTAGGTGCCTTCCTTGGCCGCCAAGTTTGCTTTTCCCCACTCATTTAAAGCCTTAGCTTGGCCGCCAAGGAACCATAATAAAAGCGGCTGCCTATGCTTGCCTTGAACGCCACTCCTCGCCACCTCCATGCAAGAACTTGGCGCCCACTCCAAGGTGGTGCCTTTGCCGCTAATCTTCTACACCTCCTCATGTTGCTTGGCGTCCACTTCAAGCACGCCGCCCCTCCCCCTCTCTCGTGCCTATATAAACACAAGCAAGCCTTCATATTTTCTTAGATTGAAATTGAGTAAAGAGAGCTTTTTAGCCCTTACTCTTCGGTCTCTTCTCTCAAGGGAGAACAGGCCGGGGATACCCACACCTCGTGGCTATAAGCTCTCGATCTCCTTTGTTGAGTTCTTGTTTTCATTCCCTTTCTTTCTTGTACCACAAAAATGCCTATACTCCGAATTGTAACGCCGCTTTGCCATCTATTTTCAATACAAAAGTCCAGTTTGAGTTTCTTACTCATTCTTTACACGACACCTCCACAAAAAGCTCAGTCGAACCCGAATTCTACCGATCCTGGAAGTGAGATCACATCATCTGGTATCAGAGCCTGTCGGCTTGAGTTTCTCAAGCTGTGGGGGTACGAATTACTGCCCTATGAGTCAGGTTTTCAATTGCTCCCTTTTCTACTTCCACCCCCCCAATCTAGTCTCGTTTTTCCCTTCCTTTGCCTTGATCGATTTCAATCTCCTCAAAAAAAAAACGAGCCTAGCCCTTTTGTTACCACCCTCGTGTCGAGCCCTTCATCTTGGCCGACCCTTTTTCTTCGACCTTCGGGAGCTTGATCTTGGCGAGGCACAAAGTCTTTAAGTGTGCTCGTCTTGTTCAAAAAAAAAAAAAAAAGAGAGAGAAACCGACAAAGAGAAGGAAACCTTCTCTCGGTCAAAGAAAGAGCACAAAAAGAGTTAGTAACTCTTGTTAAAAAAAAACAAGGAGAAGTACTACTTCTCCTAGCAAAAAGAAAACAAAAGAGAGATAATATCTCTCGTTTCAAAAAAAAAATTGCGAAGAAGGTCGAACAAGCAAAATTCGAAAAGGGGCCAGCCAAGACATGTTTTCTTATTGGCCTTTTTCTTGCCTCGATTTAATCCTAACCCCGAGCAACGGGATTCCCGACTTGTGGGGCTAGTAAACACTCGCCCACAAGCTCCGGTCGCTTGTTTTGATTTCCGGTTGTTGTCGCTCTCACTCGAGCGAGTGGAGGAAAGAGTTGTGTTAAGGATCTTTGGTGGCGGAGTAAACGATCCTAAAGTCGAGTGTGTGAGTTCGAGAGCCACATAAAATCGAGTCTAAAAACGAGTCAGTCCTCCCCATTTGATCGCTTTTTACAGAAAAAGAAAAGAACAAAAAAAAATTTTTTCGAGTCAAACACAAGTGGGTCGTTGGATTTATCTAACCATTACCAAGTTCCGTGTTTGTCTATTTAATCATGTCTCAGGACCCGCCGAAGAACAAGAATCTTCCCGGCGAAACGGAAGAAGCGGATAACACTTTCTCTTGGAAGGTGCTCCGCGGCCTCTTACAAGAGGTCCGAGATGATGCCCGAGCGGACGTTCGGGAAACCTATGAGAAGTCCCGTGACGAGCTGCTCCGGCCCATTGATGATAAGATTGAACAACGCCTTAGCATGTCTCCACGGCATGAGCGTTCGCCGAGCCCTCAATTCGAGGAGGGACATTATTCGGGGACTCATCATGAGGCCCTGGAGCAAAAGAAGCCCGTCCTTTCGAAGGACGAGTCTCTGAGATTGGAGGCTATTCTCCCTCAACCTCGGAGGCCACCGGCTGTCCTCCCAGAACACGAGGAGTGGCAGCCTCGGCACCGACAACAACAGGGGCCGCTCGCGGCTCCCCTCGGACCCCGGCGCAACCTTCCGGATCCATTCGCGCCGCGGGAAGAGATCCGGTTCCGCGACCGGATGAATGACCATGGACTCAATCCTCCAATGGAACAACCGAGGGACCACCACCACGGAATTAAACTCACGGTGGAACCTTTGGCCGGGACCTCGGATGTTGAGGCCTACCTTGATTGGGAGGCTAAGACCGAGGCGGTCTTTGAATATTACGACTATCCGGATCGCCAACGAGTGGCGATTGCCACCATTCGCTTCACTGATTTTGCCTACTCATGGTGGCAAGAAGAGAAAGAGGATAGGGCGTATCAAGGCGAGGACCCCATCCGCACGTGGGGCCAGCTTAAACGGGCCATGCGTGATCAGTTCGTGCCCGAGGACTATCTTGACCGCATCCAAGTTAAATTGGAGCGGATTAAGCAAGGGGTCCGCAGCCCGGATGAATACTATAAGGAGCTACGGCAGCTTGTCTTCCGGTCCCGAGTTCGATTTCCGGAGAGATATATTACTTCTAAATTCATCGGAGGCCTAAACTCGGAAGTGGCCGCTTATGTGGAGATGCAACGCTTCGGCTCGGAAACCTCCATTGCCGATGTTCTCCACTACACTAACCAAGTGTACCAAAACTTACAAAAGAGGCGAAGTGGTGGGAGTGGTCGCACTTGGAGCTCGGGTTCCTCGAGCTCTAACCCGCCACCTAAGCGGAGTGAGGCCAAAGAGCCAAACCCGAGGCTAGCGCTTCGGTTTTCAATAAATTTTCAGTTCGGATGGAAGTGTTTGGAATAGTGTATGGATGGTTGGGAGTGCTTGAAAGGGGGGGGGTGGGGTTGGAAGTATTTGACATAGTTTTTGGACTGGTTGAGAGTGGTTGGGAGTAGTTGAGAGGACATGGGTTGAAATTGCCTCTTTGGTGCAAGACTTCAACACTCATCAACGGCGGGTTCAATGAAGGAGATGGTGGGAGACTTTGCGAAGGTGGTGGACGACGGTGGATTTAAGGTTATTCATGGTAAGAGGGGTGTGATCTTGGTGAAAGTAACTACTATTCTTTTGTTTTTCTATGCTTGAAGAAGACGAACTTGAAGATGAGTGTTTATCAACCTAGCGCTCTGATACCAATTTGATACGGGGATAAGCCAGTTCATGGCCCGATCTTTCGACACCATCTCGACACAAACAAGAGCAATAACAAAGACGTAGTCATTTTGCAAGAACACACGATTTGAATGAATAAACAAACAAGTATGTTGTCGAAATGAAGACAAATGGGACTCAAATGAAGAACAAGAAAGGGAAATGTAATTCATTAATGGATATGGAAGTTGAATCACTAGGTTTTTTTCGACATGAGGGGATTATTTCGCCCCAAGCACTGATTGACACGACACCTAGCAACCCTTTTTCATACAACCTAACACAATCATGGTCGATTCCATGAAGCACTAGGAGGATGCTTGTGTAAACCTTAGCATACCAAGTTAGAAATTAGAAACCGATCTGTCCATGGGAACTCGGTCCTCAAAGAGAAACACTCTCTTCCTTGTTCTTGTTTTTGTTTCAATAAAACTCTTCTCCTCTAAACTGTAACTACCTAGGGCTATTAATAAGCCTTTTCTAAATTAAAAAAATACAAATTTTTCTAAAAAATTCAAATTACAAATAAAAGATAAAACGTACTCCCTCCGTTTCAAAATACATGACCATATGTTCACTTTTTCTTGTTTCATAATACTTGACCATTTCACATTTTTTCCCATCTCTTTCCATTTATACCCCTAATAATTATCTTTATCATAATCATTACACTTTTTCATATTTCTCCAAGCAAATAATTAACTCTACATTTGATAGGGGTAATATAGGAAAAACAATTTTTTCTTAATATATGTGCAATGTCCAAATGGTCATGTATTTTGAAACGGAGGGAGTAATAAACAAGAGTAGATATTAGATATAATCATTGCATGCCAAAAAACACTTCAAGCTCTCTTGGCTGATTCGTTGTCACTCTTCTATAGTGTAAGTGTTCCTCTACTTTTTTTCCGTATCATTCTCCCCTTCTATAATTGGAGACAAAACACACAAGGCCACAACATCGAGACCTAAGTCCAAGTTCTAGCGCAGTCTAGCAATACATACATCCTACATATATAATGAGGTCGTTAATTCTATAACAATAAATCCTAATTCATTTATTAGAACACAGAGTTCCCAACAATGTTTAAAACAATAATGCAAGCGAGAACCGTTCATTTGCCTTGATTCGAAGGCAAAAAGAATAGTTTAGTCAACGAGGTGAATCCTTACAAACAGGGTTCGTTTCCTATTTCATTAACAACAGAAAATAAATGATATGAGTTTATTTTATTTTTCGTTATTTAGAAAAAGGTTGGATTCAAGAGGTATGCTAAAGATCTCGTATGCATATAAAAATATTATTTATTATACATACTCATGTTCTCATAATTTATTTTAGTCATTAATTTCATTCTCGATTTCAACTCTTTAATCTTACATATCCCTTATAAAAAAAATACTTTTGAAAATCCATCCTTTTAAATTTTTTTACACTTAATCATGATAAAAATTGAAGGATCAAGAATCAAGAATTTCATTTTTAGGTTCATCAAATAAAAATACGTTCATTTTGGTTAATTATAATTCACTAGTTAAATAATGATAAAATAGATTATAAGATGATAAGATTACGTATATAATGAAAATATATAATTTACTTAGAATTACAAGAAGTTGTTTGTTTTGAATTCGTGATTATTTTTATTTAATTAAAAATTGAATTCTTTTCTATAATGCTCTAAACTGTAAAAGTTGTTTTCTTTAGGCATCAAAGTCTAATTAAATATTTAGAAAAAAACGGTATATCACTCAGAAAAGTCATCTTTACAGAACATATACAATTTATAATAATAAATTAAGAAATTTGCCGGAAACCACCCGTATGATAGGCCATATTTCGCTAAACCACCCTTTTGTTTCGATATTATTGAGCCACCTCTATGATACGCTCCGTTAACAAATCACCACCCCATCCCATTTTCCATCAAAAAACCGTCCAAAACGCGTGGCCACGTGGAAATTAATTTGTTTAGCTTTTATATTACACCATATAACACATAAAAAAACCCAAAATTCCCAAAAGCCCCAAATCCGAAATTTGAGCCCAAATTTCACAAAACCCCCAAATCCCGATTCTGCGATGGCGATGGCGAAGAGCGATGATTGAGCTCAATTCGTGGTACAAAAACAACGTTAACTACAAATTGGACTTGGGCAAGCTTCTAGAAAGGTGATTAATCGGAGATTGGGTTGGGCGAGCATCAAGATGGTAAAGCAAGAGTTGCAGAAGGCGATTGAGATTCCAAACCTGTAAAGCACGAAAGGGGAGAAGTGTAGAAGGCGCCATTGCTAAAGCAAGAGGTGAAGAAGGCACAAGCAAGAAGTGAAGAAGGTGCCATTGCTCTGATAAGGTACACATATCTCTCACATTGGATTCTCTCACGATCAACTACAGTGGAAAATCACCATGTGAATTGTCTGCATCAGAATAGCTTTTTAGTGGTAGAATAAATTGGTTGTTGTGAGCATAAGTACTCCATAGCTTTAGACGACTTAGATTGTTCTGCATTTGACCCTTATTTAGTGTTGTCTTGGCATGCACTATAAAGTATGATATTTATATGATATTTTAGTGAATGATTCCTTAGGTTGGTGTGGTCATCAATGTTGTATTTTTGTCCACAAAATTCACTTTCTCCACCAAAACAGTATTGTGGCCTCAAGTGAATCATGCAGATGAGTTGAACATTTAGGTTTTGTGCACCTTCCATATTTAGTTATTCAACTACCAGTATTTATTATTGTTATGTACAGATGAGTTCTATAGATGAGTTTTTGTGCACCTTCCATATTTAGTGGTTATTGAATCTATATTAAAGGAAGACTTCAGCTTGATGAATGTGAGAGAGATATGGTTCTCACAATCTGGTCAAAAGCTTCACACTGGATTGAGAGAGATTATAGGAGATAAAGATGTAATGGAAATGGTCCACAAAGCTGTTGGATAAGATGGACTAGTCCACTTGTATTTGGTCCAAGGAAATGAGGCTAGTCCAACAACTTTGAGAAGCCAAAGCCCAACTACACAACCTCTATCTAGTATAAATGGTGTGAGTGCTTCAAGGCAAACCCTAAGCCAAAACCTAAACAACCAACCTGCAAAGAAAATCCCAGATTTGAGAGAGGCAGAAATAGAGGAAGATTTAGAGGAGTTAGATGGATCTGAAGGCTCAGGTGATGAAGAGGTTATAGGATTTGAAAGCTTTGATTCAGACAAAGATTTTAAAGTTCATAGAGAGTAAAGGTGAGGATGATGATCTATTTGTGCAGAATGTTGATTAGGGTGTAGGTTTGTTTACAGCTCGTGGTGCTATTAATGAATCAAGTGATGGAGAAGCACCTTATGTTGACAATGAGATTCCACTGGATGAGTCTGAAGACCTGAGGAGCGTGAGTGAATCAGATGGGGAGACACATGTGAGGTATCCACAATTCAATCCATTAGTAGACTTCAAAAAGAAAATAAATCTAAAGTCTAGATTGATTTTTGGGTCAAATGAAATCTTTAGGCAAGCTTTCAGACAGTGGTGAATTGAAAATGGTGGAGATTACTACTACCTACACAATGACAAGACTAGAATTTCTGTGTACTGCAAGTATAAGTGTGATTGTGGGATGGAGCATGCTAGGAAGAAGTGTAAGTGCAAGAAAGTTTTGTGCAATTTTAGGGCATGTGCTAGGAAGTATGGGAAGGATGGTAGCTTTTAGTTGAAGACAGTGGTTGCAAAGAATGATTGTGGGTGACAACATTTAAATTCTAAGATGACATCAATGTGGCTGGTTGATAAGTACTTGGAGCACTATAGGGACGATCCTCAATTGAAATTGACAGGCTTTATCAACTCTGTTAGGAGAGACTATAATGTTTATATCTCATACCACCAGGCATGGAAAGCAAGGTTTAGGGCAATGTTGAAAATACAAAGTGATGCTAGGGTACAATATGGCAAGGTTTAGGACTATGTAGCAACCATACAGAAATGGAATGAGAAGAGCTCAACTTATATTCATGTGTGTCTAAGCAATCCAGAGATACCCTTGTTTCAAAGGATGTATATCAGTTTTGAGGCTTGCAAAAGAGGTTTCATGGTTGGATGTAGGCCTATAATAGGACTTGATGGGTGTCACCTGAAAGATGCATATACTGGGCAGGTTTTGGTTGCTATTGGAAAAGATGGGAATGACAACATATACCCCATTACACTTGCAGTTGTTGAGGCTGAGAGGAAGGAAACATGGGGCTGGTTCCTTGAGATTTTAATGAATGATATTGGAGAAGTCATGCCTACTTTCATGTCTAATTGGCAAAAGGTTGTTTTCCTACTTTCATGCCTACTTTCAATTCTTCCTATATACATTATGTAGCTCAGTTTTGATTGTGTTTTTTCAGGGATTGATCGAGGCATTGAGTGATGTTGCTCCCATGGCTCCAACAAGGGTATGTGTCAGACATCTACACAACAATTTCAAGGTCAAATGGCCTGGCAAGACATACAAGGATGTTGTATGGGCTGCTGTAAGGGCATGGAATCTCTGTGACTTCAACTCTGTAATGGATGAGATTAGAAAGTTGGATCCCAATGCCCACAGGTATTTGATTGATGCAAATCCGGTAACATGGTCAAGACATGCCTTCAAACATGACACCAAGAGTGATATGCTGCTAAACAATGTGTGTGAGTGCTTTAATTCTGTTATACTGCCTGCAAGAGAACTTCCAATATTTTCTATATGTGAATGGATTAGAAGATGGATGATGAAGAGATTTGTTGCTAAAAGAGAGGGAATGCTGAAGTATGAGGGTGTCTTCACACCAAATGCTATGAAAAGGATTGAGAATGCAAAGAAGGAATGTTTCAAGGGCTGCATACCTATGTATGGAGGAGGGGATAAATTTGAGGTGGACAGTTATGGAAGCACTTATGTAGTGGATCTTGCTGAGAAGAATTGTGGATGTGGTAAGTTGGATGTGTGTGGCATTCCATGCCCACATGCTATGTCATGCATCCTGAAGGATAGGAGGAGCCTAGATGGCTTTGTTCATCCTTTTTTCACCAAGGAGATCTACCTCAAGGCTTACCATGGCAACATTAGTCCAATGCCTGGGGAACATCAATGGGAGAAGACCATAAACCAAGCCCCTGAGCCACCCAAGTATGTTATGCAACATGGGAGACCAAGAAAGTCAAGGAAAAGAGAGGTTGGAGAAGGAAGTAAGCCAAGTAAGGACAAAAGGATTAGAGTTGCTGGAGAGTTCAAGTGTTCCAATTGTGAGGAAAAGGGACACTACAAGAGGAAGTGTAGCAAGCCACCAAAAGCACCTAAGCCACCTAATCCTAAGAATGTAGGAGGGAAGCCTTCAAACTCTCAAACTGTGTATTTTGGACACAAGAAGAGGCAGTACAATAAAAATGTTTGACATCTGTCTATGTTCTTATCTATGTCTTTAATCCCCATGATGTTCTAACTTAGCAATTTTATTTATTTTTTGGGGTAGACAAAGTCCAAAGCAGATCACCCCGAGCCTGGCCAAGCTAGTACACAAGCTTATATGATTTTGTAAGTGCACACTAGTTCTCAGAAGAAAGTTGGTCAGTTTTGATGTTTCACTCTTTCACTAGCTTATATCTTTTGGCACCTTAATAGTCAGCTGATTCGGTTGAAGGCTTAGGAACACAGTCTTCTATGCCAACACAATCTTCTATGCCAACACAGTCTTCTATGGCTCCTATAGGCCAGGTAAACCACATTTCCTGCCCTTTTTTGGATTCTTAATTTAGTGAACTTCTATAGAAAATGTGATATTTGTGTGTGTGTGCTTGAATTATGCAGGACATTGCTTAAAGGAATGAGTCACAAACATTCTATCTTGCTACAAAGACCAAGAAGGTCAAGGTTATTGCAACAAGGAATAGGAAAGCTTTGAACTTAAGGCGTTAACCAAGGAAGCACCTCAGTTTCTATGTATCAAACTCAGTTTCTATGTTGTAGTCAAACTCAGTTTCCGTGTGTTTTGGTACTCCGTATTTTGGTACACTATGTCTGGCTACCCATCACATTTTGGTACAATATGTGTGGCTGATGGATGATGTTTTTGTACTACTAATTGCTTAATGTAGTTGTACTGACAATATGACAGGCTTAATGCAGCTTAATGTATGTGTTATGTGTTTCCAAAATTGTGGGGAAATCTGTTTTGGTTTCTGGTGTGTTTTGGTGGCTGTGTGTGCTTGAATTTTGGTGTCAATTGTTCTGTTATGTGCTCAGATTTGGTGTCAATGTTTTGGTGGTTGTGTGTGCTTCAATTTTGGTGTCAAGTGATCTGTTATGTGCTCAGATTTGGTGTCTGTGTTCAGCTCATCTTGGAACCTTAATCAACAAAAGTCATTTAGCAATTATTTCTGGATTGAACTCATTTCTTGATTGAACTCACAACATCATGCATTACATAAATCTGAAATTGAACTCATTCAACTAGTACAATTCACTTGAGATTCAACTCATTTTGGAACCTTAATCAAAAAAAGTCACAATTTTGGAACCTGAGTTTAACTAGTAAAATTTTGTTCACCTTATCATTACATAGACCATTTATCTAGTACAACATTGAAGCACATAAGAACAAACATACAAACAACCAAGACAATGATACCACTTGAATCAAGAATCTTCATTTTGGTACTACAAGCCTAAGATTGAACTTTGTGTGCCTCTTTCTCCACCATCAACTTGTCCAATTAGATCTTCATGGTGTTGGATCGTTAGTATAACTAAGGGACGTCCTTTACTTAGGTAAAGGCGTCCTTGGGTGAGACGTCCTTACAAGGTGTAAGGGCGTCCTTTAGTTGTGCAGCGGAATTTAAAACTAAACAGGTGAATAAAGTGAACACAATGATTTATAGAGAACCACTCAAGACCAAATAGTCATTGAGTGTAAACCTCTACCTCCTTGGAGGATTTTTTGAATAGATTTTTCCTTTCTTATTAAACGACCTTACGTTTTACTGGCGAGTCCTTTACACTTCTCTAGTACTTAGACAGCGTCCTAAGTCCACTAGTAAAGTCCTCCTTTAAGCCTACAACCTAAGCGAGTTTAATCTTCTAAAGGACATCTATGCGTACGTCCTACAGTGCGTTGTAGGACTCTGTCTCTTTCTTTTTGAGTTTTCTGAATTACAAACAAGTTGTGATTTGGGTTACAAGTCTCACTCGATCTAACACAAGCCTAGAACTGTTCTTGAGTGTTCTTGAGCTTGTTCTTTGTGTTCTTGAGTGAGTCGCTTTCCTCTGATTTTCTCTGAATATTCTCTGAAATCGTTGATGTCACAATAAATGCCTTTGGCTATTTATAGGACTTGGGGAAGGGCGTCTTTCCTCTTCGGACGATCATGCCTTTCGTGGACGTGGCTACAGGATCTTCCTCCACGTAGTAGGGCGGTGATGAGGAAGCTTCTTGTATCCAGCTGTGTGTGATGGACTCCGCTACAGGATCTGCCGCCACGTGTTGATGAACTCTGCTACAGGATCGTCCGCCACGTAGTGTTGGACTCTGCTACAGGATCGGTCTCCACGTGTCCTTGGATGATCAAATGTTGTCGAGTGATGTCATCCTGTCGGCTAGTGAGTAAGGCTGCTTTGCTTGCGTTCCTACTCGCTTTGGGACTCCGTCCTTGCTCAAGTAGTCTCTTGCTAGTCCTTACTTCCTGTTAGCTAGCGTCCCTAAGCCTAAGGGACGTCCACACACTTGTTGTCCTTTTTGTCACTGGCGTTCCTGAACACTTGGACAAATTTATTAGAATCAAAGTGAGTTTGTCATATCAAAACTAATAGACGGTTGTGTGGTACACTAACAAGTATGCAAGCATCCGTGATAGCGTCTTAACAATTTCGCCCTTTTTGATGATGACAAACTTTTCAGGAGAATAGTTTTGGCATTGGAACTTAGCATGCATGAAAACTTAGAAGCGTCCTCTAATACTTAGAGAAATTTCAGTAAGCATAAGTTTTCATTCTTTGATTTTCTAACTTTTGGATTTTCAGGAGAGTATCGTCCTAGAACTTTCTAGGCGTCCTCTTGTTTAGTCTAGCATGGCGTTCGTTAGACCTTTCACTTAATAGTTCCCCCTTAACACTTGCTTATTCTAGATAACTATTTTATAGCGCATCCCTGCAAATCTACACTTCCCCCTTTTGGCATCATCGAAAAGGATAACAAGTGATAAGGACGTTAGCATAAAAACGCAACTATAAGCAGTGGAACGCTTAAACAAACACAATGCAAGCAAACAATGTAATTGCCATTCAAGGAAAGCAAAATAAATGTCATTATAGACCAACGATCAAATGATCAAGTGTTTGCAAAACAAAAGAAGCATAGGCAAACATATGAGGGATTAAAGAGGAGGACGACGATCACTGGGGACGGCGGCTTTGTTCCTAATAAAACTTGAGTAGGTTCTCGTGAAGTTCCACAGACTCAGTGAATGCCGTTGATAAGTCCTTGAGAGAGTTGAGAATGAGGCACTGGTTAATAAGAATTGCAGCCATGAGTTCTTAAGGAGGGTGCTGTTCAGGATTTGTCGGGGCAGGAATGGGCGCAGGACCAGAGCTTGAAAATGGGGCGTCCATATGAGGCAATGAGGCAGGAGGAGAGTTAGCCATCAGTAGCTGATCAAGAGCTGCATAACTGACGGCGTGCTCATGTTCAGATTCTAGCTCTTGATGCATAGACGCAAGACGCTCCTGTTCAGCTTCTATTGCGAGGCGTTCTTGCTCGGCTTTCTTCTTAGCTTCTTCTGCCTCAGCCTCTAACTGCTTCTTTATGGACGGCAGTTCCTCATTGATTCGGCCTATTTTGTATGGGTTAACTCTTACATTTTAGGATGTCATTGAGAGTGTTTAGGTTAGATTGGAGCATTATTGTAATACGAAGACCGAAGACACAAGTTATGAAGAATCAAGAGTTCTTAAAGCTTAATTGAAAACAAGTTCGCCACTGCATGGTTTCCGCGGTCGCGTTGTCTATGACGCGGGCGCGGTGGAGCAAGGCGATGATGATGAAGACCCTTGAAGGCCGCGGTTGTGCCGCCATGGCCGCGGTCGCGGTAGAAGCCGACTTAGCATAATGCCAAACGGAGATCGCCTCGGGCGCGGTAGGAGAGACGCGGTCGCGGTGGATAGCTAGAGACGACTTGTTCTTCTCTGTTGTGTCGACGCGGTCGCGGTGGTGCCGGATTCCGAGACGGACGAAATCTTTTCCTTTCTATCTTGTTTCCTTTTCTATCTTTCGCCTCTTACCTTATCTATCTCGAGGAGCTTGTTCCTTGGGCTATATAAGGAGGAGCCTCCTTAGGTTATAGGTACATTCTATCTTCTACCTCTTATTCATTCCATTAATTAGCTTAGTTTAGTTATGGAGAGCTAGTCTCCTTGGGTTTGTTCAAGGGAGAAGCTCTGATGTATGAACTCGTGAGGTTTTGGTAATTGATTTCTATCCTTTGGTTGATATTAATTCTCCATTGCTTCATCTTATGAATGTTTATTGTTTCTCTAGGAGTCATGAACCTATTGAATTGATTTATGTTCTATTGTTGGATTAGGTTTGGACCGTGGACAAAACTAATCTGTGAAAACAACTTAACCTAGATCTGCTGTCTATGCAACTAGGATTAAGAAGAGAATTGATTGTTTTATCTTGCAATTGACTCGTAGCTTGATTGTTTGATATTATATCCTGCATATCCTTGTTCTCTATGCTAATTCTAGGTTTAAGCGCCCTTGCCTAGGGTTATAGAATTGCTTGGACCGTGGACTTGCGATTGTTAATGATCAGGATAGGAATTAACCATAGGTGTGAATGAAATCAATGGATAAATCTATGATCGAGTGATTATTTCATGAGTGGATCTTTTGTATGAACCTGCTTTCCTTATTTGTTTTGTTTGTTTGTTTGTTTGTTTGTTTTGTTTGTTTCTTAGATTAGATTAGTTTAGATTCTTCTCTCCTAAATCCCTTCTTTTCTTTAGTTGATAATTATATTACTACTAGAAGCCATAGTTCTCTTGGGTTCGACCCCTTACTTACTTGCTATACTTAGTTTGTAGTTTGGGTTATTTATCTTTGATCTTGGCACGACGACTTTAGCGGAGTCAAATTTTGGCGCCGTTGCCGGGGAACTTTGATTTCTTTCTAGTATTAATATTTTTGTTGACTTTGTGTGGACCTATCTTACGGTCCACACATGAATATTCTAATAGCTTCCGATGAGTTTAAACAGTTTCAGGTGAACCATTCTGTGACTATTCCAAGAGAGTTCGAGATGAGACAACTGCCTTGGTTGCTCGTGGAGTCTATGTTTGTGCATTTGATTTTTGTAGAGAAATCTACTATGGAATGACATCGGAGACGCAGCTTGAGGTGGACCGCAGGACTAAAGAAAGATTTTTTTGGTTGACACCGGAGGAACAGTTGGCTGTTTACACCACCATGTGCGCAGAGAGTCGGTTGCTGCAAGACAAGCTCAAGGCCGAAACGCTTTCTGACCAAGAACCGCGCCCGTGGGATGCATACCGCGCCCGCGGTTCCGATGCAGAAACAAAGGAGCTCCCCCTGGAGGAGAACCGCGACCGCGGACCACATACCGCCCCCGCAGCCTCTAACGAGGATCACCCATCGGTATTGCTAGACCAAACTTCCAAGCCTGCGCCCGAGGAGGAACTATATGTGATGACAAAAGAGGAGTATTTCCTTCAGTATGGTGACCCCTGGAGTGACAACGACGAGCCTGATGAATCGTCGAAGGAGCCAGATGCTGTTATGGAGACTTCTTCTTCACCGTCAGAAACTTTCGTATCCCCTTCCATTGAGATTCCTGAGGTCAGCCTTGATGATCTTTATATCCTTTATTCCACCTCTTCTCTCTCCTTTGATCCTTGTTTTGTTCTTTCATCTCAATCTTTTGTCAAGGATTCCATCTTCGAGCATGATAGGGTAGTTGATGACTTCTCGTTCTTTCTATTTGATGATAGTGTTAATCCAACTAGGAGATTTGCATGCTTTGTTGAATACTTTGAAAAATCACCTAAATCACCTAATTGGTTTCACTCTAGAAAATATCACCCTAATTGCTCAAGCATGTTTGATAGGTTAAAAAGGAGTTTGAACTATTTCTTATTTCTTGTTAATTTGTCAACATGCTATGTGTCCTGTTGTAAGATAGCTGTGCAGGACTTTGATTTGATGCTCAGGGCATTGACGATGTCCGATCATGAAGACGTCGAGCCAACGACGTTAACCAAAGGCGCTGCTTGGGAGGCAACCCAAGGCTTAGATAGATTGTTTTTCAATTCTTAGCTTAGGTTATTTTTGCTTTATTCGGACTAATGTGCAGGTACTAGGTCCGAAAGGACGTTTCTGTTGCAAATCCGCGGTCGCGGCAGCCATACCGCGCCCGCGGTGGAGCACCAGAACCCACCTTGGTGTACAGGTGCTAGACCCCCGCGGTCGCGGTCTTGACGCCGCGCCCGCGGAGGCCCCTTGGCTCGATCAAAAAAAAATTGGAAAAAAAAAGAGGACTTTTTTGGTCCCAATCTATCTCTATATCCTCCATTTATCTATATCATTCTATTCCATCTTCTATCTTTTCACCTTCTATTTCTTTCATTCCATTCATTCTTGTATGTCCATTCTTTTGGCTATGTGTAAAGCCTAAGTATGGGGGAGCTTTGTTCCCCCGAGAGTTCTAGCTCTTCTCCACGGCTCGAATTCAAGTATTCATCCATCTTTAAAGAGACGAGCCAAGATATGAAGGTTGTTTACACATTACATTGTTCGAGACGAAGTCAAGACCTCGTCCCTGCACGAGTGCCGCGCCCGCGCTCCATCAGCCGCGCCCGCGGTGGTCCACCTGACGCACAACTTCGCTCTCTGCCATGAAACCGCGACCGCGCCACCATCAACGCGCCCGCGGTTTGCCTGCCGAATGGTGATTCCAAGGTTTTCATTCCTTCTACCACATATGAAGAGTTCTTCCATTCCACCTCTCTTCAATCGTTTGTGAGTCTTCTGAGATACCTTTCTCCTTGCTTCTATCCTTTCTCTTTGCTCCATTGAGGACAATGAAGGATTTGAGTATGGGGGAGGGAGTACTCGCATTCGCTTATCCTAGTTAGCTTAGTTAGAGATTTGCTTCTGATTTTTGATTTTCTTCTTTTCATGGAGCACTTGCACCATACTTTTTACATAATAAAGGAAGAAAGAAAAAGAAAAAGAAAAAGATAGAAAGAGCCATAAAAATTGAAAAAAGGCATATAAATCCTGGGATGAGTCGAAAACCCGAAAGGGCGGCTCATGTAATAAGCAGGTAACCCGGACCAGCATTAGGCTGGGGTAATAAGAGGTTAAAGAGAGATGTGAGTTTTGGGGAGCACACCCTTGAGAAAAATGAAAAGAGCGGTTAGGTGAAAACCCGAAAGGGCGCCTAAGTAGAATTGAGCGGTAAAATTCGAGTGTTTTAGGATCATTCTTGCTTGGGGGCTTTGGGGCTTACATGTTAGATTTGGGTAGATCCTAGGTTGCTCTCTTTCATGTTTTTAGAGCTTGAGTGATATATCATGTTGTGAGGTGTGTGTTTAAGCTTTATTGTTTTAAGCTCATGATTTCTCTATATTTTTGGGTTCGGGTTGTGAGCTGAGTGTTTTTATCTTCCCTTGTATTTCCTGAGATCTTAGATGTGCTGATTTGTTATATTTGTTTTGAGCTTAATCGAGGATGAGCAAGATCTAAGTATGGGGGAATTTGATTCGGCCTATTTTGTATGGGTTAACTCTTAGATTTTAGGATGTCATTGAGAGTGTTTAGGTTAGATTTGAGCATTATTGTAATACGAAGACCGAAGACACAAGTTATGAAGAATCAAGAGTTCCTAGAGCTTAATTGAAGACAAGTTCGCCACTGCATGGTTTCCGCGGTCGTGTTGTCTATAACGCGGGCGCGGTGGAGCAAGGCTACGATGATGAAGACCCTTGAAGGTCGCGGTCGCGCCGCCATGGCCGCGGTCGCGGTAGAAGCCGACTTAGCATTATGCCAAATGGAGATCGCCGCGTGAAGGGGTCTCGTCCGGATCGGATGATATCAAAATTTAAATTTATAAACCGAACCCCAATTGTAATAAAAGAGGTAGGGTGTCGAACACACGGGAGTTCGTGCGTTGAGCGTACCCAAAAGACTAAAAAGAGGTAAAAGAAAGGTAAAACGAGGAAAATCGAAGAGAACACCTCGGACCGACACTGGTCACTTCGGTCCGAGGGTGGATCGAGGTTGATTTGGCCGGGACTGACACACACAACGTCGGGCCCGATGTACTGGGTAACTCGAACTAGGCAAATTTGGTAGATCGGTCTTGGGTTTTTGGGTTCCTTCCATAACTAGACTTGGGTAATTCCACCCCAATTCAGCCAATAAGTGTTGATCCTTGTGAGATCGAGGTTGTTTGCCTTCGATCCCTCCACTCTACACTTCGACCCAAGGGAGTTTCCACTCGCCTTCGATGCTAGGTATAATGATGGGTCCGAGATTGCTCCCGCTTACTCTTACCAATCACAAGCCCTAGGTCCCTTGTTCCCACAAGAGAATTAATATGAAGCTCAATGTAGAGAGGATTCCTAGATCAAGCACTCAAGGCTATGGAATTGGGGGTTCCTACCCAATCCTAGCTAGGGGTTTCCCCCATAGCCCAAGACTATGGAATCTACTCCATCAAGTAAGAGTAAAAAGCAATCAAATGGTAAAACAAGCAAAACTGAATCATCAAACTCAAATCAAGGCTCAATTGCATTCAAATCCAAAAGGGTTCACAATATCCAAGTCTTAATTCTACTAAACCAAAGCAAAACAAGTTCAAAACTCACTAATCTCCTCTCTAGCTCCACCGATCTCTCTCTCTTCTCCTCCTTCTTTCTTCTCCTTGCTCGCCAAGTCTTCCTTGAGCCCTTTTGAGAGTGATTTTTGTGTGGGATTAATTGACCCCCTTCAAGTGCTCTCTAATCACCTCTAATTATCCTCTCTATTGGATTGGGGATCAAGGAATTCCCAATTTAGAAGAAAGGCAAAATTGGAAGATCACTACATTGTGCCTTGGAGCCCAATCCTTTCCTTTGCCGACTCGGACCGACGCGGGCGGACATCGGGCCCGATGTTGGGAACGTCGGTCCTATGCTCTGGTGCTCGAACTCGGGCCCGACTTGGTAGTAACTCGATCCGGGGTCTCGGTCCTTCTTCTCTTCTTGGTTTTCCTTGAGTTCCTCTTCATTCTTTGCATGGCTCTTCCGCTCCTTAGCTCCCTTGCTTGGCTCCTTCTTATAAACTTCTCCGAAACGTCATCGAACGCGCCATTTTACCTACAAAACATAACGAACTCGCATAGTTTCCGAATGTTGTAGAAAACCGGGAACTAAGCTAAACCGGGACGAAACTAACAAAGAAAGGAATGAAAAACACTTATTTACAAGGGAAATTAACTACTAAAATACCACCAAAATGAGAGACATCAGAATACCCCATACATAAACTTGCTTGTCCTCAAGCAATAACAATGTAAGCAAGACCGAAGCACAATCTTCAAGTAAAGCCTCTTATGAAAAACACAAGTAAGAACAAGTGATAGACATGCTAGCAAGATTACGTCATCACACATGATTAAGTGTTCAAGGAATAAAATCTAATGCAACCAAGCCTCACTTTAGGGATATGAAAATGTGTATCACTCATCATGTGTTTAGGCTTGAAAATGAACACTCATACTCAACAAACATGCAAGTAAAGGCTTTACTATTGAAGCAAATATCACCAATTCCTCCACCTAGAGATGCCTATTACAATGCACACAAAGAATATGAACTTGGCTCAATGGAGGTCCTCAAAGAGGTTCCATTCGGCCGGGTTGTAATGGGGCTTTTGGTATTTCTCAAGGTGGGAATCACTTTGGTCTTGTGGTGCTTACAATGGGGATTGAACTTTCTAGTCTCTCACCAAACTCACCAAATTATTCCACTTTCAACTTTCACTCTCATCCAAAAGACTTTGATTTTCTCCTTTTTTTTCTTTTTCAACCCACACTTTTCACTTAACATTCCACTTCATCTTTGCACTACACTTTTTGTTGGATTTTTCACTTTTTCCACTTAGGATCGACTTGCACTATAACTCGGGCCCGATGTGCACTTTAACTCGGTTGGTGCCCTTTTCTTCACTTAAGCAATTTGCTTTCAATCCACTACTTTTTCCAACTTTTCTTTCTTTCTTTCTTCTCAACAAAGATGCACTACCCACTTGATTTTTGTAACTCATTCTTTACCCTTCACCAAAGAGAATCTCAACTTTCCAAATATTCTACCAAACCTCTCACTAAAGTCCAATCCCATAAGGGTCAAGTCATATAGGCTAGGAATCATATTTTTGAGGAGTTTCAAGCAAAGGTCTAAGGCTAAAACGGGGCTACAAACAACGGTTTCTCTTCAAGGTAGGATATGGAATATTTTGTGACTAAATGAAATAAAGTTCAAATCAATGTGACAATGCATAGAACAAATCTCATATTGGTCTTGGAAAATAGATAAACACCTCAATAACAAGTTTTACTAAGCATGCATGAGCTAATCACACAAAAAAATGAGGGATATGCAATATGAACGATCATCCCTAAAATGGCCAAAAATCATCTCACAAGGTTCACTCTAGCTTAGTTGCATCAAAACTCATCCAAGAACTCATGTGCTCAATAAAAACATGCAAGACATCTTATCACATCAAAAGCAACATCCATTTAGAGGCTAAACTATCCAAAAATATGCAAAGGACTTTACATGCTCACATCATCATTAGCCTTCATATGGACATCTAAGATGGGAATTCCTAGTCCAAAACAAAATCTTTTTGATATTTTCAACACAATTTTCGAATTTTTATGGATTTTTGCAAAAACAATTCTCAAACAAAACAAACAAACTCATCCATTCAAACCATCAAATTCAATCATCATTCATGCACCACAACATGCCACAATCCAAAAGAAACATCCCTTAACAAGAACAAACACAAGAGACTACACATGAAACTATGAGCTACTAACCCACCCCATACTTAGAATTTTGATGTCCTCATCAAAACAAAGAAATCAAAACTCAAAAGTAAAGAGAAGAGTAAAGAGAGCTCACAATTTCTTATTCTTGAATGGCATGTTGAGGCTTAGTTCGGAGGGTGTCCTCGGCGGCGTCCCCTTTGGAGCCGTGCTTGCCTCTCTCGCTCATACACTTGGTCGTGGAAAGGATCTTGACTCGGCGGCTGAAGTTGTGGGGCGGGACGCATCCATTGATCTTCACGGGAAGAGAAGTTCCCGGTCATCCATTCATTGAAGCTTTCTTGGACGCTCCATCTTTGGTCCTCGACCGCTCTCAAGTCATCCACTTCACGTCTAGTGTAAGCAATGTTGCGGTTCACCTCTTCAAATTGTGCTTGGAAGTCTTCTTGGTGGTGTGAAAGTTGTTGTTGTTGGAAGTTGAGGTGTCGTTGTTGAAGATTGATTTGGTGTGCCTCTTGAAGCATGCTAGATTGTTTTAGTTGAAGATGAGCCAATTGGTTGGCTACGAAGTTCATGTCCACCGATTGTTGAGGCTCGGGGAACACCATTCCGGGCCCGTACCATTGGGCATACCCCTCATACCCTCCATAGCTTGGTGGTTCTTGTCTTGCTCCACTCCCCTCACCCCTCTCGAATTGGCTCGGGACCGGATTGGGCAAATAGGTGTCGGACCGACGTTGGTGGACGTCGGGCCCGACATGGCTTGCACCTCGGTCGAGTAGTGTTGGTGCATGGTCGGTGAGCAAATTGTGGTAACTACCATCTTCTTCTTCTTCTTCTTGCGGGTCAACGTCCATGTCCTCTCTTCTCACGAACTCATATTGGTTGGGTTCCTCGTCTTCGGTGTCCGGGGAAGCTTGAGGAATAGTGAAACGAATGTGTTGTGCTCGTGTCCTACACTCAAGTGTCCCCTCCGGCTCTCCATAAGGATTCTCCTTGCCCACCCATACTTGGAACCAATTGTAATATATAGCTTGTGAGGTCAAAGAGACGTGGCCCCAAAGGAATGTGCACCTTGTCGAAGTTGGAGTGAGGGGCTAGATAAGTGGTGGCACCGGTCACTTGCTTCTCTTTGATGATGTTGGCCTTCTTGAAATACTTAAGGTCTATGAACTCTACACCATTCGGGGCCGGCTTGTAGGTAGACAAGTCCACCTCAAGACGATGAGCCAAGCGAGCTATCATGCCTCCAAAATAGATCCATGAGGATCTTTGGAAATCCCTCACCATCTTCACCCATTCCCATGTGAGGTTCATCGGCTTATCATTGTGGAACAACATCTCATAGAGCAACATGGCCTCTTCCTTCATCGGCTTGCTCAACTCGTGCCTAGCAAAGATGGCACAACCCAAAGCTCGGATCATGACTCGGAAGAGTGGACTTGCTATTTCATTTGTTGATGCGCCTTTCCTCATCTCACTTCTTCCGGCTACATATCTCCAAAGATAGTCCACCTTCTCGTTATCCACAAATGCCTCATCTCTCGGAAAAGGAAATCCAAGGTAATGTGCCAAGTTCCGGAGAGAGAGCTCATGCAACTCATTGCCCATTTGGAAGGAGATCATGCCCTCACTCTCGACTCCTTCATACGTGCACTTGAATGACGCCATAAACTCGGATGTTAAGGCGGGATAATGAGTGTTGTCCCACCTTAGCATCACGTTGAGACCGATGTGAGAGTAGCACCGAGTAAGAGCCTCATCCATGCTCATCTTTCTAATTGACTCCCAATCTAACCACTGAGTGTGGTGATATAGACCCATGAGTCGCTCATACTCCCTAGCTACATCCTCATCCTCGAAGCGCACATCATCCATCCTTTGTACCCTCTTGGATGACTTCTTGGACTTTCTTGTTGCTTTCTCCATTCTTGAAGAAGATGCTCGGGTAGTCATGGTACCTACACACAATCAATGCAAAGAACTACAAGATAAGATCTATACAAACACAACAAGATCACATGCCTCCACAACTAACAACTCATCATGCAAGGAAATAACCCCATACTTGCTCTTAAGACACTCAATCCACAAGATCTAACATGTATGAGCAAAGAATCACATAACAATGGTCAAGCTACAAGATACATCATGATAAACATGCCTTTACCAACAATCAAGCTCATGAATCCTAAAGCTCACACAAGAGAAAGTCAAACAGCAAAGGACCGACCAACACGAGACATCGGGTCCGAGGTTCTCAACCTCGGTCCGAGTCTCGGACCGACTTGCAACATTGGTCCCGAGGTTCTGGGTACCTCGGGCCGACTCTCATTCGACTTCTCTACCTAGATTCACCCAAAAATCACTCTATCATGCTCCTAAAATCCAAAATCAACCATTTCTCATCATCAATCGAAGTTCCAAGTAGGTTTTAGCATGTATGATCAACAATTAAGCACAAATTCCACTATGCATGCAAATCACCATGGATGCTCAAGGTCTAAGCTCACTCAATCATGGAAAATCTCAAATTTCGCAATGAAAGCATGAAATTCACAAGGAATCAAGTAGGGATTGAGATTCACATACCAAATTTTGAAGAAACAAAGACTTCTAGCAATCAACTTCTTAGAACTCAAATTCTCCTCTAGATCTAGAAGAGGGATGAAGATCTATGGGATTTTGTTGGGATTCTTGGCTTTTTGGATCGATGTTTGAGGATGCTAAGGGTGTGGATCGAGATTTGTGGTGAAGATTGCTTGGGGTTCAAGTATGGTGGAGGTGATGGATCGATTTGGGGTTTTTGAAGGGGACTTGGTATTTTGGGAAGGTGGTTATGAGGGTGATGGGTGGTAGGTATGGGAAAGAAGGCTTAAATTGGGTAGAAGACAAAGTTAGGTCAGAAGGGCATAATAGGCATTTCCACAAAGTCAAGTCCAATGTTGACCGTCAATACCAGACCGACGTATCAACCTCGGGCCCGAGGTACTGGGTACCTCGGTCCTACCCGTTTTGGCTTCCTAAAATTCCCTTGTATTGGCAAGTCTCTACCCACAAGTCATTTTATTATTTTCACAAATACCACACATGATCATGAAGCTCACATAACACACAATTCCACAAAACACATGCTAAAGAGAGATTAGAAAGAATCTAAGCTATGGCAAAGGAAAACAAACTAGAAACTACGAAAATGAACATACTAAACTCGGGTTGCCTCCCGAGGAGCGCTCTTTTTAAGTCACTAGCTTGACTTTTAACCTCTACCCTTCAAGGAGGGTGAAAAACGGTGAATTGATCATCCTTGTCATGTCCTTCGCCACGCCCCTAATAGCCAAAGTACCACCACTTATGTTTGATGAAAGTGTGGTCTCCAAATTCTCCTTTGTCCTCCAAAGTGTAAGTTTGCATTTCTTGCTCCTTCTCTTCTTGATCTTCATTACCTACACCACAAAAATCTAAAGAATTTCTAGGGGACTCAATGACATTATAACTCAAGTCTTCTTCCAAATCACTCAAGCAAAGGTAACCATCCTCTAGATCCTCTTTCAAGTCACTTAAACAAATGTAAGAGTTTCCCATATCAAAAGGATATGAAGAAGGATACTCTCCATGGTTTCTCGGGCTATCTCGATCTCTTGACTCCTCATGGTTCACAAATGGATCTTGTAACTCCCTTTCTTGCTCTTGAACATAGACCATGTCATGATCTCTCCAAGGTGCTTCTTCCTCTCTTATGGGTTCCAACTCCTCTCTCTTGCGCTTGGCACTTTCCTCCAACTTCAAGATTGCCAACGCATCCGGTTCATTAAGAGCTTTGTTGAAATGGAACTCCACTTTTTCCTCGCCAATCTCGAAAGTCACTTTCCCATTTCTCACATCAAATTTGGCACCCGCCGTGGCTAGAAACGGCCTTCCAAGAATAAGGGGCACCATCGGATCTTCTTTCATGTCGAGGATCACAAAATCATCGGGGACAAAATACCTTCCAACTCTAACCGGGACGTCATCTAGAATTCCGGTGGCCTTTGTAGACGAGCCATCGGCCAAAGACTCATGTCAACCGGTTCCATGTCTCCTAGGTTAGCCCTTCTCCATATGCTCATGGGCATAACCGATATGCTTGCTCCTAAATCACAAAGAGCCTTGAAGTTTTAGGATCCAATCCCCACGGTGATTGCAAATCTTCCGGGATCATCTAACTTTTGAGGTAGCTCTAAGATCTTCACCTCATCTTGCATCTCCACAATTCACCTTTTCTTGCTCAAAATTTCTTTCAAGAACTTTGCATAGGATGGCATCTCACTTAGAGCATCGGTGAATGGAATGGTGATGTTCAAGCCTTGCAAAAGCTTTAAGAACCTCTTAAACTTGCCCTCAACAATCTCCTTGGGCTTCTTCAATGGGTAAGGAAGAGTTGTGCCACCTTGTTTCTTGGTTGAATCCACTTCCTTGGACCGATCTTGATCTCTCTCAACATTTTCAGCTTGGATCGACTTCGGAGTGACCTCGGGACCGACTTCTGGAACCTCGGTCCGGGGGCAGAGCACATCTGGGAAAGTCGGACCGACTATAGGGCATGTCGGGCCCGAGTTCAGTTCCACCTCGGTCCTACTCAGGGGACTTCCTCCGTCTTCTGGATCGATGTCATGGTACGTCGGGCCCGAGTTACTGGGTAACTCGGTCCGACTCTCTTCTCTTGTCCTTGGAATTTGTGGCTCGGGCAAACTTCGTTTTGTTGTTGTTGGGCACGGGGGTTCTCCTCGGGTCGGCCCGGGAGTCTCCCCTCCTCTCTTGGAAGTTGATTTGCCATGTGAACAAATTGGTTGTCCACTTGCCTTCTCCAAACACCAAACTCTTTGAATTGGGTGCCCATGTCATCAAATCTTCTCTCCATGTTGGTGAATTGATTCTTCAAGTCTTGAGCCCATGTTGGTGTTTGCTCATAGAATCCCGGAGGTCGGTATGGTGGTGGTTGGGCCCTTGGCTCGTTTTGGTTGAAGCTGTTGTTGTAGCCATTGGCTTGGCCTTGGTTCCACCTTCCTCCATTGTTGAAATTGGCTCTTCCTCCAAAGTTTCTTTGAACATAGTGTGCCTCCTCAATTTGCTCGGCCAAACGAACTTGGCGCTCATTTGGACACTCTTGGGCTCCATGCTTCAAAGAACCACATTCTTCACAAGCTCTCGAGTTTTGTTGGAGATGACTCATCTTCCTCCTCATCTTGTTCAACTCATCCTCTAGGAATTGGATCTTCACATCTTTATCCACCTCCTCACTTTTTGATTCGTAGAGCCTCTTTGCACCGTCTCCTTGGACTCTTGCCTCCTTGTTCCCTTGACTCACTCCGTACATGGCTTCGTAGTTGGAGAGCTTGTCTAGCAACTCTAATGCTTGCTCCGGTGGCAAGTCAATGAACCCACAATCGGTGTGAAGGTTCAACTTGTCCTTGGTGGCGGGGTTGATTACTTGGAAGAATATGTCTTGAAGGACTTAAGGTTGTTGCCCATGCGTCGGACATTGCCTTAACATTTCCTTGAACCGATCCCAAGCCTCGAAGAGTGGCTCGTGGGGTCCTTGTTGAAAGCTCGCTATCTTCCTTCTAAGCTCCGTCGTCTTGGTGGGCGGAAAGAACTTCATCAAAAATGCTTCATTGAGAGCCCTCCATGATGTGATGGATCGAGGTGCTTGACTCTCCAACCAATGCAATGCCTTGCATCCCAACGACCACTTGAAGGCTTTGAGTAGCACGTACTCAAGTGTCTCATCATCCGTCGAGATGGTCTCACATAGATCCTTGAATTGCTTCACATGCTCGATCGGGCACTCATTCGGTCTCCCTTGAAATTGATCCCTCTTTATGAGTGAGATAAATTGAGTTTTGATCTCAAAGTTCTTTGACACCTCCGGCAAGACGATGGCCGGTTCCGGCACCTTCAACTCCGGATGCATGTATTGTCTTGCATTCCGGGGTTGGGTGTTGATTTGAGCCTCCAATCTCATCCTTTGGTCGTGCCCTCTCCTAGCCTCGGCATCTCGGTTTGCCATCTCAAGTTACATTCGAGCCATGTCGGCTCTCATCCTTTCAACCTCCTCATCACGAGCTTGGTCCGCCATTCTCTTCTTCTTTCGAGCTTGTTTGATGATGCTCTCTAGATCACACACAAAGTCGAACTCAAGTGTTCCTTGGACGGAACGAGCTCGCATACACCCATAACCAAAGACACAAACAAAACCGAATCAAAACAAACAAGGGGCTTGGGCTAATCCCTCACCAAAATCACTACCAAATCAAAGACTCAACAAAAGATGGTACCTCAAACAAGTAGAACTCCCCGGTAACGGCGCCAAAATTCTGATGGGGTCTCGTCCGGATCGGATGATATCAAAATTTAAATTTATAAACCGAACCCCAATTGTAGTAAAAGAGGTAGGGTGTCGAACACATGGGAGTTCGTGCGTTGAGAGTACCCAAAAGACTAAAAAGAGGTAAAAGAAAGGTAAAAACGAGGAAAATCGAAGAGAACACCTCGGACCGACACTGGTCACTTCGGTCCAAGGGTGGATCGAGGTTGATTTGGCCGGGACCGACACACACAACGTCGGGCCCGATGTACTGGGTAACTCGAACTAGGCAAATTTGGTAGATCGGTCTTGGGTTTTTGGGTTCCTTCCCTAACTAGACTTGGGTAATTCCACCCCAATTCAGCCAATAAGTGTTGATCCTTGTGAGATCGAGGTTGTTTGCCTTGAATCCCTCCACTCTACACTTCGACCCAAGGGAGTTTCCACTCGCCTTCGATGCTAGGTCTAGTGATGGGTCCGAGATCGCTCCCGCTTACTCTTACCAATCACAAGCCCTAGGTCCCTTGTTCTCACAAGAGAATTGAAGCTCAATGTAGAGAGGATTCCTAGATCAAGCACTCAAGGCTATGGAATTGGGGGTTCCTACCCAATCCTAGCTAGGGGTTTCCCCCATAGCCCAAGACTATGGAATCTACTCCATCAAGTAAGAGTAAAAAGCAATCAAATGGTAAAACAAGCAAAACTCAATCATCAAACTCAAATCAAGGCTCAATTGCATTCAAATCCAAAAGGGTTTACAATATCCAAGTCTTAATTCTACTAAACCAAAGCAAAACAAGTTCAAAACTCAGTAATCTCCTCTCTAGGTCCACCGATCTCTCTCTCTCTTCTCCTCCTTCTTTCTTCTCCTTGCTCTCCAAGTCTTCATTGAGCCCTTTTGAGAGTGATTTTTGTGTGGGATTAATTGATCCCCTTCAAGTGCTCTCTAATCACCTCTAATTATCCTCTCTATTGGATTGGGGATCAAGGAATTCCCAATTTAGAAGAAGGGCAAAATTGGAAGATCACTACATTGTGCCTTGGAGACCAATCCTTTCCTTTGCCGACTCGGACCGACGCGGGCGGACGTCGGGCCCGACGTTGGGAACGTCGGTCCTATGCTCTGGTGCTCAAACTCGGGCCCGACTTGGTAGTAACTCGATCCGG
The DNA here is from genome assembly GCA_963924305.1 of Polygonum maritimum. Lineage (NCBI taxonomy): Eukaryota > Viridiplantae > Streptophyta > Magnoliopsida > Caryophyllales > Polygonaceae > Polygonum > Polygonum maritimum. Next base: position 13,308,013 of record OZ002736.1, on the reverse strand, counting down.
GGTCTCGGTCCTTCTTCTCTTCTTGGTTTTCCTTGAGTTCCTCTTCATTCTTTGCATGGCTCTTCCGCTCCTTAGCTCCCTTGCTTGGCTCCTTCTTATAAACTTCTCCGAAACGTCCTCAAACGCGCCATTTTACCTACAAAACATAACAAACTCGCATATTTCCGAATCTTGTAGAAAACCGGGAACTAAGCTAAAAAGGGACGAAACTAACAAAGAAAGGAATGAAAAACACTTATTTTCAAGGGAAATTAACTACTAAAACACCACCAAAATAAGAGACATCACCGCGGGCGCGGTAGGAGAGACGCGGTCGCGGTGGATAGCTAGAGACGACTTGTTCTTCTCTGTTGTGAAAGCGCGGACGCGGCAGTGTCGACGCGGTCGCGGTGGTGCCGGATTCTGAGACGGACGAAATCTTTTCCTTTCTATCTTGTTTCCTTTTCTATCTTTTGCCTCTTACCTTATCTATCTCGAGGAGCTTGTTCCTTGGGCTATATAAGGAGGAGCCTCCTTAGGTTTTAGGTACATTATATTTTCTACCTCTTATTCATTCAATTAATTCTTTAGCTTAGTTTAGTTATGGAGAGCTAGTCTCCTTGGGTTTGTTCAAGGGAGAAGCTCTGATGTATGAACTCGTGAGGTTTTGGTAATTGATTTCTATCCTTTGGTTGATATTAATTCTCTTGTGCTTCATCTTATGAATGTTTATTGTTTCTCTAGGAGTCATGAACCTATTGAATTGATTTATGTTCTATTGTTGGATTAGGTTTGGACCGTGGACAAAACTAATCTGTGAAAACAACTTAACCTAGATCTGTTGTCTATGCAACTAGGATTAAGAAGAGAATTGATTGTTTTATCTTGCAATTGACTCGTAGCTTGATTGTTTGATATTATATCCTGCATATCCTTGTTCTCTATGCTAATTCTAGGTTTAAGCGTCCTTGCCTAGGGTTATAGAATTGCTTGGACTGTGGACTTGCGATTGTTAATGATCAGGATAGGAATTAACCATAGGTGTGAATGAAATCAATAGATAAATCTATGATCGAGTGATTATTTCATGAGTGGATCTTTTGAATGAACCTACTTTCCTTATTTGTTTTGTTTGTTTCTTAGATTAGATGAGTTTAGATTCTTCTCTCCTAAATCCCCCCTTTTCTTTAGTTGATAATTATATTAGTACTAGAAGTCATAGTTCTCTTGGGTTCGACCCCTTACTTACTTGCTATACTTAGTTTGTAGTTTGGGTTTTTTATCTTTGATCTTGGCACAACGACTTTAGCCGAGTCACTCATTGTGCCTAATTTCAAGCAGTCCCTTCTTCTTGTTCCATATCAGTCCCAACTGCACAGTGGGGGCAGAGTCATCATAAGCATTTTGTGACTTGAGAATCAGCTTGACAAGACCAGGGTACGGCAAAGCATGTTGCTTCCTCCCACACATAGCCATTTGTTGCATAGCAATTCTTGCAAGGTTGATGGGGCGGTGGTTGAGAAATGCGTCCAGTAATATGCAGTCATGAGTTTGAACCACAGAACGCTTCTCTTGCCTAGGAAGGACGGCGCGGTAGATAAAGTAGTGTGCAATACCGCCAACCTTGGACAACACATGAGGAACTCTGTCCGTCCCATAGGGTCTCTTGCCTTGGAAGATTCTTTCAAGCAGCGCCACTTCTTCATCGTCCGTCATTTCAAAGCCATTCTCAAGAAGAGAGCTTAAAGCATTGGACGGCGGCTTCTGAGTGCTGAGTCCCATAAAGGCGCGGACTTGGCGTTCAGTGACAGAAGCTTTTTCATCATCAATCTTAAAATGTAGCGAGCCGTCCTTGGACCTAAAATGGAGACTCTTGAAGAACGCCCAAATTTGATCATTATTGACTTCGGTGGGCGCAGGTCCAATAAGTAGCCATCCTTGGAAACGGGGCAGCTCAAGAAAGTCTTTGACGTCCTTGTCTTTGAATGAAGCAAGCCATTCATTAGAGTAGACCAAGGGAGCTAGAATATTCGCTGGCTCATCATCACCTTTCTTCTTCTTCTTGGAACACTTCGGGGACTCAGAATCCTCATCATCATCCTCAGAACTGTCCTTAGCATCATCAGCGTCCTCAGATTCATTTTCTGCACCGTCCTTGGCAGGAGCGTCCTCGGTGCCTTTAGCTGTTTCATCATACCACCAGCTGCGGCCTGTTCAGATTCAGAAGGAGCTCTGCCTTGGGACATCTCTTCTACGTCCTGAGCCTATGTTTCTTTTGCAGGGGAAGGCTTAGCGTCCGCAGGGACTTGGAATTCTGTTTGGATTGAGGGGGAGGGGTTTTATTGTGGGGTTGGTTGGGGATTGAGGATTTAGAGAGATTAGTCATAGGGTGGGATTTCTGTTGCATCACGCTCAAGCTCATTAGAAAGAGTAGGCTCGGTGTCCTTTTGAGCGACCTGGTGCTCACCAGCGTCCTCAATGACTTCAACAATCTCAGCTTCTTTAGCAGGAGCATTCTCAACACCTTCGGCCTCATCATTGGAGTTCCCTATGATATCAACGAACGGGGAGGACTCTGCGATGGGCGTTCCTTGATGACTCTTCTCAGAAGAGCTTGACGAGGAGGAACTTGAGGTGGAGTTGTCCTCCGTTTCAGCAACCTCTTGGACCAGAACCCTTGGTGCTTCGCCGGTTTTACGGCGTCTAAATGTGTGCTTAAGGGTGGGACGTTTCTCGGCGTCCTCTGGGCCAGACTCTGATGAAGGACGGCGTGACCTGGGGGTCTCGGGGTCTTTGGGGGGAGAGATATGAGCAGGGGCTGAGGGGAATTGAGCAACGTTGAGAGTGGAATGACAGAATTGGATGAGAGCGTTTTCTTTTGAAGGTTGAGGGGACGGAGGGACAGTTGGGAGTTGGACGATTTGAAGAGCGGGGGGAGGGGCAAGATTTGATTACTTTGATGGTTTGGACGGGCCTTTTGATGAGGTTGGCCTTTTAGTGGAGCTGGGCTTGGTGGAGGGGACGGTGGATGACTTAGGCTTTTTGAGAGGCCTTGGGTCATGTTTTCGTTTGGAGCGTCCCTCCGACAAGTCTTTAGGGAACTTATCCACTATTTCTATTGGTTGTGAGGAGGTGATTGGTTTTGAGGTTTTAGAGAGAGGGGACGATGGAGCGGGGCGTTTAGCTGGCAAAATTTTCTTTGTAGTTATGGTTCGAATTTGAGGAGGAGGGGGAGAAGGACTAGGCAAACGGTTTTTGAGCATTTGGAAGGCTGGGGAGTCCCTTGGGTACATAGGAAAATCTGGCAGAATAGCATTATGAAGATCTGGGATTAGATCAAGTTGATTACCCAGATGTTCACCGCCGAACTGTGAGAAGAATAACACGTCCTCCATTCTTCCTAGCAAGTCCTTGTAGTCATTCTTGTGGAGGCCATGAATGACAAACCTGTCCAGGAACTTCTCATAGTTCCTTGGTTTGACGGCATTGCTCTTGACTTCTTCTCTGTCCATTCTTTCCTGGATGAGCTTGTATAGAGTCCTGGGATTTTTATTGATGAAATCCACCAGCGACTCGTTCAAGACTATCTGCTTAGGCTTTTCTATAGTGTGGGACTTCACTAGCTTCCTTCTCTTTCCTCCGGCAGAAGATCCGGCCACGTTTCCTAGTAGTTGAGACATTTTCTGGCGAACTTTTAGAGTGAGAAAGTCGTCGGAAAACTTAGAGAGAGGGCAGAGCGATTTGAGAGCAGGGAAGTTGGTGAGAGCAATAAATGAATGAGAGCGACTGTTGCTACCTTATATAGAGGAAGCAGTGGCACACTCCGTAAATAAAACAAAGATTTTGTGTGACACGTGGCATAACTTCCCTCTTAAGATTTGGTCAAGTACAACGATCACTGTTCAAACGTTCAAATTTTCAAATTTCTGACTCTTCAACTTCTTCTCAAAACTGAACTGGCGTCCTCTATGACAAACAACTTGCGTCCTCACAAACTTAGCAAACAATTACCTCTTTTAGCAAACCAGGAGCCTTAGCAACTGTCTCTGTGATCACCTTGCGAACCATTTGAGAACAAAGCAAGTACGTCCCGTAAAAGAAAATATGAAGCTCATAGGACGCGTTTGCAGAGTTCTCGGCTAGGGTAAGCTTAGAGTTCCCATCATTTCGGCTTATGATGCGGGTTGGGTGATCAGGGATACTCTTTTCAAGACAAATAGAGAAATTGAATGGCGTTCCAAAGTAGCAAACACATGAAGTTTTAGACTAGCATCCTTGCAAATATGAATTCAATGCATAACAGTCCTTAAACACTTAGAATCTACTAAACATAGCCAATCATTGAGAGAATAGTAGAACGGGACTTGCTACTTAAGAGTTATCATCCCTAAGAGCAACCTGAGATGCTCATAGGGATGTCTATCAAGCGCCTTAATGAAAATATCAGCTATTTGATCTTCAATCCTTACATGCTCCATACTTATAAGTCCTAGTTCAACTTTATCACGCAAGAAATGATGCCTTATATGAATATGCTTTGTGCGTGAATGAAAAACAGGATTCTTGAAAATTTCAATAGCACTTGTATTATCACAGCGAATGGGAATAGTTCCAAGATTGCTACCGTAGTCCTCGAGTTGATATTTGATCCAGATGACTTGTGAACAGCACGAGGCTGCAGCAACGTACTCAGCTTCCGTAGTTGAAAGCGCCACAGAGTTTTGTTTCTTAGATCCCCAAGAGACTAAGCATGAACCAAGGACCTGTGCCATTCCTGAAGTGCTTTTTCTATCGATCACATGACCAGCATAATCAGCGTCCGAGTAGCCAACAAGCTTGAAGGATGTCTTCCTAGGGTACCAAAGGCAGAGATCGTCGCGTCCCTTGAGATAGCGAAAGATTCTCTTAACTTCTTGCATGTGAGACTCCATTGGACTCGCTTGGAAGCGTGCACACAAGCAAACGGCGAACATGATATCGGGACGACTTGCGGTCAAATAGAGCAAAGAACAAATCATTCCTCTGTAAAGCTTTTGATCAACGTCCTTCCCTTGTTCATCTGCGTAAAGACGCGAATTGGGAGAACAAGGAGTAGCAACTGGCTTGAACGTGTTCATCCCGTACTTCTCAAGCATTTCATGAACATACTTTTGTTGATGAATGGGCGTCCCTTCCCTGAGTTGATTGATTTGAAGTCCCAAGAAGAAATTGAGTTCTCCAATGAGGGACATCTCAAACTCACTACTCATTAAGGACTTGAACTCATCTACAAGTTTCATGTTAGTACTATCAAAGACTATATCATCAACATAGACTTGGGCAATCAAAATGTCCTTGTGAACTTTCTTAATGAACAAAGTTTTATCAATTGAACCTCTTATGTACCCATGAGACAAAAGAAAGGACGCAAACTTGTCGCTCCATGCATGAGGGGCTTGCTTGAGTCCATAGAGCGCTTTGTCCAAGTAGTACACATGATCTGGGTAAGAGGCGTACTCGAAGCCAGGGGGCTGAGCAACATACACTTCCTCCTTGAGTTTGCCATTGAGAAAGGCAGTCTTGACGTCCATCTGAAATAACTTGAATCCTTTGTGCGCGGCAAAGGCAATAAGAAGACGGATGGCCTCAATTCTAGCAACTGGCGCAAAGGTCTCATCATAGTCAATGCCTTCCTCTTGCTTGAATCCTTGAGCCACCACTCTTGCCTTGTCCCTTGACACGCGTCCACTTTCATCAAGCTTATTTCTGAACACCCAACGCGTCCCTATGATGTTTTTGCCTTTGGGACGAGGGACGAGGGTCCAAACTTTGTTTCTTTCAAACTGGTTGAGTTCTTCTTGCATTGCTTGAATCTAGTCAGCGTCCTGGAGTGCTTCCTTGATGTTCTTTGGTTCCACTATAGACACAAAGGCATTAAAAGCACAGAAGGCCAAATTTGCACTCTGGGACTTGCTTGCAGCTGACCTAGTTTGAACTCCTTGAGAGATATCTGAGACAATTTGAGAAGTTGGGTGATCCCCAGAGAAGCGGGACTCCCTTTGGAATAATTGAACAAATCTTGGATCAATATCTCCATCAGAATCATCACTATCATCTTGAGCGTCGTCCTCAGTGTGTTCCCCCTCAGAGAGAGCGTCCACACCTTGACGTTGCTCACCTTGTTGACTTGATTCAGCCACATCTTGTTGAACTGGGGATTCACTACGAGAGGGAACTCTCTGAGCAACGCTAAGAGCGTCCACTGAGACTTCTTCATGATTGGGAGTAGCGTCCTTAGGAACATAGTACTTTCCAGAGGACCAATCGTCAACTTCGTCTTCCGAGTCGTCCTGCTGTTGTGCGGAAGAGCGTTCTTTCTTACTTTGTTTTTCTTTATGAGAAGAACTCTCTTTGAACACAACATGAATCTCCTCAAGCTTAAGAGTCCTTTTGTTGAAAACTCTATACGCTTTGCTTGAGAGGGAGTACCCAAGGAATATGGCTTCATCACTCCTTGCATGAAACTTTCCAAGTCTTTCTTTGTCATTGTTGTGGATGAAGCACTTGCAACCAAAAACTCTGAGATAGTCGATGCGAGGCTTCCTTCCATTTAACAATTCATAAGACGTCTTCTTCAGCAGGGGACGGATCATTGCACGATTTATGATGTAGCAAGCTGTAGCAATAGCTTCCGCCCAAAAGTACTTGGGGACGCCATTTGCTAGAAGCGTAGTTTTTGCCATATCCTCCAGCGTCCTATTCTTTCTTTCCACAACTCCATTTTGTTGAGGAGTCCTTGGAGCTGAGAAGTTGTGAGAGACACCATGTTGATCACAGTAGGCCAAGAATTCTGAGTTTTGGAACTCCGTTCCATGGTCTGATCGTATGGCTTGCAGAGGCGTCTCCAGGGCAACTTCCACTTGTTTGATAAAGACTTTGAATGCATTGAAACAATCTGCTTTTGACACCAAGAAAAGAACCCAAGTGAATCGAGAAAAATCATCTACGAGAACGTACATGTACCTCTTTCCACCGTAGCTCTGCGTCTTCATTGGTCCACAAAGATCCGTATGGAGAAGTTCTAGAGGCTTCTTCGTACTTACTTCATTTTTGGACTTGAAGGACGTTCTTGTTTGCTTCCCTTTGATACAGGCTTCGCACTGTTCAACTTTCTTAGGATCAATTCGGGGAAGTCCTTTCACAAGATTTTTCTGGTGTAGCTTAAGGATTGTGCTCAGTCTAGCATGGCCAAGGCGGCGATGCCAGAGGTCAGCGTCCTCCTTTGAAACAGATAGACACAGTTTTGATGCAGGCTTGAACTCTTGGTTCAAGATGTAGACATTATTCTGGCATACTCCTTTGAGAACAACTTTGTTTGATTTCTTGTTGATGACAAGGCATTCCTTTGAGTCAAATATGACTAGGTTTTCACCTTGATCACACATTTGAGAGACGCTAAGGAGATTGAAGCCAAGTCCCTCAACAATACTGACATTTGATGCTTTGATGGACGAGTTGAGAGCAGCAGTTCCCATCTCTTTGATCTTTCCCTTGCCCTTGTTGCCAAACGAGACAGTTCCTCCCGTGGCACTACTTTGGATAGAAGTGAGGTGGATCTGGCTTCCTGTCATATGATTTGAGGCGCCACTATCAATGATCCATGGGCGTCCCCTCACTTCCACCTGCCAAAGCAAAGTTAGTGTTTGGCGACCCAGGCAAGGTGTTCCTACCTGGTTCGTAACAGTAATAGAACTCTGGTTCTGGCAAATAGTCATTCAGATTAACATCATTTGAAATAGCATGCTTTCTGAAAGAACTTCTAGAGCGTCTAGGACTCCTAGCATTAGTCTTAGGGACGGACTTATCATTGTCAATGTTAGTCCTAGCAGCTTTTCCACTCTCAATGTCTTCCTTCAGTTTTAAACAATCATATTTGAAGTGGCCTCCTTGTCCACAGTACCAGCACGTCCTATAGTAAGTACCGAGGTAGTACTTCTTATTGGGACGTTGGATTTTGTTCTCTTTCATCATTTGAACATTGCAAACTTTAGAACCTTCCCCCTTAGCAATTTTCTTATAGATCCTATCACTTGTGGAGTTAGTATAGTAGTCCTCTTGACCTTTCTCTCCACTCTCTAGGACTCTAATCCGCTCAAGAAGGATCTTAGTTTTCTCCTTTCTAGTTCAAGTTTTGAAGTTTTGCTTGCCTCAAAGTCGTTAGGAAGAGAGTTCCTAGTGTCAAACTCATAGCCTAGTCCTCTTTTGGCTGGGATAAAAACTATTGGTTTGACTTCCTCAACGATGGGACTCTTTCCTAAAACTTTCACTTCTTCCCTAAGCTTTGCGTTCTCCAGTTTAAGACACATGACTCGGGCAAAGTCGTTGTTCCCTTATCAAAAATAAATCTTAAACATGCAAACAACAGTATAGTGAGCAAGCAAGGGGTCGAACCCAAAGGAATCAGTTTCTAATCAGATTTTATGGTTTTCATGCAAGTATTCAAAGGGGGGTTTGAAATTTGGTTTCAATCAAAAGTTATCAAGTTGAGTTTATCCAATCAATTCCACTTTATTAATCCGTTGATCATGAATTCATCCACCTCTTTATATGCCTAGGTCAATTCCAATCCCAATCATTAGCAATTGCAAGTCCACGGTCCAAGCAATTCTATAACCCTAGGCAAGGACGCTTAACCTAGAATTAGCATAGAGAACAGGGATATTAGAAAATCAAATCATGCAATCAAGCTACGAGTCTCATGCACAACTTAACCATTGAATACTCTTCCCTAAACTAGTCCACGGTCCTAGAATAGAGTTGTTTCGAGAAATAGGAAAGATGCATAGACAACAACCAATCCTAAATCAAACGATAGATCTAAGTCCATCAAACAAGTTAGCCAGACTCATAAAATCAAACATAGATCATAGGATGAAGCACAAGAGTATCAATAAAGACCTAGGAATAAAGAGGTTACCAGAATTTCACAACTTCATAACAAAGCTTCCTTGATCGAATAAATTCAAGAGGAGAGTTAGTTTCTTCATTACAAAGAAAACTCCAATCTTTATTGAAAGAACAATTGATTGTCTAATGAATAGAATATCTTAAAAACCTAGAAAGGTTCCCCTTAAATAGCCCCAAGGATCAACCTTTTCGGACTAGATAAGAAAGGAAACCGAAAGATAAGAAAGGAAACAAGATAGAAACGATAGAATTTCGCCCGTATGAAAGTCGGCCGGCACCGCGACCGCGGCATCAACACCGCGCCCGCGGCGGTCTTCTTTGGTCAAATCGCTGAGTCGGCTTCTACCGCGACCGTGCCACAGACAGCGCGACCACGGCCTTCATGGTCTTGGTTGGTCCGTCTCTTCACGCCACCGCGCCCGCGTCATAGACAACGCGACCGCGGTATTCATGCAGTGGCAAATCTTCGTCTTTAAGCTCTTTAACTCTTGATTCTTCATAACTTGTGTCTTCGGTCTTCATATTACAATAATGCTCAAAACTAACCTAAACACTCTCTAAATCATCTCAAACTACAAGAGTTATCCTATACAAAATAGAGCGAATCAAGTTCCCCCATACTTAGATCTTGCTCGTCCTCGAGTAAGCTCAAAACAAATATAACAAGGAAGCACATCTAAGATCTCAGGAAATACAAGGGAAGATAAAAACACTCAGCTCACAACCCGAACCCAAAATATAGAGAAATCATGAGCATAAAACAATGAAGCTCAAACACACACCTCACAACAAGATATAGCACTTAAGCTCTAAAAAGTGTAGAGCAACCTAGGATCAACCCAAATCTAACAAGTAAGCCCCAAAGTCCCCAAGCAAGAATGATCCTAAAACACTCGAATTTTACCCTTAATTCTGCTTAGGCGCCCTTTCGGGTTTTCACCTAACCGCTCTTTTCATTTTTCAATAGGTGTGCTCACAATTACTCATAACACTCATGAACCTCATATTACCCCACCCTAATGCTGGTCCGGGTTACCTGTTTATTACCTAAGCCGCCCTTTCGGGCTTTCGACTCATCCCAGGATATCATATGCCTTTTTTCACTTTTTTTTTATGGCTCTTTCTATCTTTTTCTTTTTCTTTCTTTCTTTATTATGCAAAAAGTATGGTTCAAGTGCTCCATGAAAAGAAGAAAATCGAAAATCTGAAGCAAATCTCTAACTACACTAACTAAGATAAGCGAATGCGAGTACTCTCTCCCCCATACTTAAATCCTTCATTGTCCTCAATGAAGTAAAGAGAAAGGATAGAAGCAAGGAGAAAGGTATATCAGAAGACTCACAAACGATTGAAGAGAGGTGGAATGGAAGATCTCTTCAAAGGTGGTAGAAGAGACAACTTCGTATTTCCAATCTGGTGGCTAACCGCGGGCGCGGTACTATGGGCGCGGGCGCGGAATCAATGTAGGGGCGAGGTCATCCTCGGATTGTCACCGCGGGCGCGGCTGATGAAGCGCGGGCGCGGCTAATGAAGCGCGGGCGCGGAACTCGTGCAGGGGCGAGGTGTTGACGTCGTCTCGAGTAACGTGATGTACAAACGACCTTCGTATCTTGGCTCGTCTCTTGAAAGATGGATCAATACTCGAACTCGAGCCGTGGAGAAGAAGTCCCGTGGGAACAAAGCTCCCCTATACTTATGTTGTACACATAGCCAAAGAATGGAAAGTACAAAGATGAACGAAAAGAAGAAATAGAGGGTGGAAAGATAGAAGATGGATAGAATGGATGTGGATGGATGAAAGATATAGAGGTAGAATGGGACCAAATAGTCCTCTTTTTGTCATTTTTATTTTATTTTATTTTATTTTCACAAAGATAAAAACGAGCTAAAACCGAGACACAGTATGGTTGCCGCGAGCACGGGCTAGTACCTGTTCGTCGGGGCGCACTAGCGGTCCACCGCGGGCGCGGCCAAGGAGGCGCGGGCGCGGTATCACGCCAGACGTGTCCTTTCGGACCTAGTACCTGCAAGTTAGCTAGAAAAAAAACAAGCAAATCCTAAGCTAAGAATGGAAAAACAATCTAACTAATCCTTGGGTTGCCTCCCAAGCAGCGCTTTTGTTTAACGTCGTTGGCTCGACGTGGATACGATCAATACGGGTCCTCATCAACATGAATTCGGACCTCGTTGCCACCATGAGATATGGAAAGAGATCCATTGGCAACGTCAATGACCGTCTTGGCGGTTTTCATGAATGGGCGACCAAGTAAGAGAACCGGGTCGTAACGCCCTTCGCCTATCTCCATCACATAGAAATCTCCAGGAAAGATCAAACCATGCACCTACACTAGAACATCCTCAACTAATCCTTTCGGGCGCACGTTAGAATGGTCAGCCAACTCAATAACAATATCGGACTCCTTTAAAGGACCAAGGCCTAACCAATCATACATACAAGCTGTAAGAACATTAATGGAGGCACCTTAATCTAGCATAGCACGCTCAATTTTAGTTTCTCCAATAGTGATAGGGACGGTGAATCTTCCTGGGTCTGAGCATTTTTTAGGTAATTGCTTCTGGAGTAGGGAATTACAAGCCTCAATTTTTCTATCATGTGTTTCCTCAACTAGAGCTACTTTCTCAATTTTAGGACTAGTCCACTTCCTTTTTATGGTGCATAGCTCTTTCATAAACTTAGCAAAACGAGGGACACTTTGGATGAGATTGATGAGAGGAACATTTACCTGGCAATTGGCGAAGGTCTCGAAGAGTTCCTTGTCATGTGCCGGCTTCCTCGTGTCCTTGAGTGCTTCGGGGAATGGGGGAGAGGGCTTGAAATAGCTCAAGGGTGGAAGTGGTTGAGCCACATAGCCGTCGTCCTCCTCTGCTACAGGGGCGCGGTCGCGTCTAGGAGAGCTCGGGCACGGGGGCGAATAGTTCTTAAAAGCATAATCGAGCAAAGCCCCAAAGTTCCGCTCTGCCTCCTTACCGCGGGCGCGGTCTAGGCTCCGCGGTCGCGGTGCCTCTCATCTTTCGTGGTCCGAGTCCTCTGTTGGATTTCCGCGGGCGCGGTGGGAGAGCGCGGTCGCGGAATTCCAACAGAGACTTGGTCTTCACCTTCTGCTGCCCTAGTGTGGTCGCGGCCAAGGGAACGCGGTCGCGGATCATCACCAGTGGGTGATTCCCGACTCGCTAATGCTCTACCGCTCCTCAAGTTCATGGCACTCACATTCTCCTTGTGGTTGAGCGGTTGAGAGGGAAGTTTCCCGGAATCTTTAGACTCAAGCCTATTGATCATGGTGGCAATTTGGCTCAGCTGAGTCTCAAGATTCTTTACAGCAGCCCGCGTCTCTTGGTTCTCCTTCAAGAGGGCAGTAATAGCATCATTCTGAGACGGAGCAGGCGCTCTCGAGGCATAGTTGTCGGACCGAAATTGTTGTTGCTGGCCCGGAGGAGCGTACTGCTGCTGCTGTTGTGGCGGATCTTGATGCTGCTGGTTGCTCCACCGGAAGTTAGGATGGTTCGCCCACCCCGGATTATAGGTATTAGAGAAAGGATCATTCCGGGGCCGGGGTGCACCATAATTGCAAAATAGCATTGACCGACTCCTCGGTCTCTTGAATAGTGGGGCATTGATCCGTATGGTGGCTCGCGTCATAGCAAAGACCGCAAGCATTGACTTGTTGAGCCGTTTTCTTCGTGAGCAGCTGCTTCATAAGATCCTTGAGCTCTGTTGGGACGCTACCAAGAACGCTTGCGTACTTGTTAGTGTACCACACAACCGTCCCTTAGTTTTGATATGACAAACTCACTTTGATTCTAATAAAGTTGTCCAAGTGTTCAGGAACGCCAGTGACCAAAAGGACAACAAGTGTGTATGGGCGTCCCATAAGCTTAGGGACGCTAGCTGACAGGAAGTAAGGACCAGCTAGAGACTACTTGAGCAAGGACGGAGTCCCAAGCAAGTAGGAACGCAAGAAAGGAGTCCTTACTCACTAGCTGACAGGATGACATCACTCGACAATGTTTGATCATCCAAAGAAACGTGGAGACCGATCCTATAGCGGAGTCCAACACTACGTGGCGGACGATCCTGTTGCCAAGTTCATCAACACGTGGCGGCCGATCCTGTAGAAGAGTTCATCATACACAGCTGGATACAGGAAGCTTCCTCATCACCGCCCTACTACGTGGAGGAAGATCTTGTAGCCACGTCCATGAAGGGCATGATCGTCCCAGAGAAAAGACGCCCCTCCCCAAGTCCTATAAATAGCCCCAAGGCATTTATTGTGACGTTAACGCTTTTAGGAATATTCAGAGAGAATCAGAGGAAAGCGACTCACTCAAGAACACGAAGAACTAACTCAAGAACTCAAGAACAGTGCTAGGACTTGTGTTAGATCGAGTGAGACTTGTAACCAAATCACAAAAACAGTTTGTAACAGAAAACCCAAAAAGAGAGAGAGAGAGGGTTCTGCAAAGTACTGCAGAACGTAGGAATAGAGTCCTTTAGTAGATTGAACTAGCTTAAGTTGTAGGCTTAAAGGAGTTCTTTACAAGTGAACTTAGGGAAAAGCTAAGTGTCAGAGAACTGTAAAGGCTCGCCAGTACAACTGTAAGATCGTTCAATAGAAAGGAAAGAACTATTCAAAAATCCTCCAAGGAGGTAGAGGTTTACACTCAAGGACTACTTGGTCTTGAGTGGTTCCTCTATAATTCACTACGTTCATCTATTAGCTGTTTAGTACTTAATTTCCGCTGCATTACTCGAGGACGCCCTTACTCCTCGTAGGGACGCCTAACCTAAGGACGCCTTTACTAAAGTAAAGGACGTCCCTCAGTACTAACGATCCAACAATTGGTATCAGAGCAGGCGCTCTAGATTCTTACTGAGTTGCAAGTAAAGATGGACATGGAACCCATTGGAATCTCTTTTGTGAAGCCTCCGCGTCTAACGGACGGCAACTTCAACCGCTGGAAAACTAGATTTGAGAACTTCTGCAGAAGCACAAATTATCAATGCTGGAACGTTATCAGAAAAGGTGACCTCAAAGTTCCCGATGACAAGAAAGACAAAGAGGACGAGTGGGGTCCTGATGAATTCAAGCTAATGGAAACAAATGCTAAAGCAGTGTGCTTTCTTCAAGCGTCCATCTGCGAAAGGGACGCTACAAGAGTTAGCAATCTCCCCACAGCAAAACAACAGTGGGAAGCTCATGAGAAATTTCATGTGGGAACTGCAGAAATGAAAGAGGACGTCCAGCTGAAGATCAAAAAGGAGTTCTATGCTTTTAGTATGTTGCCAAATGAAACGGTAAATGACTACTCGTACCGTTTTGAAGGTCTTGTCACCAAAATGAAGAACTTGGGCATTCCAGAATCAGAAATCTCCATGAGGAATAGAGTTCAAGTAGTCATTGATGGGTTGACTGGAGTCTGGAACTTTGATAGGACGACTTTCAAAGAAAACACAGCCAACAAAACTCTAGATATGGAAGAGATCTATGGGAAGCTCAGGCAGTACGAAGAAAGAAGAATCTCTGACATGGCTCAGCTAGGAAAGAATCCTCAAACTGATCTTGCTTTGGCGTCCACAACACCAGAGTACGCCGAGTACCTACGTGGCCATAGAGATCTAGCATTGATGATGCAAAACAAAGAAAAACTTGAGAACTTGCGTCCCAAAGAGAAAGAAAGAAAACCAAAGGAAGAGATTGACTCCGATGAGGAACTCTCTCTTATTCACAAGGCTCTCAAGTACTATAACAAGAAGAACAAACATAGTAGCAAGAGCAAGTTTTACAAAAAGGAGAGTACCAAGTACACAGAGGCTGAAATGAAGGAACTCACATGCTACAAATGCAACAAGAAAGGACATTTTGCCAAAAAGTGTACTGTGGGAACGTCCTCCAAGGACAAGAAGAAAGCTCTCATTGGAGCATGTACAGCTGCATGGGATGATCTCAGTTCAAGTGATGATGAACGTGAAGATCAAGTTGCATACATGGCAGTGGAGGACGCCCCAGTTGTTGAAGAGAACGCCTCTGACAATGAACAAGAGGTAACTCATGATTCAATGATGCGTTCTTTAGAAAAATGTTCAAAACCAAAACTCCTTAAACTCATTGGTAAAATCATGGAGGAAAGTCATGCTATGAAAAGAAGAATGGATGAACTTGAAGATGAAAACATTGTAGTTGAATGTGAAAATTGTAGTTCAATGACTATTCAACTAGAGTCCTCATGTGAAGAAACTAAATCCCTAAAAACTGAAATCATGTGTCTCAAACTTGAGAACGCTAAGCTTAGGGAAGAAGTGAAAGTGATGGGTAAGAGTCCCATAGTTGAAGAAGTGAGACCTATGGTTTTTGTCCCAGCTAAGAGAGGTCTAGGTTATGAATCTGACACTAAGAACTCTCTTCCTAGCGATTTTGAGGCAAGCAAAACTTCAGAACTGGAACTTGAAAGAGAGAAAACTAAAAACCTTCTTGAAAGAATTAGAGTTCTAGAGAGTGGAGAATTAGGAAAGGAAGACTACTACACTAACTCCACAAGTCATAAGATTTACAAGAAGATTGCTAAAGGGGACGGTTCAAAAGTTTGTAATCCTCAAAAGTTGAAAGAAAACAAGATTCAGCGTCCCAATAAGAAGTACTATCTTGGTACTTACTATAGGACGTGCTGGTACTGTGGACAAGGAGATCACTTCAAATATGATTGTTTAAAACTCAAGGAAGATGTTGAAAATGGAAAAGCTGCTAGGACTAACAATGAAAATGATAAGTCCGTTCCTAAGGTTAATCCTAGGCGTTCTAGACGCTCTAGGAACTCTTTCCGCAAGCATGCTATTTCAAATGATGTGAATATTAATGACTACATGCCAGAACCAGAGTTCTACTTTTGTAACGAATCAGGTAAGGAACACCTTGCTTGGGTCGCCAAACACTAACTTTGTTATGGAAGGTGGAAGTGAGGGGACGCCCATGGATCATTGATTGTGGCGCCTCAAATCATATGACAGGAAGCCAGATCCATCTCACTTCTATCCAAAGTAGTGCCACGGGAGGAACTGTCTCGTTTGGCAACAAGGGCAAAGGAAAGATCAAAGGAACGGGAACTGCTATTCTCAACCCGTCCATTAAAGCAACAAATGTCAGTCTTGTTGAAGGACTTGGTTTCAATCTTCTTAGCGTCTCTCAGATGTGTGATCAAGGTGAAAATCTAGTCACATTTGACTCAAAGGAGTGCCTAGTCATCAACAAAAACTCCAACAAAGTTGTTCTCAAAGGAGTTCGCAAGAACAATATCTACATCTTCAATCAAGAGTTCAAGCCTAAATCAGAGTTGTGTCTATCTGCTTCGAAGGAGGACGCTGATCTCTGGCATCGCCGACTTGGCCATGCTGGACCAAGCACAATCCTTAAGCTACACCAACGAAATCTTGTGAAAGGACTTCCCCGAATCGATCCTGAGAAAGTTGAACAGTGTGAAGCTTGTATTAAAGGGAAGCAAACAAGAACGTCCTTCAAATCCAAGAACGAAGTAAGTACAAAGAAGCCTTTGGAACTTCTCCATATGGATCTTTGTGGACCAATGAGAACGTTGAGCGACGGTGGAAAGAGGTACATTTACGTTCTTGTAGATGATTTTTCTCGATTCACTTGGGTTCTTTTCTTGGTGTCCAAAGCAGATTGTTTCAATGCGTTCAAAATCTTCATCAAACAAGTGGAAGTTGCTCTTGAGACACCTCTCAAAGCCATAACATCAGACCATGGAACGGAGTTCCAAAATTTAGAGTTCCTGGCCTACTGTGATCAACATGGTGTCTCACACAACTTCTCCGCTCCAAGGACTCCTCAACAAAATGGAGTTGTGGAAAGAAAGAACAGGACGTTGGAGGATATGGCAAGAACTATGCTCTTGGCAAATAGCGTCCCCAAGTACTTCTGGGCGGAAGCTATTGCTACAGCATGCTACATCATCAATCGTGCCATGATCCATCCTCTGCTAAAGAAGACGTCCTATGAGTTGTTGAATGGAAGGAAGCCTCGCATTGATTATCTCAGAGTTTTTGGGTGCAAATGTTTCGTTCACAACAATGATAAAGAAAAACTTGGAAAATTTGATGCAAGGAGTGATGAAGCAATATTCCTTGGGTATTCTCTTACCAGCAAAGCATATAGAGTTTTCAACAAGAGGACTCTAAAGCTTGAGGAGAGTATTCATGTTGTATTCAAAGAAAGTTCTTCTCACAAAGAAAGACCAAGTAAGCAAGAACGCTCTTCTTCACAACACCAGGACGACTCTGAAGATGAAGCTGAAGACTAGACTTTTGGAAAATACTATGTCTCTAAGGACGCATCTCCAAATCCGGAAGAAGTCTCAGTGGACGCTCCTAGTGTTGTTCAAGGAGTTCCCTCTCGTAGTGAATCCCCAGTTCAACAAGATGTAGCTGAATCAAGTCAACAAGGCGAGCAACGTCAAGGTGTGGACGCTCCCTCTGAGGGGGAACACATTGAGGACGATGCTCAAAGTGATAGTGATAATTCTGATGGAGACATTGATCCAAGATTTGCTCATTTGTTTCAAAGGGAGTCCCGCTTCTCTAGGGATCATCCAACTTCTCAAATTGTTTCTGATCCTTCTCAAGGAGTTCAAACAAGGTCAGCTGCAAGCAAGTCCCAGAGTGCAAATTTAGCTTTCTGTGCATTCAATGCCTTTGTCTCTATGGTAGAGCCAAAGAATATCAAAGAAGCACTCCAGGACGCTGACTGGATTCAAGCAATGCAAGAAGAACTCCATCAGTTTGAAAGGAACAAAGTTTGGACTCTCGTCCCACGTCCCAAAGGCAAAAATATCATAGGGACGCGATGGGTGTTCAGAAATAAGCTTGATGAGAGTGGACGTGTGTCAAGAAACAAGGCAAGACTGGTGGCTCAAGGATTCAAGCAAGAGGAAGGCATAGACTATGATGAGACCTTTGCTCCTGTTGCTAGAATTGAAGCCGTTCGTCTCCTCATTGCCTTCGCCGCTCACAAAGGATTCAAGTTATTTCAAATGGACGTCAAGACTGCCTTTCTCAATGGAAAGCTAAAGGAGGAAGTGTATGTTGCTCAGCCACCTGGCTTCGAGGACGCCTCTCACCAAGATCATGTGTACTACTTGGACAAAGCGCTCTATGGACTCAAGCAAGCCCCTCGTGCATGGTACGACAGGTTTGCGTCCTTTCTTTTGTCTCATGGGTACACTAGAGGTTCAATTGATAAAACTTTGTTCATAAAGAAAGTTCACAAGGACATTTTAATTGCCCAAGTCTATGTTGATGATATAGTCTTTGGTAGTACTAACATGAAGCTTGTAGATGAGTTCAAGTCCTTAATGAGTAGTGAGTTTGAGATGTCCCTCATTGGAGAACTCAATTTCTTCTTGGGACTTCAAATCAATCAACTCAAAGAAGGGACGCGCATTCACCAACAAAAATATGTCCGAGAAATGCTTGAGAAGTACGGAATGAACACGTCCAAACCTGTTGCAACCCCTTGCTCTCCAAACTCGCGTCTTTACGCAGATGAACAGGGAAAGGATGTTGATCAAAAGCTGTACAGAGGAATGATTGGTTCTTTGCTCTACTTGACCGCAAGCCGTCCCGACATTATGTTTGCCGTTTGCTTGTGTGCACGCTTCCAGGCAAATCCAAAGGAGTCCCACATGCAAGAAGTCAAGAGGATCTTTCGCTACCTAAAAGGACGCGACGATCTTTGCCTTTGGTACCCCAGGAAGACGTCCTTCAAGCTAGTTGGTTACTCGGACGCTGATTATGCTGGTCATGTGATTGATAGAAAAAGCACTTTAGGAATGGCACAGTTCCTTGGTTCATGCTTAGTCTCTTGGGGATCTAAGAAACAGAACTCTGTGGCGCTTTCAACTGCGGAAGCTGAGTACATTGCTGCTACTTCGTGCTGTTCACAAGTTATCTGGATCAAATATCAACTAGAGGACTACGGTATCAATCTTGAAACTATTCCTATTCGTTGTGATAACACAAGTGCTATTGAAATTTCTAAGAATCCTGTTTTTCATTCACGCACAAAGCATATTCATATAAGGCATCATTTCTTGCGTGATAATGTTGAACTAGGACTCATTAGTACGGAGCATGTAAGAACGGAAGACCAAATAGCTGATATTTTCACTAAGGCACTTGATAGACGTCCCTTTGAGCATCTCAGGTTGCTCTTGGGGATGATAACTTTTAAGTAGCTAGTTCCGTTCTACTATTCCCTCAATGATTGGCTATGTTTTGTAGATTCTAAGTGTTTAAGAACTGTTATGCATTAAATTCATCTTTGCAAGGACGCTAGTCTAAAACTTCATGTGTTTGCTACTTTGGAACGCCATTCAAATTTTCTCTATTTTGTCTTGAAAAGAGTATCCCTGATCACCCAACCCTCATTATAAGCCGAAATGATGGGAACTCTAAGCTTACCCTAGCCGAGAACTCCGCAAAAGCGTCCTATGAGTTTCATATTTTCTTTTACGGGACGTACTTGCGTTGTTCTCAACTGGTTCAAAAGGTGATCACAAGAACGGTAAGTTGGTTATTGGTTTGCTTGAAGAGGTAAAATTTTGCTAAGTATGAGAGAACGCTCAGTGTTTGTTAGAGAGGACGCCAGTTCAATACTTGAGGAGAAGTTGAAGAGTCAGAATTTTGAACTTTTGAAAGTGTGAACAGTGACCATTGTTTTTGCTCAAATCTTAAGGGGGAAGTTTTGCCACGTGTCGAACAGTAAAACAGTGGTAATTACCGTTTGTGCCACCGCTTCCTCTATATAAGGCCAGAACAGTCGCAATCAAATTTATTACGCTCAACCACTTTCTCGTTCTCAAATCTGCTCTGACTTCTCTCTAGAACTCCGGCGACTTTCTCACTCTAAAGCTCATCTGAAAAACATGTCTCAAAGACAGTTGAACGTAGCCGGATCTTCTACCGGCGGGAAGAGAAGAAAGCTGGTGAAGTCCCACTACATCGAGAAACCAAAACCCATTGTTCTTAATGAATCATTGGTGGACTTCATCAACAGGAAGCCAAGAACCCTTTACAACTTAATAAGGGAACGCATGAACTTGCCAGAGATCAAGAATGATGAAACGAAGACTAAGAACTACGAAAGGTTCATTGAACGCTTTGTCGTGCCAAGTCTTCACAAAACAGACTACAAAGATCTATCAGGACGGATGGACGACGTTCTCTTCTTCTCTCAGTTTGGAGGTGAGAATCTGGGTCCTTTGCTTGAACTTATCCCCGACCTCCACAACGCCGTCCTCCCTGATTTCCCTATGTACCCTAGGGACTCCTTGGCCTACAAAATGCTCAAAGCAAGAGTGCCAAGTCCCTCTCCCCCGCCTCCTCAAATCCCAATCATCACCACTAAAAACATCCTTCCGTCTAAACGTTCAACCCCCTCATCTCCTCTCTCGAAATCATCCAAACCATTTTCCTCCTCCAAACCAACAGAAATTGTGGATAAATTTCCACCACACATCAAGGAGGGACGCTATAAGAAAACCCATGACCCAAGGCCCCTCAAAAAGGCCAAGACCTCGAGCGTCCCATCCTCCAAAACCACCACAAAAAGGCCTAGCACCACAAAAAGGCCCTCCAACCTTTCCAAGGAATCCACTCCTCCCCCTAAACCCATCTCAATCGTCCAACTCTCTACTCCTCCTCCGTCCCCTCAACCCTCAAGGCAAAATGCCCTAATCCCGTTTCCTCCCAACACCCAATCTCCCCTAAACCTGGCCTCCCGTCTGCCCCGGCCCATATTTCCCCACCAAAGGACCCCGAGACCCCAAGGTCCCGTCGTCCATCCTCCGAAAGTGGCCCGGAGGAGACAGAGCGCACGCTTGAGCACACCTTTCCCCGAAGGAAGGCTGGTGAAAAGCCCAGAGTATTGCTCGCCAAGGACGTTCCTGCGCAAGTTGAGTACGTTCCCTCCTCCTCCTCCTCCTCTAGCTCTTCTGAGAGCCACAGAGGAACGCCTCAAGAAGTTGCTGGTCAAGCTTCCCCTTTTATAGATGTCGTTGGGGACTCTGATAACGAGGCTGAAGGAGTTGAGAATGCTCCAGCTGCAACACAAGTGGCTGAGGACGCTGGTGAGCACCAGGTCCCTCACAAGGACGCCGAGCCAACTCTTTTTGAAGAGCTCGAGCGTGATGCTCAAGAAGTCCCACCTTACAACCAGTCCCTCCCCATCCTCAATCCCTCCCAAGCTCCACAAGAAAACCCCTCCCCTACAATCCAAACAGAATCCCATCAAGTCCCCGCGGACGCTGAGCCAGGAACAGAAAATCTATCAGAGGCTCAGGACGCTGAGGGCACGTCCCAAGGTCAGACCCCAAGTGCCAATCAAGCCACAGCTGGTGGCGATGCAGAAAAAGAGCAAGGCACCGAGGACGCTCCCTCAAAGGACGCTTCTGACAGTAAATCTGAGAACGCTGATGAAGAGTCAGATGATGATGAGGACTCTGAATCTCCTAAGGGCAAGAAGAAACGCAAACCAGATGGTGCCCCCGTCAAAGTCTTAAGCCCTCTGATCTACTCGGAAGAGTGGCTTGCCACCTTCGATGATGAAGACGTTAAGGAGTTCCTCGAACTTCTAAAATTTCAAGGATGGCTGAACGTTGGACCAGCGCCGACCACTGTTGACAAAGAACAGTTGAAGGCGTTCTACAGGGATTTGTGCTACAAAGCAAAAGATGGCTCCCTTCACTTCAAAATTGAAGGTGAGAAAGCTTTAGTAACAGAACGCCAAATCCGATCGTTCATGGGTCTAGGTCAACGCAAGCCACCGTCCGACGCTCTTAGCTCACTTCCTGAAGGCGGCTTTGAAACAACAGATCAAGAATTGCCTCTTGTTGAGCACATCTTTCAGGGCAAAAGGCCAATGGGACTTGACAAGGTAGCTCACGTTCTGAGCAAGGTTGGCGCCATCGTTCATTACATCATATGTCGCGCCATTCTTCCAAGGCAGGAGAAGCGTTCAATTGTGCAAACGCATGACATTATCCTAATTGACGCTATCCTAGAACGCCGCCCAATCAACTTAGCCAGCATTGCTATGCAACACATGGCCAAGTGTGGAAGGAAGAGGCATGCCTTGCCATACCCTGGAGTAGTGAAGGCAATCTTGCAGTCCCAGGACGCTTATGATGACAGCGCTCCATCTGAAGAACTTGGCTTGAAATGGAATGCTAAGAAGGGACTTGTCGAGATAAGGCACAATGAAGAGTTGCCCTCCGTGATCAAACAGTTAGAAGCTGAGGCTGAGGAAGCCAGACTGAAAGCTGAGGAAGAACGCTTAGCTGCTGAGGCTGAGGACGCAAAGCTCAATGCCACGTCTCAAGAGTTTCCTCAAGACCAAGAGCCAGCAGTAGACCTTGCCGCCCTTGATCAAATGCTCTTGGATACTTCTTCTCCTCCAGCTCTTCCAACGGACGCTCCCTCTTCAAGTACAGGTCTTGTGCCCCATTCTGCCCCTGCAAACATCGCTCAACATCCTCCCGCAGAACTCATGGGTGCAATAATGGACAATCAGTGCCTCATCTTCTCTGCTCTAAAGGACTTGTCCTCTGCGTTCTCCAAGGCTGCTGAACTTCAAGAACAACTGCTCAAGTTTTATCAAGACCAGCGCCGTTCTTAGTGATTGCCACCACCCCTTTAATCCCCTATTTTGTTGCTTTTGCTTCTTTTGAACTTCAAACATTATGATCTCGGTTTGTAATAACCGTACTCTAATTTTGTTTGAATGGCAATTCCACTGTTTGCTTGCATGTGTTTGTTTAAGCGTTCCACTGCCTTTAGTTATGTATTTGTGCTAACGTTCTTATCACTTGTTATCCTTTTCGATGATGCCAAAAGGGGGAAGTGTAGTTTTGCAGAGATGCGCTATAAAATAGTTATCTAGAATAAGCAAGTGTTAAGGGGGAACTATTAAGTGATAGGTCTAAGGAACGCTCATGCTAGAATAAAAGAGAACGCTTAGAAAGTTTTCTAGGACGTGACTCTTTCCTTAAAATCCAAAAGCTAAAGAATCAAAGATTGAAAACTTGTGTTTACTGAAATTTCTCTAAGTATTAGAGGACGCTTCTAAGTTTTCATGCATGCTAAGTTCCAATGTCAAAACTATTTTGCTAAAGAGTTTGTCATCATCAAAAAGGGGGAAATTGTTGGGACGCTATCAAGAACGCTTGCGTACTTGTTAGTGTACCACACAACCGTCCCTTAGTTTTGATATGACAAACTCACTTTGATTCTAATAAAGTTGTCCAAGTGTTCAGGAACGCCAGTGACCAAAAGGACAACAAGTGTGTATGGGCGTCCCATAAGCTTAGGGACGCTAGCTGACAGGAAGTAAGGACTAGCTAGAGACTACTTGAGCAAGGACGGAGTCCCAAGCAAGTAGGAACGCAAGAAAGGAGTCCTTACTCACTAGCCGACAGGATGACATCACTCGACAATGTTTGATCATCCAAGGACACGTGGAGACCGATCCTGTAGCGGAGTCCAACACTACGTGGCGGACGATCCAGTTGCAGAGTTCATCAACACGTGGCGGCCGATCCTGTAGCGGAGTTCATCATACACAGCTGGATACAGGAAGCTTCCTCATCACCGCCCTACTACGTGGAGGAAGATCCTGTAGCCACGTCCATGAAGGGCATGATCGTCCCAGAGAAAAGACGTCCCTCCCCAAGTCCTATAAATAGCCCCAAGGCATTTATTGTGACGTTAACGCTTTCAGGAATATTCAGAGAGAATCAGAGGAAAGCGACTCACTCAAGAACACGAAGAACTAACTCAAAAACTCAAGAACAGTGCTAGGACTTGTGTTAGATCGAGTGAGACTTGTAACCAAATCACAAAAACAATTTGTAACAGAAAAACCAAAAAGAGAGAGAGAGGGTTCTGCGAAGTACTACAGAACGTAGGAATAGAGTCCTTTAGTAGATTGAACTAGCTTAAGTTGTAGGCTTAAAGGAGTTCTTTACAAGTGAACTTAGGGAAAAGCTAAGTGTCAGAGAACTGTAAAGGCTCGCCAGTACAACTGTAAGATCGTTCAATAGAAAGGAAAGAACTATTCAAAAATCCTCCAAGGAGGTAGAGGTTTACACTCAAGGACTACTTGGTCTTGAGTGGTTCCTCTATAATTCACTGCGTTCATCTATTATCTGTTTAGTACTTAATTTCCGCTGCATTACTCGAGGACGCCCTTACTCCTCCTAGGGACGCCTAACCTAAGGACGCCTTTACTAAAGTAAAGGACGTCCCTCAGTACTAACGATCCAACAAGCTCCTTTACTTCAGCATTCAGGGACTCATTCACCACACTAACGGACCTCACATTAGTCCTGGACCTCTGATTGCGGGCTTGTTCCGCCAAGATCTCAATTTTCTGAAAAGCTGCAGCGGGGGTTAAGTTCTCGTAACTACCCCCAGAAGATGCATTAACGAGCCTCTTGTCATTGTCGTAGAGTCCCTCAATGATATAGCAAATAAGATCCTTGGAAAGATAGCCATGGTAGGGACAACTCGCGATGAGCCTCTTGTAGCACTCATAATAGTCATAGAGGTTCTCGTCTTCCCCTTACTCCAAATTGTTGAGCTGCTTCTTAATAGATGTTTGTTTGGAGGCCGGGAAGTACTTCTCAAGAAACGCCCTCTTCATAGCCGCCCAAGTAGTGATAGAACCCGGCACCAAATAAAGGAGCCAGTCCTTGGCGGAATCCTCTAGAGAGAAGGGGAAAGCCCGGAGATTGATTTGATCCTCCGTTACATCAGTGGGCTTCATACTCACGCACACCGTGTGGAACTCAGTGAGATGCTTGTTCGGGTCTTCACCACTCAACCCGTGGAATTTGGGCAAGTGGTGGATGAGCCCGGACTTCAGTTCGAACTTCACACCTTCCCCGAGTTCGGGGAATTGAACAGCGAGCTGCTGTTGCTGGAGATCGGGCGCCGTGAGTTGGCGAATAGTTTGCTCCGCCATGACGTCCTCTGGTTCAGAGTTAGAGAGAGAGAGATTCAAGAAGATTGTAGGATGTAGACACTCTGGGGGGCACTTCTTATCTTCCAAAGAGTCCTGTCAATTTCTGGATCAAAACGAACAGGAGAAGTATTAGTAGACCGGGTACGGACCATGTGTTAGGTCCGAACCCAAGAGAAGGTTCTGCCGCGAACCGCGGTCGCGCCGAGGGGGCCGCGGCCGCGGTTTGGGCACAGAACACGGAAAACGCACAAAATCAAACAAGAAAAAAGATTCCACGGCAACGGCGCCAAAATTTGACTCGGGCAAAGTCGTTGTTCCCTTATCAAAAATAAATCCCAAACATGCAAGCAACAGTATAGTGAGCAAGCAAGGGGTCGAACCCAAAGGAATCAGTTTCTAATCAGATTTTATGGTTTTCATGCAAGTATTCAAAGGGGGGTTTGAAAATGGTTTCAATCAAAAGTTATCAAGTAGAGTTTATCCAATCAATTCCACTTTATTAATCCGTTGATCATGAATTCATCCACCTCTTTATATGCCTAGGTCAATTCCAATCCCAATCATTAGCAATCGCAAGTCCACGGTCCAAGCAATTCTATAACCCTAGGCAAGGACGCTTAACCTAGAATTAACATAGAGAACAGGGATATTAGAAAATCAAATCATGCAATCAAGCTACGAGTCTCATGCACAACTTAACCATTGAAAACTCTTCCCTAAACTAGTCCACAGTCCTAGAATAGAGCTGTTTCGAGAAATAGGAAAGATGCATAGACAACAACCAATCATAAATCAAACGATAGATCTAAGTCCATCAAACAAGTTGGCCAGACTCATAAAATCAAACATAGATCATGGGATGAAGCACAAGAGTATCAATAAAGACCTAGGGATAAAGAGGTTACCAGAATTTCACAACTTCATAACAAAGCTTCCTTGATCGAATAAACTCAAGAGGAGAGTTAGTTCTCCATTACAAAGAAAACTCCAATCTTTATTGAAAGAACAATTGATTGTCTAATGAATAGAATATCTTAAAAACCTAGAAAGGTTCCCCTTAAATAGCCCCAAGGATCAACCTTTTCGGACTAGATAAGAAAGGAAACCGAAAGATAAGAAAGGAAACAAGATAGAAACAATAGAATTTCGCCCGTGTAAAAGTCAGCCGGCACCACGACCGCGGCATCAACACCGCGCCCACGGCGGTCTTCTTTGGTCAAATCGTTGAGTCGGCTTCTACCGCGACCGCGCCACAGACAGCGCGACCGCAGCCTTCATGGTCTTGGTTGGTCCGTCTCTTCACGCCACCGCGCCCGCGTCATAGACAACGCGACCGCGGTATCCATGCAGTGGTGAATCTTCGTCTTTAAGCTATTTAACTCTTGATTCTTCATAACTTGTGTCTTCGGTCTTCATATTACAATAATGCTCAAAACTAACCTAAACACTCTCTAAATCATCTCAAAATACAAGAGTTATCCTATACAAAATAGAGCGAATCAACACATCACTTCAGTTTTCAGGGATTTACTTTCCTCACAAGAAGACTCTAATTGTAAAGACATTGTAGCACAGTTCTCACATTCAACTACTATGTTTTCATCTTCAAGTTCATCCATTCATTGTTTCATAGCAAGACTTTCTTCCATTATTTTACCAATGAGTTTAAGGAGTTTTGGTTTAGAACATTTCTCTAAGGAACGCATCATGGAATCATGAGTTACCTCTTGCTCGTTCTTAGAGTCATCCTCTTCAACAGCTATAGCGTCCTCCATTGCCATGTACGCAACTTGATCTTCTAGTTCATCATCACTTGAGCTAAGGTCATCCCATGCAGCTGCGCACGCTCCAATGAGAGCTTTCCTTTTATCCCTAGAGGGCGTTCCCGCGGTACACTTCTTAGCAAAATGTCCTTTTTTGTTACATTTATAACAGGTGAGTTCCTTCATTTCTGCCTCTGTGTACTTGGGACTCTCCTTTTTGTAAGGCGTCTTGTTCTTGTTGTTGTATTTGTTCCTTTTACCATAGAAACGGAGAGCTTTGTGAATAAGAGAAAGTTCTTCATCTTCATCAACTTGTTCTTTTGACTTGCTTTCTTTCTCTTTCAGGGTTTGAATACGCAGGTTCTCAAGTTGTTCTATTGTTTGATCTTGCATCATCAATGCTAGTTCCCTTTGGCGACATAGGTACTCGGCGTACTCTGGCATTGTGGACGCCAAAGCAAGATCAGTTTGAGGATTCTTTCCTAGCTCAGTCATGTCAGAGTTCCTCCTTGCTTCGTACTGCCGCAGCTTCCCATAGATCTCTTCCATGTTAAGAGTTTTGTTGGTTGTATTCTCTTTGAAAGTAGTTCTATCGAAGTTCCAGATTCATGTAAGTCCATCAATGACTACTTGGACTCTATTCCTCATGGATACTTCAGCTTCTGGGATGCCTAAGTTCTTCATCTTGGTGACAAGAGCTTCAAAACGGTAGGAGTAGTCATTGACCGTTTCATTTGGCAACATTCTAAAGGCATAGAACTCTCTCTTGATTTGCAGCTGGACGTCCTCCTTCATATCAGCAGTTCCTACATAAAATTTCTCGAGAGCATCCCACTGTTGTTTTGCTGTGGGCAGATTGCTAACTCTGGTGGCATCCCTTTCGCAGAGGGATGCTTGGAGAAAACATATTGCCTTAGCATTAGTTTCCATCAGCTTGAATGCATCAAGACCCCACTCGTCCTCTTTGTCAGCTTTGTCAACGGGAACCTTGAGATCACCTTTCCTAATCACGTTCCAGCATTGATAGTTCTGACTTCTGCAGAAGTTCTCAAACCTTGTCTTCCAGCGATTGAAGTTGTCGTCCGTCAGGCGCGGAGGCTACACAATAGAGATTCCAATTGGTTCCATGTCCATTTTTCACCTGCAACTCAACAAAATCTAGAGCGCCTGCTCTGATACCAATTGTTGGATCGTTAGTATAACTTAGGGACGTCCTTTACTTAGGTAAAGACGTCCTTGGGTGAGACGTGCTTATGAGGTGTAAGGGCGTCCTTTAGTTGTGCAGCGGAATTTAAAACTAAATAGGTGAATAAAGTGAACACAATGATTTATAGAGGAACCACTCAAGACCAAGTAGTCCTTGAGTGTAAACCTCTACCTCCTTGGAGGATTTTTTGAATAGATTCTTACTTTCTTATTAAACGTCCTTACGTTGTACTGGCGAGTCCTTTACACTTCTCTGGTACTTGGACAGCGTCCTAAGTCCACTAGTAAAGTCCTCCTTTAAGCCTACAACCTAAGCGAGTTTAATCTTCTAAAGGACTTCTATCCCTACATCCTACAGTGCGTTGTAGGACTCTCTCTCTCTTTCTTTTTGGGTTTTTTGAATTACAAACAAGTTGTGATTTGGGTCACAAGTCTCACTTGATCTAACACAAGCCTAGAACTGTTCTTGAGTGTTCTTGAGCTCGTTCTTCATGTTCTTGAGTGAGTCGCTTTCCTCTGATTTTCTCTGAATATTCTCTGAAAGCGTTGATGTCACAATAAATTCCTTTGGCTATTTATAGGACTTGGGGAAGGGCGCCTTTCCTCTTCGGACGATCATGCCCTTCGTGGACGTGGCTACAGGATCTTCCTCCACGTAGTAGGGCGGTGATGAGGAAGCTTCCTATATCCAACTGTGTGTGATGGACTCCGCTACAGGATCTGCCGCCACGTGTTGATGAACTCTGCCATAGGATCGTCCGCCACGTAGTGTTGGACTCTGCTACATGATCGGTCTCCACGTGTCCTTGGATGATCAAATGTTGTCGAGT
Organism: Polygonum maritimum; assembly: GCA_963924305.1. Taxonomy (NCBI): domain Eukaryota; kingdom Viridiplantae; phylum Streptophyta; class Magnoliopsida; order Caryophyllales; family Polygonaceae; genus Polygonum; species Polygonum maritimum. The sequence continues at coordinate 13,279,243 of OZ002736.1, read as the reverse complement.
GATGTCATCCTGTCGGCTAGTGAGTAAGGACGCTCTGATTGCGTTCCTACTTGCTTTGGGACTCCGTCCTTGCTCAAGTAGTCTCTTGTTGGTCCTTACTTCTTGTTAGCTAGCGTCCCTAAGCCTAAGGGACGTCCACACACTTGTTGTCCTTTTTGTCACTGGCGTTCCTGAACACTTGGATAAATTTATTAGAATCAAAGTGAGTTTTTCATATCAAAACTAAGGGACGGTTGTGTGGTACTCTAACAAGTGCGCAAGCGTCCTTGATAGCGTCCCAAAACATGGCAACAATTTCAGCTTGTTGCTCTTTGATTGAATCCAACAATGCATTATGACTCTGTTTCATCTTTTGCTTCTCATTCACCAATTTGTTTATGACGCAGACTGCTCTTGCATTATATGGCTCATCCCTCCATTCGAAATAATTGCATTTGTTCACAGATCCATATTGAGCACAACCATAAAATCTCCTTCTATAGTTCCTGTTAGTTTGTGCAATGGATTCCTTTACTTGAAGCCCACAAAAACAAGACCTTGCATGTGAATTTGTTGATGTATAGTTTGAGCTTGACATCCTATTAACCAGAAATTGAAACCAGAATTTCAATGTCCACAGAATTTCAATGTCATCAATCCAAAAATTTGATTAGTGATACCAATTCATAACACATATCCCACAGATACCCCTCTATCGAAATTCATAACACATATCCCACATGAAACCAATTCTGACACTTCTACATATCCAATTTAACTCAAAATTAGGGATAAGAATCCTATTTAGTGGACGTGTGAGGTACCTCTCTCGATTTCAGCTTTGATTTGTCTTTGGAATCGAATCGCACAGCTACGCAGCTCAATCGCACCTCAGTCTCCCCCTTCGTTGCTGTTGACCTTGGATTGGAGCTTAATCGCACCTCAGTCTCCTCCTTCAACTCTTGCTCTTTGCCATCGCAGATTCGCGAATGTGTGGTGTGGGATGATTCAAACTAGGCCTCAAAGTGTTAAATTAGGGCTCAAATTGTTAATTTAGGACTTTTTATTTATTTTGGGTTTTTTAGGTGTTAAATGCTACAAAACAAAAGCTAAACAAATTATTTTCTACGTGGCCACGCGCTTTGCACGGTTTCCTGACGGAAAATGGGATGGGTTGGTGATTTGTAAACGGAGGATATCATAGAGGTGGCTCAAAATAAAATCGAAACAAAAGGGTGGTTTAGTGAAATACGGTCTATCATACGGGTGGTTTCCGGAAAATTTCTCTAATTTATTTAGTTAATTTTAAATAGAATACGAATTTATTTCAAAAATCATGGTATTTAATTAATCGAATTTATCAATCAGAAAATAAGCAACATTATAAATTCTAAAAACTTCATGAAGTCACCATATTAATTTTTGTATGATTTATAAGTAACTTTACCTAATTAAAAACGGTTTAAAAAAACAGACCTACTTTTCGAATTAAAAAAAATTGAATAAGAGGAGGGATTTTACAGTGGCGAAGAGTTCTTTTCGGGCGGCTCGTTCTCGGAAGTCCGGTGGTGGTTCGACTCAGGGTATGCAACAGTTGGAAGGGGGCGTGTTGAACTGCATGTTGTTGGTAGTGGTGGTGGTTTTTGTGGTCCGTCGGTGTCACACAGTGGTTGTGAAGTTGCTTCGTCAGCATAGTTATGCTCTGTTTTTGGCTGAGTGGGTGCGGGTTTTCGATTGGATTTTTGAGGGACGAAACGAACACATTAAGGGATGAAACTCTGGGCTTTTGAAGAGCTTGAAACAAATTCTAGACCTGGTTTCGGTTTTCATTTCCGTTGAGTGGTTTAGGAGAAATTAAGCTCCGAAGTGGTGAAGTTACACAACTAGGGTTCCGGGGTTTTGGCTGAATTTGTGTGTGATTGTGACCGGATTTGGGTTCGATTTATAAGGATTGGGTGGATTGACTTTCAAGAATTCGAGATAAGATATGATTCCAAATGTTCTCTCACGTAAACATAAGCCACTCCTTAATGCTCCTCTATCGGTACGTACTGCCTGTTGAGAGGGTTTTTACCTTATTCCTAACAAGCAAATATATTTATAGATCAAGGCCCCGCTGAGTATAGCGAAGTCAGGTTCGTCCACGGGAATTAGAAGAATCTTAATCTAGCAATCAATCCTAGCAAGAACGAAACAAAAGCACATAAAACACACTCAGGAAAGGCTCGGTACCGACCTAGTCAAGGTTCTAAGAACCTGCAACTCAACACAAGAACACAGGAAAAAGCTGGGAAATTGATGCATGGCACCGACCTTAAGGGGGTCGGTAACAACCTACTGGGAAACTACGAAAACTCCGAAAAATCAATATAAAAGAGATCTAGGACAAAGAATCCACCACAGCACATGCATGCAAACACGAATCAAAGATCAAGCAACCAATAACCTCATGAATGACTTTCGCCACAATTCAACAAGCACATATCTCAACTTTAATAAAGATAGAAACTTGCAATCCTACTCGTTATCTAAAGGTTTTAACTTTCGCTTCAAACCCAAATAATTATCCAAATTCACAACTTAATCTTTCAACTCAATCATGAATATGAACATGCCTCAACTTTCATCAAGGAATTAAACACAACAAGAGGGATAAATGATAGAGATTAAAGGTAAGGTTTTGATCAAAAATTCAAGCTTAAACGTGCACAACCATGTTGGATTTCACCCCAATCTTAGAAAAGAAGACTACTTACTACTCATCATGCAAACAACAAACAAATAAAAAAAGGAAGACATGATTGAAAACAAGCAAACTTCAATTGAAAGAACAAAACTTACAAATCTTCTAACAATCTTCCAAAACTGTCTCAAACTTGTCCAAGAGCTTGGAATAATCCTAGAATATGAGTTGAATGTGATGTCTCTCTAGAAAAGGCACCCTAAGGGGGAGCTTGGAATAGTAGCAGGAATGTTCTTACAAGAAAACAAAGTTCTATCTTAACAGACTCATAAATAAAACATCTTTTAAAGGCTAACTTACAAGAAAACATAGCATATTGTCAGTCATTCAAGAACACGGATTCGGCCTATCTTGTATGGGTTAACTCTTAGATTTTAGAGTATTATTGTGAGTGTTTAGCTTAAATTTGAGCGTTATTGTAATACGAACACCGAAGACACGAGATGTGAAGAATCAAGAGTTTTTAGAGCTTAATTGAAGACAAGTTCGCCACTGCGAAGATTCCGCTGTCGCGCTGCCCATGTCGCGGTCGCGGTGAAGCAAGGCCACGACATTCAAGACCCGTGAAGGCCGCGGTCACGCCACCATAGTCGCGGTCGTGGTAGTAGCTTACTTGAACACCAAAGTTATACCCGACGCGGTCGCGGTGGAGACGACGCGGTCGCGGTGGACACGACGCGGTCGCGGTGCATGCCGGATTCGAAGCGGGCCGAAATCTTTCTATCTTGTATCCTTTCTTATCTTTTGTGTCTTTCCTTATATATCTCGGGGAGCTTGTTCCTTGGGCTATATAAGTAGGAGCCTCCTTAGGTTTTAGGTATTCACAATTAGGTCTTTAGTTTAGTTGTGGAGAGCTAGTCTCCTTGGGTTTGTTCAAGGGAGAAGCTCTGAAGTATGAACTCGTGAGGTTTTGGTAATTGATTTCTATCCTTTCGTTGATATTGATTCTCTTGTGCTTCATATCATGAATATTGATGGATTTTGCTTGTTTGGCCAACTTGTTGAATTGATTGATGTTGTACTGTTGCATTAGGTTTGGACCGTGGACAAAACTAATTTGTGAAAACAACTTAACCTAGACCTGTTGTCTATGCAACTAGGATTAAGAAGAGAATTGATTGTTTTATCTTGCAATTGACTCGTAGCTTGATTGTTTGATATGATATCTTGCATATCCTTGTTCTCTATATTAATTCTAGGTTAAGCGTCCTTGCCTAGGGTTATAGAATTGCTTGGACCGTGGACTTGCGATTGCTAATGATCAGGATAGGAATTAACCATAGGTGTGAATGAAATCAATGGATGAATCTATGATCGAGTGATTATTTCAAAGTGGATCTTTTGAATGAACTTGTTTCCCTATTTGATTTGTTTGTTTGTTATTTGTTTTCTTAGATTAGATTAGTTAGATATCTCTCTTAAATCCCCCCCTTATCTTTAGTTGATAGATATATTAATATTAGAAGCCTTAGTTCGCTTGGGTACGACCCCTTACTTGCATGCTATACTAGTTTGTAGTTTGGGTTATTTAACTTTGATCTTGGCACAACGACTTTAGCCGAGTCAAATTTTGACGCCGTTGCCGGGAAACTTTGGTTTCTTTTTAGTGTTAGTATTTTTATTAACTAATGTGTGGACCTATCTTACGGTCCACACCTCTGCTACTAATCAATTTTCAAGTGCTGTCGTTAGTTTCAGGAGACAGGATGGTTGTTGAGTACCCCGCACTAGCTAAAGGGGTGAACTTTGTGTTAAAGGCCAATTTGATTAATCTAGGGGTGGGATACTTCAGTTCCTGACTATTTTTTGGCCTACCCGCAGGGTAAAAATTTTTTTTTAGTTCGGTTCGGTTCCTACGAATTTTCATTAGGAACCGTAATAACCGTACCTGAACTTTTTCGGTTCGGTTCTTCGGTTAACCGAACTTAGTCATTAAGAAATATTTCATTAAGAAACCGTATGAATTTTCATTAAGAAATATTTATGCAAGAGATCTGTACAAAATGAGGCAACAGTAGCAAGGCTAACGTTTCCTCTTGTTTATGCACATACTAAACCCCATTAAGTCTACATAACTTCATCAATGTCAGCTCAGACTACTCAACAATGGAAGTCACTAGTCAATGCATGGAGGTAAAAACCAATGTCTCTTCAGGAGCAGATATTCGAGCCTGCAAAAGAAGGATGAAGAAATATCATAAGTAGTCAAGTTCAAAATTATTTTTAATCTCCTGGTTTAGCAGAAATAGCTAAGAGAGGTTGTCAAAGATGCATTTAGATTATATATTCTGCAGGAATACCTTGAACGATTTGGATCGACGGAGAGATGGATCCTTATCTAAAGCCATGGAATAAGCCGCTTGAGCTTCATAAAACTGATCCATTCCCATCAAAGCATCACCTCTGCATATGTAAGCCTGCAGTTTCAAAATTAAAGTCAGATTTCCCTGTACAATGATGAAAGGAAGAAGCTACTAACCGACATAGATGAATTGACATCAATATCTAGTCTCAGAATCTTAGTGTCAACCAACTAACTGCATAATCCTCAAAGAAAATGGGACGTTATAAAATCAACCTCCACGTAATTAGGGGCTAATGTCGAACTTCTTCGGCGTCTGCAAGAGCCCTTGTGAAGTCGCCTATTCCGACCCGTAAAGCTGACCTACATTCACCAAGAAGCACTACTAACTGTTATTAAAGATAGTCGATTGTTCAGAACTCATTATATGAAACCAAAAGATGAAGACCATAGCCCAGTTTGTAGAAGTTTTTGAACAAAGTTACACAATAACAACTAACAAATACCACAAACCTGCCCACATACGCCACATGAAGGCCACCGAAAGGCTGAAGCTCGATAGCTTGCACCATAATGACAAACACTAAAGATCAGAATTTTCCCCATGGAAATTGTCAAAGATTATAACTTTCATCATTGATCAGCTAAAATCCATGACTCCTTTTATCAGGAACAAACCCTGACCTGTGAGTAGAGCGATTCAGCTTGGGAACAATTACCAGAGCTAAGCTCCAATTTCTCAGCTTGTACTCGACAAATCAAGCACATTGTCAGGCAAAGGCTCCAAAACAAGGAATCAATCAAACAACACAGAAGCTCAAACGCGATTTGTAACGGAAAAGGCTTGGATAGCGAAATACCGATCGATACTTACTCTTTCCAGTTCAGATCTGAGAACAATCAAGTACCTGTTGGCAACGTTGAAGCCGGAGAGGTGGTCGACGGCGGTCTTGGCGTCGTAGATGTCCTCGTAGACGACGAAGGCGGTTCCCCTGGTGTCCATGTTGGTGCCTTCAAGAACTTGAACGAAAGCCTCACAACAGGGCAATCGAAAGCCTCACAACACCTGCGCAATCGAAAGCCTCACAACTTTTCTGCAACACATAAACAAATTGAAACCCCAAAGCAATTAGAAACACGAACAACTCGACCCCTTGTCCCCATTGCTCTTGTTACGGAAACCCTAGAAATCGAGGAAGGAGGGTTGCGGGGAAGGAAGAGCGGAGCCCGGATACTTGCGCCACCGAGGAAGTCGGGAAGAGCGGAGCCCGGATACCGATGACCGGCGAGAGTCGCGGTACGGTGGAGAGCTGCGGGGAAGGAGGGTTGCGGATTTGGGAAGGAGGGCTGCGGGGAACGAGGGCTGCGGGGAAGGAGGGATGCGTGAACAGGGCTGGGAAGTGGGAACGGTATTGTAAAAAAAAACGTAATTTTGTTCGGGTAAAATCAATACTTCGGTTTTTCTTTTCTTTTTTTTTAAAACCGGGAACCGAACCGGAATTTGTTTTAGGAACCGAACCGAACTTTTGCCAATGTTTTTTCTCATGAACCGGACCGAACTGACCCCAACTGCTCGGTTCGGTTCGGTTCTTCGGTTCCTCGGGTCCTAAGTCCCAGCCCTAGATTAATCTTTACCTCGGTTCGGTGTGCAACCTGATAACGAGGCAATTAAACACCTTACAGAGTTTGATTATGTATGTTTGAGCATGAAGCCTGCTAAGGTCACTAAGGATCAAATTAAAATGCGAGCTTTTCCGTTTTCTCTGACCAGATCAGCCAAAGAATGGTATCTCTCCATATTAAGCAATCCTCACTCTCAGCGGATCACAACATGGAGTCAGTTCAGGGTTCCATTCTTGGACGAGTACTTCCCCATCTCAGTAAGGGCAGCTATTAAGAGAGACATCACCACTCTTAAACAGCAAGATGGGGAAAGCCTGTACGATTACTATAATCGCTACAAAAGGCTCATTGCTAGTTGTCCATGCCATGGGTATCCAGATCATGAGCTCATATGGTACTTCATGGAGGGTCTTTGTTATGGAGATAGAAATCTGATACTCGCTTCTTGTAGAGGTTCCTATCTAGACAAATCTCCCAATGAAGTCTTTAAAATAGTGGAGAACTTTGCTGATGGGACTAGAAGTCAAAAACCTCCTTGCCTTAGCAATCTATCGTCTGAGGAAAATCTCTTCAAGAAAGTGGAAAAGATGGTGAATGAGGCATTCCAGAGGAAATTCCAAGACATAGACTCTACAATCAAGGATCTTATTGAGAAAATCAACCACTCTCCTCCGGCACTGGTGAATGTAAGTGCTATTTCATTGAGGAGTGGACGAGATTTGGGCATAGAAAATAGCTCTCCGGAGGAACCATCGCGACCGTGCCCGACCGACCGCGACCGCGAAATTCCTCCAATAGCTAATGTTGAGAATTTCGTGGATGAGCCGCGACTGCGCCCGATGGACCGCAACCGCGGAAATCCACCAAAAGCTAAATCCGACTCTCTGGAGTCCTGTCGCGGCCGCGTCACTACTCATTGCGCCCGCGTTTACGGAAATCTCGGAAATTCCGAGAATTCTGATGCGCTGCGACCGCTCCAAGCGGACCGCGCCCGCGGTATCATTCCAGAACCTGAAGATGACTATGTTCGGCCGTACTTCCCTCCTCTCATCTCGTACATGCCGGTTCCTCCCTTTCCAAAGGCACTCAAAGACCCTACTTGGGATGAAAAGACGGATGATCATCGGTATGTTATGACGGAGGAGGAGTATTTCCTTCAGTTTGACGACTCCGGGCGTGACAACGACGAGCCTGATGACTCGACGAAGGAGCCAAATGATGTGATGGAGATCGATATCCCTTCCACCTGAGGAGAAGTCTATGTCTCCTATTGTGGAGCCCTCTGTTATAAGTAATCATGATCCTTGTATCCTACCTTCTGCTTCCCTATTTTTCATTGATATTTGTTTGCCTGCTTTGTCTGAAAAGGGTCATGAGCATGATAAATTACCTAATGAATTCTCCAACTTTAAGGTTAAAAGTCCTGGCATAAAAATCATAACTTCTAAAGAACTAGCTCACCCTCTCAATTGGTCCCATCCTAAACAATCTGCCCCAAACTTCTCTAGCTCCTTTGATAAATTGAAACGGTGCCTAAATGCTATATTATTTATTTTAAATTCATCATTGTGCTATATTTTCCTACAAATAAGTTGGTCACAAGGATTTGATAGGATGCTTCAGGCTTTCACAAAGTTTTTTGACTCGCCTAAAGTCGTCGTGCCAAAATCAAAGATAAATAACCCAAACAAACAAACTAAGTATAGCAAGTAAGTAAGGGGTCGAACCCAAGAGAACTATGGTATCTAGTATGAATATAATTATCAACCAAAGATAAGGGGGATTGAAGAGAAATCTAAACTAAACTAACCTAGGAAACAAATAACAAACAAATAAACAAATAGATAAGAGGCAGGTTTATTCCAAAGATCCACTGATGAAATAATCACTCGATCATAGATTCATCCATTGATTTCATTCACACCTATGGTTAATTCTTATCCTGATCATTAACAATCGCAAGTCCACGGTCCAAGCAATTCTATAACCCTAGGTAAGGACGCCTAACCTAGAATTAGCATAGAGAACAAGGATATTAGGAAATCAAATCATGCAATCAAGCTACGAGTCTCATGCAAAATTAAACCATTGAATACTCTTCCCTAAACTAGTCCACGGTCCAAGAATAGAGTTGTTTTGAGAATAGGAAAGATGCATAGACAACAACCAATCCTAAATCGAACGATAGATCTAAGTCAATCAAACAAGTTGGCCAGACTCATAAAATCAAACATAGATCATGGGATGAAGCACAAGAGTATCAATATTAACCAAAGGATAGAAATCAATTGCCAAAATCTCACGAGTTCATACATCAGAGCTTCTCCCTTGAACAAACCCAAGGAGACTAGCTCTCCAAAACTAAACTAAAAAACCTAACTTGAATTATATGAAAAAAGATACTAAAAACCCAAGGCTGGCTCCTCCTTATATAGCCCAAGGAACAAGCTCCACGAGATAGATAAGGAAAGAGGCAAAAGATAGAAAAGGAAACAAAATAGAAAGATTTCGGCTCGCTTCGGATTCGGCATCACCGTGGTCGCGCCGCCATCACCGTGCCCGCGCTTTTATGACAGAGAAGAACAAGTCGGTCTCGGCGGCCACCGCGGTCGCGTCGGCCAGGCCGCGGTCGCGGTATCGGGACAGAACCTCTGGCGTCACTTCGGAGGCTGTTTTGACCATCTTCGGCTTGGACTCTGACTTCGGTGTAATAATATGAATTGAAGCCCTTGAAGTTATATTTCCAATAGCACCGGAATCAAGTCAATCCGACCTCTATAGCTCAAGATATAGCCTTCACAAGCAAGTGATGTCGCGCAGACAGCTCAAAACGCCTTAGAACTCTTGATTCTTGAATTCTTGTGTCTTCGGCCTAGATATTACAATTGCACACAACTCTAACCTAAACACACCCAATATAGCCCTAAAATACAAGAGTTAACCATTACAAAATAGGCCGAATCAAATTCCCTCATACTTAGATCTTACTCGTCCTCGAGTAAGCTCAAAACAAATATAACAAGGTAGCACATCTAAGATCTTAGGAAATACAAGGGAAAATAAAAACACTCAACTCACAACCCGAACCCAAAAATATAGAGAAATTATGAGCATAAAACAATGAAGCTCAAACACACACCTCACAACAAAATATATCACTCAAGCTCTAAAAACATGAAAGAGAGCAACCTAGGATCTACCCAAATCTAACAATGAAGCCCCAAAGTCCCCAAGCAAGAATGATCCTAAAACACTCGAATTTTACCGCTCAATTCTGCTTAGGCACCCTTTCAGGTTTTCACCTAACCGCTCTTTTCATTTTTCAAAAGGGTGTGCTCACAAATCTCACAATCACTCATGAACCTCATATTACCCCAGCCTAATGCTGGTCCGGGTTACCTGCTTATTACTTGAGCCGCCCTTTCGGGTTTTCGGCTCATCCCAGGATTTATATGCCTTTTTTCAAATCTTTATGGCTTTTTTCTATATTTTTCTTTTTCTTTCTTTCTTTATTATGCAAAACAGTATGGTGCAAGTGCTCCATGAAAAGAAGAAAATCCAAAATCTGAAGCAAATTCTAACTACGCTAACTAGGATAAGCGAATGCGAGTACTCCCTCCCCCATACTGAAATCCTTCATTGTCCTCAATGAAGCAAAGAGAAAGGATAAAAGCAAGGAGAAAGGTAATCAGAAGACTCACAATCGATGAAGAGAGATAGAATGGAAGAACTCTTCAAAGGTGGTAGAAGAATGGACGAAAAGAACTTCGAAATACCGTTCTGCAGGCTAACCGCGGGCACGAAGTCAAAGCCGTAAGCAACATCAACATCTAGGAGCCAACCGCGGGCGCGGCATGGGAAGCGCGGGCGCGGCCTTGAGGAAATGCGAACTCGGACGTCTCCTTGAACATGAATGCTCAATGTGGCTCTCGGATCTTGGGTTCGTCTTCTCATGACATGTGTGAACTCTTAAACTGGAACCTCAATGATGGTATTCGGGGGAACAAAGCTCCCCCATACTTAGGCTTTGAACATAGCCCAAAGAATGGAATTACAAAGGTGGGTGAAAAGATAAGAAATAGAAGGTGGAAAGATAGAAGATGGAAAAGAATGGATATAAATAGATGGAAAATATAAAGATAAAATGGGACCAAAAAGTCCTCTTTTTTTTTCCTTTTTTTTTTCTATTTTCTTTTTTTTTCCTTTTTTTTCCTTTTTTTTCCTTTTTTTTCTTTTTTTTTCTTTTTTTTTTTTACGAGACCACTACATCACCACCGCGGGCGCGGTTTGTGGACTGCGACCGCGGTGTCTAGTACCTGTACGTCGGGAGTTTTTGTATTCGAACGCGACCGCGGTTCAAGCACAGAACGTTCTTTCGAACCTAGTACCTGCATGTTAGCCCGATTTTTTTATTTTTTTTACACAGTCAATAAAAATATTAATACTAGAAAGAAACCTAAATTCCCCGGCAACGGCGCCAAAATTTGACTACATGCATGATGTTCATCAGAAAACTCTCATGGAGATAGTGGTTCTCCCAAGCAGAAACAAAACAAGAGAGGTATTACAAAGATGAAATCAGTGACAAGAATGAGAGACACTGGTAACAAGTACTCAATTCAGTGGAATAAAAAGGGGCAACCTTTAAGCCAAAACGCAAGCAAGCTTATGAGTTATATTGGACATTGTACTCGTAATAGAGTATCAATTGCTTTCCCTACATGTATGATGTTCCTCGATACACCAAGTTAATGATAGCAGAGCAAGTTATGGTAAAGTATTTCATTATTTTAATATTTTTGTGCAATTTTAAGTGGCATTGAAATTTTAATGATAGTAGAGTGTCAATTACTAACCCAGTGAAATCAGTGAAATTTTAATATTTTTCTTGTCTACTATTGATATAATACTTGTTAACTATTTAAAGAATATATGTAACCAATTAATATCATTCATATTCTGTATGTAGAGAGCATTTGAGTTGCTTGAGACACGTGTCAAATGGATAGTTAGAACAGCCTTTGACAAATTTAAAGAAATCAAGGGTAGATTGACAAGGCTATATCTATATACTGAAGATTGTGAGATTCGTACTGAGCCACCAGATCGCTATGAGTTCATTGAACATTATGATTGGACTGAGTGTGTAAATCAGCGACAAACTCCAGAGTTTAAGGTACTTATATATTTCAGAATATTCACTATAAACATGCATGATATTTTTAAAGTGAATAAATCTTTTTTAACATACAGGCTCGTAGTGAAAAAAATCGTGAACTTGCTAAGCAAAACCAATATCCGTTTTTTCGATCTCGGAAAGGATATTCCGGTATAGAGCAAGATATCGTAAGTCCAGTATTATATTTTTTGTGTATTATAAAATTTGTTATTCATGTGGTTCCTCATTATCATAATAATTGTGATAATTATGTACAGATTATAGAGAGAAACTTGGATCCTTCAACTGAAATATCTCGAGCTGAATTATGGAAGGTTGGTCGACTAGGCATGAATGGTAAAATTTGTACACAGCAAGCAAAGGAAGTTGCTGACAAAATTGTGAGTGACATCTGTAATAACAATAGCTTATTCAGTTTTAGCATGTCAATGATACCGAGTTGGATTTACTTTTGGTTGTTTGATTTTTGAACGTGGTGTTTTGGTCGAATGAGCACTTGATTTGAGTGTGTTGGGGGTAGGGTGTCTAATTCGCGCTCAGGATTCATCATGCTGGTGCGATTAATTGGTGGTATATCTGGATGGTTTTTTTTTTTGAAAAGGCAGAAATTCGGAGTACCAAATAAATTTGGTAGTCCGAGAGGCCGTAAGACGGCAGCCGTGAAACGGCTTGGAAAGTCAAAAAGAGCCACAAATGGCGAGCAGGATGGACGAATGGAAGGAAAAATTTTCAAAAAGAAGGAGTAGAGGGAGTTTGGAATCGGGGTGATGAGCATGATGAAGAGGAATTGTACACTCGGGACGATCATGGTGAATGCATATGGATTTCTGAAAAATCAAATAGTTCAAAAAAAAGAAAAAAACAGAACAGATTGAGTTCATTAGCACACAAGTTTCATATGAAAGAATGTCCTGATGCAGCAAGTAGAAACAAATATATATATATATATATATATATATGCATCAGATTCTTTAGCTTAAACCATTATAGTAGGTAATTTTTATTTTTATTTATGGACTGTTTTAGGCTTAGAGTAGGTGAAAGTTGTGTATTGGATTGAGTTTACTAGCACACTGGCCAGTTTGTAAACTAGCACATCAAGTGGAAACAAATATGCATGTACACTAGCACACCAGTTTCACTAGCACATCTAGTAGAAACAAATATGCATGTACATTAACACACTAGCTCCATCTCTTATATATATAATTCCAAATTGCTTGTTTAAGTTGTAGGCATATGTATATAAAAAATAAAGACTTATCAATTGATAGTTTACTAACACATATTCTGGTTGTTTAATATCATGTAGATGGATTCTTCATCAGAAAACTCTCATGGAGATAGTGGTTCTCCCAAGCAGAAACAAAACAAGAGAGGTATTACAAAGATGAAATCAGTGACAAGAATGAGGGACACTGGTAACAAGTACTCAATTCAGTGGAATAAAAAGGGGCAACCTATAAGCCAAAACGCAAGCAAGCTTATGAGTTATATTGGACATTGTACTCGTAATAGAGTATCAATTGCTTTCCCTACATGCATGATATTCCTCGATACACCAAGTTAATGATAGAAGAGCAAGTTATGGTAAAGTATTTCATTATTTTAATATTTTTGTGCAATTTTAAGTGGCATTGAAATTTTAATGATAGTAGAGTGTCAATTACTAACCCAGTGAAATCAGTGAAATTTTAATATTTTTCTTGTCTACTATTGATATAATACTTGTTAACTATTTAAAGAATATATGTAACCAATTAATATCATTCATATTCTGTATGTAGAGAGCATTTGAGTTGCTTGAGACACGTGTCAAATGGATAGTTAGAACAGCCTTTGACAAATTTAAAGAAATCAAGGGTAGATTGACAAGGCTATATCTATATACTGAAGATTGTGAGATTCGTACTGAGCCACCAGATCGCTATGAGTTCATTGAACATTATGATTGGACTGAGTGTGTAAATCAGCGACAAACTCCAGAGTTTAAGGTACTTATATATTTCAGAATATTCACTATAAACATGCATGATATTTTTAAAGTGAATAAATCTTTTTTAACATACAGGCTCGTAGTGAAAAAAATCGTGAACTTGCTAAGCAAAACCAATATCCGTTTTTTCGATCTCGGAAAGGATATTCCGGTATAGAGCAAGATATCGTAAGTCCAGTATTATATTTTTTGTGTATTATAAAATTTGTTATTCATGTGGTTCCTCATTATCATAATAATTGTGATAATTATGTACAGATTATAGAGAGAAACTTGGATCCTTCAACTGAAATATCTCGAACTGAATTATGGAAGGTTGGTCGACTAGGCATGAATGGTAAAATTTGTACACAGCAAGCAAAGGAAGTTGCTGACAAAATTGTGAGTGACATCTGTATTAACAATAGCTTATTCAGTTTTAGCATGTCAATGATACCAAGTTGGATTTACTTTTAGTTGTTTGATTTTTGAACGTGGTGTTTTGGTCGAATGAGCACTTGATTTGAGTGTGTTGGGGGTAGGGTGTCTAATTCGCGCTCAGGATTCTTCATGCTGGTGGCATTAATTGGTGGTATATCTGGATGGTTTTTTTTTGAAAAGGTAGAAATTCGGAGTACCAAATAAATTTGGTAGTCCGAGAGGCCGTAAGACGGCAGCCGTGAAACGGCTTGGAAAGTCAAAAAGAGCCACAAATGGCAAGCAGGATGGACGAATGGAAGGAAAAATTTTCAAAAAGGAGTAGAGGGAGTTTGGAATCGGGGTGAGTAAAGCACTAAAACAGTGTCGCCGGCATCAAGTTAACCCATCCTGGGGTTTGGGAATGGACAGCTGACGTTTCCTCCACCGAGATGAAGGATCTTCAGAAATCTCTGAGCACCAAGCAACCTGGCCTAGACAAACTCGGTCCGAAAAATTCCAAACGAAACTCCGACTTTTCGAAAATTTATATAGAGAGGAACACAAGCCATCCTACAATCAGTGCAACTCAACAAATCAACCAATTAGATTAATTGGAGGGTAATGCTCAAGGAGTAGGCTGTCATCAAAGAGTTTTTACTTTTGTCTAGTTCAAGTTCTTGTTCTTGTGTAATACAAATGACAAAGTAACTAGATTTCTGATTAAACATTCTCGATTGATCATTCATCGGACAATACGATGTAAGCACCGCTCTTTCCCATCTTGATTTCTCAATGTCCTTGTGTTCATTTACCCAGTTTTCAGGAGAGTTGCTCCATCTTTTTCATGTAGACGAATTTGGTTTTTTCTCCAAATTTGATGTTCATATTTTGTGGACAAACCTGCATCTCTTTTAAGTTGACCCATTTGATAATTTACAATGCTGAGCCATAATTCACACAACCTCATTAGAAGGTTATTTTTCCATGCAATACAAAGCCAATAATTCTTGAATTTCCATAGGCATGGCTCCTTGCATACCATCTGATCCAAAATACTAGGTATCATCCTAGCATTCTTGTATATAAACAAAGTGTATGCATACAAGTGCCAGAAATAAATACAACACAAGATTTCTTGATTATGATCATTGATCGGTCCGGGATCGGAGGGTCTCACAATTTAAATTTATAAAACCGAACCTCAAATTGTAGTAAAGAGGTAGGGTGTCGAACACACGGGAGTTCGTGCGTCGAGAGTACCCGAAAAGACTAAAAAGAGGAGAAAAGAAAGGCAAAACGAAGGAAAACAAAAGAGATCTCCTCGGACCGACACAAAGTCACTTCGGTCCGAGGTAGGATCGAGGTCGAGTTGGTCGGGACCGACATGGTGCAAGTCGGGCCCGAGGTACTGGGTAACTCGGTCTTTGACAATTAGTAGATCGGTCTTGGGTTTTTGGGTTCCTCCCCCAACTAGACTTGGATATTCTTCCTCAATTCAACCAATAAGTGTTTGATTCTAGTGAGATCGAGGTTGTTCGCCTCAAATCCCTCCAATCTACACCTCGACCCAAGGGAGCTTTCGCGTCACCTTCGATGCTAGAGACTTGTGATGGGATCGAGACCACTTTCGCTTACTCTTACCAAACACAAGCTCTAGATCCCTTGTTTTCACAAGAGGATTGAAGCTCAATGTAGAGAGGATTCACAAATCAAGCACTCAAGGCTATGGAATTGGGGTTTTCTACCCAAATCTAGCTAGGGGATTCCCCCATAGCTCAAGACTATGGAATCTACTCCATATGGTAAGAGAAAAGCATAATCAAAATGGAAATCAAGCAAAACTCAATCATCAACATCCAATCAAACTCCAATTGCATTCAAATCCAAAGTGTCTACAAAATCCAAGTCTCAATTCTACTAGATCAAAGCAAAACAAAGTACAAAACTCACAATTCCTCCTCTCTTCTCCACCGATCTCTCCTTCTCTTCCTTCTCTTCTCTTCTCCTTGCTCTCCAAGTCTTCCTTGAGCCTTTGAGAGTGAATTTGGGTTTGGTGTGTGTGTCCCACTCGTCCCCCCTCACACTTCACACTTTCAATTGATCACTAATCACCTCTCTTAACCTTCTCCTTGGATTGGGGACCAAGGAATCCCAATTTAGAAAGGGGCAAATGTGGAAAGTTGCTAAAAATATGCCTTGGGGAACAATCCAATCCAATGCCGACTTGGACCGACACGGAACGACCTCGGGCCCGACGTTGGGAACGTCGGTCCGGTTCACTGGGTGCTCGATCTCGGGCCCGACTTGGTGTATCTCGGTCCTGGGCCTCGATCCTTGTCGTCTTCCTTGGTTTCCTTTGGTTCCACTTCATTCTTGGCTTGGCTCTTCCACTCCTTGACTTGGCTCCTTCATTAGCTCCTCGAAAATGTCCTCATTCTTGCCATTTTACCTACAAAAACAAACAAACTCACATAGTTTCCGACTCTTGAAGAAAACCGGGAACTAAACTAAAAGGGAAACAAAACTAACAAAGAAGAGAATGAAAAACACATATTTACAACGGAAATCAACTACTAAAACACCTCCAAAATGAGAGACATCAGAATACCCCATACTTAAACTTGCTTGTCCTCAAGCAATAACAATGCAAGCAAGACCGAAGCACAATCTTCAAGTAAAGCCTCATATGAAAAATCAAGTAAGCACAAGCGATAGATATACTAGCAAGATTACGTCATCACACATGATCAAGTGTCCAAGGAATAAAGTTAATACAACCAAGCCTCACTTTAGGGATATGGAAATGTGTATCACTCATCATGTGTTTAGGCAGTGAACACTCATACTCAATAATCATGCAAGTAAAGGCTTTACCATTGAAGCTAATATCACCAATTCCTCCACCTAGAGATGGCTATTACAATGCACACAAAGAATATGAGCTTGGCTCAATGGAGGTCCTCAGAGAGGTTCCATTCGGCCGGGTTGTAATGGGGCTTTTGGTGTTTCTCAAGGTGGGAATCATTTTGGTCTTGTGGTGCTTACAAGGGGATTGAACTTTCTAGTCCCTCACCAAACTCACCAAATTCTTCCACTTTCAACTTTCACTCATCCAAAAGACTTTGATTTTTCTTCTTTTTTTTTTCAACCCATACTTTCACTAAACATTCCACTTCATCTTTTCACTACACTTTTTGTTGGATTTTTCACACTTTTTTTCCCACTTAGGATCGACTTGCACTAACAACTCGGGCCCGATGTGCACTTTAACTCGGTCGGTGCCCCTTTTTCTTTCACTTAAGCACTTTGCTTTCAATCCACTACTTTTTTCCAACTTTTCTTTCTTTTTTTCACAACAAAGATGCACTACCCACTTGGTTTATAACTCCATTCTTGCCCTTTACCAAAGAGAATCTCAACTCTCCAAATATTCTTCCAAACCTCTCACTAGAGTCCAATCCCATAAGGGTCAAGTCATATAGGCTAGGAATCATATTTTTGAGGAGTTTCAAACAAAGGTCTAAGGCTAAAACGGGGCTACAAACAACGGTTTATCTTCAAGGTAGGATATGGAACATTTTGTGACTAAATGAAATAAAGTTCAAATCAATGTGACAATGCATAGAACAAATCTCATATTGGCCTTGGAAAATAGATAAACACCGCAATAGCAAGTTTTACTAAGCATGCATGAGCTAATCACACAAGAAAATGAGGGATATGCAATTAATGAACAATCATCCCTAAAATGGCTAAAAATCATCTTCACAAGGTTCACTCAAGCTTAGTTGCATCAAAACTTATCCTAGAACTCATGTGCTCAATAAAAACATGCAAGATATCATATCACATTAAAAGCAACATCCATTTACAGGCTAAACTATCCAAAAATATGCAAAGGACTTTACATGCTCACATCATCATTAGCCTTCATATGGACATCTAAGATGGGAATTCCTAGTCCAAAACAAAATCTTTTTGTTGTTTTTAACACAATTTTCGAATTTTTATGAATTTTTTCGAAAAGATTTTCTCAAACAAAAGCAAACTCATCCATTCATCCATAAAATCAATCATCATTCTCATACATATCATGCCACAATCCAAAATGAAACATCCCTTAAACAAGAAACAAACACAAACAACCTACACATGGAATTAATGAGCTACTAACCCACCCCATACTTAAAATTTTGATGTCCTCATCAAAAGAAATCAAAACTCAAAAGTAGAGAGAAGAGTAGAGAAAGCTCACAATTCCTTATTCTTGAATGGCATGTTGAGGCTTAGTTCAGAGGGTGGCCACGACGTTGTCTCCTTTGGAGCCGGGCGTGTCGCTCTTGCTCGTACACTCGATCAAATCTAGAATCACATACACTTTGGGAGTGAATTGAGAGTGAGGTTTGAGAGTAGAAGGAAGAAGGGGGTGAACTCTTCTCCAAGGGAGGGAAAGAACCCAAGATCTAGAGGAGGATTTGGGTGAATTCCTTTCCTTGGAGAGGAAAGAAACCCTTAAGCTTGGAGCGGGAGTAGAGATTGTAAGAATTCCTCTTCTTTAGTTTAATTCAAGTTTGTTTTGTGTGTTGATTGTGGATTTGACTTGCATGAATCATGATTTGCTTATGGTCTTTGATGATTACTAGTTTGAATTCCATGATTAGCAAGTAGTTAGCTTGATCTTAGGGTAGGGGGCGAAAACCCCAACTCAATTGCATGCGCTTGAACCAATTTCATGATTTGATTGCCTTGATCCATGTCTATTTACCTTATGAGCAAGATCCTTTGTCGAAAGCCTAGGAAAGTTGGTTCGAAGGGATGAAGAGAAAGCCTCTTGATCCCACGGTCGAATAGGAGTAGATAGAGAGTCGATTGGCTTGAATGTATGCGAAAGCTAAATTCCTTGAGATTTATGGCATGATTTGATTGGATTTGTTGATCTATGTTCAAAGCGGAAGCCTCTAGTTCATTGATCTATATGATAGCATGTGAAGTTGATGTTGGCATGAACCCCTAGCCCTAGGATCTCCTTAGCATAGCTTGTTTCTTCCTTTTTATCGATTGTTGAGTCGAGCCCGAGTCCCCTAGCCTCGAGCCCAACTTTGTTTGTGCCTAGCTACCTCGGTCCCGAGATTGACAACCTCGGTCCCGAGTTGCTTCGCGTGTTTTCTCTCCCATTGCGTTTGTGTTAGACAATCAACCGTTCAAACGCGCATGAAATAATTCCCTGTGATCGACCTCGACCACCGTACTACAACGGGGTCGTGATACAAATATTTTTTGTTGATTGACCCGGGGCCCTATCCTTAGAATTGGTATAGCACATCGGGCCTGTCATCAGAATGGCGCCGTTGCCGGGGAATTATTGTGATTGTGTGTTTGTTTGGTTGATTTGTTTTGGGTAAGTGACTAGCCCGAACCCTCTTGTGTTATTTGATTTGTTTCTTTTTGTCTTTTTTGTAGGTGATTCCATCAAAAACAAAAAAACAAAAAAATGGATTTTTATGATAGTGATGATGAGTGGGAGGTTCTCTACCTTGAAATTAAGATCAAACGTCTAAAAAGAGAACTCCACGAGGCAAAGGAGCAAGCGGAAAGAGAAAGGAGAGCTCAAGCTCGAGAGCAACTTGATGCCCGGATTAGAATGCAACAAGAGATAGAAATGAGAGCCTATGAGGAGGAGTGTTACATGAGAGAGGTGTATGGGAACCGAGACCACTATGATGGACGAGGTGGTACTCAATCCTATGGGGGAAGTCCCACTTGGGGAAGTCCCACCTACACTCAAATGCAAGGAGTACCTCCCTACCAACCTCCGAGCTACGAAGAAACTCCTCCATGGGAACATATGTTGCAAGAGGAAATTGATGAGGAACCACAATGGGCACAAGACTTGAAAACTCAATTCACCAATTTTGAGAGGTGAGTTGATGATATGAGGACCGAACTCGAGGAAATGTATTTATGGAGGATGAGCGTCGAAGCCCAACTTGATTATTGGACATCCATCCCGAGTTCTCAAGAGCAAGTTCCGAGCTATCATGAAGAAGAGAGCTATGATGAGGTCCGAGTCGAGCCACCACAAGTCGAGAAGAGTGAGCAAGCATGGACCGACGTACCCAGTGGGTCGGGCCCGAGTAGCTCGCAAGTCGGACCGACTTTACAACCTAGGACCGAGGTGGAGGACATGTCGGGGCCGAGTTGCCTAGACATCGGTCCACCTCCCCTGCCTCCACTTTGCCCCGGGACCGAGATGCAGAACGTCGGGACCGACTTGCACCCATTTCGATCGGTGACGATGGAGGAAAACTACCTCATGGCTCTTGAGCGTGCAAGGATTGAAGTAAAGGAAAGCTCTCCCTCTCTTATGATTGAAGAAGAAAAAGTCGAGTCTCGGTTCAAACAAGCTTTGGAGGAGACGCATAAAGTCGGGCCCGATGTAGCTCCTATGTCGGTCCAACCCGAGAATCAAGCCTCCAAGATCATGTGTGAGACTCGTTTGCCCTATCTCCTTTGCTCTTTTGTGAGGATATCTTATGAGTCATATGGTGGAGATGAACCATACCCGGTGGATTTGATTTCCGACTATTCTTGGTCTAAGTATGGGGTCCCCCGCCATTATGACGAGGCCGAGGCGCATGTTTGGTTGAACTATAGTGAATGGCCTCAATTCTACTTGAGTGATGAGATGGTCCTTGGAGAGTTCATGGACCCCGAGCCTTATTTTCCACCCTAACCAAGATTAGGTGGCACGTCAAGGTAATGACGTTAAAAGAGCGCTTTTCGGGAGGCAACCAGACGTATCCTTCATATCCTTTGTTTTCTTTTGATTTGTTTTCTTATTTATAGGATTTGAGCTTATTGTGCTAACCCTTTCTCTAAACCCCTTGAATGCAAGTATTTTGGGATGTATCTTTGGTGTGATCTTGTAGGTGCTTCTTGATTCAAATGATGAGCTCGAAGGGACAAGGTGTATGATGCAAATGGACGAACAACTAGGATGTGAGACGAGCAAACGGTCTCGACCACCTCTCAAGAAGTTCGACAAGGTGCTCCACCCTCCCCTCCCCATGTGCCGATGTCAACAATTCACCATTGTTCCTAGCTTCAAACGCCTTGTCTAGTGAGTTTCCCTTTTCATTTTCCCTTTTGGTCTTATTTGGATGCAATGAGGACATTGCATATTTTAAGTATGGGGTATGGGAAAAGGAAACTCTTTTGTGTCTTGTGTTTGCTTTGTGTGTCTTTTGTTTTGGTTGGAGAAAAATTTTGCAAAAATCCATAAAAATTTGAAAAAAAAAATTCGGTTAAAAACCACAAAAAGATTTTGTTTTGAACTAGGAATTCCCATCTTAGATGTCCATATGAAGGCTAATGATGATGTGAGCATGTAAAATCTTTTGCATATTTTTGGATAGTTTAGCCTCAACATGGATGTTGTTTTTAATGTGATATGATATCTTGTATGATTTTATTGAGCACATGAGTTCTTGGATGAGTTATAATGCAACTTAGCTAGAGTGAACCTTGTGAGATGATTTTTGGCCATTTTAGGGATGATTGTTCATTAATTGCATATCCCTCATTTTCTTGTGTGATTAGCTCATGCATGCTTAGTAAAACTTGTTATTGCGGTGTTTATCTATTTTCCAAGGCCAATATGAGATTTGTTCTATGCATTGTCACATTGATTTGAACTTTATTTCATTTAGTCACAAAATGTTCCATATCCTACCTTGAAGATAAACCGTTGTTTGTAGCCCCGTTTTAGCCTTAGACCTTTGTTTGAAACTCCTCAAAAATATGATTCCTAGCCTATATGACTTGACCCTTATGGGATTGGACTTTAGTGAGAGGTTTTGGAGTATATTTGGAGAGTTGAGATTCACTTTGGTAAAGGGCAAGAATGGAGTTATAAACCAAGTGGGTAGTGCATCTTTGTTGTGAAAAAAAGAAAGAAAAGTTGGAAAAAAGTAGTGGATTGAAAGCAAAGTGCTTAAGTGAAACAAAAAGGGGCACCGACCGAGTTAAAGTGCACATCGGGCCCGAGTTGTTAGTGCAAGTCGATCCTAAGTGGAAAAAAAAGTGTGAAAAATCCAACAAAAAGTGTAGTGAAAAGATGAAGTGGGATGTTTAGTGAAAGTATGGGTTGAAAAAAAAAAAAGAGAAGAAAAATCAAAGTCTTTTGGAAGAGTGAAGTTGAAAGTGGAATAATTTGGTGAGTTTGGTGAGAGACTAGAAAGTTCAATCCCCATTGTAAGCACCACAAGACCAAAATGATTCCTACCTTGAGAAATACCAAAAGCCCTATTACAACCCGGCCGAATGGAAACTCTTTGAGGACCTCCATTGAGCCAAGTTCATATTCTTTGTGTGCATTGTAATAGGCATCTCTAGGTGGTGGAATTGGTGATATTAGCTTTAATGGTAAAGCCTTTACTTGCATGATTATTGAGTATGAGTGTTCATTGCCTAAACACATGATGAGTGATACACATTTCCCTATCCCTAAAGTGAGGCTTTGTTGCATTAGACTTTATTCCTTGAACACTTGATCATGTGTAATGACGTAATCTTGCTAGTATATCTATCGCTTGTGCTTACTTGATTTTTCATATGAGGCTTTACTTGAAGATTGTGCTTCGCTCTTGCTTGCATTGTTATTGCTTGAGGACAAGCAAGTTTAAGTATGGGGTATTCTGATGTCTCTCATTTTGGAGGTGTTTTAGTAGTTGATTTCCGTTGTAAATATGTGTTTTTCATTCTCTTCTTTGTTAGTTTTGTTTCCCTTTTAATTTAGTTCCCGGTTTTCTTCAAGAGTCGGAAACTATGCGAGTTTGTTTGTTTTTGTAGGTAAAATGGCAAGAATGAGGACAATTTCGAGGAGCTAATGAAGGAGCCAAGTCAAGGAGTGCAAGAGCCAAGCCGAGAATGAGGTGGAACCAAAGGAAACCAAGGAAGACGACAAGGATCGAGGCCCAGGACCGAGATACACCAAGTCGGGCCCGAGATCGAGCACCCAGTGAATCGGACCGACGTTCCCAACGTCGGGCCCGAGGTCGTTCCATGTCGGTCCAAGTCGGCATTGGATTGGATTGTTCCCCAAGGCATATTTTTAGCAACTTTCCACATTTGCCCCTTTCTAAATTGGGATTCCTTGGTCCCCAATCCAAGGAGAAGGTTAAGAGAGGTGATTAGTGATCAATTGAAAGTGTGAAGTGTGAGGGGGGACGAGTGGGACACACACACCAAACCCAAATTCACTCTCAAAGGCTCAAGGAAGACTTGGAGAGCAAGGAGAAGAGAAGAGAAGGAAGAGAAGGAGAGATCGGTGGAGAAGAGAGGAGGAATTGTGAGTTTTGTACTTTGTTTTGCTATGATCTAGTAGAATTGAGACTTGGATTTTGTAGACACTTTGGATTTGAATGCAATTGGAGTTTGATTGGATGTTGATGATTGAGTTTTGCTTGATTTCCATTTTGATTATGCTTTTCTCTTACCATATGGAGTAGATTCCATAGTCTTGGGCTATGGGGGAATCCCCTAGCTAGATTTGGGTAGAAAACCCCAATTCCATAGCCTTGAGTGCTTGATTTGTGAATCCTCTCTACATTGAGCTTCAATTCTCTTGTGAAAACAAGGGATTTAGAGCTTGTGTTTGGTAAGAGTAAGCGAAAGTGGTCTCGATCCCATCACAAGTCTCTAGTATTGAAGGTGACGCGAAAGCTCCCTTGGGTCGAGGTGTAGATTGGAGGGATTTGAGGCGAACAACCTCGATCTCACTAGAATCAAACACTTATTGGTTGAATTGAGGAAGAATATCCAAGTCTAGTTGGGGGAGGAACCCAAAAACCCAAGACCGATCTACTAATTGTCAAAGACCGAGTTACCCAGTACCTCGGGCCCGACTTGCACCACGTCGGTCCCGACCAACTCGACCTCGATCCTACCTCGGACCGAAGTGACTTTGTGTCAGTCCGAGGAGATCTCTTTTGTTTTCCTTCGTTTTGCCTTTCTTTTCTCCTCTTTTTAGTCTTTTCGGGTACTCTCGACGCACGAACTCCCGTGTGTTCGACACCCTACCTCTTTACTACAATTTGAGGTTCGGTTTTATAAATTTAAATTGTGAGACCCTCCGATCTCGGACCGATCAGAATTTTTTCTGATGTCTCTCATTTTAGAGGTGTTTTAGTAGTTGATTTCCATTGTAAATATGTGTTTTTCATTCTCTTCTTTGTTAGTTTTGTTTCCCTTTTAGTTTAGTTCCCGGTTTTCTTCAAGAGTCGGAAACTATGCGAGTTTGTTTTTTTTTGTAGGTAAAATGGCAAGAATGAGGACATTTTCGAGGAGCTAATGAAGGAGCCAAGTCAAGGAGTGCAAGAGCCAAGCCAAGAATGAAGTGGAACCAAAGGAAACCAAGGAAGAGGACAAGGATCGAGGCCCAGGACCGAGATACACCAAGTCGGGCCCGAGATCGAGCACCCAATGAACCGGACCGACGTTCCCAACGTCGGGCCCGAGGTCGTTCCATGCCGGTCCAAGTCAACATTGGATTGGATTGTTCCCCAAGGCATATTTTTAGCAACTTTCCACATTTGCCCCTTTCTAAATTGGGATTCCTTGGTCCCCAATCCAAGGAGAAGGTTAAGAGAGGTGATTAGTGATCAATTGAAAGTGTGAAGTGTGAGGGGGGACGAGTGGGACAAACACACCAAACCCAAATTCACTCTCAAGGGCTCAAGGAAGACTTGGAGAGCAAGGAGAAGAGAAGAGAAGGAAGAGAAGGAGAGATCGGTGGAGAAGAGAGGAGGAATTGTGAGTTTTGTACTTTGTTTTGCTTTGATCTAGTAGAATTGAGACTTGGATTTTGTAGACACTTTGGATTTGAATGCAATTGGAGTTTGATTGGATGTTGATGATTGAGTTTTGCTTGATTTCCATTTTGATTATGCTTTTCTCTTACCATATGGAGTAGATTCCATAGTCTTGGGCTATGGGGGAATCCCCTAGCTAGATTTGGGTAGAAAACCCCAATTCCATAGCCTTGAGTGCTTGATTTGTGAATCCTCTCTACATTGAGCTTCAATTCTCTTGTGAAAACAAGGGATCTAGAGCTTGTGTTTGGTAAGAGTAAGCGAAAGTGGTCTCGATCCCATCACAAGTCTCTAGCATCGAAGGTGACGCGAAAGTTCCCTTAGGTCGAGGTGTAAATTGGAGGGATTTGAGGCGAACAACCTCGATCTCACTAGAATCAAACACTTATTGGTTGAATTGAGGAAGAATATCCAAGTCTAGTTGGCGGAGGAACCCAAAAACCCAAGACCGATCTACTAATTGTCAAAGACCGAGTTACCCAGTACCTCGGGCCCGACTTGCACCACGTCGGTCCCGACCAACTCGAGCTCGATCCTACCTCGGACCGAAGTGACTTTGTGTCGGTCCGAGGAGATCTCTTTTGTTTTCCTTCGTTTTGCCTTTCTTTTCTCCTCTTTTTAGTCTTTTCGGGTACTCTCGACGCACGAACTCCCGTGTGTTCGACACCCTACCTCTTTACTACAATTTGAGGTTCGGTTTTATAAATTTAAATGTTGAGACCCTCCGATCCCGGACCGATCAGAATTTTGACGTCCCGGTTAGAGTGGGAAGATATTTCGTGCCTGATGATTTCGTGATCTTAGATATGAAAGAGGATTCAATGGTACCCATTATTCTCGGAAGGCCGTTTCTAGCTACGGCGGGTGCCAAGTTTGACGTGAGGAATGGGAAAGTCACTTTCGAGATTGGCGAGGAGAAAGTGGAGTTTCATATCAACAAAGCCCTTAATGAACCGGACGCATTGGAGATTTTGAAATTAGAGGAAAATGCCAAGTGCAAGAGGGAGAAGTTGGAGTCCACAAGAGAGGAAACGCCATTGAGAGACCATGATATGGTCGATGTTCAAATCCATGATGAGACAAGAGATGGAGATAACCCACCAAATCATGAAGAGTATCCTAATCTATATCCTTTTGATGTGGGAGATTCTTTTATTTGCTTAGATGATTTGAAAGAGGATTTAGGAGATGATTATCTTTGCTTGGATGATTTGCAAGATGATTTGAGTTATGATGTCATTGAGTCTCCTAGGAATTCTTTAGACTTTTCTGGTGTAGGTGATAAAATGCAAGATAAGGTGATGCAAGAGATGCCAAACTACACTTTGGAGGAGAAGGATGATGGAGAATTTGGATGCCACACTTTCATCAAACACAAATGGTGGCACTTTGGTTATGAGGATTGTGGAGAAGCACATGGCAAGGAGGATCAATTCACCGTTTTTCACCCTCCTTGAAGGGTAGAGGGTAGACGTCAAGCTAATGACGTTAAAGAAGCGCTCCTCGGGAGGCAACCCGGGTTTAGTAGATTCATTTTCGTAGTTTCTAGCTTGTTTCTTTTTGCCTTAGCTTAGATTAGTCCTAATCTCTTCTCTAACTTGTATTTTGTGGAAATGTGTGTTGTGTGAGCTTCATTAGCATGTGTGGTATTTGTGAAATGATGCAAGAACTTGTGGATAGAAGCAACCAAGGCGTGGGATTTTTAGGAACCAAAATCGGGTAGGACCGAGGTACCCAGTACCTCGGGCCCGAGGTGCCCGACGTCGGTCCAGTTATGCCGACCCATGTTGGACCTTGACTTTGTGGAAGTTCCTACTATACCCCCTTGACCCACCTTTGTCTTCTTCCCCATTTAAGAGCCTTTTCCCTTACCTAACATCATCACCCCCATAACTACTTTCCCAAAATACCCAATTCTCTCTCAAACCCCAAATCGATCCCATCTCCCCCACCATACTCGATCTTCAAAGAACCTCACCACAAGATCTCGATCCATACCCTAGCATCTCCAAACATTGAACCAAAAGCCAAAAATCCCACCCAAATCCCATAGATCTACATTCTTCTTCTAGATCTAGAAGAGGAAAATTTGAGTTCTAAGAGTTGCTTGCTAGAAGTTCTTGTTTTCTTCATATTTGGTATGTGAATCTCAATCTCTACTTGATTCTTTATGAATTTCATGCTTTCATTGCTAGGTTTGAGATATGCCATGATTGAGTGAGCTTGAACCTTGAGCATCCATGGTGATTTGCATGCATTGTGAAATTTGTGCTTAACTGTTGCTAAATCCCACTTAGAACTTCGATTGATATTGATTGATGGTAGAATTTGGATTTTAGGGGCATGATAGTGTGTTGCATGGATGAATCTAGGATGAGAAGTCGGAATGGACTCGGTCCGAGGTACCCAGTACCTCGGGACCGATGTTCAACGTCGGTCCAGCAACTCGGACCGAGGTCCCCAACCTCGGACCCGTCGTCTTTTGCATATCGGTCCAATGATTTTCGAGCTTCTTTTGTGTGAATTTAGGATTTCATGAGCTTGAATGTTGGTTATAGCATGCTATTCATGATATGTCTTGAGGCTTGACCATTGATATGTGAATCTTAGTTCATGCATGATTGAATTTTGTGGATTGAGTGTGTTAAGTATAAGTATGGGGTCATCTCTTTGCATGATGCGCTGTTTGTGATGGAAGCTTGTGATTTTGTTGTGGTTGTATAGATTTTATCTTGTAGTTCTTTGGTTTTGATTGTGCGTAGGTACCATGTCTACCCGAGCATCTTCTTCAAGGATGGAGAAAGCAACCAAGAAATCCAAGAAGTCGTCCAAGAGAGTCCAAAGGATGGATGATGTGCGTATTGAGGATGAGGATGATGCTAGAGAGTATGAGCGACTCATGGGTCTATCTCACCACACCCAGTGGTTAGATTGGGAATCAATTCAAAAGATGTGCATGGATGAGGCTCTTACTCGGTGTTATTCCAACATTGGGCTCAATGTGTTGCTAAGGTGGAACAACACTCATTTTCCCGCCTTGACGTCCGAGTTCATGGCGACATTCAAGTGCACGTATGAGGGACCCGAGAGTGAAGGCATGATCTCCTTCCAAATGGGCAACGAATTGTAAGAACTCTCTCTTCGGAACTTGGCACATTACTTTGGGTTCCCATTTCCGAGAGATGAGGCCTATGTTGACAATGAGAAGGTCGACTACCTTTGGAAGTTTGTGGCCGGGAAGAGTGAGATGAGGAAAGGAGCATCGACAAATGAGATAGCCAACCCACTCTTCCGAGTCATGATCCGAGCTTTGGGTTGTTCTATCTTTGCAAGGCACGAATTGAGTAAACTGATGAAGGAGGAGGCCATGATTCTCTACGAGATGTTGTTTGAGCATGAGAAGCCGATGAACCTCACTTGGGAATGGGTGAAGATGGTGAGGGACTTTCAAAGTTCTTCATGGATCTATTTCGGAGGCATGATTGCCCGGTTAGCTCACCGTCTTGAGGTGGACTTGTCTACCTACACACCGGCCGCTAATGGTGTGGAGTTCATGGACCTCAAGTATTTCAAGAAGGCCAACATTATCAAGGAGAAGCAAGTGACCGGCGCCACCACCTACCTAGCCCCACACTCCAACTTCAACAACGTGCACATTGCATTGGGGCCTCGACTCTTTGACCTCACTTGTTACTACAATTGGTATCAAGTGTGGGCGGGGAACGTCAATCCTTATGGAGAGCCGGAGGGGACACTTGAGGTTAGAAGACGAGCACAACACATCCGCTTTACTTCACCTCAAGCATCACCGGACACCAAAGAGGAGGAGCCCAACCAATATGAGTTTGTGCGGAGAGACGACATGGATGTGGGCGTGCCTAGAGGTGAAGAAGAAGAAGAAGATGGTGGTTACCAACATTTGCTCACCGACCACGCACCAACTCTCTTGGACCGAGGTGCTTCACAAGTCGGGCCCGATATTCATCAACGTCGGTCCGACGTGTTCTTGCCCGATCCGGTCCCGAGCCACTTCGAGCGGGGCGAGGGAAGTGGAGCACATCAAGCACCACCTAGCTATGGAGCATATGAGGGGTATGCCCAATGGTTTGGGCCCGGAATGGTGTTCCCCGAGCCTAACCAATCGGTGGACATGAATTTCTTGGCAAACCAATTGTCGCATCTCCAACTTCAACAATCATCCATGCTTCAAGAGGCGCACCAACTCAACCAACAACAACAATACCTCAACTTCCAACAACAACAACTCTCTCACCACCAAGAAGACTTCCAAGTGCAATTTGATGAGGTGAACCGCAATATCGCCTACACAAGACGTGAAGTGGAGGACTTGAGGGCGGCCGAGGATCATCGGTGGACCGTCCAAGCAAATTTCAATGAGTGGATGTCCGGGAATTTCTCTTCCCGTGAAGATCAATGGACACCCCCCGCGCCACCACTACAACCGCCAAGCCAAGACCCCTTCAACGATCGAGTGTACGAGCAAGAGCGACACGCCCGGCTCCAAAGGAGACAACGTCGTGGCCACCCTCCGAACTAAGCCTCAACATGCCATTCAAGAATAAGGAATTGTGAGCTTTCTCTACTCTTCTCTCTACTTTTGAGTTTTGATTTCTTTTGATGAGGACATCAAAATTTTAAGTATGGGGTGGGTTAGTAGCTCATTAATTCCATGTGTAGGTTGTTTGTGTTTGTTTCTTGTTTAAGGGATGTTTCATTTTGGATTGTGGCACGATATGTATGAGAATGATGATTGATTTTATGGATGAATGGATGAGTTTGTTTTTGTTTGAGAAAATCTTTTCGAAAAAATTCATAAAAATTCGAAAATTGTGTTAAAAACAACAAAAAGATTTTGTTTTGGACTAGGAATTCCCATCTTAGATGTCCATATGAAGGCTAATGATGATGTGAGCATGTAAAGTCCTTTGCATATTTTTGGATAGTTTAGCCTCTAAATGGATGTTGCTTTTAATGTGATATGATATCTTGCATGTTTTTATTGAGCACATGAGTTCTAGGATAAGTTTTGATGCAACTAAGCTTGAGTGAACCTTGTGAAGATGATTTTTAGCCATTTTAGGGATGATTGTTCATTAATTGCATATCCCTCATTTTCTTGTGTGATTAGCCCATGCATGCTTAGTAAAACTTGTTATTGCGGTGTTTATCTATTTTCCAAGGCCAATATGAGATTTGTTATATGCATTGTCACATTGATTTGAACTTTATTTCATTTAGTCACAAAATGTTCCATATCCTACCTTGAAGATAAACCGTTGTTTGTAGCCCCGTTTTAGCCTTAGACCTTTGTTTCAAACTCCTCAAAAATATGATTCCTAGCCTATATGACTTGACCCTTATGGGATTGGACTCTAGTGAGAGGTTTGGAAGAATATTTGGAGAGTTGAGATTCTCTTTGGTAAAGGGCAAGAATGGAGTTATAAACCAAGTGGGTAGTGCATCTTTGTTGTGAAAAAAAGAAAGAAAAGTTGGAAAAAAGTAGTGGATTGAAAGCAAAGTGCTTAAGTGAAAGAAAAAGGGGCACCGACAGAGTTAAAGTGCACATCGGGCCCGAGTTGTTAGTGCAAGTCGATCCTAAGTGGAAAAAAAAGTGTGAAAAATCCAACAAAAAGTGTAGTGAAAAGATGAAGTGGAATGTTTAGTGAAAGTATGGGTTGAAAAAAAAAAGAAGAAAAATCAAAGTCTTTTGGATGAGTGAAAGTTGAAAGTTGAAGAATTTGGTGAGTTTGGTGAGAGACTAGAAAGTTCAATCCCCTTGTAAGCACCACAAGACCAAAATGATTCCCACCTTGAGAAACACCAAAAGCCCCATTACAACCCGGCCGAATGGAACCTCTTTGAGGACCTCCATTGAGCCAAGCTCATATTCTTTGTGTGCATTGTAATAGCCATCTCTAGGTGGAGGAATTGGTGATATTAGCTTCAATGGTAAAGCCTTTACTTGCATGATTATTGAGTATGAGTGTTCACTGCCTAAACACATGATGAGTGATACACATTTCCATATCCCTAAAGTGAGGCTTGGTTGTATTAACTTTATTCCTTGGACACTTGATCATGTGTGATGACGTAATCTTGCTAGTATATCTATCGCTTGTGCTTACTTGATTTTTCATATGAGGCTTTACTTGAAGATTGTGCTTCGGTCTTGCTTGCATTGTTATTGCTTGAGGACAAGCAAGTTTAAGTATGGGGTATTCTGATGTCTCTCATTTTGGAGGTGTTTTAGTAGTTGATTTCCGTTGTAAATATGTGTTTTTCATTCTCTTCTTTGTTAGTTTTGTTTCCCTTTTAGTTTAGTTCCCGGTTTTCTTCAAGAGTCGGAAACTATGTGAGTTTGTTTGTTTTTGTAGGTAAAATGGCAAGAATGAGGACATTTTCGAGGAGCTAATGAAGGAGCCAAGTCAAGGAGTGGAAGAGCCAAGCCAAGAATGAAGTGGAACCAAAGGAAACCAAGGAAGAGGACAAGGATCGAGGCCCAGGACCGAGATACACCAAGTCGGGCCCGAGATCGAGCACCCAGTGAACCGGACCGACGTTCCCAACGTCGGGCCCGAGGTCGTTCCGTGTCGGTCCAAGTCGGCATTGGATTGGATTGTTCCCCAAGGCATATTTTTAGCAACTTTCCACATTTGCCCCTTTCTAAATTGGGATTCCTTGGTCCCCAATCCAAGGAGAAGGTTAAGAGAGGTGATTAGTGATCAATTGAAAGTGTGAAGTGTGAGGGGGGACGAGTGGGACACACACACACCAAACCCAAATTCACTCTCAAAGGCTCAAGGAAGACTTGGAGAGCAAGGAGAAGAGAAGAGAAGGAAGAGAAGGAGAGATCGGTGGAGAAGAGAGGAGGAATTGTGAGTTTTGTACTTTGTTTTGCTTTGATCTAGTAGAATTGAGACTTGGATTTTGTAGACACTTTGGATTTGAATGCAATTGGAGTTTGATTGGATGTTGATGATTGAGTTTTGCTTGATTTCCATTTTGATTATGCTTTTCTCTTACCATATGGAGTAGATTCCATAGTCTTGGGCTATGGGGGAATCCCCTAGCTAGATTTGGGTAGAAAACCCCAATTCCATAGCCTTGAGTGCTTGATTTGTGAATCCTCTCTACATTGAGCTTCAATTCTCTTGTGAAAGCAAGGGATCTAGAGCTTGTGTTTGGTAAGAGTAAGCGAAAGTGGTCTCGATCCCATCACAAGTCTCTAGCATCGAAGGTGACACGAAAGCTCCCTTGGGTCGAGGTGTAGATTGGAGGGATTTGAGGCGAACAACCTCGATCTCACTAGAATCAAACACTTATTGGTTGAATTGAGGAAGAATATCCAAGTCTAGTTGGGGGAGGAACCCAAAAACCCAAGACCGATCTACTAATTGTCAAAGACCGAGTTACCCAGTACCACTGGCCCGACTTGCACCACGTCGGTCCCGACCAACTCGACCTCGATCCTACCTCGGACCCAAGTGACTTTGTGTCGGTCCGAGGAGATCTCTTTTGTTTTCCTTCGTTTTGCCTTTCTTTTCTCCTCTTTTTAGTCTTTTCGGGTACTCTCGACGCACGAACTCCCGTGTGTTCGACACCCTACCTCTTTACTACAATTTGAGGTTCGGTTTTATAAATTTAAATTGTGAGACCCTCCGATCCCGGACCGATCAGAATTTTGGCGCCGTTGCCGGGGAGTTCTACTTGTTCGAGGTACCCATCTTTGTTGAGTCTTTGATTTTGGTAGTGATTTGGGTGAGGGACTAGCCCAAACCCCTTGTTTGTTTTGATTTGGTTTTTGTTTGTGTCTTTGGTTGTAGGTGCATGCGAGCTAGTTCCGTCCGAGGAACCCTTGAGCTCGACTTTGTGTGTGACCCGGAGAGTCTTCTAAGGCAAGCCCGCAAGAAGAAGAGGATGGCAGACCAAGCCCGAGATGAGGAGTTCGAGAGAATAAGAGCCGACATGGCTCGAATGCAAATTGAAATGGCAAACCGAGATGCCGAGGCCCGTAGAGAGAGGGAGCAAAGGATAAGGTTGGAGGCCCAAATCAACACTCAACCCCGGAATGCTAGACAATACATGCATCCGGAGTTGAAGGTCCCGGAGCCGGCAATTGTCTTGCCGGAGGTGTCAAGGAATTTTGAGATAAAAACTCAATTTATCTCACTCATCAAGAGAGAGCAATTCCAAGGGAGGCCGAATGAGTGTCCGATCGAGCATGTGAAGCAATTCAAGGACCTTTGTGAGACCATTTCCACGGACGATGAGACACTTGATTATGTGCTACTCAAAGCCTTCAAGTGGTCTTTGGGAGGCAAGGCTTTGCATTGGTTGGAGAGTCAAGCACCACGATCCATCACATCATGGAGGGCCTTAAATGAAGCATTCTTGATGAAGTTCTTCCCGCCCACCAAGACGACGGAGCTTAGAAGGAAGATTGCAAGTTTCCAACAAGGAGCTCATGAGCCAGTTTTCGAGGCGTGGGACCGGTTCAAAGAGATGTTGAGGGCGTGTCCGACACATGGTCAACAACCCTATGTCCTTCAAGACATTTTCTTCCAAGGGATCAACACCGCCACAAAGGATAAATTGAACCTCCATACCGATTGTGGGTTCATAGATTTGCCGCCAAAACAAGCATGGGAGTTGTTGGACAAACTCTCGGATTATGAGGCGATGTATGGTGCTAGCAATGTGAGCAAGGAAGCAAGAGTCCATGGAGAAGGGCCGAAGAGGCTCTACGATCCCAAAAGTGAAGAGGTGGACAAAGATGTGAAGATCCAATTCTTGGAGGATGAATTGAACAAGATGAGGAGGAAGATGAGTCATGCCCAACAAACCACAAGAGCATGTGAAGAGTGTGGTTCCTTGAAGCATGGAGCACAAGAGTGCCCGAATGAGCGCCAAGTCCGGTTGGCGGAACAAATTGAGGAGGCTCATTATGTCCAAAGAAATTTCGGAGGAAGATCCAATTTCAACAATGAAGGAAGGTGGAATCAAGGGCAAGTAAGTGGCTACAACAACAACTTCAACCAAAACGAGTCAAGGGCCTAACCACCACCATACCGACCTCCGGGGTTCTATGAGCAAGCACCTCAATGGGCTCAAGACTTGAAGGATCGCTTCACCAATGTGGAGAGAAGAGTTGGTGAGATGGGTGCTCAATTCAAAGAGTTTGGTGTTTGGAGAAGACAAGTGGACAATCAATTTGTTCACATGGCGAATCAACTTCCAAGAGAAGAAGGGAGACTCCCGGGCCGACTCGAGGAGAATCCCCGTGCCCCACAACAACAAAACGAAGTTCGTGCCATAGGATTAAGGAGTGGACGGAGTTTGCCCGAGCCACAAGTTCCAAGATCAAGAGAAGAGAGTCGGACCGAGGTTCCCAACAACTCGGGCCCGACGTTCCCAGATGTCGATCCGAAGAATGGAGGAAGTCCCCTGGAGTGGACCGAGGTTGAACCCAACTCGGGCCCGACTTGCCCTGAAGTCGGCCCGACGTGCCCAGATGTTCTCTGCCCTGGGACCGATGTCCCTGAAGTCGGTCCCGAGGTACTCCCAACGTTGGTCCAGGGTGGATTTGTTGAGAAAGATCGATCCAAGGAGGTTGATCCAAGCAAGAAGCAAAATGGCACTACTCTTCCATATCCTATGAAGAAGCCCAAGGAGATTGTTGAGGGCAAGTTCAAGCGGTTCTTGAAGCTTTTGCAAGCCTTGAACATCACCATCCCTTTCACCGATGCTCTAAGTGAAATGCCATCTTATGCAAAGTTCTTGAAGGAAATCTTGAGCAAGAAGAGGTCAATTGTTGAGATGCAAGACGAGGTGAAGATATTGGAGCTACCTCAAAAGCTTGGTGATCCCGGAAGATTTGCCATCACCGTGGGGATTGGATCCCAAAACTTCAAAGCTCTTTGTGATCTAGGAGCAAGTATTTCGGTTATGCCCATGAGCATATGGAGAAGGGCTAACCTCGGAGATATGGAGTCGGTTGATATGAGTCTTACTATGGCCGATGGTTCATCAACAAAAGCCACCGGAATTCTTGATGACGTCCCGGTTAGAGTGGGAAGATATTTCGTGCCCAATGATTTCGTGATCTTAGATATGAAAGAGGATCCGATGGTACCCATTATTCTCGGAAGGCCGTTTCTAGCTACGGCGGGTGCCAAGTTTGACGTGAGGAATCGGAAAGTCACTTTCGAGATTGGCGAGGAGAAAGTGGAGTTTCATTTCGACAAAGCCCTTAATGAACCGGACGCATTGGCGATTTTGAAATTAGAGGAAAATGCCAAGTGCAAGAGGGAGAAGTTGGAGTCCACAAGAGAGGAAACGCCATTGAGAGACCATGATATGGTCGATGTTCAAATCCATGATGAGACAAGAGATGGAGATAACCCACCAAATCATGAAGAGTATCCTAATCTATATCCTTTTGATGTGGGAGATTCTTTTATTTGCTTAGATGATTTGAAAGAGGATTTAGGAGATGATTATCTTTGCTTGGATGATTTGCAAGATGATTTGAGTTATGAGTCATTGAGTCTCCTATGAATTCTTTAGACTTTTCTGGTGTAGGTGATAAAATGCAAGATAAGGTGATGCAAGAGATGGTGGTGGCGCGGGGGGGTGTCCATTGATCTTCACGGGAAGAGAAATTCCCGGACATCCACTCATTGAAACTTGCTTGGACGGTCCACCGATGATCCTCGGCCGCCCTCAAGTCCTCCACTTCACGTCGTGTGTAGGCGATATTGCGGTTCACCTCATCAAATTGCACTTGGAAGTCTTCTTGGTGGTGAGAGAGTTGTTGTTGTTGGAAGTTGAGGTATTGTTGTTGTTGGTTGAGTTGGTGTGCCTCTTGAAGCATGGATGATTGTTGAAGTTGGAGATGCGACAATTGGTTTGCCAAGAAATTCATGTCCACCGATTGGTTAGGCTCGGGGAACACCATTCCGGGCCCAAACCATTGGGCATACCCCTCATATCCTCCATAGCTTGGTGATGCTTGATGTGCTCCACTTCCCTCACCCCTCTCGATTCGGCTCGGGACCGGATCGGGCAAGTATGCATCAGACCGACGTTGGTGAATATCGGGCCCGACTTGTGAAGCACCTCGGTCCAAGAGAGTTGGTGCGTGGTCGGTGAGCAAATGCTGGTAACCACCATCTTCTTCTTCTTCTTCACCTCTAGGCACGTCCACATCTATGTCGTCTCTCCTCACAAACTCATATTGATTGGGCTCCTCCTCTTCGGTGTCCGGGGATGCTTGAGGTGAAGTAAAGCGGATGTGTTGTGCTCGTCTCCTAACCTCAAGTGTCCCCTCCGGCTCTCCATAAGGATTGACGTTCCCCGCCCACACTTGATACCAATTGTAGTAACAAGTGAGGTCGAAGAGTCGAGGCCCCAAAGGAATGTGCACGTTGTTGAAGTTGGAGTGTGGGGCTAGGTAGGTGGTGGCGCCGGTCACTTGCTTCTCCTTGATAATGTTGGCCTTCTTGAAATACTTGAGGTCCATGAACTCCACACCATTAGCGGCCGGTGTGTAGGTAGACAAGTCCACCTCAAGAAGGTGAGCTAACCGGGCAATCATGCCTCCGAAATAGATCCATGAAGAACTTTAAAAGTCCCTCACCATCTTCACCCATTCCCAAGTGAGGTTCATCGGCTTCTCATGCTCAAACAACATCTCGTAGAGAATCATGGCCTCCTCCTTCATCGGTTTACTCAATTCGTGTCTTGCAAAGATAGAACAACCCAAAGCTCGGATCATGACTCGGAAGAGTGGGTTGGCTATCTCATTTGTCGATGCTCCTTTCCTCATCTCACTCTTCCCGGCCACAAACTTCCAAAGGTAGTCGACCTTCTCATTGTCAACATAGGCCTCATCTCTCGGAAATGGGAACCCAAAGTAATGTGCCAAGTTCCGAAGAGAGAGTTCTTGCAATTCGTTGCCCATTTGGAAGGAGATCATGCCTTCACTCTCGGGTCCCTCATACGTGCACTTGAATGTCACCATGAACTCGGACGTCAAGGCGGGAAAATGAGTGTTGTTCCACCTTAGCAACACATTGAGCCCAATGTTGGAATAGCACCGAGTAAGAGCCTCATCCATGCACATCTTTTGAATTGATTCCCAAGATGTGCATACTTCCAAAGAAGTCGCTATCCAGAAGATGGTCCCCTGACCACGTGGAGGCTTCCCAAGCGGTGACAGAGTTGACTTCCTCAAGATGCAAATCGCACCGTTGAAGTGAAGCGACAAGATCTGCAGCGATCCCTGAGGCTCCAGGACAAAAGCCACTACCACTATAAATACCCCTCAAGGGTTATTCATAGTGTGTGGACTTTTGAAGATTTCCCTCGAGCTCACTCCCGAAGCACTAAAGAACTCAAGAACGAAGATCAAGAAGATCAAGTGAGCTTGAACCGGAAGAAGAAGTCCAACCACAACAAATCCCAAAACAAATCACAAAAGTTAGAAAGAAAGTTTGTCTCTCGATCACGAACGAAGCTACTGTGAGAGACGTGAGTGTTTAGCATCCTTATAGGAAAGAGAGTTAGGTTACAATGTTAGGCTAAAAAGGGCGTTTACTAGTGATGCTAAGGACGTACACTTAGACTCAGAGAATTATAACGGCTCGCCTTGTACTCTGTAAGGACTCCCTCTAATAAGATAAGGAAGGCTATTTGAAAATCCTCCTCAGAGGTAGAGGTTTACCCATAAGACTACTTGATCTTAGTGAAGTTCCTCTATAAATCCCAAAGTCCTTATCTTATTTGTTTTACCTGCTCAAGTTTTTTTTTTTATTTTCCGCTGCAAAGGGACTCCTCCTAAGGACGTCCCTATTTGACTACTAATGTTCACGATCCAACAATTGAATTGCTTGAGATCATTGATTCTTTTGGGTTCGACTCCTTACTTGCTTGCTATATTAGTTTGTGAAATAAGATTAATTACTTTTGATATTGACACAACGACCTTGGACGAGTCATAAGACACAATTAACCATTTATTAAGGAGGTTTATAGAAGATAGCATTAAAAAAATATAATTATTTAAAGAAAGTAAGGGGTAGCTTACCAAGAGAAAAAAGAATTGAATATTTTTGTAATCAATATATATTTCTAAACCTGAAGCAGTTAAAGGCAGTTTTGTCATTACAATTTTATAAACCATCCATCCTATTTTTAGTAACCGATTGTTATACAAATTTTCTATCCATATTTATATTTAATAGATTTAACAGATCACCACTCACTCCCAGTAATTAATCAATCAACTAATTAACATGGTTGTAAAGATTAAGTAGATAAATATCCATGAAGGAAGCTTGTTTGTCCGCAGGTTTGTTAATGCTGGTAAATCTATCTATACAACACTTAAAATTCTCTCCCTCTTGTCATATTAATGACTTCTCTCTAACTATTTTAATTTTTTTTTGTTTTGGGTGAATTATCTATCTCTACAACTCTTATTTTTCTTTTTTTTGTCAAATAAATGCATGTTTTTATATTTTTTTCTTTTATATTTGTAATTGATTACGAATGCATGCTACCA
The DNA here is from genome assembly GCA_963924305.1 of Polygonum maritimum. Taxonomy (NCBI): domain Eukaryota; kingdom Viridiplantae; phylum Streptophyta; class Magnoliopsida; order Caryophyllales; family Polygonaceae; genus Polygonum; species Polygonum maritimum. The sequence continues at coordinate 13,240,566 of OZ002736.1, read as the reverse complement.
TGTCTTATTTTTTACATGCATATATCATGTTATAATATTGTAACTTGAATGCAAAGCCTTCCAAAAAAAATTGTGCTATGACGAAGATTATAATTTTCACCTTTTAGAAAAATACGGTGAAAGCAATTGTCCGTCTATCGGACGGGCAAGCTTTCTAGTTATGAGAATAGAGATTCATAATTAATTACCAACTCATACATAAATCAAGATCGAGAAGATAAATTGCCGAAAACTGTTAATGAAACCGATGAAGTCATACATCTATTTAGGCTTTATGGTAACGCAACACATGCATGTTGATGAAACCGATGAAGTCATTCCCCAAAGATTATGGCAAAGCGTAGTATTTGATTTTTAGTCCACACAAAAAGGTAGAGTGCTCAAACTTGATATTTACCTAATAATTTCTATCTTAATTTTTCAAATAAAATGTAAATTAAATACATATGTAAAGATCTCATATCATATTATTGTACAAGACTATATTATCTTCCATTTAAAAAGCTCTATTTGTAATCAAAAGATTATAACTAATTACTTATATTATTATTTTTGTAAAGAAGATAACTATAAAATATATAAATTACACAAACATATCTAAGAGTATTATATTTATTTCCTTATCTTATAAAAAAATTAATATTAAATTAAATTAAAAATAAAACATTTATTTATGTATTTAATATGCTATATAGAAAAATGAAATGATAATAATATATTATTACCTTAGGAAAGTTTCATATTGAAGTTATAAAAGTTAATTTAAAATTAATGACGAAAATAATTAAAAAAATCTATGATAGTCTAATCTAATATACAAATAATAAAATTAAGTTAAGAAAAAGTCAACCCAAAAATAATATTTCTCAAATATATTACATGACATGAAATCAACCCAAAAGTAATATTTTCAATATTGGTGTAAAATATAAAATCATATTAAACTTTGATATGTTGTTGACCTAAACCTTCAATTAACATAAAAGAAGTGAACCTGAACGAACCGACCTGTTTGACAAGTTTTATATTACTAAAATTATTTACAAATTGAATTAGTATTTTTATCATGCAAATGTTAAATTTTACAATTTAATTCATACATTGTTAATACAAATTCACACTTATATAATAATCTATGTTATCAAATATGTATGGAGGTGATTTTAAAGTTGAAAATTTTATAAAAGTTATATATCAAGAATAAGACTATTAATTAAGTTGGTTTGATGAGTCGGACAATTTGATTTCAAATTAAGTACAAGGTTTGATACGGGGTTAGCCGTGTGGATGCCCGATCTTCGACGTTCACGACTCAACAAGGAAAACACAAGGAAACAATGGTTAGAATTGAATGGAACGAAACTGGAAATGATGAACTCGACTCAACAAGAGGAAAAACGACACAACAAAGAAGCAAACTGAAATGAAGAAACGAAAAGGGAAATTGATAGAAACGACGAGAAGGATAACCCTTCGAGACAACTATTAAACCCCTGGTATGTATTTCAACCAGAATCCTAATAGAATGGACGAAGAACCAACCTTGTACAATCCTACACAACAAGGCGACACCTTGAAGCACAGGAAGGGGGCTCGTGATCGTTGATAAGTACCAAGCTTCGTAGAGGATTGACACAAATCAAACAAACCAAGCTGCGATTCACACACTCAATGAAGCAAAGCTTCAAACTCTCTCTTTTCAAGAGAAAACGATTTCTATATTCTGAATTGTCTAAGTGTTCCAAACCATCAAAACAATACTTATATGTCTCACTTCTGGAAATAAAAGAAATAATTAAAAAGGTCTAATTAATTCTAAGATAGATAGGCCCAAAACAGCATAATAGGCCCAAAATGAAACAAACACTCTTGGGTGCCTAAAATAGGCGTCGGTGCCCAAACGAGGCACACTCGCAGCGCCGGTGCCCAAACGAGGCACACCCGCAGCGCCGGTGCCCAATCGCGGCACTCATGCGACGTCGCTTGTGCCTTGGCTCTCTTCATGGGTGGCGCCCACACTTGCTAGGCACACAGCCTTGGCACATGGCTCCATGCTCGCTCTCGCCTCCTTAGCACAAATGAAACACACAAAGGCATGCATTCCACTTTGTAGCTTCTTAGCTCGGGATCTAGTGATTGGCCCCTCAAAGAGTGTTGGGGCGCTTGGAGGAGGCTGACTGGATGATCCTTCATCAACCTCCCCTTCTTGGAAAGGATTCGACCCCGAATCCAAGTCTTCATCAAGAGCAAGGTATGGCGTGAGATCAGCGACGTTGAAAGTTGCGCTTACACCATAATCACCGGGCAGCTCCAGCTTGTATGCATTGTCCCCGATCCTCTTAAGCACCTTGAAAGGTCCATCTCCTCGAGGGGACAGCTTGTTCTTCCTTTGCTCCGGAAATCTCTCTTTCCTCAAATGAACCCACACCAAGTCTCCGGGCTGGAAAACAACGTGGCGCCTCCCATGGTTCGCTCTCCTTGCATTGTACTCGGCCTTTTGCTCCAACTTCAGTTTGGTGCGAGCATGCAATTCCCTAATAAACTCCACATGTTTTCCTGCGTCAAAGTGCTCATTTTCCCTCATTGGCAATGGGGTAAGATCTAGTGGGGTGAGAGGGTTAGTACCATAAACACATTCAAATGGAGTCAATTTAGTAGAAGAATGAACAATCCTGTTATATGCAAACTCCACATGAGGTAAGGCCTCTTCCCACATCTTCAAGTTCTTCCTAATTATGGCCCTAAGAATCGTAGCTAGTGTCCTATTGGTGACCTCGGTTTGCCCATCAGTTTGAGGGTGACTAGAGGTAGAAAACAGCAACTTAGTTCCTAGTTTACTCCATAAGGTTCTCCAAAAGTGGCTAAGGAACTTAGTATCTCGGTCACTAACTATGGTTTTAGGAACCCCATGCAATCTGACTATCTCCCTAAAGAATAATCCAGCCACATTAGTAGCATCGTCGGTCTTATGACATGCTATAAAATGTGCCATCTTACTAAACCTATCCACTACAACCATGATTGAATCCCTCCCCTTCTTAGTCCTAGGCAACCCAACTATAAAGTCCATAGAAAGGTCCTCCCAAGGGGCTGTAGGCGTGGGCAATGGTGTGTAAAGTCCATGTGGCATAAGTCTAGATTTAGCCCTAAGACAGTCCATGCATCTTTTAACTACATTCTCAACATCCCTAAGCATGTGTGGCCAATAGAAATGAGTCCTAAGAGTGTGATAAGTTTTGTCCCTCCCAAAATGCCCCATTAGGCCGCCCCTATGGGCTTCCTCAACAAGCAGCAAACGCAATGAACAACGAGGTATGCAAACTTTATCAACTCCAAAAGAAAGCCATCATGCAAATAGTATTTCTCAGCACAATTCTTTTCAAGACAAGCCTTAAACGCATCACCAAAATCAAGATCAGTTTCATATAACTCACGAATATAAGTAAATCCTAATACTCTAGAGTCTAATGAAACAAGCAAAGTGTGGCGTCTAGACAAGGCATCAGCTACAACATTATCTTTTCCTCTTTTAAACTTAATCACATAAGGGAATGTTTCAATGAATTCCATCCATCTACCATGCCTCCTATCCATTTTATCTTGACTTTTAAAGTGTTTCAAGGATTCATGGTCAGTTTTAAGCACAAATTCCCTAGGCCAAAGATAATGCTGCCATGTTTTAAGCACTCGATACAAAGCATACAACTCTTTATCATAGGTCGAGTAGTTTAAACATGCACCTTTTAATTTCTCAGAAAAGAAGGCGATAGGTTTACCTTCTTGCATAAGCACGCCCCCTATGCCGACTCCACTTGCATCACACTCCACCTCAAACGGTCGTGTGAAGTCAGGCAACACCAATAGCGGGGCTTGCGTCAACTTCAGCTTGAGAGTCTCGAAGGCTCTCTCCTGGGCACGCCCCCACTTGAACTCACTTCTCTTCTTTGTAATTTCTGTCAATGGGGCTGCAATGGTGCTAAAATCCTTGACAAACCTCCTATAGAAGCTCGCCAGCCCATGGAAACTCCGCACCTGGCCAATAGTAGTTGGCGTGGGCCACTCGTTTATGGCCTTGATCTTGGCCTCATCCACTTGCAATCCCTGCGAGCTAACCACAAAACCAAGAAAGGTAACAGTAGTAGTACATAACTCACACTTTTTCAAATTCGCAAACAAGTGTTTAAGACGCAAGGTATTAAGCACATCTCTCAAATGACACTCATGCTCCTCTAGGGACTTACTATACACTAATATGTCATCAAAATAGACCACTACAAATTTCCCTATATAATGTCGCAATACATGGTTCATGAGACGCATGAATGTACTAGGGGCGTTCGTGAGCCCGAATGGCATAACGAGCCATTCATAGAGACCAAACTTGGTCTTGAAGGCTGTTTTCCACTCGTCCCCCTCCCTCATACGAATCTGGTGGTATCCACTTTTTAAATCAATTTTTGAGAAAATGGTGGATCCATGCAGTTCGTCTAGCATATCATCAAGACGAGGAATGGGGTGCCTATACTTTACCGTGATGTTATTAATGGCCCTGCAATCGACACACATTCTCCATGTGTTGTCTTTCTTGGGTACTAATAACACCGGTACAGCACAAGGGCTCATACTCTCCCTAATGTATCCCTTATCCAAGAGCTCTTGGACTTGGGATTGGACCTCTTGGGTCTCCTGGGGGTTCATACGGTAAGCTGGCCTGTTTGGCAAAGACGCCCCGGGAATGAGATCAATTTGATGCTCGATTCCTCTAATTGGGGGTAGGCCAGCCGGTATCTCGTCGGGGAATACGTCCTTGTACTCCTCGATGAGCCCCAAAATGCGTGGGGGCAGTGAAGCTCGAAGCTCTTCACTTAACAAGCTCAGCTCCTTGCATAAGAGCATAAGCGTTGTTTCCCCATCCAAAAACTCGTCTTCCAGCTCCCTCTTGGAAGCCAAAAGAGCGGAAGGAGGTGTAGGGCTGAGAGGTTGGCTCGTCTTACCCCGAGCTTTCTCTTCCTTCCCATTCTCTCCCTCAAGGTCAGAACATACCTTCTTACCTTGACGCTTCCGATCCCACTCCTCCGAGACCTGCGTAGGCGTCATGGGCTTAAGGACTATGGTCTGGCCGTTGTGGGTGAAGGTGTTTCGGTTGGTGAATCCATCGTGCACAACCTTCCTGTCGTATTGCCATGGACGACCTAATAGAATATGACAAGCCTGCATAGGTACTACATCACAAAGAACATTATCCTCATAACGTCCTAGTTTAATAGAAACCTTTACTTGCCTTTGCACTTTCAATTCACCACAGTCATTCATCCAATGCAACTTATAGGGTCTAGGGTGATGAGTCATAGATAATTGCAGTTTGTTAACCATCTCTAAGCTAGCAATGTTACAACAACTACCACTATCTATGATCATGTTACAAACCTTCCCTTTAATCAAGCACCTAGTATGAAACAAGTTCTCTCTTTGATTATCATCGCATGCTTGTGGTTTAATATGCAATGTCCTCCTAGCAATAAGAGATTCACCAGATTCATACTCAATTTCATCTTCAACATTATCATTTTCATGCAAATCATCATTAGGCTCGTTTTCATGCTCACTTTCAGATTCATATTCACCTAAATGATTGATTAAAAGTGTTTTCTTGTTAGGGCAATCTCTTGCATAATGTCCTCTACCCTGGCACTTAAAGCACACAATATCTCTAGTCCTAGACGAAGAGTTAGAGGTAGGATTACTCCCCTTTGGAGCTGCTGAAACCCCACTAGAATTGCCCTTGTTGTATGGTGAAGGCGTGGAGCTTGTGGGCTGTTTGGCTCGTCCAGCTTGGTCTCCTTGACCGCCGGCTGCATTGCTCCTCTCCTTTTGGTGCGAGGCCTCCTTCCCATACGATCCGCCTTGCTGGCCACGGCTCCCCCTCCATGATTGGGGCTGAGTGTTCGCGTTCCTTCCTCCCGAGTACCTAGACTTGAATTTCCTTTCTACTTTCAAAGCTAGATGGAAAAGGTCAGTCATAGTAGTGTAGGGATATAAATCAATCTCATTAGCCAAATAAGGATGCAAGATACGAAGATACCTGGCCATGGTGGTCTCTTCATCCTCAACCACATCAGCCCTTACCATCGCCACTTGCATGGCATTGTAGCACTCCTCGGCACTCATGGAACCTTGTTTTAAATTTTCCAGCCGCTGTCTTAGCTCCCGGGCGTAATGTTGAGGTATGAAACGCCCTCTCATCAACGCCTTCATTTGATCCCAGCTGGCTATGGGTGCGTCCAGATTGCGCCTCCTTTCTTTCACCAAGTTATCCCACCATATGAGGGCATAACCGGAGAACTCAAGGACAGCGAGCTGCACCTTCTTGGTCTCGGCAAAGTTGTGGCAGTTCCACACTTGCTCGATCTTGGTCTCCCATTCCATATAGACATCCGGATCACACTTGCCTTCGAAAGCAGGGATCCTCACCTTTATCTTGCCAACTCCGTCTTGCTCCTGCTCACGAGGTCTCATGGGACGCCTATCTCGACCTTCTCGGCGCTCCCTACCTCCCCTTCTTGAGACGCGCTCCCAATTATCCTCCTCCTCGCCCTCATACTCATCATCATAAAGGTCCATATCACTTGGTGATCCTCTTTGGTCCTGAAATCCTTGAAAGCTATTAGCACGATTATGCTCATCCCGAAGGGGAGTGAGCTGGGAACCAAAAGGCACTCTTCTAGGAAGATTGCCCGAGGAATTACGCAATGGATTAGAGTTATGAGGCACTTCCCTGGTTTGGTTTTGGAAACCATGTTGCTGTGATGTGGACGCCAAGTTAGGGTCCGTGTTGTGGGCGTTTTGGTCCTGGCCATCGCCGGTGCCTTGTTGGTGTGCCGCTGAATCGGTGCCCAAGGCTACGCTTGGCACGGGTGGAGGCAACGCCAAGGCTCTCGTCTCCAAGGCCGTCATCCTAGAATTGAGGCGTGTGATGTTGCTGTTGAGTGAGGTCAACAACTTGAACACCTCGGGATGGATTGGCTCAGGGCTCTTGGGTGTGTTGGTGTTATCACTACTTTCGTTAGACATTCTGCACAATCAGCAAAAACACTTTACAAGCAAACTTGTCAAGTTAGTTTAATCCAAATCAGCCTCTCAAGTGTTTCACTCGCTCTCACTCTCGGTGTGTGATCGAGCTCGTTGTTTCAATCTGCTTGAAATGATCAACAACTCAATTCAAAGATTAGTAAACAACAATTCACGACAAGATGAAGGCTGGGGAAGAAACGTCCAAGAAAAGAAGACTCAAATCTGTTTAAGAATGGAGATGAATAGAGAAAGAGAACAAACCTCGATTAAGCTTCTCTCACCTTGATTTCCGTAACCAAGTATGAACTTGGAGTGGTTTGTTTAGGTGAGGGTAGGCTGAAAGTGTAAGGTTCGAAAGCTTCTCCAATGGGATCGTCCAACTCAAGAGATGAAGAGGGAAGATGATGATATGTCGCACACCTTAATTACACTATGCACTAGAATAAAATGCAATGATATACTATGAATGAAATAGAATAATAAAATCTGATTTCTGATTTTCGTTTTTTTTTTTTTTTTTTTTTTTGATTGATTTTCTTTTCTTTTTTTTTTAATCAGAAATAATCAGAAAATACAAATAATTTCGAAATTGAAATAAAATGCTATTCTAAGGTGCAAAATAATTTGCTAGAAATGAGGAGAGGTGGCGATTTGAGTTTGAAATGTTGGTGGCTGAAATCCCTTGATTTTAGGAGAAGGAATAGGCTGGAGGATGGTGGTTGGGCGTGGCTTTTGAATTCAAATGAGCTGAATGGGTTCTCCTTGATATTAGGAGGTGGGTGTGGGATAATGTGGCTGGGATATGGTTTGTTGTTGGTCAACCTTAAAAATAGGAATCAGCTTAGGATTAATTCAAATTTGAATTAATTAAATCAGATTTATGACTCCAATTTAATTAAAACAAATCGGCTGACTTAATCAAGGTGGTGGTCGAATTTGTGGAGGTGGTGGGCGGATTTTGTGAAGGTGGTGGGGCGTTGGTGGTTGTGGTGGCTGAGGGGACGATTTTTCTTGGCTAAAGGTGTAATTGGCTAGGCAAAACAAACCACTGCGCAAGAACAAACCGATTAGTACTTTCAAGTTCAGATTAAAGAGAGTTGATTAATCGAACCTGATCTCCGGAGGACTCTTTTTGGTATTTTGTAGACTCTTTTGATGGGAACGAAAAGAACGTCGTCAACGCAGCTCTGATACCACTTTGATACGGGGTTAGCCGTGTGGATGCCCGATCTTCGACGTTCACGACTCAACAAGGAAAACACAAGGAAACAATGGTTAGAATTGAATGGAACGAAACTGGAAATGATGAACTCGACTCAACAAGAGGAAAAACGACACAACAAAGAAGCAAACTGAAATGAAGAAACGAAAAGGGAAATTGATAGAAACGACGAGAAGGATAACCCTTCGAGACAACTATTAAACCCCTGGTATGTATTTCAACCAGAATCCTAATAGAATGGACGAAGAACCAACCTTGTACAATCCTACACAACAAGGCGACACCTTGAAGCACAGGAAGGGGGCTCGTGATCGTTGATAAGCACCAAGCTTCGTAGAGGATTGACACAAATCAAACAAACCAAGCTGCGATTCACACACTCAATGAAGCAAAGCTTCAAACTCTCTCTTTTTCAAGAGAAAACGATTTCTATATTCTGAATTGTCTAAGTGTTCCAAACCATCAAAACAATACTTATATGTCTCACTTCTGGAAATAAAAGAAATAATTAAAAAGGTCTAATTAATTCTAAGATAGATAGGCCCAAAACAGCATAATAGGCCCAAAATGAAACAAACACTCTTGGGTGCCTAAAATAGGCGTCGGTGCCCAAACGAGGCACACTCGCAGCGCCGGTGCCCAAACGAGGCACACCCGCAGCGCCGGTGCCCAATCGCGGCACTCATGCGACGTCGCTTGTGCCTTGGCTCTCTTCATGGGTGGCGCCCACACTTGCTAGGCACACAGCCTTGGCACATGGCTCCATGCTCGCTCTCGCCTCCTTAGCACAAATGAAACACACAAAGGCATGCATTCCACTTTGTAGCTTCTTAGCTCGGGATCTAGTGATTGGCCCCTCAAAGAGTGTTGGGGCGCTTGGAGGAGGCTGACTGGATGATCCTTCATCAAGGTTGTGACATTATATATGGAGAATAAATATATTGACGGGGTTGATTCTAAAGGTTGGACATTTCGAGTTTCAATTGAGTACATGTTTGAACCATTATGTATGGAGACTAAACCAATTAATAGGGTTGATTTTGTATATTGGTTATTTATGTTCAGATTAAGTATAAGTTTGGGTTGATATTATATATCTAGAATAAGCCTATTAAGTGCAAGATTGAGATTTCACACCATTAAATTCGAGTGTGCTCTACATAGGATTATGTCACTAAAATTAACCAATTAACCGATTTTAAATGTTTTAGCTTTCATAATCTAATCCGATTCAAATAATATATATTATGTATTTAATGTATAAAATATATACCCTATATAAATCGATATATTTTAAATTTATTTGAAAAAGTCCCGGGCAAGGCCCGCGGTTATAACTAGTTTCTATAATGATTTAGTAAGCAATTGATCAAAAAGTAATGTAAATAAAAAACTTTTAAATTAACTAGGTGTACCCGTCGTGCCATGCACGACAATGACTCACGGTTCACATTTTAAAACTATTTTTATTATAAACAGGATATTATTAACTAAAATCATATGGAAATTTTAGCAAATAAAAAAATTATTTATTCTAGATGAAAACAATTATTTCATATTTGTAGTACAACACGTATGAGATGATAAAAATATAAAACATATTCTAATTATAGAATAATTTAGTAAATAAAATTTACTTACTTTTTCATCCTTCAAAATTTGTCTCTAATGGTTAATATATATCATTGTCCCTATTATCACAATTTTGAGACATTATCAGTCAATATAGTATATGATGAGATGTTTCAATTGATTATTTTTTGTTTTAATACTATAGTTTATTAGTATGAGATATAATTATATGAATTGTTATGTAATTAAAAATTTTAACATATAATATCAAAATTTAGAAATATAAAATGAGTCCATCATGATTTTAATGACATTATATATTGAAATAAAAAAATATATTAATCAAAAAACATTTTATTATGAAATATATGAGCTAAGTTATTATGAAAATGATAGTATACAAGTTAAGTAAAAGATAGTAAATATAAATTATTTTAATGTTAAAGATAAGAATAATAATTAAAAAATCGCTTCTATTTTTAAATTATTTTAAATTCAAAATTTTTAAATTACTTCTTACATAAAGAGATTAAAAAGATAACTAATATATCCATTAGGATAAAATATCTTATCAAAATTCAAAAAATATATTTTACATAAATTGATAATAAAGAATGTTATTAGATTAATTAAAATAACATGAAAAAAAATTTAATCATTTAATTATGAGAGATAAGAGCTAAGTTATTAGGAACATTATAATATATAATTTAGATAAAAGTTAATAAATATAAATTGATTTATTATCAAAAATAAAAATAACAATTTATTTAGAAAAAAAGGCTTCCATTTTAAAGTTCTTTTTAAAATTCGAATTTCTTATACTATTTCTTATATAAATAAATTAAAATGCTAAGTGAAAAGATAAGTTAATTAATATGCATCTTTTATAGAAGTAAATTTTAAAGATAGATAATATTGTTTCAAAGATAGATATTAGATGAATAAAAAAAAGGATAAAATTAAGACGAAAATGGGTATATGGGCTATGGGCAAGCAAAAATGGAGTAAATAGGCTACAAGGAAAAAAAATGGGGTCCCATAGGCTTTTTTCCAATTTTGCCCCTACCTTTTTTTTTAATTTACAAGATGACGTCATCATATGCCATTGATAACGTCAGCACCCCTTATCACCATCAAGCGTTGATCGACGTTGACCAGTGTTGACCGGCGTTGACCGACGTTGACCGACATTGACCGGCGTGACATTAGTGATGACAAGTGACGTGTCATCAGATGACAAGTGACGTGTCATCAGATGACAAGTGACGTGTCATCAGATGACAAGTTACTTGAATCAGTCCACGTACAAAAAACCTGTCATCGGTGATGACCAGTTTAGATAAAACTCATTGTACACGTACTCAACTTGTCATCTGATGACAAATTGAGGTAAAACCCATAATTCACGTAAAAAATTTGTCATTAGTGATGATCAGTGAAGAAATTGACCTATGTGGGATTTGAACCCACATTATTGTGCATCAAACACATTGCTCTACCATTTGAGCTAATAGGCCATAACTATAAGTAATATTTACAAATTTAACAATGCAAAATAAAACATGTCCCCCCAACTAGTAAAACAAACTTGTCATCACCCAAAAACATACCCAAACCCATAAAATCATCCAAAAAACCTTAAAACAAACCTGTCATCACCCCCTAAATCCGTAAAATAACTTGTCATCACCAAAACACATTAAAAACGGTTTGTCATCGCCAAAACCCATAAAAACGAACTTGTCATCACCCCCCAAATCCGTAAAACAACTTGTCATCACAAAAACACATTAAAAACGACTTGTCATCGCCAAAACCCATAAAAACGAACTTGTCATCACCCAGAACCATAAAACACAACTTGTCATCACCTAGAACCTTAAAACACACTTGTCATCAGTCAGATCCGTAGAGCAAACTTAAATTGCTCAAAACTCATAAAAAAACCACTTGTCATCTCCCTAAATCATAAAATTATCTCAAAAACCCTAAAATCAACTTTTCATCAAAAAAACCCAAAAACTCAAAACCCCGAGACCCACAAAAAAACATGTCATCACTTAAATCCTGAAAAACAAACTTGTCATCCAAAAACCTCAAAAACCCAACCGTCGTAGGAGCGTAGATCTGGCTCGTATGAGCCTAGATCTGGCTTCTACGAGCCTAGATCTGGCTCATAGGAGCCAGATCTAGGCAAAATAAAACATGTCATCGCATTTCCTGTCATCACTCAGACTCATAAAATGAACTTTTCATCACCCAAATCCGTTAAACAAGCTTGTCATCATCCAAACCCGCAAAATCAAATCAATAAAGAGAACAACGAGAACAAACCTCTATTCAAAATCAAATCAATAAAAAGAAAAAGAGAAAAAAACAAAGAGTACGGCAAAAACCGATTAGGACTTGTAGAAAACAATTTTTGATCAGAACTTGAAGAAAGCAATAAGTAAACATATAGAGAGAGCATGTTCAACACACAGATCCCATTGGTCAATTATACAACACTCCAAATTGCCGAACATGAAAAAAAACTCAAATTAAGTTACGTATTCCTGTGACCAATGGGACCAATGGGGGCTACATACAACACTCCAAATCACATTATTTAACTCAAATTTTCAATGTAACGTATTTATTTGACAAAAAACAAGGATCAATAAACATTGAGGTATTCCTGTGTACGGAGCAACTCACCGCTCAACAACCGGCTAGCGTCGAGGTAGATCTAGGCAAGCGGAGTTGAATCTGGGTAGATCTGGGCAAGCATAGCCATTGCGGCGTCTTCGAGCCTGGCGAGGACGAAGTCGAGAAGGAGGACAGGACAGGTCTGCCCATCGATGTTCGACGGATCTGGCCATCGATGTTCGCCGGATTCTCGCCATCGATGTTCGCCTGGAGGAGAGGACACGAGATCTGGGCAGATCTAAACGGCAACGAGAGGAGTGGCGGAGGGAGAGCCTAGATCTGGCCATCGATGTTCGCCAGATTCTCGCCCTGGGCAGATTTGAACGGCCACGAAAGGAGAGGCGGAGGGAGAGCCCTGGGTAGATCTGAACGGCTCCCATGGCAACGATGAGAAAGAGCTCGATCAGATCTAGGAAAACCCTAGATCTAGAAAAATTGAGAAAGGGGAGAGAAAAGAGAACGGGAAAGAGAGAAAGGGAGACGGGATCTCTGAGAAAGAAGAGGAGGAGAGAGAAAGAAAGGGTTTTATAGTTGTTATTTCGGTTACTTAGTGAATTATTTTTCCGGACAGATTACATGCTCAATACATATATGAAAGTCACCCCCTCGACCCCAATCTCTCCAAAATTAAAGATTAAATAATTAAGAAAATTTTAAAGATAAATAGTATGCTTTCAGTTAAAGATAGATATTAGATGGTAAGAAAAAAGATAAAATTCAAGATTAAATAATTAAGAAAAATAAAACATATAAAATTGGTACAGAATCAACGTGGTGACTCGAAAACGGTCGGCTTTTATAATATAATAATAATAACTAACAGATGACCTGTACCTTGTACGGGGATATTATTTATTTATTTATTTATTGCTTAGTGTATGAATTTACTATAACAATTACAAATATTTTCATATGTGTACTCTTTTAAATGACGATTATTTTTTGAATTATATAAAGACATAATTCTTGTATATCATTATATATAAATAAATTTTATTTAAATATTTATTTTGTATACATATATAAACATATATTTTAATAATTCAGGAAGAATGACATAAGAAAAGATGCATTATCACATTTTATTAACAATTGATACAAATCTTTTGGCATTTAAATTAAATTACGTAAACTAACTTATATAATAAGATCAATAAGTTTAAATAAAAACTCGGATTAATATATTATAATATTAAAGATATAGATAATATTTAGTAAGTTAAATAGAAAATCAAATTATCTCATATATATGTTATTGTTTTTTGAAAAAATAATTAAATAACAAATATATAAATATGTAATGAAAATGTTAACGATTTATTATCTTAATCAAAAAATCTATTTTTTTTTCCAAAAGTGTAGTCAATATGAAATATTATCGATATATATATATATATGATAAATATAACATCTACTTTTTTATTGATATTTTAATATGATATGATAGTAAAATTATATTTAATATATTATTTTAATAGAATGAATATTTTTCTTAAATATAGTGGTAAAATTTGCTACCATTGATGATTTTGAAAAATACCATAATAAAATTACGAAAAATTATTTGAAGTTAATATGATATTTAATTAAATGGGTAAATTATTATGATTATGATTTATAGATTATGATGAAAAGAAATATTTTTTTAAATAAAAGGTTTATGATAGGTATATGTATTTATTAAGTGAGTATAATGATAAGATAGAAATTTATATATTTGGATAGAATTATTAATTAAACAACTCAAATTCTAAGATAAAACTAATATCTTAACTAAATATGTATAAGAATATGATAAAATCAAGATTTAATAAGATAGATTTTTTCAATAAGGGGGTGATGTGGCGCAATATGATGGCAGAATTTGCTTCCGCTTTAGTATATAGTAATAGATATTGATTAAATAAGAAGCATATAAATATGAAATAAAAAATATTAACAAATCGTTATGTTAATTAAGAAATTTATCTTTTACCTTGTACAATATTTAAGTAAATATGCATAGGATTAAGATGGTATATTATGATAAAGCTAATATATAATAAGATAATTTTTTAGGTTTTTACCCAAGATAATATTTTTAGTTGAAAGGATGATGTGGTTCGTGTGCCAAATTTACATCCTTTTAAATATATAGTTATAATGATTATGATAATAAAATAAAATAATATGGGGTACTCCATAATAGATAGATAGTCATAGTCAGGCAGATAGATTTTTTTTTTTTTTGGTCAACTAGTCAAGCAGATAGATAGATTTTTTTTTTTTTTTTGGTCAAATCAGGCAGATAGATAGATAGTAGTATAGACTATAGATATATAGATATTCAAATCTCGCACTTTCTGGTTTCCCTAGGGTTCTTTTTCCCTCGATCGCTGTTACACTACTATCTAGCGGAAGGATTTGCTTTTACAAAAAAAACTCTCTTCTTCTCTAGGTTTGTGCTTTCGCTTTCCAATGGCCTTCGTTCTCCCTCTCGGCAAGCTCACCTTACTCGTTGGCGCTGGTACCTTTCTCTCTTTGTTTCTCTGATTACCTACTTCACGTGGGTTTTTATCTAATTTTGGCGTAATTTGGAGTTCCATTGATTTATTGACGTATTTGTAAATGATCTTGAGAGCAATACCGTTTAGGTTTGGTTTTGAAAGCTGCTGTTAACTATATGGTTTCGACTTCTGAATTTGGATTAACGCCATTGTCAAAGGATGTGATCAGATGATCGTCGAGTTTGAGGCCGTAATCGGGACGTGGAATTGCACACGTGTTCTTAAAAATAGCCTCTCCTTTTATCCTTTCTACGATCTTTGTCTCCAGAGGGATTTTACTCCCCTTTATTGGGAATGGCATTAATTGCAAAAAACAATGATTAATTAGTTGAATTTGAACAGGGTTACCCTCTAGAGCTATTATAGCACAATTTGATAATAGTGATAGGATAAGTAGATACCGGAGGCATTTGCTAGGCATTGTTAGGAGATGTTAAAGATTTCCTTGTCTGCCTCAGACTTTTTTTTTGGCAGCCTTCATTTTGAATGGACCATCACGCTGATTATACTATATGTTTTATCAAACACCCAGATTGCTGAATTGTACCTTCAATGAATCGTATGAAATTGTAGAAACTGTTTCCAATCATCACTACTGTACTCTTTCCTCTCTAGAAGTTGGTTGGCAAACTTGTGAGTTAGACTTTTTAAGCATGCCCCAGGTGATCTTATCAAAAAGGGAAAAAAGTATTTGAATTTGGAGTTGTGACTTCTCTTTTCTATTTTATCAATGATATTTGAACAGAACACATCCTTTGAGTCTACAGTTGGATGATGGTTTCTCTGTGTATTCATTGTGATTCACTGGTCATGCGCATCTAAACAGATATCATTTCATAATGTCCATATTCTTTGTCGTTTCAGTTTCATGATTTGTAAGCTGATTTTGTCATCCTCATGATCATGCTTTGCAGGTGTCCTGGGTTCGGTACTGGCAAAAGAACAGCAAATGCCAAGTTTCTCTGATGTTTTTTCAACAGCTTTTAAGGTACATATTCCAAGCCAAAGGTGCCAATCCCTGGTCGGGGTTGTTTTTAAATCTGTATCATGTGCTCACAAGTCATTGTAGTACCCATAACAGTACCTCCTAACCTTATGAGTATTTAGAATTCCTCATATCTCTTTAAGGTTGTAAAAGAGAAAAAAGGAATGATGCAAGTATGTATTCTGCATGCAACTGCATTATTAAATCTCCCATAATTGCCTTAAAGTTTGCTGTGCTATGTGCTGCAAATGACCCCTAGCACACTTATTAGTTGTTCTTTTTTGTTGTTTTTGTGGTATATAAAGAATGCCAGTGGACATGCTGGCTAAATATTCTCTTTATTTTCTCACAGATTGTCAAGCCAAGTGATTCTTCTTCATCTTCAATCAAGCCAAAGGATGATGCTTTGTTGGCTCAGGTTTGGCTGACCTCCTTATGTTCAATTAAAAGAAGCACTACAATTTTTGAATGATGTTCAATGTATCTTGCTACTTTTGGTCTTATATACATATTAACTTCATTAGCTGCATCATTTACATGCTTTTGTTCTTTCAAGATAGTATCTGCATAACAAATTATAAAATATTGTTTTTATTGTAATAGAAAAGGTGTATTTGTTATCATAACTGCCAGTAACTTAAGCTGATTAGTATTATTTTGAATGGGAAGCATAAATTTAATTCCTTATTTTTTTACGTCTCTTTAGAGAGTTTACAAAACACTTGCTCTGGAAGATATCTTTATGATTAGTATGGAACTTTTTTTCCCATTATTGATCTGGCTGCTATTCAAGCTCCATCTATCAATGAATACGATTTGGTTCTTTGTGTCTTAAGCTCAGATCTTGTTCGTCAAGCCTTCCCTGATAAACTTGATGGACTGAAATCATTAAATCATTTGCTAGAAGTTTGTTACATCGGGTTATGTTTCATACTCTAGCTGTGTTTTTGCAGGTTAACAGCCTTAAGCAAGAGCTGCAATTTTTGGTATCAAATAGATCAGTCACTATTGTTACATCTGGTGAAGGAGGTTTGCACTTTTCTGTTGCTTACATGAATTTGAGCAAGTTATCTCACTAAATATCCTTTCCTGTTGCATTTAAATGGGCTTCATCATTGATCATATCTACTAGTCTATGCTAAAGTTTTTGTCTTGTTATTAAAAACGAAAGGGAATTAAGCTATGGATGAATGAGGGTCTGTTTGTTAAAAATGTTATGTCAAAGGTGCAAATATGATAGTTGATATGACCTTAACGTGATATTGTGTTTATGCTAAAAAAGTCTTATCAAATCTAAATACTTTTTGCCAAACAGACCCTAGATAGTCTCACTATAGTTCATATTTCCCCATCCATGTATGAAGAACTTGTGGTAGTTGTATGCATTGCTTGTGTAAATAGGAACCTGCAACTTTAACTTTGGTTATTTAAAATTATACTGATCTTTTCGGTTTGTCTGATCTTATGCAAACATGATGTAATATGCATATTTATTGTCTTTAGTGTATAAGTTGATTCTATGCATTTAGATGTTTTGGCTTAATTGAATTTGGGTTTATGATGGCTTTGGTGTGATTACAGGCGGCCGTCGATATGGTGTAATCATTTTGGCTGTAGCTGTTGGATATGGCTATATATGGTGGAAGGTAATTGGCTGAGAGTTTTTTGTTTGAGGTTGTGGAAGTAACAGGTGTTTTTTGTTCACTTATCTGTCTCTGTCTGTGGTATTAAGTAATGGGAATGATAGTCTCCACAACATTTTGCCATATTATTGAAGTTGATGGGCTAACGAGGCAGGTCCTATCTTTAACTGAAAAGTTTCTTGTATGTGCATCTCCAAATGTGAGGCCACAGTGACTAAGTTTTATGAGTAGTTTTCCCATGATAATCTCTAGTTTCAAGTTCCAATCATGAATCATAATGTCCTTGTGCTTTGGTCAGCTGTAATATTCCATATGGAGTATTCATCCTCAAATTGCTGCTTCAGATGGAGTTTAACGGATGTTCTGGTTGAGCAAGTGCATTATGCATGAATTTATATGCATGCATACCTTCATAGTTTCTATTTAAAATCTCTTGATGTATTCTTTGCTATTTGATCTATATAAGTTTCCATGCGGTGGATTTCTTCAGAGGACTATGCCATGTATTTGTATTAAAAAAAATGAGTACCTTTGCGGTTTTTTTTGCCTCATTTGACATTTTTTCTATTTCTTGAATTTTCAGATTTGAGGTCTTAATTTTTTTTATTGGGGGATTTCTCTTGTCTCTTTGTTAATCATTCGCCTATGTTTTAGTGTTTTGTGAGCATATCTGTGCTTGCATACATGTTTTCCTTACTGAATAGACTATTGAGGGTCTTCTAAAGTTCCTGACTTGATGCTTTCCTGTAAATTCTAGGGATGGAAACTTCCTGATATTACCTTTGCCACTAAGCGTGGCTTATCAGATGCATGCACTGCTATTGCTGGACAGCTTGAGCAAGTTTACTCATCAATATCGGTAAGTGTTTCCTTTACCTGCAATGAAAATGCTTAGTGTACTTAGCAAAAAATGGACACGTAGGTTTCTGTTGTTACTTTTTAAATTTTGTATATATCCGGTGTGGAAGTTCAAATAAATGTGAATGTAGCGTCTTTTGCCAACATTCACCATTTTTCTTTTGCACAATGTGGAAGCTGTATACCTGAATGGTAGTATCTAGTTTTTGACAATTTTTCAGACTTAGACTTGTATACATATTACTATTTTACTACATGGATGGCTTTGCCTACAGAAGTAGTTTTTGTTGCTATATCTTATAGGTTCATTAATCAGTTGCTCTAAACGTGCGACTTTTTGCCTCTTGCGATCACTGATCAGACTGACAAATACGGAGTAGTATTTACTACATGGATGGGGATACTTGTTGTTATATGCACATTTTGTAAGATTACATCTCTCTTGCATTGATCTCTGCTCTGATGGTAGGCAAACAATTATGCACTGCAATTAACTTTTATCCCTCAAAATCGTCAATCGTAGAAATACTATTTGTCCTTGTTGTTTAGTGATTACATTTGAGCTTGCAGTATTGAAGGAAAACTTTCCTTGTTGTTAATAGTATCCAAAGAAACTTCCCTCACTGTATTATTTTTAGTGTGAAGATGAATTCTGCAGCAATTTTGTGACATGCTAGGCTCTAATTTTTGGATTAATTTCTTCTGTTTCAGACTACCAAGCGGGATTTGTCTTCACGAATTGACCGTGCAGATTGTAGCTTAAATGATTTGTCTGAAGAAAATGTCTCTACAAGGAATGAGGCAAGGCCATTATCCACTGCACTTGAAGTTGACAAAACCTCCATTACAGAAATCTGTGATCTGTTTATTAGCATGCTGCTAGCTTTATCAGCTGTGTATCTTTTCTTTTGAGATGTGAATATGTTTTACTATCCGTCGAGTGTTTCATACTTACTACTTTTGGTTGCTCAGGTATCCCTTCTTCGGGGAGAAATGGTGTCATTTGATGTAAACATTCAATCTGTGCGTGAAGTTGTAGAATCTTTGGTGAGTAGACATTTGTTTTTTAGGCAAGTAGTGTTGCTTGTAAATGTTCTTTATACTTCCATGTATCAAGTCTGATGTACAGTTTTTGTTCTCTCCAGGAATCGAGAATTCTTAATATGCAAGAAAATGGGGTATTAACATGTTTCTGCTGAATCTTTTTCATATTGAGAATTTTATGGGTGTGGACTGACATTTACTGGTTAATTCTGTTTAGGATGCAATTAACTATAGGGTAATGAAGTTGGTTGATGTTGCCAACACTGAGCGGAGAAGAACTCAAGGGGCTCTTCAGGTCAGAAGTGATCTATATTTATCCCATTCTTTGCTACTCCTTTTGTAACTTGTTGGTTAAATTGTTTTCCTGAATTATGCTCACTGTTCAGGGTGCACCCTCTACTGCATCTACTCCTGTCCTTGAACACCCACCGAGGGTAAGTGTTTACATGCGTAGTCGTCTAATGAATGTGCATAAAACAATTATACAAACATGGTACTATGATGTATTATTTGTAAAAATGCTGGTTTTATTAGGAGTATACTAATATTGAAGTCAAAATCAGGAGCTTGACATACAAAATAAAAGAATAATGTCAGCTCAAAGTTACTGATCGGTTTTCCAAATTCCATTGTGAGCAGACTCTTTCTCTGCCTTCTCCTGGACCGTCCTCGGAGCTGCCTTCTCCTATATCTAGTGGATTAAGTGAGGTAAATACCTTAAAATCGCCATTTTTTTGGATGGTAATTATAACAATCAGTTCAAGTGTACTGACATTATTTTCCTTGTGTACTCAACGTTCAGCTAAATGGCTCAGCAGCATCTGCCCCGGGCCTGAGGGTAACATACGCTACATTTGCTTCTAGCTTTTTTCTAATTCCCCTTGTTTATATTTATCCCATTCTCACAGAGCCTCTTCTTCTGCCTTTAGGATATCCAAGAAATCTCACAAGTAGTAACTACTGTTTTGAGCAGTCCCGTGACCCCTACTGGTAACGGAATTGGGAACCCACTTTTGAAAGGAGCTGGCGGGTCAGCAACCGGAGGCTTTTTTGGTCGAATAATCCCCAGCAATATCTCATTTATTTCAAGAACACGCAGCGTGACAAAGTAAGTAGAACAAAGAATTTGTTTTACTGCTAATTATTATTGGTTTGGGTGACCGATAGGCTGTGTAAATACACTATATATAAATAGTTAAATACACAATGCAGTAGTACTTGAGTCGTAGGCCGTGGTAGATGCCATTTTAAACCATATGCCCTGGTTAACGGATGGGGACATCGTTCCTGGTGACTGGATTTTTGTAGGATTTATGGATTAAGGAAATATGCTTTTTAGGTAGCTAGCACAGCTCGAATGCTCATGAACAATAAACGGTAAAATCTGTTTTGATGCTCTGTACGCAAGTAAAGGAGATTTTGTTATTGGTCTCTCTTGTTGCATCCTTCTTGTTGCGAAGCCTTCTGAGCCCAGGCCCATTGCAGGACTTGTTTTGTAGGTAGTTGTTTTGATTCATGTTCATCGAACACGTTCAAACATTCGACACTGGACAGTCCTAATCAAGAAAAATATATAAAATGGAAGGTCCTTGGTTTAAATTTTAGGTGCTGCCATTGAAACTCGTATTCAATATTTAAGGATAAACCCATTTATGCATTTCCCGAAATTTTTACAAGAAAAAGGCGTTGGACCAAACCGGATTGGGGCCATAGCTGAAGCAATATTTGTACGGGCCAAGTACAGTGTGCTCTGGACTGGGTTTTTTTGACCGGAACGGCCTTGGACCAAACTGGATTGGGGCAGTTTCAGTCCGATTCTCGGTCTATAATTTTTATAAAATTGGTCCATGATCCTGCTTGGTCCAAAACTGATTTTGTTTTTCTCTAAAGTATCTATAATCTATCTACTACTATTACTAAATATTATAGCTGAAACAAATAATGTTATTATTGATACGTGACAACCTTCGGGGTGAAGGCGGCCACGAGTTGAAGTGCCCAAGGATATGGATCTCGGGTTGATGTGCGCAGGATTGTTGTTGATGAAGTTGATGATCGATGGAAGAGAAGTTTGTCGTTTGAAGAACAAGATTGCAGTGGAATTTGATTGTTTGAGTTGCTTGAGTCAAGAAGATAGTTTTCGGGATCAAAAACCTAAGGAATTAAACTTATCACAAGTTAATTCCCAGGTCTCAATCTGATTTTATTGAATGGAAAATTGTGTTTAAATAGACAAACTAGGAAACCAAAATTCTATCTCTAACAATGATCCTAAGATAGAATTTTGCTTGGAAAATAAGCTATCTAACTAATTAAACCTAAAAACTCAAAATATATGAATAATAAATAAAGCAAGATATATTTCAGCCCTAACAAACCTCCTATGGCCGAAAATATCATAAAGACAAGATCTAGTTATGGATAGAATTAAAGCTAAAGATAAGATTCCCGTAAGACTTGACCAGCTCTCAGTAAATCGCGATTTTGACCTCTTTCCAGTTGGATTCTGAATTTGCCGTAAACTACAAAGTTGTAGATCTTTTAATTATCTATCCAACGCAATTTGAACGGACTTGAGATCAATTTTCTAGCTGTTTTACTGAACACTACTCAAGCTGTGACGGGATTTCAAACTTCCGAAAATATCTCCAAGTTTAATCCTTTTTCGGGGAGGCCTTGGACGTGTGACTTGATAGCATTGAAAGGATAATTTGTCATACTTGAAGACCTTTTTGAACTTGAAAGCTCGTGACCTACGGAAAGGTCTTGGCTTAGCTCGTCGATTGACCTCCAACTCCCTCTTCTTAGACATATATGCTATTCTTGCATCAATTATGTTCTGTCATATCACATCAATTGCTAATTAAAAGAGTTATGTTATTAATTCTTAGTTTTATCATAATACATAATCTTTATTTTATACATATTTAATCAAAATATTAATTCTATCTTAGATTTTGAGTTGTTTATATCATAATCGCTGTTAATATATAAATCTAAATAATCATTATACCCATTTAACTAACAAATAGATCTATCCAAAAGTTTTATTTCAAAAATAATATTTTTTTGAAGGATTTAGTTATATAGCAATACATGTATACCATAATTGCTAATTTATAAGCAAATGTACAAAATTAAGTAAATAGCATAGCACCCAAACAACTTTCTCTCTTATTTGACCAACAGTTGACTGGCGTTGACCAGCCGTTGACCGGCATTGACTGTCATCACTTGAAGATTTTTATCACAAGTGATAATATTTACACCTAATTGTCATCACAAGTGACAATATTCAAACCTAATTGTCATCACAAGTGACAATATTCACACCTAATTGTCATCACAAGTGACAATATTCAACAATTATTCACACCTAATTGTTATCACAGGTGACAATATTCACACCTAATTGTCATCATAAGTGAAACTTAATTTTCATCACAAGTGATAATATTCAACAATTAACTAGAAGATTATAGTAATCACACCGAATAAGTATAGCTAAAACAAGACTTATGAACACAACTCCAAATTGTCATCACAAGTGACAATTATTCACACCTAATTGTCATCACAAGTGACAATATTCACACCTAATTGTCATCACAAGTGAAACTTAATTGTCATCACAAGGGATAATATTCAACAATTAACTAGAAGATTATAGTAATCACACCGAATAAGTATAGCTAAAACAAGACTTATGCACACAACTCCAAATTATCATTACAAGTGACAATATATATCATCACCAATGTTATCAAAGGATCTTCTTGATAACACCTAATTGTCATCACAAGTGACAATATTCAGCAAATGACTAGAAGATTATAGTAATTATACCGAATAAGTATAGTTAAAACAAGACTTATGCACACAACTCCAGTTATCATCACAAGTGACAATATATGTCATCACCAATATTAAAGAAATGGAGTGATAACTCTCCACAAATACACATTTAAAAATAGTCACTTAAATCTTCCAATATATAGTAGTACAATAGTTAACCATATTCGAGTAATGTAATAGTGAGTTGCAGCAACTCCAACCTCCTCAGTGAATCAAACAACAAGGGATCAGTGTCATCACCATATTATCATAAGATACTAAATTGTCATTACAAGTGACAATTTTTATTGAATTAAGTGATGACTCTTCATAAGTACAAATTTAAAAAGAGTCACTAGTCAATTAATTTGAGATGATACTTAACAAGGAATCAATAATTTAGTGCATACGCAATCTTCATAAACTAGAATGACATCCAAAACAATTGGATACTTCCAACACATTTGATTGTATAAATTTTAGGCGCTATTCAAAACAATCTTTATGTCTCTTCTTGAAGTACCATGGAATAAGCAACATGTACATTTGGAAGAGGACTCAGCATAAGAATGTTTCCTCTTGTAACAGAGAATGAATTGTTGAGCCCCATCAAGAATTGAAGAAGTCGTTAAGTTTCAATTTGCTTCCTAAAAGCATCTGCAAGCCCACATGAACAAGCAGGGAGATTCATCATAGAGTCTCGTTCATCCCAAAGACGCTTAATCAGAGTGAAATAACTAGAAACATTGTCTAAAACTTGAGAAATTGTACTCAATTCCTTCTCAATAGAGAACATCTGAGCACCATTGCTCTAAGAGAAATGAGCTTCAAGATCTTGCCAAATGTACTTCGCAGATCCAGATAGAAGGAAGCTTTCAACAAGCTCCTTCGACATTGAATTGAGAATCCAAGATGTAATCATAGCGTTGCAATGCTCCCAACGACTAAAATCAGCCGATCCAGCTTCTGGACACGCAACATCACCATTCAAAAAACCAAATTTGTTTTTTGCCTTTAATGCAATCACCATGGAACTCCTCTAAGCGTAAAAACCAGATCCATCAAAGACCTTTGTAGCCAAAGCCATTCCAGGATTATCAGAGGCATGAATGTACAACGGATTGTTAGGATCCATGGCAGAAATCTCAAGAAGTTGAGATGCAATCGAAAAATCTCAACAAACACGATTGACAGAGAAATCAATCGGAGGAAACAAAACGCAATCGATCGAAGTGATCAATCGGAAAGAACAAACAAAAGTCGATCAACAGATCGAGAAGAAACGATCAACACGATCAAAAAATGCGGAAGAAAGATCGATAGGCCTGATACCATCTTAGAATATCACCACAAAAAGAAAATTGAGAACAGAATGTAGTGTGTTATTCAATTGAGAAATTCTGTTACAAAACCAGCTATTTATAGTAAGCTGTTATAGTACATATGAACTAGCTTTAACCGGTTCTATGAACCCGGTTTATGTCAACAAACGAGTGAAGAATGAAGGGTCATAAGGAGACTTATCATCCCTCCTATCGTTCACGAACAAGGACTTAAAGTACTCTATGACCATGTTCTGGACTTGAGCTTGATCTTTGACTCAAATCCCTGCATCATTTTGTAAAGAGAACACCTTAGTAAAATTACTGCCAACATTAGTAGACTGGTGATAAACTCAAGTATTGCGATCTCCCTCAATAAGGAAATCGCCCCAGATTTTTTAAAAAAAAAAGATTTGTTCTTGATCAAGAACCGCCTCTAGGTCCTTTTTAATTAAGATCCTTCTCAAGCTCTAAAATTCATTGAGACAGACGGTGGTCCAGAGCTCGAACAACACCCTCCCTTCGAGCCTAAAGTTTCCGTTTCTTACTAGTTTATGACCCGGGCCCTGCCCGGGGTCTTTATAATTAAAATTGATAGATATCTTTTTTTTTGTGAACGTTGTATTTAAAATTCTGTAGAGTATAGTATTAAATATTAAATCATTATTCAAGATGAAGTATAACAATAGCAAATAAGATGTAAAAAATGTTGTTTACAACATATAAGTTTTCGATCTAAAATAAATAAAAGATGAAGTTTTTGGACATGTTATTCTGCATCAAAGAGGTTATAGGTCAAAATCTATCATTAAGCTCGGCAATCACTTGAATATTGTTGTTGGTCTTCCATGAGGGTCCCTAAATCACAAGAAATGAGAAGAATAATATTATTTTTAAAATTAAACACGAAATTTGATATAAAGAATTCATAATATTGGATTATGTATGTTATCATTTCTGTATAAAATGCAAATATAATGAATTTATATACCTGTAGATATTAAGTTTTGAAAGACTTCTTTATATACAACATTCGTAGTTGTATTCTGCGGTCGACCTTCTGAGTCGCATATTAAAATCTTTAATCCTTTTTTTGTGGTAACTCTAGACATTGCAACATATAGCTGACCATGTGAGAATACCGGTCTAGGAAGATATAGACCTACTTGAGAAAGTGATTGTCTTTGGCTTTTATTAATGGTCATAGCAAAACAAACTATCAAATGGAACTGCTTCCTCCGAAACCGGAACGGATACTTAGTATTTGATGGTGTAAGCAACATGCGAGGTATAAGAACATCGTCCTCGGCTTTGATTCCTGAAAGTATTTTTGCTCCAATCACATGATTATCAAGCTTTGTGATTAGCAACCTTGTACCATTACATAATCCTGAAGATTGATCAGTATTCCTGATTAGCATAACAGGAACACCTACTTTCAGTCTCAACACATGGTTTGGCACACCAGAACATTGGATTGAATTTAGGTATTCCACCGAATAAACTGGGCCATGATCTGTATTGTTATTGACTCGGCTAAAGTCGTCGTGCCAAGATCAAAGATAAAACCCAAACTACAAACTAAGTATAGTATGCAAGTAAGGGGTCGAACCCAAGAGAACTATGGCTTCTAGTATTAATATAATTATCAACCAAAGAAAGGGGGGATTGAAAAGAGAAATCTATACTAAACTAACCTAGAAAACAAATAACAAATCAAACAAACAAATATGGGAAAGCAAATATGGGAAACAAGTTCATTCAAAAGATCCACTCTAATATAATCACTCGATCATAGATTCATCCATTGATTTCATTCACACCTATGGTTAATTCCTATCCTGATCATTAACAATCACAAGTCCACGGTCTAAGCAATTCTATAACCCTAGGCAAGGACGCTTAAACCTAGAATTAGCATAGAGAACAAGGATATGCAGGATATAATATCAAACAATCAAGCTACGAGTCAATTGTAAGATAAAACAATCAATTCTCTTTTTAATCCTAGCTGCATAGACAATAGGTCTAGGTTAAGTTGTTTTCACATCCACGGTCCAAACCTAATCAAATTGTAGAACATAAATCAATTCAATAGGTTAGCTACTCCTAGAGAAACAATAAACATTCATAAGATGAAGCACAAGAGAATCAATATCAACCAAAGGATAGAAATCAATTACCAAAACCTCACGAGTTCATACATCAAAGCTTCTCCCTTGAACAAACCCAAGGAGACTAGCTCTCCATAACTAAACTAAAACCTAAAAGAGAAGAATTGGAAAATAATAATGGATTGTCTCTAAAACCTAAGTAGTCTCTTCCTTATATAGCCCAAAGAACAAGCTCCACGAGATAGATAAGGAAAGAGACAAAAGATAGAAAAGGAAACAAGATAGAAAGATTTCGGCCCGCTTCGGATTCGGCATCACCGCGGTCGCGCCGCTCCCACCGCGACCGCGCTTTCGCAACAGAGAAGAACTTCTCGTCTCGGCAGCCACCGCGGTCGCGGTGAACAATCCGGGGTCGCGGAAATCGGACAGAACCTCTGGCGTCACTTCGGAGGCTGTTTTGACCCTCTTCCGCTTAGAATCTGACTTCGGTGTAATAGGAAGAATTAAAGCCCTTGAAGTTAGCTTTCCAATGGCACCGGAATCAGCGCAATCCCATCTCTGTAGCTCAAGATATGGCCTTCGCAAGTAAGTGGTGTCGCGCAGACAGTTCAAAACGCCTTAGAACTCTTGAATCTTGCATTCTTGTGTCTTCGGCCTAGATATTACAATTAGCACAAACTCTAACCTAAACACACTCAATAAAGCCCTAAAATACAAGAGTAAACCCATACAAAATAGAGCGAATCCAGTTATCTTTAGACTTGCAAATACTATATGACCTAAGGTGTACCTTTTCTTCTCCGAGAAGCTGAGATAACATGTAATCATTTACCTGACGAATGAAACCTTGCCCGGGGCTTTTTTAATAAAATTCAAATTATATTAGTTTATATATGATATTAGTATTATAAATTAAATACATAATTCATTTGAATTTGATAAGTTTTGTGAAAACTGTAACATTTAAAATTGACCAATTGGTTAATTTTAGTGACATGAGTCTATGTAGAGTAAACTCGAATTTGATTGTAAACCTAGTTAATGATTCGGTGCTTGTCCGATAACTCTTTTAAATAAAAAAAATATAATATTAATTTACATATTATCTACGATACTATAACTTAATGTCATATTTCTAACATTAAAATGGTATTAAGTTGTTAAAATATATATATTTTTTATTATTAAAATAAATAAATAAAAATAACTTTCATTCGTCATCAAGCTAGTCCAAAATGTTGGTGTCAAAACGGATGCGTAAAATAGTCGACTCCCTTCACCAATTGGTCAACCAAAAAATGTAAGAAACCATCACGACTTGGCCCATAATTAATGACGTGAACCTACATCCAATCTCGAACTAAATCGACTAACCCAAACCCAACTGAACCAAAGTTGCGATGACCCTATCCAATGGACATATAAATTTCAACGACTCAAACTTGTACTCAATATGAATTCAAATTAACAACCTACAGAACCAACCTTGTTAATGGATATATTTTCCATATATAACATCCAAATGTGTATTCAATGCAAACTCAAAATGATCAACCCATTAAACTACTCTCATTAGTAGGCTTATTTTCCGTATATAACAACTCAAACTTGTACTCAATCGAAACTTAAAATGACCAATATACCGAACCTACCATATTAATAGCTTTATTCTCCATGTGTAATAGTCCTAACTTGTACTCAATTCAAACTCAAAATAACTAATATACAAAACCGACCCATAAATAGGTTTATCCTCCACATCTAAAAACCTAAATTTATGCTCAATCCGACCTCAACATGATCAACATACAGAATTAACCCATAAATAGGTTTATTCTCCACATATAACAACCCAAACATATATTCAATCTGAACTCAAAATGACCACGCTATAAAATCGATTGTATTAATTGGTTTATTCTTCACAGATAATGGTCCAAACATGTACACAATTCCAACCCAATATGACCAACCTACCAAATCGACCTCATCCATAGGTTTATTCTCCCTATAAATCTCCAAACCTTGTACTTTAATCGAAATCAAAATGATAGACTCATCAAACCAACTTAACTAATAGTTTGTTCTTAATGCATTGATAATTTTTTATAAAACAAATTCAATTATAAAATCATCTCCATACATATACAATAAATTTGCATATTTAGGATTGAGAAATTATAAAATATTTTATATAATTAAATTAATACATGTCAAATATATTACCTCAATAATTAAATCAATACTATTCATATTAGATTTGTCAAGCGGGTCGATTTGGTCGGTTTCGATCATTTCGAGTTGAGTGCAAGTTCAGGTCAAGCGGATTAAAGGTCAAGTTGGATCGGCTAATGACAGGTATATAAATATATTCAATGTACTTTCTATTAAAAAAAGATGTAGCGATATATCATGTATTATATTACATATAGAAGATAGAACTTGTAATGTATATTTTTAATATAAATTAAATAAATATTTCAATAAACCTATTGTAACACCCCGTCTTTCTGACAAGGCGTTACTCGGTAGTAGACCTCACGAGGCGCTACCAAGCTAGTTCGACAACAGAACATTCGGATCTTGCAACGCGGGCACGGCGAGAAAATATTGAAAAACATCCAACTTGTAATACGAAATAAAATTTTTACAGAACAATTCATGATCCCAACTCAACACCAGGCTAATAATTACGAACCTCCTCAAACCCCAAGCACATCAACTAACAATTTACGATATGAAACTATACAAGATAATTCAAACAATAACATAAATTAGAATATCAATAACCCTTCCCAAAACCCCAAACCATTCTATGACACGTATCGCCGCTTCGCACCACCAATCCGCCAAGTCCCTACACGGATTCCTAGATACCTGCAGTCTGAAAAATAGTTCCCCGAGGGGTCAGCTACTATTCTAATCCAAGTCAGAAAACATACAATATTAGCAGAACGTTTCAAAACGAGTTTCTAAGGTCAGCAAACAAGTCCGCAATCACACGCATAGCTCTCGTCCAGTCCTAAGTCCAGTTAGTCACACACATTCAAATTCAATAGCAGAATCACAATAATAAATCCTCTCACACAAACATTCACGAATCCACACATTCACACACACACACACACACAAATACACAATCCTAGGCGGGGTGTTAACGGCCTCCACCCACAGCACCCGCATCTAAGGCATCCTCCATCCATTCCATTTTCCACACACTTCTAACCCCTGGTCGAGCTCCTACTAGAGCACTCGCCAAAACATTTTTATAATTTTTGAAGGGGCTCTCCTTGCCATACGACCATGCCTCTAGAAGTCCCCTTCTCCTCGAAAATCCGAGAACAAAGCCGTACCGGTAGATGCCAACACACAGAAAACGCGTGAAAACTTTTCATACGATAAAATCCTTTTGAAAACCAGTTGCACACATAGACACATACGATCACACACATATATATATATATAATATTTTAGGAAAATAATACGTTAGGGACTAGTTCCCCAAAACCAATCCTACCAGCACAGCATGTAATCCAACAAGAATTGAATAGAACCACCTAGCCGAGCAAGTCGCAGAACGACTTACCTGAAAGACGAAAGAATTTCTCTACGACCAAGGAACTACAACGGTCCAGAAAGATCAATCTCCTATGAACGATAATTAATAAAATATTAAGACATGGTTTATTTAATTAAGAAAATTAGAGACAGAAACGGACCCGAACGAAACCCGACTTAAAAGCCAATAAAGAGACCTAAAAGCAATAACCCAACCCAATTTAATCTACCATCCTAACAACAAAGCCAATTTAATCTACCATCCTAACAACAAAGCCAATTTAACCCAACCCAATTTAAACTTGCCTATAAATCAATAACCCAACCCAATTTAATCTACCATCCTAACAACAAAGCCAATAAAGAGACCTAAAAGCAAGGGGAAAGCACAAATAATACGAGGACCCAAACTGACACCATCAAACCCGGCTAATCTAGGTACCCTGTCATAAATAGCTAAACAAATAAAAAGCACTAGCCAACCTCACTCTCCCTCATACACTATCTAGTTAACTAACTAAACCAATATTAAAACCCACTAACTACTAGCTATCCTTAGGCTCCCACGCCTGCCGCCACCTCCCACTAATCCCTTTTGTCTTTCTTTCCTAATTCTTCTCCCTAGCCGGCCCCACCCCCTGCTTCCTTCCCTGACTTGTCTTCTTTGCCCCTCTTTTTCACGAGATAGCCCCCCGCCCACTGTTCTTGTTTCCCTTCTACCGCTCTCCTACTCTACCAAAATCCTGGGACTTTGAAACCCACCGACCATGCCCGACGGCAACAGCACACCTTTCTCCTTCCTACCCACGACACTGCCCAAGGCCTATCTCGACCGAAGTCCCCATTTCACCCTCTCGCCGCTCATCCGGACCAGCACGACGCCCCTATCGGCCGGCCCCTTCTCGACGAACCCAACCCAAGCCCACACTCGCGCTCAACCGCCTTCGCCCGGACTCCGACTCCTCTGCAACTCCCGACTCCGACGATGCCTGCAACCCCCTTCCCGACTCTGCCCTGACCCGACGCGACTCCGACAGCCCGACTCCGACCCACCGACTCCCACTCTTCGACGCACACGACTCGACCCGAGAGGACCCCTACCCAGCCCACGAAAAACCGGCGCCTGACCCTCGACCCGGCGACCCCTGACGACAAGTAAAGAAAAAGAACGAAGACCTACCGGAGGGACTCTTTGGTAGATGAAGAACGGCGAAGGAAGAAGGATGAGTTCGGCTGCTTCCAGACGGGAACCGAATCCAATTGGGTTTAAATAGGTTTAGGAATTAGGTTTAGCTTAATTAATTATAAATTTTACAATGGATTTATCTACAACCCTCGGCTATCTCTAAGATAGAATTTTACTATCTTCCCTCACTAATAAGATAAAGCTATTTGAATACTTAAATTTTTAATCCGCGGATCTAGGAACGGAATTGATTTAGGGTTAAACTAGCTAATGACCCGTACCTTGTACGGGGGCGTTTTTTGTTTTTTTATCTTGTGTATTTATTCAATATAATAATTATAAATATTATCATATGTCTATTTTTTAAAAAATGACGTGTACTTTTTGGATTATAAAATGATATAATTCTCATATATTCATATATTAAATTTTTTTATACATAAATAAAAATTGACGAATTTAAATTAAATTGCATAAAATAACTTATATAAATTAATCAATAATTTAAAAACAAAATTTGAATTAATATAGTATTATATTTAAATAAATATAGAGAATATTTAATATGATAAAAAAGAAAACGAAATTATCTTTTGTATATTTTATTATTTTGTAAAAAATTAAATAAATAAGAAGGGTATAAATATAAAATAAAATATTAATGAATCATTATTTTAATAAGAAATCTATCTTTTATCTAAAACGTAATCAGTATATAATGTTATAGATATACTCAGGGTAAATATATTATCTTATCTTTTTATTAATACTTTTATTGGATTTCAATAAGATATTATAGAAAAAAATAATATATTACTTTTATAAAAAAAGATATGGCGTAAATATATTGGTAGAGTTTTCTACTATTGATAATTTTTAGAAAATATTAGAAAATAATTACGAAAAATACTTAGTAATAATATACTATATAAATAATTGGGTAAAAAAGTTATTTGTAAATAAAATAAAAAATAAATTTAAATTTAATATGATATTTAGTTAAATGGGTAAAATATTATGATTATGATTTATAAGTTGTGACGAAAAAAATACTTTTTTAAATAAAAGGTTTATGGTAGATCTATGTATTAATTAATTAAATATGTATAATGATAAGATAGAGATTTATATATTTGGATAGAATTATTAATTAAACAAACACAAATTCTAATTAGAACTAATATTTTAATTAAGTATCTATAAGACTATGATAAAATCAAGACTTAAATAAGATAGATTTTTTATAAAAAAAGGGGTGATGTGGCGCAATATGGTGGCAGAATTTGCTTCCGCTTTAGTATATAGTAATAGATAGAGGGGATCAACTTTAGTTATAAGATAGTTTTATTTCCCTGACAAATTTTTTTTTTCTCTCAAATAATTGACTAACAACTTGAAATAATTTACGAAATGAAACCCGGAAAGTTACAAAACGAGAAAAGGAAATAATTTACAAAGCGAAATAATTTGCAAAACCGAGAAACAAAAATCGGAACGGAACTGGATATTACACCCTACCCCCCTTAAGAAAAGTTTCGTCCCGAAACTTACCCAAAGATCGAACGAGAATTAATGGAAATTCGAAAATGGAATCGACCCGACACCCAAGATCTCACACCCTCTCCACCTTAAAGAGGTTCGTCCTCGAACCTAATCGAAATTAGGAATACTATCACAACTATAGAGTCACATAAAATCAAACAAGCTTGGACACCTACGATCAAACTAGCTAGTCTTGTACCAAATGAGAGGTAAACAAACATATCAACTAATATAAATATCTAGTCAAACAAAATATGAATAGTATAACTTAGCGAGTAGCGCAAAAATAGGAATTGAACTCTAAACCATCGTTGTAGAATTTATTCACGAAACTACAATGTACTTAAAAGAAAGTCAAACAAAATCGTTATCAAATCAAAGGAAAAGCCAACACATTGAAATGAATTCAAGTCACTACACTTTAACTAATCCAAGGTTGATAATAAAGGAAACAACCCAGAGATAACCAACGAAATAACAATCAAAACAACCAACGAAGTAACAATCAAAACAATAGACCAAGTCAACAATCAAATCCTGATCTCCACCTCTAATCTACGAGCTAACTCTAGGGTGACATACATACACACAATCTCGTTAACTACAAGAGGCAAACAAAGTCAAATAAATCCAACAAGATCATACATGGTCAAACAAATGGAAATCAAATCAACAACGAAGTGACCTACATGAACTTGGATTGACACTAAACTTACTAACTACGTGAGATCCTTCGGTTGATGGTGGTGGGGTCGCGATGTGTCACCTACCCGTCCTAAATGCAGCATGACTACTTAATGAAAATGTTTGAAAACACCGGCCGGTTTTAGTTCAAGTTGGACCTCGTGTACACTCGTTGGTCAGTTCCTTGTGCCCTTGTTGCCAACCTGGCTCTGATACCAATTTGTAACACCCCGTCTTTCTGACAAGGCGTTACTCGGTAGTAGACCTCACGAGGCGCTACCAAGCTGGTTCGACAACAGAACATTCGGATCTTGCAACGCGGGCACGGCGAGAAAACATTGAAAAACATCCAACTTGTATTACGAAATAAAATTTTTACAGAACAATTCATGATCTCAACTCAACACCAGACTAATAATTACGAACCTCCTCAAACCCCAAGCACATCAACTAACAATTTACGATATGAAACTATACAAGATAATTCAAACAATAACATAAATTAGAATAGCAATAACCCTTCCCAAAACCCCAAACCATTCTATGACACGTATCGCCGCTTCGCACCAACAATCCGCCAAGTCCCTACACGGATTCCTAGATACCTGCAGTCTGAAAAATAGTTCCCCGAGGGGTCAGCTACTATTCTAATCCAAGTCAGAAAACATACAATATTAGCAGAACGTTTCAAAACGAGTTTCTAAGGTCAGCAAACAAGTCCGCAATCACACGCATAGCTCTCGTCCAGTCCTAAGTCCAGTTAGTCACACACATTCAAATTCAATAGCAGAATCACAATAATAAATCCTCTCACACAAACATTCACGAATCCACACATTCACACACACACACACACAAATACACAATCCTAGGCGGGGTGTTAACGGCCTCCACCCACAGCACCCGCATCTAAGTCATCCTCCATCCATTCCATTTTCCACACACTTCTAACCCCTGGTCGAGCTCCTACTAGAGCACTCGCCAAAACATTTTTATAATTTTTGAAGGGGCTCTCCTTGCCATACGACCATGCCTCTAGAAGTCTCCTTCTCCTCGAAAATCCGAGAACAAAGCCGTACCGGTAGATGCCAACACACAGAAAACGCGTGAAAACTTTTCATACGATAAAATCCTTTTGAAAACCAGTTGCACACATAGACACATACGATCACACACATATATATATATAATATTTTAGGAAAATAATACGTTAGGGACTAGTTCCCCAAAACCAATCATACCAGCACAGCATGTAATCCAACAAGAATTGAATAGAACCACCTAGCCGAGCAAGTCGCAGAACGACTTACCTGAAAGACGAAAGAATTTCTCTACGACCAAGGAACTACAACGGTCCAGAAAGATCAATCTCCTATGAACGATAATTAATAAAATATTAAGACATGGTTTATTTAATTAAGAAAATTAGAGACAGAAACGGACCCGAACGAAACCCGACTTAACAACCCGAACGAGGACCCAAACTGACACCATCAAGCCCGGCTAATCTAGGTACCCTGTCATAAATAGCTAAACAAATAAAAAGCACTAGCCAACCTCACTCTCCCTCATACACTATCTAGTTAACTAACTAAACCAATATTAAAACCCACTAACTACTAGCTATCCTTAGGCTCCCACGCCTGCCGCCACCTCCCACTAATCCCTTTTGTCTTTCTTTCCTAATTCTTCTCCCTAGCCGGCCCCACCCCCTGCTTCCTTCCCTGACTTGTCTTCTTTGCCCCTCTTTTTCACGAGATAGCCCCCCCGCCCACTGTTCTTGTTTCCCTTCTACCGCTCTCCTACTCTACCAAAATCCTGGGACTTTGAAACCCACGACCATGCCCGACGGCAACAGCACACCTTTCTCCTTCCTACCCACGACACTGCCCAAGGCCTATCTCGACCGAAGTCCCCATTTCACCCTCTTGCCGCTCATCCGGACCAGCACGACGCCCCTGTCGGCCGGCCCCTTCTCGACGAACCCAACCCAAGCCCACACTCGCGCTCAACCGCCTTCGCCCGGACTCCGACTCCTCTGCAACTCCCGACTCCGACGATGCCTGCAACCCCCTTCCCGACTCTGCCCTGACCCGACGCGACTCCGACAGCCCGACTCCGACCCACCGACTCCCACTCTTCGACGCACACGACTCGACCCGAGAGGACCCCTACCCAGCCCACGAAAAACCGGCGCCTGACCCTCGACCCGGCGACCCCTGACGACAAGTAAAGAAAAAGAACGAAGACCTACCGGAGGGACTCTTTGGTAGATGAAGAACGGCGAAGGAAGAAGGATGAGTTCGGCTGCTTCCAGACGGGAATCGAATCCAATTGGGTTTAAATAGGTTTAGGAATTAGGTTTAGCTTAATTAATTATAAATTTTACAATGGATTTATCTACAACCCTCGGCTATCTCTAAGATAGAATTTTACTATCTTCCCTCACTAATAAGATAAAGCTATTTGAATACTTAAATTTTTAATCCGCGGATCTAGGAACGGAATTGATTTAGGGTTAAATAGAGGGGATCAACTTTAGTTATAAGATAGTTTTATTTTCCTGACAAATTTTTTTTTTCTCTCAAATAATTGACTAACAACTTGAAATAATTTACGAAATGAAACCCGGAAAGTTATAAAACGAGTTGCAAAACCGAGAAACAAAAATCGGAACGGAACTGGATATTACATCCTACCCCCCTTAAGAAAAGTTTCGTCCCGAAACTTACCCAAAGATCGAACGAGAATTAATGGAAATTCGAAAATGGAATCGACCCGACAACCAAGATCTCACACCCCCTATACATCACTAATATATAAGATTTAATTTTGGGTATAAACTTATTTTATGTATGTAGAAGAACTACGTATTTTGGTAGTTTTAATATGTAAAACAAATTTGATACATATTTTTTGATGTAAACTTTTTTAAATATTTTAATCGATCATGGATTGTGTTTGTACCGAGATGAATATTTGATCGATATCTTTGGTATAATCTTAATAGATATATTTGAAAGATACCATGTATTATATGGGGAGATAAAAGAATTTCAATCTTTTAAGGTAAAAACGTTTGCATTGAAATACGGTCATAGACAAATTACCTAAAATAATTTTATACCCATTAAAACTATATTGATTGATATACAAATAAAACCTTCTCATCTACGAAGATCATCTCTTTGCCAACGATCCGATTGTTATCGCGAAAATTGATAGCATTCCACATATGAATACACCGAACACGTAACTTCCAATTTGTCTTCTTTTTTATATCAAGATCACCAATAAGATTCATAGAAGTAGCCATTGATAGTTGATGCAATGTTCCTGCAAAAATAAACAAATCAACCACTATGACCAAAACATCGAATATTACGTAATGTATTAATGTAAATTCAAACAACATAAGTTATAGCCAATAGTAGAATAACGCCACCCTAGAGAATCAATATTACGTAATGTATGTAGTATAATAATCAAATCAATACTATTCATATTAGATTTGTCAAGTGGGTCGATTTGGTCGGTTTCGATCATTTCGAGTTGAGTGCAAGTTCAGGTCAAGCGGATTAAAGGTCAAGTTGGATCGGCTAATGACAGATATATAAATATATTCAATGTACTTTCTATTAAAAAAAGATGTAGCGATATATCATGTATATATTACGATATAGAAGATAGAACTTGTAATGTATATTTTTAATATAAATTAAATAAATATTTCAATAAACCTATACATCACTAATATATAAGATTTAATTTTGGGTATAAACTTATTTAATGTATGTAGAAGAACTACGTATTTTGGTAGTTTTAATATGTAAAACAAATTTGATACATATTTTTTGATGTAAACTTTTTTAAATATTTTAATCGATCATGGATTGTGTTTGTACCGAGATGAATATTTGATCGATATCTTTGGTATAATCTTAATAGATATATTTGAAAGATACCATGTATTATATGGGGAGATAAAAGAATTTCAATCTTTTAAGGTAAAAACGTTTGCATTGAAATACGATCATAGACAAATTACCTAAAATAATTTTATACCCATTAAAACTATATTGATTGATATACAAATAAAACCTTCTCATCTACGAAGATCATCTCTTTGCCAACGATCCGATTGTTATCGCGAAAATTGATAGCATTCCACATATGAATACACCGAACACATAACTTCCAATTTGTCTTCTTTTTTATATCAAGATCACCAATAAGATTCATAGAAGTAGCCATTGATAGTTGATGCAATGTTCCTGCAAAAATAAACAAATCAACCACTATGACCAAAACATCGAATATTACGTAATGTATTAATGTAAATCCAAACAACATAAGTTATAGCCAATAGTAGAATAACGCCACCCTAGAGAATCAATATTACGTAATTAGTTACGTAATGTATGTAGTAGACCTGTCAAAAGCCGACCCGACCCGTAAACCCGACCCGACCCGACCCGAAATTTCTGGGTTTCAACCCGAAAATTTGAACCCGAAACCTAGTGTGAATCTGAACCCGGTAACCCCGAAAATTTCTGGGTTAGGGTCGGGTCAAACTCGCTGGGTCAAGAAATCTAGAAGGCAGAAAGCTTATTTTAGAATACACTCTAATATAATGAATGACAGATTGACGCGTAATTGTGCACCCAAAGGTTTTAATTATTTTACAATATATAAAATTAATTTTAGAAAATTATGATATATTTATCATTAAAATATTTAAATAATATTTTATTATTATATTTTATTATTTAAATAATATTTTATTTAAATTTTGGTCAAAAAATTGATACTCTTGACCCGTTGGGTTGATCCGACCCGACCCGAAAACCCAAAGCGACCGATCCAGTTTGACCCATAACCCGGTTGACCCGTCGACCCGTTGGACAACCCTAATTTACACACGTACATACTCTACATCTTATTAAAGGTAATCATATCAATTGCAACAAAGTTAAGGGCAGTCAAATATTTAAACCTAAATCAATTAAGGACAGTTTTAGTATTAGTTTTTTATATCACATTGGCCTAATTTTTATTTATGGATATTTCATATAACTTTACATCCTTAAATAATTTATCATCTAATCTAAATAATACAAATCTTTTTATCTAATATAGTATCAAATCTTCTTATCATAATATGATTTGTAAGAATACTTCATATAATTATTAATCAATACTTCATTTATCCAACAACATATCTATAATAATTAATATTTTAGTCATCTAACTTTGAATACGGGTTCAGGTAAATTCAATATATATTTCTAAATCTGAAATAGTTACCTACAATTTTATTTTTAAGTTATTTTTACCATACCTATCTATTTTTATGTAAGAATTTTTTATATAAATTTTCTATTCATAAAGAATTATCACTTTTTCTAATTACATACAATTTTTTTATGTAATCTAATATTAATAAACTATGATCCGTAACAACTAAAAACTAACAACACTATTAATAAACATATTCTTAAAATAATATGATAGTTAATATAATATTAAAAGTAAATCATATCATGTAATAATGATAGTAATTTATGAAATAATGTTTTAGCTTTTATAATACTTATCAGATTCAAATAATATATATATACATGTAATTTATAAAACTTATACCATATATAAATGAGTATATTTTAATTTTATTTGAAAAAGTCCAGGGCAAGGCCCGGGTTATAACTAGTATATCCTTATATGACTAAAAAATATTCAAGTAATTATTTTGATAACTTAACAATTTTTCCTTATTAATTAATATTTATTTTTATCATTATTAAATCTTGAAGAATAGTGAAAAAACATTCACATATGTCAATAATAATGTAAATATGAAAAATTGAATATAATTTTTTTAAAACTTGGCATTGTATTAATAAAAGTACATGTATAGGTCAATAGATTCAGATTGTGGTCTGTCGAGTTTGGATTGTAAATTCTCGAGTCAAAAGTAAATTCGTGTCAAATTTCAATCTCGAATCGACTAATTCGTATTTATATTTACATTACCCGTACATGGTACGAGATTTGTACGTACTAGTTTGTCATAATTAATCACTTAATTAAAAAATATAATAGTGTATAGATATGAATGGATAGAAATTTGTCATAATTAATCACTTAATTAAAAATAGGATGGGCGGTTTAAAAATTCTTATTGACGAAACTGCCCTTAACTGCTTCAGGTTTAGAAGTA
Organism: Polygonum maritimum; assembly: GCA_963924305.1. NCBI lineage: Eukaryota > Viridiplantae > Streptophyta > Magnoliopsida > Caryophyllales > Polygonaceae > Polygonum > Polygonum maritimum. The sequence continues at coordinate 13,200,474 of OZ002736.1, read as the reverse complement.
TACTAGCAAATGACCCGCACCTTGTACGGGGTGTTATTTTTTGTTTATTAATTTATATATGAATTTACTATAACAATTACATATATTATCACATGTCTAATTTTTTAAAAAATATCGCTTATATTTTAGATTATAAAATAACATAATATTCGTATAGCATCAAACATTTATATAAAAATATATATTATTTTTATATTAACCCTTATACGTACATAAACATATAATTACATGATAGAGGAATAATACTACTCCATATAAGATAAGATGCATTATTAAGTTTTAACTAAAAATCGATACAAATCTTTTGGCATGTAAATTAAAATGAATAAATAAACTTATATCAATAAATAAATAATTCTAAATAAAAACTCAGATTAATATAGCATAGTATTAAAAATAAAGAGAATATTTAATAAGAAAAACCAAATTATATTGTATATATGTTGCTGATATATTTAGGGTAATATATCATCTAATATTTTCTATTAATATTTTTTATAGGAATTTCAATATGATAGGATAGTAAAAATATATTTAATATATTATTTTAATAAATAGAAGGTGTACCACTAATGATATATTAACATGCTTTTACGTAAAGCATATATTAACATGCAATATTTATTATACAGTGAACTTCTAAAGATATATATTTTAGTTTATGTCAAAAGATTTATATGATATAGAAAGATCAATTTTCGAATTCAATAGAGGACAAAAGAATTTATAGATATATATATAATATATTATTCTTACAAAGATATATTAACATGTTTTTACGTAATAATATATATTATATTAATACTATACATGTATATGCTTTTTTTTTAGTTGGGTATATGTATATGGTTTTTACGTTTATGCTTTTAAATAGATCTTATCATCTGGAGTATTAGTTTATCTCAAAAGATTGATATGGTATAGAAAGATAAGTTTTCCAATTCAATAGAGGATAAAATTTTTTTTTATGATGATTATTTTAATAAGAAGGGTGATGTGGCGCAATATGGGGGCGAAATTTGCTTCCGCTTTAGTATATAGTAATAGATAGATAGATAGATATTGATTATATATGTTGCCGAGGACTGATTGATTCGTCCAACGAAATATGGCTAGCTAAGGGTAGTTGATAAATCTTCATCTTTTTTCCAGTGCACAGCAATAAAATCTTTAAATTTTTCATGGAGCATCCAAGCATGCTGGAATTTGAATGGGCAAGAACACGTATTACTACAATAGAACAAAATGCAACTATAAAGCAACATATTGATTCCAAAATACGTAGATATGTGCATTATAAACGAATGTATTGAATTACAAATGGCTTAATGCATATACATGCCCTCGAACTTGCACGTTTTTGTCACTCAGGCCCCTATACTATGAAATGTTCAATTAGGCACCTGAACTTAGCATTTTTTGTTTAAATAGGCCCCTTATGCTGACGTGGCTTGGTGCGTGCACCACACGCGCGTATAGTGCGACTGAAACTCGTTCGCATTTAATACTAAAATATTTTTTTTATTAATTTAATAATAAAATATAGTATAATTTTGAAAATAAGTTTTATGCATTCTTCAATTAAAAAAGAATATTTTAACTCAATAACAACATTTAATACTAAAATATTATTTTTTAATTAATTTAACAATAAAATATAGTATAATTTTGAAAATAAGTTTTATGCATTCTTCAATTAAAAAAGAATATTTTAACTCAATAACAACATTTAATACTAAAATATTATTTTTTAATTAATTTAACAATAAAATATAGTATAATTTTGAAAATAAATTGTATGCATTCTTTAATTAAAAAAAGAATATTTTAATTCAATAACAACATTTAATACTAAAATATTATTTTTTAATTAATTTAATAATAAAATATAGTATAATTTTGAAAATAAATTTTATGCATTCTTTAATTATACTAAATCGGTGAACCCAAGTGATTTTGGGTTTCAACCCATTCGGATTCGAGTCAAAACGGATTTGGTTCATTTTGGGTTTTGGGTTCAAATTTTCGGGTTTCAACCCTAAAATTTTCAGTTGGTTCGGGTCGGTTAGCAAATTCGATCAAATTTTGACAACTCTACTAATCAATCATGTAATAGGAACTCTAGCTCGTTCGGTAAAACTAACTAGATCCGAAATAAATCTGTTATTGCGTGTTTGGTAGAACGACCTCGATAAAAAATTATATTGAGTATAATTACCATAAAAGTTTTTTAACAAAATCATAAAATATAATTAAAAAAAAATTGTACAATATTTTTTTTAAAAAATTCATAAAATATTTTGTTTTAAAAATCTTATTTTTTCAAATTAAAATATTTTTTTAAATCATGCCACGTCAACGCTGAAGTGGCATATATGTGGCACTGACATGGCATTGGTGTGGTTTGTGGTGCTGGCGTGGCATCTACGTGGCGCTCACGTGGCATCCACGTGGCGCTGACGTGGCACATGGCACGTGAGGAGGACTTGATTGAACAAAAAATGCTAAGTTCAGGTGTCTAATTGAACATTTCATAGTACAGGGGTCTGATTGACAAAAACGTACAAGTTTAATTGCTTGTAGATGCATAAAAAACACTTGATAAGGTTATGAATCAATTATCTTAACCCGATCATTTCGGTAATTCTAACACGATACAATTACTCATGTCGTATTAAAATTTCTAACAATTGAGCGGCTTATACAATTCAGTTGAATATTTTGAGTCAGATTCTAATACTAGACAATCGCATTTACATATTCTTACTAAAATTAGTATAAAGTACCTTGTTAAATAAATGTAACTTGTATTGACGTGATACCGTGACAAACAACTACAACGTACGTACACTTTGAAGTTTGAAATATATACGTTGATTACTTGATTTTGTTTTTTGTTTCTTATTTTTTAAATTTTGCTTCTAAATTGTTTATAGTTTAAGATATTGATTTGTGTATATTGTTGTATGCTTTAAGGTATGAATTTGATCCTAATTACTATTTTTTTTCGTGTACTATGGTAAACAGGAGGTAAATAGTACTCTAAATGATCTCAGCTATGAGATGTAATCTTGAAAAAAATCCAAATTTTATGCTCATTTTTTCTTTCTCCATGTTAAGTTGATATGTTGATTTTATTTGAAAATCTATTGTTTTTGAATTTTAGTTCTACAATAAACCGTGGTTTATAGTTTAGGATATTGATTTGTGTATACTGCTTAATGTTTTAAGGGATGAGTTTGATCCTAATTATTATGTCATGTTATAGAGTATTTAGGAGGAAATATAAAGATAGACGTACTTTTTAATTTAAAACATTGTAATTAATTTTTACATTTGATATCAAGATATGCTTTTTACAAATTTTATGTCTTTTTTCCTTTACTTATGTATTGTAACTATTGTGAATCAATTGTCTCATCATTCATATTCAAATATATTTGTGTAGTTGTTGCGACTTGAAATTTGGTCTTTTGGCATTTTGGCATATGTTTAGCATTTTTCGTGTACTATGGTAAAGAGGAGGTAAAGAGTACTCTAATCATTTGATCTTAGCTATGAGAGGTAATTTTGAAAAAAATTCTAAATTTTATGTTCGTTTTTTATGACTGTATGTTAAGTTGATATGGTGATTTTATTTGAAAATCTATTTTTTTGAATTTTAGTTATACTTTGAACCGTGGTTTATAGTTTAGGATATTGATTTGTGTATATTGCTATATGATTTAAGGGGTGAGTTTGATTCTAATTACTATTTTCGTGTTGTAGGGTATTTAGGAGGAAACATAAAGTTAGAGGTACTTTTTAATTTTAGAACATTGTAATTTTTACATTTGTGTTTATAGACATAGAGAAGGCCTACGACAGGGTTCCCAGGTTGTTGATTTGGGATTGCTTGGAAGCCAAGGAGGTTTCCGGGGAGTTTATCAGTACCGTTCGGGACATGTATGAGGGGTCGAGTAAGTGTGTCTTCTCGCAAGCAGGAGACACAGAGTACTTTAAGGTGGGTATGGGTCTACATCAAGGATCAACCCTAAGTCCCTTTCTGTTCACACTAGTGTTAGACGTGTTGACAAGGGACATCCAAGGAGAGGTCCCGAGGTGTATGCTGTTCGTAGATGATATCGTCTTGGTCGAGAACTAGCTTTAGAGCTGAAGTAAACGACAAGCTAGAACGACAAGCTAGAAGTGTGGTGCATGAGAGAGGTTGGAATCTAAGGGGTTTAGGCTCAGTAGGTCCAAGATGGAATATATGGAGTTCCGGTTCGAGCAAGATAATGAATCTTCGGGTGAGGTTGTTGCGAAAAAGGAGAACTTTAGGTATTTAGGATCTGTTTTACAGAGTGATGGGACTATTGATAAGGATAGTAGATACCGAATTCAGAGAGGTTGGCATAAGTGGAGGGCAGTTTCGGGGTTTTTGTGTGACAAGAAGGTCCCGCTCAAGTTAAAGGGAAAGTTTTGTAGATCTGTTATAAGGCATGTGATCCTTTATGGCGCAGAATGTTGGCCTACAACAAAGGCTCAAGAACATAAGCTTGCAGTTGCAGAGATGAGGATGCTCAGATGGATGTGTGGCCACACGAGGATGGATAGGATCAAGAATGACGAGATCAGAGGCAAGTTGGGGGTAGCAAGCATAGGAGACAAGCTTCGGGAGTCGAGACTTTGTTGGTTCGGTCATGTTCAAAGGCGGAGCCCTGACTCTAAGCATTGATCTTAGTTATGAGAGGTAATTTTGAAAAAATTCCAAATTTTATGTTCATTTTTTCCCTTTATGTTAAGTTGATATGTTGATTTTATTTGAAAGTCTATTGTTTTTGAATTTTAGTTCTACTTTAAACTATGGTTTATAGTTTACGATATTGATTTGTTTATATTGCCTTATGTATGCCTTATGTTTTAAGGGGTGAGTTTGATCCTAATTATTATCTTCGTGTTGTAGGGTATTTAGGAGGACATAAAAGGGTAGAGGTATTGAGATATATAAAAAAAACATATAACAAATTATTTTCACTATGATAAGTTCATTTTTATTTTACTTAAAATTCACTAATACATGGTGCATATGACTTACAAAAACATACAAAAAACATGAATTTACAAGGTGTATATGATAGCGTGTTTTGAAGAGGTATATGAATTTACAACCGGCCTTTTACCTGTAATGATACCATGTAAGATTTTACCATCAAATTTATGCCAATTTTATAAACACGGTCTACAAAGAAGACATACATATACTTTAATGCGCATAAGAAGAAAAAGGAACTCAACAAAAATAACTAAGGAATACATATACGACTCGTGTTCCGGGCGAGTCTTCCGAGTAAAGTTTAATTAAAAGACAAACAACACATGAGGGAGGGAAACATGCAATCTTTTTGAGGTAGAGGGAAAAATTGGTCAAATTTGAAATGAAACAGTAGTAATGTTGAACACGCAAGTTACTCAGAATAAAGAATCAACAATATTGGATCCTGAAGAACGTGTATGTGGCGAAGATTTAGTTAGTAAGAGCTTAATCGGGGGCTTAGGTTAACGGTTACACCCACTCCCCTCACCCCACACGACCAAAAACCTTAAAACCCCGAATAGTGGATCCCCAAAATTCCAATTCTACCCCGTATCTTGCAGTAAAATAAAAAGCCCTGTTTAGTGTGTAGGTTGTGTGTGGTTCAATACATGTATGGATTCTTTGATAAAAAAAAAATACATGTATGGATTCAAAGATATAAATAGGTTTCTTGTATGGGCTGCAACCCCAAGCGTCTCTCCAGCCCATAACTTTCAGCTCACCAAATCAAATCTGCTTTTATACGTGTTTAGGCATAACTCAAAACACCCCCGCACGCCAAGTTAAGTAACACCCCCGGCGAATGAAGTGTGTGTCTCCTTTCTCCTCCACCTCCCTTATAATAATAATCACCTATATATAGCTGCTTCCGTAATCCATGCCCATCCATTATAGACATACACCCATCACATTAACTGCATATTTTAACACCCATCAAATCAAAGCGTAATTAAGTTGGGAGCCATGAATTCGACGACGACGACGACAACTACATCAGAGAAGACGGGTTGTGTAAATTACAACCTGCAAGTGGTGGAAGTCCTGGTGGCGGTGGGCGTGTACGTGGCGATCCGGTCGATGGCGCGGGGCCGGCGGGAGGGGCTGGCGGTGTGGCCGGTGGTGGGGATGCTGCCGTCGCTCCTGCTGGGGCTCCGGCGCAACCTCTACGAGTGGATCTCGGACGTCCTGATCCGGCAGAACGGCACCTTCTGGTTCAAGGGCCCCTGCCTCAGCAGCCTCAACTGCGTGGTCACCGCCGACCCCAGGAACCTCGAGTACCTGCTCAAGACCAAGTTCAGCAGCTTCCCCAAGGGCACCTACTTCCGGGGCACCCTCGCCGATCTGCTCGGCGACGGCATCTTCAACTCCGATGGCGACACCTGGCACCGCCAGAGGAAGGTCGCCAGCCTCGAGTTCCACTCCGCCAAGTTCCGCCAGCTCACCACCCGCTCTCTAAGGGACCTTGTGCACAATAGGCTCATCCCTGTGCTCGAGGACTCCGTCCACAAACATGTTTCTGTTGATTTGCAGGTATTAATTACGGACTACTAGCTGTTTTCTTACTCTTCATTTTGTTTTGTTTAGACTTTCGATTTCGGGAAAGTAAGCAAAAAATTTATTAATAAATTAATTAATTGCGATTTGGGGAAAGTAAGCAATTAATTGCTAATATTAATATAGAATTGAGTATATCTAAATTAATTATTAATTGGGATGTTTGAAATGTCCCATCCTAACCTCCCGATTGTGGGTTTGCCGGATTTCCTGGATAGATAGATGTTGTTCTTGTGTATTAATAATTGTGTACTTAATTACGTACGTATATGCATATGTACACATATATAGGACGTGTTGCTGCGGTTGACGTTCGACAACGTGTGCATGATGGCGTTCGGGGTGGAGCCGGGGTGCCTAGAGGTGGGGCTGCCGGAGGTGGCGTTCGCGCGGGCGTTCGAGGAGGCGACGGAGGCGGCGGTGCTCCGGTTCGTGACGCCGACGTGCGTGTGGAGGGCCATGAGGCGGCTCAACGTGGGCCCGGAGAGGAGGCTGAGGGAGAGCATCCGGGGCGTGGACGAGTTCGCCAACGACGTCATACGCACCAGGAGGGCGGAGCTGCAGGCGGCCGAGGAGAAGAGCTCGGACCTGCTGACGGTGTTCATGAGGATGAGGGGATCGCCATCGCCATTGCCATCGGTGGACGTCGACGGAGACGAGCAGTACTACTACTCGGACAGGTTCCTGCGGGACATCTGCGTCAACTTCATACTGGCTGGGAGGGACACCTCGTCGGTGGCGCTGACGTGGTTCTTCTGGCTGCTGGACGCCCACCCCGCCGTGGAGGAGAGGCTTCTTGAGGAGATCGCGGGCGTTCTGAGTACGAGTAAGGACGACGATGAGTGCTGTTGGGATCGGGAGTTGAGGCCGGAGGAGGTCAAGCGGATGGACTACTTGCAGGCCGCCGTGTCCGAGGCTCTTCGCCTCTACCCTTCTGTCCCCGTTGATCACAAACAGGTACGCTACTACGTACTCTTCATACATTATACATACTCACACACATACGTACTGCCTAATTTATTAATTAATTAATTAATTACCCATATATTGGTACCTTTATGCGTGCACGATTCCAACGTACTCCTCCTACCCTGCACACAGCCAACGCATGCTCTTCAAGCATTACTCTTACTTGTGTGTCCCTGTAACCCTTTCTTTTTCCTAGACAAATTGCATGCCTAGCAAACTTATAAAGGCATGCATTTTATATACTTTAGGAATCCACAATATATTTACACAGCAAACTTAATTAACTTTGAAGATTTTTTTTTTGAGCAACTTTGAAGATTTAATTTGACTTATTAGTTCATAAGAAGGGATAGATAAATTTAATTATACAGGGAATTTTACTTAATTGAAACCGAAATTCATAAGTGTTTTTTATGCAAAAAAAAAAAAAAAAAAAAATTAACTTCAACGATTTATTCAAGGTTACCCAGAGGTCACATATTCGACTCTATAGGCAGTGCCCTCGCCGCATAAAATGGACGAAAAAAATCTATTTGTAAACGATTCATATCATATGCATTTTTATGCAACTAGGTAGTCCAATAGATCGATAATATATATATGCATGATCGAGCTGTGTCATACCTACGCACAGGGCGCCTACGATTCGTATGATACAGTAGTACACATAGCGTTTCTTTTTTGGTCAACACATAGCGTTTGTTGTTCATGTTGATTTCATTGAATATCAGGCTTAAGTGGCAGTCATATACATCTCACCGGCCTCATCTACGTATAACTTATTTATGAGCTCAAAAAAAATATAAGGTAGTTCTTCAACCAAAAAAAAACTTATAAGGTAGTTAAGCTACTGCAACCTATCTATTATTCCTTGCATGCTTAATTTAGTTTCATCAACACATGCAACATTTATACATAGATACATGTATCCTACCAACAAAGGGGAAAAAAAAAGTCAAACACTAGACATTTTCTTTTTTGGTCGAGGAGACAACAAGGTAGTTAAGCTATCTGGGTTTGGAGGGCCCACCGGCGTTCTTCGGGTTCCCTTTTCTTATTCCTTAACGTTCTAGGCGAATGCTAGTATAACTATGTATTGTACGTATATATATGTTTACGTCAATATAAGATTGACCGACCAGTTTGCATGAAAACATTAATTAAAGTGAAACGATAAGATCAATTTTAATCACAAACTTAGGTTAACCATATTCTCTATTTTTCTATCCGATGATTACATGCAGGTTGCCGAAGATGAAGTGTTCCCAGACGGAACCATACTTAAGAAAGGAACCAAGGTGGTCTACGCCATATATGCCATGGGGCGAATGGAGGCCATCTGGGGAAAGGATTGCAGAGAGTTCAAGCCAGAGAGATGGCTACGGGACGGGCGTTTCATGAGCGAGTCCGCCTACAAGTTCGCGGCCTTCAACGGCGGGCCAAGGCTCTGCCTTGGAAGAGACTTCGCTTATTACCAAATGAAGTTTGTGGCGGCCTCCATCATTTCCCGGTACCATGTGAAGGTGGTCCCCGGCCAATGCGTCACGCCCAAGCTCGCTCTCACCATGTACATGAAACATGGCCTGCGTGTGCGCCTTATCAAGCGCCACAAGTCTGAGCTACAAAAATACCTTGAGAGGAGATGCTGACCAACAATTCCCGCCCTTTCAAGATTGAATGCGTTTTAATTATCATACGTGATGATATGGTTTGATATATATCTTGTAGTTTCTTAATTTGTTTTGTGTGTAATATTATTTTTTGGGGTTTTGTTTGAACGTTTAATTGGATTGGATTGCGTGCTTGCAATTTAATTAAGTAAATAACTATGATGGGTTTGTAGTGTAAGAATTTTGTATTGCTGCTTGTTTGATGAAATAAAATACCCACGAGGCCAGCATTATTAGTTTGATGAAATAACAATACCATTAACAATGCACAACTGACATGGATTCAGCTGTAGTTGCAACTTGCAAGGCATTTTGCACATTTGAAGGTGAACATACGGACTACAGATCCATTTTCATTATGTATGATTCCATCCTCTCTGTAGCTTGCCAGGGATTAACATCAAGATTTCCAATTGCAGACTTCCATTTTGATGTTATCAAACACAGTCACGAGGCTGCATGAGAGTAAAGATTTCTATCATAATTTCTTAGAACTCTTGGCTTTGATCTACAACCTTCAAGGGAATCATGCTGTTCTTGTTATCCTCCTGACCAAGAACTTTTTCCCCACATCACATGTGCGCGCATTTACCTACAAGCCACATTGTGAAATTCCTTCCAAAGAATTACTTTTATTCTTATCCCAATCTATCTACAGTTTAAAGTACACTCGTGTTTACCTGACAAGGCTGAGATAGGTAGGCCAAATTACTTTCAAGCTGGTAGAAATTTTCCTATCCTGGAACTTAAAATCAGCCATTTGACACTGAAATCCACCGTGATCCATGTACCCTTTTCCTAAGATTTAAAAATAAATTGTTTCTTTTTTCAGTTATAAACTACATCTTAATCTTGTCCCCTAACGCCATGAGCACTGATCTAGAAAGAACACTGAAAAACAGACAAAACAATATACCAGAATGTATCTAAAACCATCGTGAAGAAAACTTCATTAAATGAGACTGAGAATTACATATATCAAGCTTAATCTTCTGTCACAAACTCACTCACTCCCGTACAAATCAACGCCGCCAACCATCAGACAAATTGCATTTGCCAATACAGAGACTAGGGATGATAACGAAAAACGAGTGCATCAGTAGATACCAGGCAGGATCCTACTGGGGACCTTGTTGCAGTACAACTTCCAATACTTGCCATATCTGTGCATGAAAAAAATTCAAAAATCTATAATATTGATATTTAATATATCTGTAGGCGGGCAAGATTCCATATCAATTAGTTAGCATTTATTTCTTTACATTATTTATGATGGTTATCCATATTTATTCGGAAAAATGACTTATAATAATCCCAAGTATCCACATTCAAACAAAAATAATCCCAAGTATCAAAATCGTCACTAGCGAACCGAACTACCGCGTTATTAACTAGAAACGGTTTTCCGGTATATTTTCCGACGAGTTTGATGATGTGGCGGTCGGAAACATGACGTGGCAAGGGCAGTTTTTTATTTTAAAATTTTTATATGCCATGTCACCCTATCATGCCATGTCACTATGGGGCCAAATCATAATCTAACCTAAATTAAAACAAAACAATTAAAACAAATTTAATCGAGCAAACTTACTTAAATCAAAACACAAAAAAAAGAGGCCACGAACAATTGGAAAGAACGAAGGGGGAGGAGGAAGGAACAACCACGAACAATTGAAAGCAATTGGAAAGGAGGAAGGGGGAGAAGCCATGAACAACTGCGATTTGACGAAGGAAGCCGCCCCGTAACGATCGACGACGACCGAGGGACCTCGCACGGAGCACCGTCTGTGGAATCCAGGCGAGCTCGTACGTAACTGGAAGACGAACATCCACCGAATTCACATGGAAGGTTGGGGGAACTTGAGCACGCACGCCTACCTGCGATGCTTCAAACTTGTGGATTCACTTCAAATTCGGGGAAGAAGTTCTATGGTTTCCCTTATGGAAGGTAAGGTTTTGAAATTTGTAACTTGTTTTTGTCAATTTTAGATCTAGGGTTTCACATTTAGGGATTTTGATTTTGTATATTTAGGGTTTTATAATTTCTCATTAGCAATATAAATTTTTCTATTCAATTGGAGCTTAGAATAAGTGATATTGGCCCGTATTTGATTCAATTGCATCCTCAATTTCTTACCAGCTGTTCATAAGGGGTAATGAACAGCATGTTCACCAAAATTTTAATCCATATGCTGGGTGAGTTCCTGGAATTTGTCAAAATTTGCAGTGCTTTCCATCTCATATGATACTATCATTCTCATGTGCTAAACTAAACATAGTGTTGAGTGTTCTATGTTTGCTATGTGTTTAGAACTCAGCCAGAGGTATTATCTTACCTAAATCTGCAGTCAAGTTCGAGAGATATCTTATGGGCAAAGCATAATTAGTCTCTTTTCCTTGATTCCTGTATATTGTTGTCAAACTTCTAGCAAGTAATGTATATTGCTCAAATGACAGATACTCTCATCTAGTTCTGATGTGGATGAAGTTGAGCTTGGGAAGAGGGTAAGCTGTAACAATGCAGATCTTACAAAAACAGTTTTCTTGTAATTAAATAGTTTGACTATGAGGTAATTGCTAATAGGCATAATAGAGAATTTTCATGAAGGCTCATTGTTGATTTTGAAACATTATATGTAATGGAGTTAGTTGTGCACTACTAATTCTTTTGCATATTTCTGAAAAAGAATGGTTTTTGTCAATTCTGTACATGAACCTCTTCTAAATTATTTGAAGAGCTTGTATTCTTGCTGTTTGTCGAAAGAGATGCCTAAATTCTGATGAGAGACTTTGTTATATCTTCCTTCCCATTATGCTGGAAAAGTATCAATATTCTCTCACACATAACTTGCAAAAACCATATGTAGTACTATGTTATAATTAGCCTGCTAGGTGAAGTGTCTGTTTGTAGGTCTTCACCAAAAAGAATTGAAGGTTCGATGGAAGAAATTTACAGCTACAATTCAGGTCGAGGTTGTCACTTCCCCTTTTCACTGGAGGGAAGGTTGAAGGAGTGTAGGGTGTTGCGATACATGTGCTAATTGAATCCAACACTGGTCACGTAGTCACATCAGGACTTGAATCCTCAGCAAAGCTTGATATTGTTGTCCTTGAGGGTGATTATGAAGATCCACCATTACAATTTATTTATAAAGGTTGTAATGGGGTTTGTGGTAGTAATGTTTGTCATTGTACGCTAGTGAGAGATAAAATTCCAGAGAAGCTTATGTAATGCCTAAGAAATTTTTTTTTTTAATTACTAGGAATGTAATGACATGGACCTATGAAATATTATTCAATTTTAATGGCAATATGGAGGTCTCTTCCTTTTTTTTTTGGGTTTTTGTTGCTGTAAGTTAATAATGAAAGCTATTTCTTAGAGCTAGTTGATTATTTTTTGTTGCTATTGGAAGATGTTTGACTTCCTGTTTGTTGTTGTATGTAGCCGATTGTTGTTTTTTTTTTTTAGTTCTTAGACAAGTGGAGGTTTACATATTAGAATTTGCAACAGAAAAAATTCAGGAAACAACATGAATTAGAGGAGGAGAGTTCAATAAATATGCAGGAATTTTATTTCAGAAGTTCAGCAAATATGCAGGAAAAGTTTTCAGAAAAGTTTTCTGCAAGAAAATTCAGCAAACAATTCAGCAAACGTAGCAACACAATTCTGCCAGAAGAGTTTTCTAGCCAGATTCACAAACAAGTAGCAGAATTCAGTGGGAAGGGAAACTCAGCTAAAAAAAATCTGTCCACTTCGATACTTCAATTTTTTTTTGAGTTTACTGCACATGCTTGATGAGTTGTTGCTTGCTTGAGATATTACACTAGTGCCTTCTTGGGATGGTTGCTCATGTGCCTACAAAAAATACCAATATGTTAGCTTAGCTTTACCTATTATAGAAAAACAATACAAAAGCTACTATCATATATGGTACCTGTCCTCTCGCCATGGACATGAAATGAAAGTCTCCTGTCTGCTGAAATGATATTCCAGAATCTATATCAACTGAGTGTCTTCCTCTCCCTCTCCCTCTCCCTCTTCCTCTTCCTCTTCCTCTTCCATTTGTAGCACCACCAACTTCACCTACAACATGCTTAACATTAATTTTTTCTAAAATAAAACAAAGGCAATAGAAAAAAATTGAACATACCTGGAGATCCAACATTTATCTCTGGAGCTGGATTTTTCCTAGGCCTTCCTCGTGGCCTTTTTTCAATTGGAGTAGGCAAGTCATTTCTTTGTGGACACTTCCTAACATTATGATCAGCTGAACGACATCTACCACACCTCATTGTCGTACCATGTCTTGTAAGTTTTCCTGGCCTCTTAGGATCTTCATGAGGGTCTTTCCTACGATTTTTTCTAGGTCGCCCTGGCTGTTTTCTCAAAGGAGGAGGGTCCAAAGGAAAGCTGACCTTTGGCCAATACTTTTCACAAATACCCGGATCTATATTCATATGTCAACTTTTTATAGCAATTATCAACACAAGCCTCTGGACTCAACTTCATATAAGCAAGTGCAGCTACTGCATGCTGGCATGGTATGCCAGTGATATCCCATTTCTTACAAGTGCAAGTACGAGCTTCTATGTCTACCTTTAAGACCTCAAAATTTTGTTTTGCTTAGAAAATGGTCAAAGATGAATGTGAGATCACTACTTCCCATGCTTTGAGCTTCTCGTCTTCTAGCTTCAATTTTATTCTAGGACCAATGTCATGATCTTTGTAACCTTCCATCAATTGTTGTTTCTGGACCATTCTCTCCATCAATAAACTCCTTATATTATCTAGCATATCAATCAGGTGTCTTTCCCGAGCCTTAAGAATATATCCATTAAAAGTTTCAGCCATGTTGTTTACCACTACATCACATTTGCTTACATCTGAAAAGAAGGCTCTGCAGAATACCCTTGGATTTTGATGTAACAAGTCTTTAGCAGCCTTATGAGATATCACCTTAAGCTCTTCAAGGGCCTCTTCAAAATCTGGTTCAGTATAAGCTCGAACAACCTTCCAAAAAGCCAACTTCAATTCATCTCCTTTATGAACTTTTTTCCAATTGGCATATATATGTCGTGCACAGTTACGATGGTCAGCCCCAGGTAAAATAGAAGCAGAAGCTGCAAGAAGCCCCTATACATACATCACAAGAATTGTATTAGTTCCTACTCAAACTGTAGAAACTATATGAACTGTATAAAACATATTATAAAGAAAAAATTGTAACCTTTTGTTGGTCAAACATGAAGGTGTATCCTTCACCATTTATACCTTCCAATTCATATTTCAAGTGATTTAGAGACCATTCCCAAGTATCTTTAGTCTCTGCTTCAACTACAGCCCAACAAATTGGAAACATCTGATTATTTCCATCTCTTCCAATTGCAGCAAGTAGAATACCACCCAAGAATGTCCTAAGATGACATCCATCCAAGCATATGAATCTTCTACAACCTTCAATGAATCCACATCTTAATGCCTTAAAGCAAACAAAGAATCTCTGAAATGTTGGAGGATTTGACGGGATTGTTACTAACTCAAATATACTCCCTGCATTTGCTCTTCTTAACTCTCCAATGTATCTCCCAACCTTGTTATAGTGTTGTTTTAAAGAGCCATGTAACATTCTAAGAGCAATTGCCTTCACCTTATATGCAATCCACTTTTGAATGATGACACCATACCTCCTCCTCACACTATCCATTATGGCTTTTGCTCCCCATTGAGGATTATCTTTAACACGCCCCATATATTCCTTAGCAAGCCATTAGAAGTAAGCATCCGTTTCCGTTGCATGTCTCTAATGCAAGTATGTTCAACCTCAACCTTTCTCACCATCAAACAACACTCTCTTTGATGCCATGATGCATAAAGGTAGAATGGACAACCTTTCTTACACTTCACTCCAATCCTGCCTCTATGTTTGTCAGACACACCAAACGACAAACTATAGCCATTAAAGATACCGAACCTTCGTACACCTTCCTTAAATACAACTATAGATGGAAATCTCAAACCAATTTCCCACACTAAGCTCTTAAAATTTGTTTTTGGACCAACAGTAAGCTTTCTTATTATTCTTCTCCTTTTCTTGGCATTATCATCATCTTCATTATCATTTTCAGACATGCTGTCCATGTCACCATCAGAGTCTTCATATTCACTCAATTGCCCTTTCATTTGCTTCTTCAGTTCTGCTTTGTATTCAATGACTCTTTGTTTTACGGTTTGAAACTCCTCATCAGAAGTATCCATTTCATGTGCATCCAATCCAATAAAGTCCACCTCTTCTTCTTCAGATGACACTTCAAGTTCATATAAAACCTTTTGTTGGGACGATATTAAGGACGCCAGTCATTAATATCTAAACCAATAATGATCGTCCCTTGTTTTGATAATGACAAACTCAAAGGTATTTAATAAGTTGTCCAAGTGTTGATCTCAGGTAAGTCCAGTGGACGCACATGAGCGAAAAGGACAACAAGTGAACGACAGTCCCTAAGTTGTAGGGACGCACGTCATCAGAACTTCCCAAGCTGAACGTAATTGGCGAATTCCCTGCGAAGATAGGACGGCGTCCTCATCAAGAAGGGACGCGCGCCAAATACGGACGAAGTTCAAATTCAAATCAAGGCCGCCCCAACATGATTACATCACGTTCGGCCGTAGTCCTCAGAAGGAAGCTTCCCTTGTCTGGGCACGTGTAGACAATTCCAAAGATGTCGCTTTCCAAGCAATGGTCCCCTATCCACGCGGAGGCTTCCCAAGTGTCAACAGAGTTGACTTCCTCAAGGAGCTCATCGCACCGTTGATGGAAGATCAAGCATCCGATCAAGTCTCAGAGGACGCTAGAGGACAAGTACCACTTCCTCTATAAATACCCCCCTAAGGGTATGCATAGCGGTGTGGACTTTGAAGACTTTCTCTCAAGCTCTCCCGAAGCATTCAAGAACACGAACGAAGATCAAGAAGATCAAGTGAGCTTGAAGCAAGAGAAAGAAAGTCCAACCACATCAAATCCAAAACAAACCACAAATCAGTTAGAATTGTAGTTTGTCTCTCACAACGAACCGTGGGAGACGTGAGTGATAGCTTCCTTATAGCTAAGAGTGTTAGGTTACTTGTTAGGTGAAAAGGAGTGTTACTAGTGAGGCTAAGGACGGACGCTTAGCTCAGAGAAGTGTAACGACTCGCCTAAGTTGTAAGGACTCACTCTCAATAAGATAAGGGACGGCTATTGAAAATCCTCCAACGGAGGTAGAGGTTTACCCATAAGACTAGTTGGTCTTAGTGGGGTTCCTCTATAAATACTCGTGTCTATTCTCTTATCTTGTTTCCTGTTAAGTCTACTTTCCGCTGCACTTAAGGACGCACTTAACCCAGTTAAGGACGCCCATTCTAACGACTTACGATCCAACAATTGGTATCAGAGCAGGCGCTCTAGATTTTGTTGAGTTGTAGGTACAAGATGGACATGGAACCTATTGGAATCTCCTTCGTGAAGCCTCCACGCCTGACGGACGGTAACTTCAAACGCTGGAAGATTCGCTTTGAAAACTTTTGCAGAAGTCAGAACTATCAATGTTGGAGAGTGATCATGAAAGGTGACCTTACCGTCCCTGCTGACAAGAAAGATAAAGAGGACGAGTGGGGTCCCGATGAATTCAAGCTCTTGGAAACAAATGCTAAGGCAATATGCTTCCTTCAAGCGTCCCTTTGCGAGAGGGACGCCACCCGAGTTAGCAATCTGGCAACAGCCAAACTACAGTGGGAAGCTCTCGAGAAGTACCATGTGGGTACGGCCGAGATGAAGGAGGACGTTCAGCTTAAAATCAAAAGAGAGTTCTATGCCTTCAGAATGTTGCCAAATGAAACGGTCAAGGACTACTCATACCGTTTTGAAGCTCTTGTCACTAAGATGCGGAATTTGGGCATCCCAGAAGCTGAAATCTCAATGAGGAACAGAATTCAAGTGGTCATTGATGGACTCACAGGGAAATGGAACTTTGATAGGACTACGTTCAAGGAGAACACTACTAACAAGACCCTGGATATGGAAGAGATCTATGGGAAGCTGAGAGGTTATGAAGCAAGAAGGGACGCCGATATGGCTGAGTTGGCTAGGAACCCTCAAACAGATCTCGCCCTGATGACAACAACACTAGAGTACGCTGAGTATCTGCGTCACCAAAGAGAACTTGATTTAATGGTGGAAGCAAACAAAAATGAGAATCGTGAAAAAATGCGCGCTCAAGCTTTAAGAGAGAAGAAAAGCAAGACTAAGGAACAGCTTGAAGAAGAGGAAGAGCTTGCCTTTCTAAACAAGGTTGCTCGCTTATGGGGTAAAAGGACCAAGGAATTCAAGAAAAACAAGATGCCCTACAAAAAGGAGAGTCCCAAGTATACAGAGGCAGAAATGAAGGAACTTACTTGCTACAAGTGTAACAAGAAAGGACACTTTGCCAAAAAGTGTACTACGGGACTGAACTCAAAAGAAATGAAGATGAAGGCCCTCTTGGGAGCATGTGAAGCCGCATGGGATAACGTGAGTTCTGATGATGAAGAACCTGAAGGACCAGCGGCGTACATAGCCATCGAGGACGCCTCAGATGATGAACAAGTGGCGTACATGGCTGTGGAGGACGCCCCAGCTGTTGAAGAGGACGCCTTTGAAAAGGAACAAGAGGTAACTCGTGAATCCATGATGAATTCCTTGGAGAAGTGTTCTAAATTCAAACTTATTAAACTCATTAATAGAATCATGGAAGAAAGCGTAGTCATGCAACATAGAATGGATGAACTTGAACTTGAAAATGAAAATATTTTAGTTGAATGTGAATACTGTGCTACAGTGTCATCACAACTAGAGTCCTCATGTGTCGAAATCAAATCCCTGAAAACTGAAGTGATGTGTCTTAAACTAGAGAACGCTAAGCTTAGGGAAGAAGTGAAAGTGTTAGGAAAAAACCCAGCCATTGAGAAAGTTCAAATAATGGTGTTTGTCCCAGCCAAGAGAGGACTAGGCTATGACTCTGACACTAGGAACTCCCTCCCTAGCGACTTTGAGGCAAGCAAAACTTCAGAACTTGAATTGGAAAGGGAAAAGACCAAGAATCTTCTTGAAAGAATTAGAGTCCTAGAAAGTGGAGAGAAAGGTCAAGAGGACTACTATACTAACTCCACCAGTCATAGGATCTATAAGAAAATTGCTAAGGGGGAGGGTTCAAAAGTCTGTAACCCTCAAAAGATGAAAGAAGACAAAATCTAACGTCCCAACAAGAAGTACTACCTTGGTACTTACTATAGGACGTGTTGGTACTGTGGACGAGGAGATCACTTCAAATATGATTGTTTAAAACTGAAGGAAGACATTGAAAGTGGAAAAACTGCTAGGACTAACGTTGAAAATGATAAGTCCATCCCTAAAGCTAACCCTAGGCGTCCTAGACGTTCTAAGAGTTCTTTCCGAAAGCATGCTGTTTCAAATGATGTGAATATAAATGACTACATGCCAGAACCAGAGTTCCATTTCTGTAACGAACCAGGTAAGGAACACCTTGCCTGGGTCGCCAAACACTAACTTTGTTTTGGCAGGTGGAAGTGAGGGGACGCCCATGGATCATTGATAGTGGCGCCTCAAATCATATGACAGGAAGCCAGATCCATCTCACTTCTATCCAAAGTAGTGCCACGGGAGGAACTGTCTCGTTTGGCAACAAGGGCAAGGGAAAGATCAAAGGGACGGGAACTGCCATTCTCAATCCGTCCATCAAAGCAACAAACGTTAGCCTTGTTGAAGGACTTGGTTTCAACCTCCTAAGAGTCTCTCAAATGTGTGATCAAGGTGAAAACCTAGTCACATTTGACTCAAAGGAGTGCCTCGTTATCAACAAGAAGTCAAACAAAGTTGTTCTCAAAGGAGTCCGAAAGAACAATGTCTACATCTTCAACCAAGAATTCAAGCCTAAATCTGAGTTGTGCCTATCTGTTTCAAGAGAGGACGCTGACCTCTGGCATCGCCGACTTGGCCATGCTGGACCAAGCACAATCCTTAAGCTACATCAAAGAAATCTTGTGAAAGGTCTTCCCCAAATTGATCCTGAGAAAATTGAACAGTGTGAAGCCTGTATCAAAGGGAAGCAAACAAGAACGTTCTTCAAATCCAAGAACGATGTTAGTACAAAGAAGCCTTTGGAACTTCTCCATATGGATCTTTGTGGACCAATGAAGATGTTGAGCTATGGTGGAAAGAGGTACATTTACGTTCTTGTAGATGATTTTTCTCGATTCACCTGGGTTCTTTTCTTAGCTTCAAAAACAAATTGCTTCAACGCATTCAAAGTCTTCATCAAACAAGTGGAAGTTGCTCTTGAGACGCCTCTCAAAGCCATAAGATCAGACCACGGGACGGAGTTTCAGAACTCAGAGTTCCTGGCCTACTGTGATCAACATGGAGTCTCGCACAACTTCTCAGCTCCAAGGACTCCTCAACAAAATGGAGTTGTGGAAAGAAAGAATAGGACGCTGGAGGATATGGCAAGGACTATGCTCCTAGCAAATAGCGTTCCCAAGTACTTCTGGGCGGAAGCTATTGCTACAGCTTGCTACATCATCAATCGTGCCATGATCCGTCCTTTGCTGAAGAAGACGTCATATGAGTTATTGAATGGAAGGAAGCCTCGCATTGACTATCTCAAAGTCTTTGGATGCAAGTGCTTTGTTCACAACAATGATAAAGAAAGACTTGAAAAGTTTGATGCAAGGAGTGACGAAGCCATTTTCCTTGGATACTCCCTCACCAGCAAAGCATATAGAGTTTTCAACAAAAGGACTCTAAAGCTTGAGGAGAGCATTCATGTTGTGTTCAAAGAGAGTTCCTCTCATAAAGAAAAATCAAGTAGGAAAGAACGCTCTTCTTCTCAACAGCAGGACGACTCTGACGACGAAGTTGATGTTGGGTCCTCTGGAAAATACTATGTTCCTAAGGACGCTACTCCAAACCCTGAAGAAGTCTTAGTGGATGTTCCCAGTGTTGTTCAGGAAGTTCACTCTCGAAGTGAATCTCCAGTTCAACAAGATGTGACTGAATCAAGTTTGCAAGACGAACCGCGTCAAGGAGTGGACGCTCAACTTGAGGGGGAACACTCTGAGCCTTTCAATGAAGACAATGGCTTTGACTCCGATGAGTCTGATTGGACGGACCCTAGGTGTACTCGTGCAAGGGACGCTACTCATAAGGGATCCAACCTCTCAAGACTTCATTCAACAGATCAAATCATCTCAGACATCTCAAAAGGAGTCCAAACAAGATCAGCTGTGTAATATCCGCAAATTTTATAAAATGGATTATGAAATTCTCCTTAGTTGTATGACTCAATTTTGTCTTTGGAACGACAAGAGAAAGGGCAATGGTCACCCGATTAACCGAATAGCGTTGGATAACGCTAAACGGATACCTTAACTTCAAAAATTCATAAAACCTTCAATAGAGCTCGGAATCGAGTAATTCCAAAGCCTAATGGGAGATAAAGGAGTCTAGTTTCATCCCTCAAAATTTGAGGCCATTCCGATAAGTATCCAAAAAGGTATGCCAATTTTACCAAGACGTTGCCCAGTCCCCAGAAGGCAGCGACCGCCGCCAAAATGGCAGCGACCGCCGCTTTGCTGCAGACGCAAGTGGCTCGACAAACACTTATATTGTGGGCGCCGTGGTTTTGATGGTTGTTATGGTATTGCTTGGAGATCAATCCTAACACCTTATGGGCAATGTCAACTATGCAATTGTCAACCCCTTTTGGATTGTTAGGCTAGAAGTCCACTCTCTCTTTTGGATTGTTATGGAGGTTGAACACTATAAATAGAGCTGTGTTGGTGAAGGAAAATGACACACCAATCTCTCCTCTCTCCCTCCGAAATCTCTCCCACTGTAAAGAGCTAGTATTCTTCTTGCTACTGTTGGCAAAAGCTCGTCGAAAGGTGGCCGGAGTCGATCGGAGGAAACTTGCAAAGTCGCGCCGTCGTCACTGCAGTAGGCAGCGACCGCCGCCAACAGGGGCAGCGACCGCCGCCAGGGGCAGCGCCCGCCGCCAAGCAGGCAGCGACCGCCGCCAATGCATTCCTTGCACTTTGTGTCCGAGCTTCGTTCTAAGCCATTGCCCGGGCCGTTCCTTGCTCGTGCCATGTGTTTTGCCTTGTCTTAAGCCTTGTCTAGTGCCTTGCTAGCCTCGTCTTCTCGCCTCGATTAGCTTTCTTAATCTCGTTTTAAGGCAAGTGGATGTTTCTCCTTTCTCATTACTCGATAATCGTGAAATTGCTTTCCGTTATCAAAATAATCGTTGGGAACAAACTTGTTTGCTAATAATTTGATTAGGATTATTATGCTTAGAATTAATGACCATTGTTTTAATATCGCACGCCCTAGTACATGGACTTAGGACCGTTGATATGTGACCTTGATTGTTTCAAGTCTCTTTTCGAGACTTTGTTATGGACTAGTCTAAGGCTAGGAATGCGAGAGTTAGACTCTCGTTATTTCTTCATAAATCATGTTACGAGGTGTAACTAGTGCATGCTCGTAATAATAAGGTCGTACGACTAATGCTCGTTCCTTACGATGGGCTATAGCACTCTAGCTAAGTGCTCAGGGGACGCTTGCTTTCCTGTTAATCCGCGGCCAAGCTCCGACGAGCCGTCACTTAAAATACGTTAATTAAAATGTTTGTTTTATGACCTAATAAGATAAGTGCCCAATGCACACTAATCAATGAACGAGGATGGTTAGTACAACTTGGAAAACCGTTCTAGCTCCCGGCTTTGAAAGATTCTATTTTCCACTCTGGACATGCACAACACGTATGCTATGAGGGTGGTTATAGATCCGATTAGTCGACGGAGGCTTTTCCACTGTTGCTTGAATTAATAAAGTTCCCAACAAATCTTAAACACATATCTTTCTTAGGTGCTACTTCCATGTAGTATCTTACTTCCGAGAAATCTCATTTCTCATAAGCCTCACATCTCATAAAGCCTCAAGCTGAAATTATCATTTTCTGTTGAGCCTTGCTCGTCTAAAAAGCCTCTCGCTTAAAAAGCCGTAGGCGTTCCACATTAAAGAACCCTTGACTGTTGGGCGTCAACCGATTCTCAATTGGTCTGTGATGCCCTCATGTCTAAACCTTTATGAGAACCGAACCCTATTCTACCACTTGCTTAGTCTCGCGTTAGACTAACATCCCTTATTTCTTTCCCAACTTTGTTGGCTGGTATTCCTTGCTTTTATGGGGATATCAGATAGGAAAGAGAAGGTTGTTCAGAAGGAAGCCAGAGACATCAAGATCTGCAGGAAGGAAGGAAGACATGAAGGAAGGAAGGAAGAAGTCTTTAAAACATCTTTTGTTTTGACCATGGTTCCCACATGCTTTCGTCTCTCTTCGAGACTTATCTTTTCCGCTGCAACTCTTTACTTATCAAACAACTAAAGATGTAAGAGCCTTTGTAACCGAATCCAACTTTTGTTATAAAAATAAGATTTGGTTTTATTATTCTCGTATTACGATACTCAAGCCTTAAACGGCTTCGGACCGTGGAATCCGAGGTCGTTGGCGGTAATACCCTTATGCTTGTGAAATCGGGGTGTTATAGTTGTGGTATCAGAGCTAAAATGATTTATTTTAAACCCGAAGTTTTATCAAACTTCCTTTAAACGATTTATGCTTTGGAATACTATTCCTATAGAAAAAAAAGGAATAAACTTTTTCTCCTAGTTGAGTTTTCTTCCATGACTTTTAAAATTCGAGGTTTACATCTAAACATTGTTTTAAAAGAAATATCACTCGTGATTTTTCTTATTTATTAAAATTCCTACTTTCAAGTAATCATATAAAAAAAATGTACATCCTTCAAATTTTCTAATCTCCTTGTAACAGAATTCAAGGAGTCGACTTTCTACCGAATCCTCTTGTAACAGAATTCGAGAAGTGGTTTTGTTTTATAAATAACTTCCTTCCGAGTACCTTCGTCTGCCAATATGGAATTATAAATATTCTACGTCTACGTCTAAAAGTTGTGCTCTTTCTTCACCTTGTGCAACGATTAATGGAAACAATTGTTTTTCACTACAGATGGTGAATACTCGAGGGAATAAGAATCGGAATGCCAATGCCCCAGAGGAGAATGGAAACAAAGAAATGGAATCTGGAGTTCGTGGAAACAACCAAGTGCCAGTAGCAACTCCCACTTTAACTTTAGATGCTGCGAGCATTGCTATGTTCAAAGCCATGTTCCAACAGATGCTTCAAGAAGCGATGCCTGAGATTATGGCTAATCAACGGAATGCCACGGAGGCAGTTCCCGCTGTGAACCTAGGAGCCGATCATGCTCGTGTTCACGGAGATGCGTCTCAATTCCCCAAGTCATTGAAGCTTTTTCTCTCTCTCAAGCCTGAGACCTTCAACGGCGCTGGAGAGCCTGCTAGTGCCCACTACTGGTTCTCCCACATAGAGAAGTTGCTTAGGAATACGCGCTGCACCGAAGCGGAAAAGGTGCAGATTGCAGCCTTGCAACTTAGGGACGAAGCCAACGAATGGTGGGAGAGTTCCAAACTTCCCGACCATCCCGAGCTGAATTGGGCAATGTTCAAGGGAAAAATGATGGATCGGTTCTTTTCATCCGCAATGCAAGACGAGAAGCAGGATGAGTTGTATAATCCCAAGGTGGAGGGATTAAGTGTGTAACATCCCCGACCAAAGTGCATATGTCATAGTGCATTCATTGCATACGCATAGCATATTTGCATAGTATGTGATAAATTTTTAAAAGTAATACTCGTTTTCAAAGTAAAGTTATTTACGTTTTAAAAGTTTTTAAAGATAAAAGTAATTAATTAAAATTTCAGGGTAAGGTTTGTAATAAAAGGAATTCAAGGGCCAAAATTGTAATTTTCCTCAAAATTTGGCCGACTTCCTTGTAAACCGACTTTGGAGCTGTAGGTGGATATATATAAACATTTGATATGTGATACGTGTAAGAACATAGCTATTGTGTTGGTTTTCCATCCTAAAGAAAGAAAGGGAAACGCATGCAGAAGAAGAACGGAGGGAGTGGAGAGTATTGGAACGGAGTTGAGTTGGATTTAGGGTACCGTATTTTCGTATTCAACCTTGATTTGGAGTAAAGGTTTATTTTTGGTAAGTTTTAATTAGTATGTTAAATAAGATTTAACTAGTTTTGGTTTATTTGGATTCGTTAATTTTCCAGATCTAGGTTTAAACTGATACTGATTTGACAATCGGTTGATCTATAATTGTTAATGGGAGTTTTCAATAGTGGTTATATAGTTTGTTAAAGGTTTTGTAATGGTTTTAGTGTTTCGTTGTAATAATATTTCGGTGGCCTTCGGTCAAGATTTTTTAAAAGTTTTCTACTAAAAAGATATTCTTATATATGCATAGTATATGTTGGTAAAATTTCACAGTAATTGGAGCTATATGGTGAAAGTTATAATGCATCTTGGCATTTCATTGCATTTAGGGTTAGAGTTTGTAAGAGTTTATAGGCTAAAAGTGCATTGGGTTATTATATAGGAGCACGAGGGATAACTCGTGATCAGGGAAAGGAGTCCTAGCCCAGAAATCTTTCCTAGAAGGTGAGTATAGACCGGAGATTCAACCTTATGTGTTATATGATGTGTTACTATGTGTATATATATATATGCTATGTGCTATATATTATATGGATATACGTGTGTGATATATGTTTTCTCTGGAATGTCCATGATTGTTTGCATAGATTGTGCAATTGCAATTGATACATGATCACATGATGCATTTGAGCATATCACATTGGCATGAGATTAAAGGCTCTGTGCTGTCTTGCCCTGAATTTGTAATCACAGGAGACCTAAAATAAGGTCTAAACACATGGGACCTATAAGGTCAAATCACAGGAGGCCTAAAAGGCCTATTCATATGAGACCTACGGGTCTAAATCACATGGGACCAAAAGAGTCCATTCACAGGAAATCCGGGGCAGATTCAGGCTTGCACAGTTCACAGAATAATAATTGGACACATGAGCATTTGCATATGCATAAGTTTATTCATATGAAATATGTATATGTATATGTACAAGGATTAATTGAATTGGCTATGAGTGAAATAATTGATGATGGTTTGTATTCACTGAGTATGCGACTCGCGTAAATCGTAACCAATTTTTCAGGTTCAGCTAGTTTTACTAGCTTGTGTTTCATAGATGTCAGGTTTGCACAGGTCGGCCGGCTAATGCCTTATGCAACCTTCTCCTCCTCATTTTGCATCATAGACATATGTATTGTAATAGAAGTCAGAGAGTTGTATTAGTATAAGAAGTAACTAGATACAAGTGTGTGTATTTGTGTGTTTTAACTTATGGCAGTTAAGTTTTATTATATGTTTATGTGGTCAGATGTGAAATTATGTGCATTATATGTTTGTATAATAAGTAAGTTATTTATAGGATACGTCAGAGGGGTGTGAGGGTGTCACAAAGTGTATTGGAAAGGGCGAAGAAGTTTAACCATTTGCTCCAATATGCTGGGCCGGAGTTCGCAACCGAGGAGCAGAAGATTCGTCGCTTCCATAAATGGATGAGCGATACTATCAAACCATGGATGATGACTCGTACCTTCGTATCGCTTGAGGAATATGTTGACCATGCCTACAGAATGGAGGTCACCCTGGGCGAAGCCGAAAAGAAGAACGATAGTGGAGGGAAATCTCACTATCAAGGTCAAGGAGGATCCAAGCGGTCTGCAACGCCGCAAGCTTCTGGAGGGTCAAAGAAAAGCAAATTTGATTCATTCATGAGTGACTCTTCTAATAAGTCTGGACAGAAGAAAGGTGTCGTGGTTTGCCACAATTGTAGTGAACAGGGCCATATCAACAGAGACTGTACTAAACCCAAGAAAACTTGTTTCAACTGTGGAAAGGAGGGACATGTCCGTTCCTATTGCCGTTTAAACAAGGAAGAGGCAAATCAGTTTAGGCCAGCATCGGTTGCACAGAGTAACAAAATTCCATCTGGGTCTACCTTGACCACTTCAGTGCAGTCTACTGCGAAAAACAAGGGAAAGGCACCGATGCCAGCTGCAAGTCAGGGACAACAGTTGTACGGGATGTACCAGTCCAACTTGCCTACTGTTCCTGAAGAGTAGTTAGTCTCTTCCCTGTCTTTCCTTAAACCCTTTTGTAGCCTAACAATAGTGGTTGTTTAGGTCTTGTAAGTCGATTATCCTTCCTTGAGAGGAGATCGCATTTTTGGAAGTCTGTTAGATGATTTTGGATAATCATGTTTCTTTCAGAATGTTAAATCAGATTATAATAATGTACTATGTTCATAAGTAAATGACGCATTATTGATCCTCGACTCTCGTTTGGTCTTCTCAAAACCTAGTCTAAGTGGGGAAGCCCTTAAAGTTCTCTCGAAGCTTGAGTGGGCAATCATCTGTGAAGTTAATTCCTGCCCCGAGCCCGTGTATTGGATTGCACTGGTTGGGATGACGAAGTAAGCTGATAAGGTCCACGTACCAAAAGCTTATATAGAACGATTCACGGTGCCCTAAGGATAAAAATGGCTAGCGTCATCATAGTCAAGTGATTAGAATGATGACGTAGATCAGGTGCTTCTCGGCCCCGAGTATGTCGAGAATACTACGTCGTTATCACTTTAAATCGATAAAAGAATGTTGGTAGATCAACAAAGTCGTACACAAGATTAAGAGATAACCTAAGAAACATGGTGAACCATGCAGCAAGAGCAAATTCGTTTCCCAAGGTTGTTGTCATCTTAAAGAAAGAACCAGAGTTCTTTAAGGGGGTACTACAGCTTGTACTTCCTCTGCCTTATCGGATATTCTTTATGTACTCAATCCTTTTAAGCATGCTAGCCTCTGCTAGTTTCGGGGTCGAAAGTATTTTTAAGGGGGTACTGTTGTAATATCCGCAAATTTTATAAAATGGATTATGAAATTCTCCTTAGTTGTATGACTCAATTTTGTCTTTGGAACGACAAGAGAAAGGGCAATGGTCACCCGATTAACCGAATAGCGTTGGATAACGCTAAACGGATACCTTAACTTCAAAAATTCATTAAACCTTCAATAGAGATCGGAATCGCATAATTCCAAAGCCTAATGGGAGATAAAGGAGTCTAGTTTCATCCCTCAAAATTTGAGGCCATTCCGATATGTATCCAAAAAGTTATACCAATTTTACCAAGACGTTGCCCAGTCCCCAGAAGGCAGCGACCACCGCCAAAATGGCAGCGACCGCCGCTTTGCTGCAGACGCAAGTGGCTCGACAAACACTTATATTGTGGGCGCCGTGGTTTTGATGGTTGTTATGGTATTCTTGGAGATCAATCCTAACACCTTTTGGGCAATGTCAACTATGCAATTGTCAACCCCTTTTGGATTGTTAGGCTAGAAGTCCACTCTCTCTTTTGGATTGTTATGGAGGTTGAACACTATAAATAGAGCTGTGTTGGTGAAGGAAAATGACACACCAATCTCTCCTCTCTCCCTCCGAAATCTCTCCCACTGTAAAGAGCTAGTGTTCTTCTTGCTACCGTTGGCAAAAGCTCGTCGAAAGGTGGCCGGAGTCGATCGGAGGAAACTTGCAAAGTCGCGCCGTCGTCACTGCAGTAGGCAGCGACCGCCGCCAACAGGGGCAGCGACCGCCGCCAGGGGCAGCGCCCGCTGCCAAGCAGGCAGCGACCGCCGCCAGTGCATTCCTTGCACTTTGTGTCCGAGCTTCGTTCTAAGCCATTGCCCGGGCCGTTCCTTGCTCGTGCCATGTGTTTTGCCTTGTCTTAAGCCTTGTCTAGTGCCTTGCTAGCCTCGTCTTCTCGCCTCGATTAGCGTTCTTAATCTCGTTTTAAGGCAAGTGGATGTTTCTCCTTTCTCATTACTCGATAATCGTGAAATTGCTTTCCGTTATCAAAATAATCGTTGGGAACAAACTTGTTTGCTAATAATTTGATTAGGATTATTATGCTTAGAATTAATGACCATTGTTTTAATATCGCACGCCCTAGTACATGGACTTAGGACCGTTGATATGTGACCTTGATTGTTTCAAGTCTCTTTTCGAGACTTTGTTATGGACTAGTCTAAGGCTAGGAATGCGAGAGTTAGACTCTCGTTATTTCTTCATAACTCATGTTACGAGGTGTAACTAGTGCATGCTCATAATAATAAGGTCGTACGACTAATGCTCGTTCCTTACGATGGGCTATAGCACTCTAGCTAAGTGCTCAGGGGACGCTTGCTTTCCTGTTAATCCGTGGCCAAGCTCCGACGAGCCGTCACTTAAAATACGTTAATTAAAATGTTTGTTTTACGACCTAATAAGATAAGTGCCCAATGCACACTAATCAATGAACGAGGATGGTTAGTACAACTTGGAAAACCGTTCTAGCTCCCGGCTTTGAAAGATTCTATTTTCCACTCTGGACATGCACAACACGTATGCTATGAGGGTGGTTATAGATCCGATTAGTCGACGGAGGCTTTTTCACTGTTGCTTGAATTAATAAAGTTCCCAACAAATCTTAAACACATATCTTTCTTAGGTGCTACTTCCATGTAGTATCCTACTTCCGAGAAATCTCATTTCTCATAAGCCTCACATCTCATAAAGCCTCAAGCTAAAATTATCATTTTCTGTTGAGCCTTGCTCGTCTAAAAAGCCTCTCGCTTAAAAAGCCGTAGGCGTTCCACATTAAAGAACCCTTGACTGTTAGGCGTCAACCGATTCTCAATTGGTCTGTGATGCCCTCATGTCTAAACCTTTATGAGAACCGAACCCTATTCTACCACTTGCTTAGTCTCACGTTAGACTAACATCCCTTATTTCTTTCCCAACTTTGTTGGCTGGTATTCCTTGCTTTTATGGGGATATGAGATAGGAAAGAGAAGGTTGTTCAGAAGGAAGCCAGAGACATCAAGATCTGCAGGAAGGAAGGAAGACATGAAGGAAGGAAGGAAGAAGTCTTTAAAACATCTTTTGTTTTGACCATGGTTCCCACATGCTTTCGTCTCTCTTCGAGACTTATCTTTTCCGCTGCAACTCTTTACTTATCAAACAACTAAAGATGTAAGAGCCTTTGTAACCGAATCCAACTTTTGTTATAAAAATAAGATTTGGTTTTATTATTCTCGTATTACGATACTCAAGCCTTAAACGGCTTCGGACCGTGGAATCCGAGGTCATTGGCGGTAATACCCTTATGCTTGTGAAATCGGGGTGTTACAAGCTGTGAATCAGTCCCATAATGCCAACATAGCGTTCTGTGCATTCAACGCCTTTGTGTACTTAATTGAACCTAAGAACATAAAGGAGGCACTTCAGGACGCTGATTGGATCCAAGCCATGCAAGAAGAACTCAATCAATTTGAAAGAAACAAGGTTTGGACCCTCGTCCCTCGTCCGAGAAACAAAAACATAATAGGGACGAGATGGGTCTACAAGAACAAGCTTGATGAAAGTGGTTGCGTATCAAGGAACAAAGCAAGGCTTGTGGCTCAAGGCTATAGGCAAGAGGAATGGATCGATTATGATGAGACCTTCGCTCCTGTCGCCAGAATTGAAGCCATTCGCCTCCTCATCGCCTATGCCGCTCACAAAGGGTTCAAGCTTTTTCAAATGGACGTCAAGACAGCCTTCCTCAATGGCAAGCTCAAGGAAGAAGTTTATGTCGCTCAACCTCCAGGCTTTGAGGACGCTGATCACCCTGATCATGTGTACTTCTTGGACAAGGCACTCTATGGACTCAAACAAGCCCCTCGTGCATGGCACGATAGGTTTGCGTCCTTTCTCTTGTCCAACGGGTATACACGAGGTAACATTGATAAAACACTATTCTTAAAGAAAGTCCTTAAAGATGTTTTGATTGTCCAAGTCTATGTCGATGACATAGTCTTTGGAAGCACTAACATTAAACTTGTAGAAGAATTCAAGAACTTGATGAGTAGTGAGTTTGAGATGTCCCTCATAGGAGAACTCAACTTCTTCTTAGGACTACAAATCACTCAGCTTAAGGATGGGACGCGCATTCACCAACAGAAATACATTCGTGAAATGCTCAAGAAGTATGGGATGAACTCGTCAAAGTCCATTGATACTCCCATCTCCCCAACACTCTCCTTTATGCTGATGAAGAAGGCAAGAGTGTAGATCAAAAGCTCTACAGAGGAATGATAGGGTCCTTGCTATACCTAACGGCAAGTCGTCCCGACATCATGTTCGCTGTATGCTTGTGCGCTCGCTTCCAAGCAAATCCAAAGGAGTCCCACATGCAAGAGGTCAAAAGAATCTTCAGATACCTCAAGGGACGAGATGATCTATGCCTATAGTATCCCAGAAGGACGTCCCTAAACCTAGTAGCGTACTCTGATGCAGATTACGCTGGCCATGTGGTGGATAAGAAGAGCACCTTAGGAATGGGTCAATTTCTAGGCTCTTGCCTCGTGTCTTGGGGATCCAAAAAGCAAAACTCCGTGGCTCTCTCAACCGTGGAAGCTGAGTAAGTTGCTGCTGCTTCGTGCTGCTCACAAGTCCTATGGATCAAGTACCAACTTGAAGACTATGGTACGTTCCTCAACACAGTCCATATCTTGTGTGATAACACAAGTGCTATAAGTATTGCCAAGAATCCTGTTCATCATTCTAGGACGAAGAATATTCATATAAGACATCATTTCCTTCGTGACAATGTTGAACTTGGATTAATTAGAGTGGATCATGTTAGGACTGAGGACCAAGTGGCCGATATTTTCACAAAAGCACTAGATAGACGTCCCTACGAGCACCTTAGGTTGCTCTTGGGGATGATAACTTTTAAATGATCAAGTCCCGTTCTATTATTCCCTCCATGAGTGGCTATGTTTTGTTGAGAACTTGTTTTAAAGTATGTCATGCATTTAAAGTCATCTTTAAAGGACGCTAGTTAAGAATAAGATAGGACGCACTTAAAAGAAGGTGTTGCATGCCAACCCAAGCTGAAACGAAAATCAAGTGTAGTCTCTCATGCTAAAAGCTTTACTTCATGTGTGCATTGTTTAAAGGAGTTTGTCATCATCAAAAATGGGGAAATAGAACCGTTAGAGACGTGAGTGATAGCTTCCTTATAGCTAAGAGTGTTAGGTTACTTGTTAGGTGAAAAGGAGTGTTACTAGTGAGGTTAAGGACGGACTCTTAGCTCAGAGAAGTGTAACGACTCGCCTAAGTTGTAAGGACTCACTCTCAATAAGATAAGGGACGGCTATTGAAAATCCTCCAACGGAGGTAGAGGTTTACCCATAAGACTAGTTGGTTTTAGTGGGGTTCCTCTATAAATACTCGTGTCTATTCTCTTATCTTGTTTCCTGTTAAGTCTACTTTCCGCTGCACTTAAGGACGCCCTTAACCCAGTTAAGGACGCCCATTCTAACGACTTACGATCCAACACCTTTTTACCCGCAAAGCTCCTAGTCAATCGCTTTATATTCTTGCAAGATTCATCTACGTCACCAACTTCATTCTCAAAAGCTTCTTCTTCATCACATCCATCCTCGTCAGAAGCATTATCATTATAGTCTTCCTCATGATACTCGTATTCATCAGAAGCATAATCATCATCAATCTCCTTCCAGTCCATGTCATCTTCTTCATCGGATTCTTCTAGGGCTCTTCTTTCCTCTTCGTTAGGATTTCTTCCAAGGTTATTTGGAGCATCCATACCATCAAAATCAGTTATATTCATGAATCTGAATAGAAAAATAGAAACTTATTAAAGGACATATACATATACAACTAACAAAACAACAATTCAACAACTATGACTATTAACTCTTGAAGTATTATCAAGGGTGGGACTCCTAAGTAATAACACAACAATTAGTTAATGCAAGCCACGATCAATGTACATCTAACAATTACATAACCACTGGTGAAAAGCATCAGCTCATATCCTGTACAAAAATATCATAGCTGGCTACCTACTAGTTATCATGCACATGCTAGAAGTTATAAACATTGTGACCCAAGCATGATTCAAGAACAACGCATAATTAAGCAACTAAGCAATTAAGCATGATTAAACTAGACATAATTAAGCATAATTAAACGTGATTCATCTTGACGTATTATTCTGATTTGATCACACAATTAAGCAACTCTTACAAAATTCACAAACAATAAATCTCTATTACTGGATTGGTTTGATGAGAAGCAATTTCGTATAATTCATCTCGGTAGTACATACGTAATCGTTGGAATGTTCTGCGACAACCGTGTTCTACTTAGGGCATTAACGGAATCAATTTCGACTCGCACTTACGTTCTACTTAGTGTCGATTGAATCACGTCTGGATTCCACAGACGGTGTTCCGTGCGAGGTCCCTCGGTCGTCGATCGCTAAGGGGCGGCTTCCTTCGTCAGATCGCTGTTTTTCGTGGCTTCTCCCCCTTCCTCCTTCTTTCCAATTGTTCGTGGCTTCTTTGTTTTTGTTTTGATTTAATTAAGTTTGCTTGATTAATTAGTTTGTTTTAATTGGCTTGTTTTAACTGCTTTGTTTTAATTTAGGTTAGATTAAGATAAGATTATGATTTGGCAATAGTAATATGGCATGATAGGGTGACATGGCATATACAAAATTTAAAATAAAAAACTATCCTTGCCACGTCATGTCCGACCGCCACATCATCGAACTTGTCGGAAATTATACCGAAAAACCATTTCAAGTTAATATCGCGATAGTTCGGTTCGCTAGTGGCGATTTTGATACTTGGGATTATACTTAGCATTTATTTCTCTACCTTATTTATAATGCTTATCCATATTTATTCTGCTTTATCCTTTAATAGGGTAGTTACTCTAGTTAGGATAATATTTATGGAAGAGGATCTTATCTTCGCTTGAGATAAGATATTGGTTGACTTGGGGAGCAAGATAACGCCTAACTCTAGGCCCGATCGGCCTATTAGGGCACGCGCCCCCTCGCCTGTCCCCCTCTTCTATAAAAAATACACATGTATTCGCTCATGTGCCTGGTAAGTTCTAAGCTATCGCTCTGCCTGACGCCTTATGACATTGCCCTTACTGACTTAAGCATCGGAGGTGGATTAGGGGTCGCTCGCCCCTAGGTCCATTGTTTTGTAGGTCATCGAAGGTGAAGAGGCGCGTAGAGAGGAAGAACATTGAAGAAGGAGTTGAAACTTGTACATGGCATATTTTGTGTACTAACATTTGGCACCGTCCGTGAGGAACGAACAGGTTTTCAACCTTCGTAAACCCTATACGAGAATCATTGTTGATTATCGATCCAATGAAAACCCTAGATTGGGGGCAACCCCAATTCACAATCCCGTGTACGTAACGGAGGCATAACCGATCATGTACGGATTAATTAGTTCTAACTAGTTCAAATTAATCAATCAATCACGTACGTGTGAACGGATTTGAGGCAAATCGGTTTTGCTAATTGCTCAGTGACGGACAAGCGGAGAATTGGTGCGACTCGATGAGCACCACGAACCACGTTCGCGAGCAAACTCTAGCGGGAGGACGATGCCGGCCG
The DNA here is from genome assembly GCA_963924305.1 of Polygonum maritimum. Taxonomy (NCBI): domain Eukaryota; kingdom Viridiplantae; phylum Streptophyta; class Magnoliopsida; order Caryophyllales; family Polygonaceae; genus Polygonum; species Polygonum maritimum. Next base: position 13,166,609 of record OZ002736.1, on the reverse strand, counting down.
GTTCGACGCCTAGGAAACCCGTCAGGCGACGACCACACTGCCGCCTCGGACGACGGCCTCGTCAACGGCCTCCACCGCAAAGAACCACGGCAGGATCGTTCCCACGCCGCCAATCGGCGCCGTAAGGTCGGACTCCTCCAACGATGTCGTGTAGTCACGCGCGCACGCCACCACCACGGCCTCACCGGAGATCGTTACAGTCACCGCCGGGAGTACATCCGAAGCCAGTCGATGAGGATCCGACCCATCGTAGGCGGGCTGCCGGTGCGGCGCCCACGCGGGCTTCGGACAAAACTCGACGGCGCTCCGGGTCGTGATACAGGCGTGCGTGTAGTGGTCATCGGCACGGCTCGGCGCGGGCCCGGAGAGGAGACCGAGGGAGATCCCGTGGTGACTGGCCGAGGTCCAAGGGGCTGGCAAGAAGGACAACTCGGACCGATGCTCATGAGATCGAAGAGTTCGTCGACTCTTGACTATGGCGGTTCCACGAAACCGAGCGATGGCCAAATCAGAATTGCATTGTTGGCTACGTGGAAAGGCAATTGAAAGCTACGCTCGTCATCGTTGATTAGCACAAATCAAGTGATTGACCCGAATTATGCCATTAAGAATTAATTAACAAAGGAGGCGGCCGTCTTCGTATGAGACGGGGCGACCCGCGCCCGCGGGTTGAGGAGCCGCGGGCGCGGCTTCTCTCAACACTCCACGCGTAGTTCCTCGCATCGTCCGCGGGCGTGGGACGGGGATCCGCGGTCGCGGATTAGCCGCTGGGCGCAAGACGCGATCTTTTCCGTTTGCTAAACACAAATATGGGTGCAGCCGTCGACGAAACCCTAAACGATTAGACACTTGGACCTGCGGGCGCGGTTCGGGGTCCTGCGAGCGCGGACCCACGTCATAACAAACTCGGTGCGAGTTTAGAAGAAGGTTTCGGGATCGGATCTAATCCCAAGACTTCTTAGGGTTTGTCTTCGGATTTCCTCCAAAAAGTGGTCAACGTATGATCGCGTGTCACCCAACAGGGAAGGGGTCTAAGTCGGCAATTGGCCCAAGTTAACAATGCACAATGTTGGCAGTCGACCGTAGCCAGTCGCATAGGGTTCGTAAATCGAATAAAACCCTAATTTACCGACAGTTCGTGATCTCGTACGAATGAGTCGAGGAAAGCCCTAGATCAAAATCTATGATCGACGAAGAGATAGGGAAGACGGGCGTCCACGAAGGACGGATCGGAGCCGATCACACCGCACGAGTCGTCACTCAATCGCCAAGAACAAATTGCACAATAACCGCGGGCGCGGTGGTAGGCCCGCGAGCGCGGGTAGGGCGATGAACGAAGAGGGACTCGCAAGCGAGCGCCACCGCGAGCGCGGTGATGGGTCCGCGAGCGCGGGCCCAGCAGCGGATGAGGATCGTCGGTTACGATCACGGGTACCCAAGTGTAAACCCTAATTCCGTCAGGGTCCGAATGACCCGACTCCGTCAAGATGGTGTCAACCGAGCCCGAAGAGGTGTCCTACGCAGGGGCACGACGAAGCAAGTGTTGGATCTTGTGAAGGCTCAGAGTCCACCGGGGCAAGAGATCGGGCTCATGGGGTCGAAGGGCTTGATCGCCGCCCAACGATCACAGCGAAACCTATGACGCTGTAATAGTCCGTTTGAGCTCCACGGTGGTCGGAACGAGATGATTCAAGAAGCGCTGGAAAGTAGACTCCGAATGCTACGTTTCTCGTTCACACATCAGAACCTGAAACTCGCCGCGTCCAGGTCGAAATCGCGCCGCAAAAGACCGCAACCTGTTTCACGGACAGGATGGCGAGGCAAACTTCCGACCAGCCGTCCAGGAGCTACACGCATCGGAATGGGACGATCCATATATCAATGGAAAGAGAAAAGAGCGATCTACAAGTCATCGTTAGACGTCAGCCCCAGAAACCCTCTTGAAGAGGGTCAAAAAGACGTCCGAAAGCTGCTGTCCTGCAGAAAGCGCAGAACAGGGAAGCCTGCTCTCAGCCCCTCGTTCGGGGGTTAGAGACGTCAAAAAATCGCGAGCTTTGTATCTCTTGAAAGCTGAAGAAGCCGCCTACAAGTCTTCTTTTGACGTCTAGACCCAAATCGCACTTCAACCGGCCCGAAGTTGCAGCCTAAGACAGAGCAGTCTTACTCTCGTGACAGCAACGCACTGCTGTATTGTGCAGGCTCGTTCGGGAGCTACGGTTGTTCGATCGGGGCGATTCAAGACGTTCTGAAAAGCTGAAAAGGCGCACTATCTTTCATCTTCAGGAGCTTATGCTGGAAACTCGCTCGAATTGGCTCAAAATCGGGTACGAACCTGAGTACAAAAAGGGGTATGTCCCATGCGAAGGGACAACCGACCCTCCTATGAAGGAGATTGCTTTCATAGAGAAATTGCGGGTTCCGAGCACCCTCCCAAGAACGAAGGTGTGCCCACAACGAAATAAGGACACCAAGGCTTACGCGGTGGGAGCGTCCGACCCTTGTGGTAACCGCTTACCCGCTCCAATCTCTGCTGACGAAGTCGAACCTCTTCGAAAGAGTTGTCAGGCGGTCCATCAAGCGGGGGCGTATAACGTTAATTTACGCATCCGGAACCAACGTTACAAGACCACCCACTCCGATCTCTGCTGTCAAAATCGGATCTCTCGGAAAGAGTCGTAAGATGGTCTATCGAGCGGGGGCAGTATGACGTCAACTTACATGCTCAGAGCCGACATCAAAAGACCAGTACTAACCGACTACGTTACACAATTCCCTACCAATTCGAGTTTGACAGTAGGATCAGCGAGACAACATCGAAAGACCAGCCTTGACCGACTTCAACGCAAAACACGCTATTTGGTTCGAATTCGGCTACGAGAGCCGCGAGCGCAGGACCGGGAGCCGCGGGCGCGGGGAACCCTCAAGGAGCCTTGATTAGTCCTACGAAACGAACCGCGAGCACGGGCGGCACACCGCGAGCGCGGTAGGTGCAGTGGGAAACCGCCAAGATATGCCGAGCATCCTACAGAGCGCCACCAAACGGGTTATGGTGCGGTGCGCACACCCACAAGGGCCACGAACCTTCCGAGTTGGCAACGCGATGCCTCGATTGGCCATGGGGAGCGCATCCCGATAATGGCAAAGCTCGGAAGGGCCCATGTGTTATGGCTGCAGTGTTAGGACAGGGGGCATATGGGCTAGTGCTTTGTACTTAAAACATCGCTACAAAAAAGAAGTTCTACCAATGATTCAAGTACTATTCGACTTATTGCAAAGGGTGCCCGCCTTTTTTAACTCATTGACATTTCAAACATGTTTTGTTTTTAAATCCGCGCGGAAACGTTTTGTCGTTTTTGTCCTCATGTTTTCTTGTTTTGCAATACTAGAATCAAGTACTTGAAGGGGTTAAGCCCGAGCCATTGGTAGACGAAGGCCCTACGCGACGTTTGCGTAGGAGTTGCACGGATCCCGTATTCATGGCATACGGATGTACGAATCTACGAATATACGAATCTACGAATATACGAATATACGAATATACGAATATACGAGTATACAAATATATGAATATACGAATGAGAGCTCCCTAATCGGCATGGCCACTCACCGCTTTGAGTTCCGGTCCCTATACACGGGATAGTACTTGGTGCATAAGTATATGGATCCCGGAGGGGGCATTGTAGGTGGGCAAGATTCCATATCAATTAGTTAGCATTTATTTCTCTACCTTATTTATAATGCTTATCCATATTTATTCTGCTTTATCCTTTAATAGGGTAGTTACTCTAGTTAGGATAATATTTATGGAAGAGGATCTTATCTTCGCTTGAGATAAGATATTGGTTGACTTGGGGAGCAAGATAACGCCTAACTCTAGGCCCGATCGGCCCATTAGGGCACGCGCCCCCTCGCCTGTCCCCCTCTTCTATAAATACACATGTATTCGCTCATGTGCCTAGTAAGTTCTAAGCTATCGCTCTGCCTGACGCCTTATGACATTGCCCTTACTGACTTAAGCATCGGAGGTGGATTAGGGGTCGCTCGCCCCTAGGTCCATTGTTTTGTAGGTCATCGAAGGTGAAGAGGCGCGTAGAGAGGAAGAACATTGAAGAAGGAGTTGAAACTTGTACACGGCATATTTTGTGTAATAACAATATCATATCTTAAAGATCGACAAAAACCAGCCTTTAGGTAGTATATCAAGAGAAAACCACATTACTCTATAAAACAAGTTGTTAAGATGTCTTAAATCTGCTGTTGATCCGAACCCGCCAGGAGTTCAGTGCTTAGGAACAGAGTGAAAGAAACGAAACATTGATCATGTACATTGATAATTTGATATGACAAGTTTTCTTACTTGGATTGACATTGATCATCATCTCTTTTGGCCCGGTCAACCAAAAGGATAGTCAGAAAGATGACATAGAAGTAAGGGAGGAACTGCATAGCAAAGGAGCCAATTAAAATTATGCAAAGAATTTAACATCTCCAATCCTCTCGGCTTAATATCTACTGCTTAGACAAAATAAGCATCTTAATTTTTTTTATCAAAAAATAAGCATCTTAATTGCTTCTTACATGATTGAACATAGCAGGGACAATCCAGAAAAAGGCTGCCATTATTTCGGGGGCATAATGAAAATGTTAGACAAGAGGATATTGAACACACAAAATACTCGGAAATCGATTGATAATAATAGCAAACAAGCAACCTCAGCGGGACATAACCCTGATTGAGTCAAATCCCAAAGGAGCCAACCTCCAATGAGCCCAAAGGCCACAACCTTGATCCTCTCTAATTCTCTGGATCCCATTCCCCTCCCTAGACTCCTCTATTTAAACTAAACAACAAGGTAACTGCCAAGTCATAAAGACACCGATACCCCTTAGTAACTAACATTTATTTAAACTAATCCTATCACATTCCACTTGAGATATCCATTTCGTAACAATACCACCCTCCTTCAAACAACCTTGTCCTCAAGGTTGCATTCATATGGAAACTGAGCTGGCATCGGTTGAGTTATGCAAGATCAAACGAATGCAGCTTGATCGTGCTCTTATCGGTGTTGTCACTTTCCTCCAGAACATGCAGGTAAGTATTCTCGACTAGCCAACTGTCACCTTTTCTGCTATTTAGGTGAACCTCTCTTTCCACACAAACTAGTAGGTAGTAATCCTTAATTAGCCAATTGTCGCCCCTTCTATTATATAGAGGAATCTCTGCATTAGTTCCAAACTCTAGGGGTTGGGGAGAATGATAGACTAACTGAAGCTTCAGACTACCCTCAGCACTATCATCTTGACTTGTGCACCCATGATCAACCAACTTGCTAACCTCTCCTTTCTCTTCTTTCCTAATAGTCAGTTGAAGGGTAATAACCAGAATAGAGGTCGAAATACGATCAGGTGGGGGAGGCTCCGGTGGTATTGATAGACGGAAGTTACCACTGTAACATACCCATTCAGTTATAGTAGCCCTTACTGACCCCTCCGAAGCAGCCTTGTCCTCAAGGCTGTATAGAGAATCAAAAACGGATGCCGAAAACGATTGATGCACCTCAAAGTCACCGGGGTCGTCGCCGGCAGCATAGACTTCTCCACAAACAAGGGAAACGGGGTAGATGGAATAGTAGTCCGACTGCCCAGATTGTATCCCTGTATTTCCAATAACGAAATCCGGCGGCTGTAGGGGCGGCCTTGCTGGCGGAATGCGCCGAGAGCGCCCTAGCTCATCGTTGTGCTCGATCGTATTGCCAGCATAATGAATTTTTGGAGGCTGAAGATGCAAAATCGGGTTGTCAAGAACTAAGTTTTGGGCTCCTTCACTTCTTCCAATTTTAGGCCCATATGTGTTTTTCAAAATACATGGCCTAGTGATATCCCAAGGAGGTGGTCCAAGGGACTTTGGATCGGGTCCAACTTCGGATCCCATCTGACCTTTATTGAACGCCAAGAGAAAAATGGGTTCAAATTTTTGTTGCCTCTTCAACCCTAACACCCAAACGACGGCGGTCGATTGTACCTCACGTGCCACCCTCTCCACCAGCTTCTCGAATTCCTTCGCTGATTCCTGTCCGGGTTGTTTGAAATCGCCATGATTAATCACCTTCAACTTTTCTTCTTTCCCTTTGGTGCCGACTTTCTTATCCATCTCTACCACAAAATCACCCAGCCGAAGAGCATCAAAACTGTCAAACCCGCTCTGAAGAACGTCGATAGTGCCGAGTTTCCTTGCGCTCCGATGACGTCACCGTCTTCTCTACTCTCTCTAGACCAAGGTGGAGGACCGCGACGTTTGATTTTCAGCCTAGATTGGTCAACCAGTTCCGATCTCTTTCGGTTAGCCCTAGCATGATCAACAGGCTGAAGTCCATAACGCGTATCCACTTCGATTCCACTCTTGTTGATCTCGAGTGCCAATTCCACCCTATTTTCGATTCGGAACTTAGAAACGACAACTCCCTTGGATTCACCCCTCCTAATCTCGGCCGCTGGCTCTTCCCTGAGCAGTTTCGCCTCAACTTCTTTCTGTAAACCCTTCCATACCTGAGAGCTTGGAGGTGACCGATCCTCGATCGATGCCTTCAAATTGGATCTCTTGCCCTCCCTTGAGCTTGTGACTAGTTCCGGAAAAGGCGCTGAAAACGGATTGAAGATGTTCTTCATAGCATGAATCATCTCCTCTTGGAAGGAAGCCAAATTTTGTTCAAACCTGTCAAGTTTCCGGTTGGTGTCCTTTCCCAATTCTAGTATCTCACACACAATTCTCTGTGTTGTGCTCATCCTCAAATCTAACTCCATCGTTGAATCTCTCGACAAGAGCACCAATTGTTAGACAAGAGGATATTGAACACACAAAACACTCGGAAATCGATTGATAATAATAGCAAACAAGCAATCTTAACGGGACAAAACCCCGATTGAGCCAAATCCCAAAGGAGACAACCTCCAATGAGCCCAAAGGCCACAACCTTGATCCTCTCTAATTGTCTGGATCCCATTCCCCTCCCTAGACTCCTCTATTTAAACTAAACAACAAGGTAACTACTGATCGGTCCGGATCGGAGGGTCTCAAAATTCAAATGATACCGAACCTAGTTGAAGCACTGGATAGGGTATCGAACACACGGGAGTTCGTTCATTGAGTGCACCAAAAAGTCTTAAAAAGGGAAAAGAAAGGGTAAAAACAAGGAAAATCAAAGGAAACCTCTTGGGACCGACATGGGTCACCTCGGCCCGAGATGGATCGACGTAGGATTGCACGGGACCGACACTGATGAACGTCGGGCCCGAGGTCTGGGTAAGTCGAACTAGGAAAATAGGAGAGATCGGTCTTGGGTTTTTGGGTTCCTTCCCTAACTAGATATGGGTATTTCCACCCCAATTCAGCCAATAAGTGATGATCCTCGTAGAATCGAGGTTGTTCGCCTTCGATCCCGCCACTCTAAAAATTGACCCTAGGGAATTTTACCTCCCATTTCGATACAAGTTCAAATGTTTGGCAATCGATTGCTTTCGCTCACTCTTGCCAATCACAAGCCCTTGATCCCTTGCTTTCACAAGAGATTGTAGCTCTATGTAGAGAGGATTCCTAGGTCAAGCACTCAAGGCTATGGAATTGGGGGTTCAAACCCAAACTAGCTAGGGGTTTCCCCCATAGCCCAAGACCAATGGAATCTACTCCATAAGGCTAGAGTAACAAGCAATCAAATCACAAGGCAAACAAATCTCAATCATCCAACTCAAATCAAAACCAAATCTCATTCAATTCAAAGGGAAATCACAAGATCCAAACTCAAATCCACAAATTGCAAATCAAAACAAGTTCAAACTCACAATTCTTCCTAGATCTAGCTATCCTCCACCGAATTCTCCTCTTCTTCTCCTCTCCCTTCTTCCTCCTTGCTCTCCAAGTCTTCCTTGAGCCGTTGAGAGTGATTAGATGTGTCTAAGCTTTGATAATTGTCTTCTAATCTCTCCTCCTTTTAATTAGGGGCCAAGAATACCTAAAATAGAAGAAGGGCAAAAGTGGTAGATCACATTTGTGTGCCTTGGTGCCTAATCTACACTTTGCCGACTTGGACCGACAAGGAGCAACCTCGGGCCCGACTTGCCACACCTCGGTCCGGGTCCCCATGGGTCGATCTCGGGCCCGAGTTACTGGGTACCTCGATCCTGACGTCGGTCCTCTTCTCTTTTTGGCTTTTCTTGAGCTCCTCTTCATTGATCGCTCGGCTCTTCCGCTCCTTTGCGCTCATGCCTTGCTCCTCCTTGGGGACTCCTTCCCAAACTTCCTCAAAACACGCTAAGTTACCTACAAATTGCAACAAATTCGCATAGTCTCCGAATCACATAGAAAATCAGAATCTAAGCTAAAAAGGAACAAAACTAACAAGGAAAGGAACAAAAGACACCTATTTACAAGGGAAATTATCCACTAAAACACCACCAAAATGAGAGACATCAGAATACCACATACTTAAACTTGCTTGTCCTTAAGCAATAACAATGTAAGCAAGACCGAAGCATAATCTTCAAGTAAAGCCTCATATGAAAAATCAATCAAGTACAAGTGATAGATATTCAAGCAAGATTACATCATCACACATGATCAAGTGTTCAAGGAATGAAATCAATGCAACCAAGTCTCACTTTAGGGACATGAAAATGTGTATCACTCATCATGTGTTTAGGTATAGCAATAATTACTCAAACTCAAGAATCATGTAAGTAAAGACTTTACTATTGAAGCTTATATCACCAATTCCTCCACCTAGAGATGCCTATTATAATGCACACAAAGAATATGAACTTGGCTCAATGGAGGTCCTCAAAGAGGTTCCATTCGGCCGGGTTGTAATGGGGCTTTTGGTATTTCTCAAGGTGGGAATCATTTTGGTCTTGTGGTGCTTACAATGGGGATTGAACTTCCTAATCTCTCACCAACTTCACCAAAATTCCACTTTCAACTTCTCTCACCCAAAAGAACTTTTCTCTTTTTTTAACCCACAACTTCACTTAACATTCCACTTCATCTTTGCACTTAGACTTTTTGTTGGATTTTTCACTCCTTTGCACATAGGATCGACTTGCACTACACATCGGGCCCGAGGTCACTTGTAACTCGGTCGGGACCCTTTTTCTTCACTTAAGCTTTTTGCTTTCAATCCACTTCTTTTTCCAACATTTTCTTTCTTTCTTCTCACTTTATTCTCAACAAAGATGCACTACCCAAATGATTTATAACTTCATTCTTTGTCCTTAAACCAAAGAGAATCTCAACTCTCCAAATACACTCCCAACCTCTCACTAAAGTCCAATCCCATAAGGGTCAAGTCATATAGGCTAGGAATCATATTTTTTTGAGGAGTTTCAAACAAAGGTCAAGGCTAGAACGGGGCTACAAACAACGGTTTATCTTCAAGGTAGGATATGGAACATTTTGTGACTAAATGAAATAAAGTTCAAATCAATGCGACAATGCATAGAACAATTCTCATATTGGTCTTGGAAAATAGATAAACACCGCAATAGCAAGTTTTACTAAGCATGCATGAGCTAGTCCACACAAGAAACATGAGGGATATGCAAATGGCCAAAAATATATCTCACAAGGGTCACTCATACTTCGTTGCAAAAGAACGCATCCTAGAACTCATGTGCTCAATAAAAACAAGTATGATATCATATCACATCAAAAGCAACATCCATTTAGAGGCTGAATTATCCAAAAATGTGCAAAGGAATTTACATGCTCACATCATCATTAGCCTTCATTTCGACATCTAAGATGGGAATTCCTAGTCCAAAACAAAATCTTTTTGTTGTTTTTCACACAAAATTTTTCAAATTTTTATGGATTTTTGCAAAAAAGTTTCTCTAAAATAAAACAAACTCATCCATTCAAACCATATTAAACTCAATCATCATTCATACAACATACCATGCCACTTTCCAAAAGAGAACATCCCAAAATAAACTAAGAACAAACACAAGAAACTAACACATGAAACTATGAGCAACTAACCCCCACCCCATACTTAGAATTTTGATGTCCTCATCAAAACAAAGAGACCAAAACTCAAAATATAAGAGAAGAGAGTTAGAAAAGCTCACAATTTCTTATTCTTGATTGGCATGTCTAGATTTAGTCAAAAGGGTGCTCCCGACGATATCCTCGTTGGAGCCTTGCTTGCCTTTCCCCTCGTACACTTGGGCTTGATAGAGATCTTGAGTTGGTGGTTGGAGTTGAGGTGCCGGGCGTGCCCATGGATCTTCTCGGGAAGGACAATTCCCGACCATCCAATTGCTGAAACTTTCTTAAACTCGCCACCTTTGGTCCTCCACCGTCCTCCAGTCGTCCACTTCACGCCTTATGTAAGCAAGATTCCGGTTCATCTCCTCATATTGAGCTTGGAAGACTTCTTATTGTTGGAAGAGTTGTTGTTGTTGAAGATTCATTTGTTGTTGTTGAAGGTTGATTTGATGGGCTTCTTGTAGCATGCTTGATTGTTGGAGTTGAAGGTGAGCCATTTGGTTGGCTAGAAATGTCATGTCCACCGGTTGTTGAGGCTCGGGGAAGACCATTCCGGGCCTATACCATTGGGCATAACCTTCGTATCCACCAAAGTGTGGTTGCTCTTTCCTAGCTCCGCTTCCTTCTCCTCTCTCAAAGTGGCTCGGGACCGACTCGGGCAAGTAGGCGTCGGACCGACTTTGGTGAAAGTCGGGCCCGCGGTCCCCTGCATCTCGGTCCAGTAGTGTGGGAGCTTGGTTTCTTGCTCGGAGGTTGGCTAGCAAACCTTGAAAACCTTCATCTTCTTCGGGAGGCGTGTCAACATCCATGGCCTCTCTTCTTGCAAACTCAAAGTTGTTGGGCTCTTCATCGGACTCCGGGGAAGGTTGTGGAGTAGTAAAGCGAATGTGTTGGGCACGACGTCTACACTCAATCGTCCCTTCCGGTTCTCCAAATGGGTTCTCCTTCCCGGTCCAAACTTGGAACCAATTGTAGTAACTTGCAAGGTCGAAGAGCTTGGGCCCCAAAGGAATGGCTATTTTGTCAAAGTTTGAATGAGGTGCTAGATGGGTGGTGATGCCGGTGACGACTTTCTCCTTGATGATGTTGGCTTTCGTGAAGTATTTGAGATTCATATACTCCACTCCATTCGGTGCCGGCGTGTACTTGGATAGATCAACTTCGAGACGACTAGCTAAGCGAGCTATCATCCCACCGAAGTAAATCCACGAGGAGCTTTGGAAGTCCCTAACCATTTTGACCCACTCCCAAGTGAGGTTCAATGGTTTGTCGGTTTGGAATAGCATCTCATGTAGCAACATAGCTTCTTCCTTCATAGGCTTGCTTAACTCGTGTCGGTCATAAATGGTGCATCCCAAGACACGAATCATCACCCGGAAGAGAGGGCTAGCAATCTCATTTGTAGAAGCTCCTTTCCTCATTTCATTCCTTCCCGCTACATACCTCCATAGGCAATTCACCTTCTCATTGTCCACATAAGCTTCTTCTCTTGGAAAAGGGAACCCAAGATAGACCGCCAAGTTCCTAAGAGAAAGCTCTTGTGTCTCATTGCCCAATTGGAAGGTGATCATGCCGTCATTGTCCTCTACTCCTTCATAAGTACACTTGAAGGTGGCCATGAACTCCGATGTCAAGGCGGGGTAGTGGGTGTTGTTCCACCTCAACATCACATCAAGGCCAATGTGAGCATAGCAACGGGGGAGAGCTACATCCATCCCCATCTTCCTTATAGAGTCCCAATCTAGCCACCTTGTGTGGTGAGCTAGACCCATGTACTGCTCATAACTTTCGGCCACATCATCATCATCAAATCTCACATCATCCATCTTTGGTGCTTTCTTTGACTTCTTCGACTTCTTAGAAGGCCTCTCCATGTGTGAAGAAGATGCTCGGGTTTCCATAGTACCTACACACACTCAAAGCAAAGAACTACAAGATAAAATCCATACAACCTCAACAATGTCACACATATCTACAATTCACAACTTTATAATACAAGGTCACCCCATACTTAGCCTCAAAACATCAATCCAACATGCATGATCATAGAATTCCTAAGAAATGGTCAAGCTAATAGATATATCTCATCATAATCAAGCTATAACCAACAATCAAACTCATGAATCCTAATGACAACACAAAGAAAGACTATTAGAACAACGATCGACACACTCAGACGTCGGGCCCGATACGCCCTCAAACTCGGTCCAAGGTGGTGGACCGACTTCCACAACTCGGGCCCGAGGTACCTGGGTATCTCGGTCCTCTTCTACATTCGTCTTCTCAAACATTCTCACCCAAAATCAATCTATTATGCTCCTAGAATCCAATATCAATCATTTATCTTCACCAATCGAAGTTCCAAGGGGGTTCAATCATGCACAATCAACAATTAAGAACAAATTCTCCTATACATGCAAAACACCATTGATGCTCAAGATCTAAACTCATTCAATCATGGCAGAACTCAATTCAAGCAATGAAAGCATGAAATTCACAAGGAATTAGATAGGAATCGAGATTCACATAACAAAATTAAAGAGACCTAGACTTTCTAGCAATCAATCTACTTAGAACCCAACTTGCTCCACTTAGGTCAAGAGGAGATGTGAAGAACAATGAAGGTTTTAGGGTTTTCTCTTTGGATTTGATGTTTGGGAGTGGTTGTGGTGTTGGATCAAGATGGTAGAGGGCTAGTAATGGGGATCGAGTGTGATGGAGGTAGGGGGCCGATTTTGGTGTTGGTGAGGGAGATGGCTATTTTTGGGGTGGTAGTTATGAGGGAGATGAGGGTAGGTAAGGGAAAGAGGGCTTTAAATGGGAAAGAAACAAAATCTAGGTCAGAGGGGTATAGTTGGTATTTGCCACAACTCTTGACCAAAGTTGACCGAGTTGGGCGGACCGAGTACCTAAGTCGGGCCCGATGTGCTGGGTACCTCGACCCGGTTTGGTCCGACCACCAAAAATTACTCCATCAATGCTCCTTCATTTCCCATAAATCCTTTTATTATTTTCACCATTACCTCTACTCAATCATGAAGCACAAATAACACCACTAATCCACAAATATACATGCTAGGGAGAGATTAGAGAAAATCTAAGCTAAGCTAAGAAAACCAAACTAAAACTACGAAAATAAACCTACTAGGCTCGGGTTGCCTCCCGAGAAGCGCTACTTTTAAGTAATTAGCTTGACTTCTAACCTCAACCTTCATGGTGAATGAAAGATAGTGAATTGGTCACCATAGTCATGTCCATTTCCATTCCCTTCATAGCGGTAGAACCACCACTTGTGGTTGATGTAGGCATGGCCCTCCAACTCTCTTTCACCTTTCTCCTCCAAAGCATAGGCTTGCACCTCTTGCACTTTCTCATCTTGACCTTCCTTCCCTACATCACAAACATCTAGAGAATTTCCAGGAGATTCAATAACATCATAGCTCAAATCATCTTTCAAATCACTCAAACATATGTAACTATCTCCTAGATCCTCTTTCAAGTCACTCAAGCTAATGTAAGAATCTCCAACATCAAAAGGATATGAAGATGGATACTCTTCTTTGCTCCTTGGACTATCATTGCTTCTTGACTGCTCTTGATGCTCAAATTGATCCATCAATTCTCTCTAATGAACTTGGGCATTGACCCTTTCATGGCTCCTCAAAGGTGCTTCTTCTTCTCTTGTGGCTTCCACTTCCTCTCTTTTCCTCTTGGCATTTTCTTCCAACTTAAAAATCGCCAAGGCATCCGGTTCATTTAGAGCTTTATTGAAGTGAAACTCAACCTTGTCTTCTCCTATCTCAAAAGTCAGCTTTCCATTCATCACGTCAAAGTTTGCTCCCGCCGTGGCTAGAAACGGCCTTCCAAGAATGATAGGAACCAAAGGATCTTCCTTCATATCAAGTATCACAAAGTCGTCGGGGACAAAGTACTTCCCCACTCTAACCGGTACATCATCCAAAATTCCCGTGGCTTTTGTAGTAGAACCATCGGCCATTGTGAGAGTCATGTCAACCGGCTCAATCTCACCAAGGTTAGCCCTTCTCCAAATGCTCATGGGCATAACCGACACGCTTGCTCCGAGGTCACACAGAGCTTGGAAACTTTGGGACCTTACTCCAACGGTAATTGCAAATCTCCCCGGGTCTCTTAGCTTTTGAGGTAGCTCTACGATTTTCACCTCGTCTTGCATTTCCACTATTGACCTCTTCTTGCTCAAAATCTCTCTCAAGAACTTGGCATATGAAGGCATCTCATTTAGGGCATCGGTGAACGGTATCGTGATGTTCAACCCTTGCAAAAGCTTCAAGAATCTCTTGAACTTGCCCTCTACAACTTCCTTGGGCTTCTTTGATGGGTAAGGAAGAGTTGTGCCGCCTTGATTCTTGTTGGGATCGACCTCTTTGGACCGGATCGAATCATCTACATCCTTCTCTGCTTGGACCGATGCAGGCTCGACGTCGGGCCCGATATTCTGGTCCTTGGTCTGGGGGCAGAGCATCGACTGGGGTGTCGGACCGACGTCAGGGCATGTCGGGCCCGATACCCTCTCTTCCTCGGTCCTAGGCAGGGGACCTCCTGATGTGATCTCACTTCCAAGATCGGTCGAATTCGGGTTCGACTGAGCGTTTGTGGAGGCGTTCGTGTAAGAAGAGTATAAGAAACTCAAACTTGAATTGTTGTATTGAAAATAGGTGGCGAAAGTATGGTTACAAGGTATAGGTATAGGCGTTTTTGGTGGAACAAAATGGATAGAATGAAAACAAGAACTCAACTAGGAGATCGAGAGCTTGTAGCCACGAGGTGTGGGTTTCCTCGGCCCATTCTTTCTTGAGGAGAAGAGACCGTAAAGTAAGGGCTAAAAGCTCTCTTTACTCAATTTCAATCTGCCAAAATATGAAGGCTTGCTTGTGCTTATATAGGCACGAAAGAGGGGAGGGGCGGCGTGCCTGATGTGGACGCTAAGCAACATGAGGAGGTGGAGAGGATTGGCGGCCAAGGCACCATCTTGGAGTGGGCGCCAAGTTCTTGTATGGAGGTGGCGAGGAGTGGCGTCCAAGACAAGCATAGGCAGCCGCTTTTATTATGGTTCCTTGGCGGCCAAGCTAAGGCTTTAAATGCGTGGGGAGAAGCAACCTTGGCGGCCAAGGAAGGCACCTAGTGTGGTAACCACGCCTCCATCAAGTCGGGCTTGAATTGTCCTTCCTCATAATGGGCTTCGGGCTTTGCGGTGTCCTTGCTTGGGCTGAATACTTGGAGACTCAAAAATGTATCTCCGGGCCGGCCTTGCATCGCACATGGCATTGCCAAGTGAGCCCGGAGTCGCTCTTGTATGGCCTTAGCACGACGCCGCGTTATAGGCCCGGGGATGTGGCTCACCTCCTTGGAAGAGACCGACCTCGTGATGGGTCGCGTACGACCCTTGGTCGAGTGCCCAAGCGAGGTGCCGGGCCGCTCCTCGGCGTCGTTGGCGCCGAGTGGCACCGGGGCGCCGGTGCCTTGCGGCGTCGTGAAAGGCTCCGCGTCGTTGGTGCCTTGAGGGGCACCGGGAGGCACCAGGGCGTCGGCGCTCTCTTGGAGGGTGGGAGGCACCGGGGCGTCGGTGCCTGGATGTGGCGCCGGGGCGCCGGTGCCTTGATGGGGCACCGAGGCGTCGGTGCCTTGGGCGCCGATGCCTTCGGTGCCTTGGGCGCCGGTGCCTTGATGTGACCTTGGCGCGGTCACATCATCCTCCCCCAGCTGAGAAGGATTCGTCCCTGAATCTTCTTGATCGGACTCGACTTCATTTGAGACAAAAACTCGAATGTCCGCCACATTGAACACATCATGGACTCCATAGCATTCGGGTAGCTCGATCCGGTAAGCATTGTCATTAATTTTCTCGAGCACCTAGAAGGGGCCGTCTCCCCTAGGCTTTAGCTTGGAGTTACGCAGGTCGGGAAATCGATCCTTGCGAAGGTGCACCCATATGAGATCGCCCGGCTCGAGCACCAACTCCTTCCGACCCTTGTTAGCGTGCTTAGCGTTTTGAGCCGTGCTCCTCTCTAGACGCTCTCTGGTGGAGTCGTGAAGGGCCTTAATTTGCTCGGCATGGTCGACGCCCTCTTGACTGTCGTTGTCCTTAATCGCTAGCGGCACCATGTCAAGCGGGGTTGCGGGATTCTTCCCATATACCACCATGAATGGCGTCTTTTTAGTAGCTCGGTGGACCGACCGGTTATAGGCGAATTCAATAAAAGCGAGGCACTCCTCCCACCTGCGCAGGTTAGTACGCAACAAAGAACGAAGCAGGGTGTTGGATCGTTAGTACTGAAGGACGTCCTTTACTTTGGTAAAGGAGTCCTTTGGTCAGGCGTCCCTACGAGGAGTAGGGGCGTCCTTGAGTAATGCAGCGGAATAAAGTACTAAACAGGTAAGTAATGAACGCAGTGAATTATAGAGGAACCACTCAAGACCAAGTAGTCCTTGAGTGTAAACCTCTACCTCCTTGGAGGATTTTTGAATAGTTCTTCCTTTATATTGAACGTTCTTACAGTTGTACTGGCGAGTCTTTACATTTCTCTGACACTTAGCTTTTCCCTAAGTTCACTTGTAAAGAACTCTTTTAAGCCAACAACTAAAGCTGGTTCAATCTACTAAAGGACTCTATTCCTACGTTCTGCAGTACTTCGCAGAACTCTCTCTTTCTTTTTGGTTTTTCTGATTACAAACTGTTTTGTGGTTTGGGTACAAAATCTCACTCGATCTAACACAAGTCCTAGCACTGTTCTTGAGTTCTTGAGTTAGTTCTTCGTGTTCTTGAGTGAGTCGCTTTCCTCTGATTCTCTCTGAATATTCTCTGAAAGCGTTAACGTCACAATAAATTCCTTGGGGTATTTATAGGACTTGGGGAAAGGCGTCATTTCTCTGGGACGATCATGCCCTTCGTGGACGTGGCTACAGGATCTTCCTCCACGTAGTAGGGCGGTGATGAGGAAGCTTCCTGTATCCAGCTGTGTATGATGAACTCCGCTACAGGATCGGCCGCCACGTATTGATGAACTCTGCAACAGGATCGTCCGCCACGTAGTGTTGGACTCCGCTACAGGATCGGTCTCCACGTGTCCTTGGATGATCAAACATTGTCGAGTGATGTCATCCTGTCGGCTAGTGAGTAAGGACTCCTTTCTTGCGTTCCTACTTGCTTGGGACTCCGTCCTTGCTCAAGTAGTCTCTAACTAGTCCTTACTTCCTGTTAGCTAGCGTCCCTAAGCCTGGGGGACGCTCATACACATTTGTTGTCCTTTTGTCACTGGCGTTCCTGAACACTTGGACAATTTTATTAGAATCAAAGTGAGTTTGTCATATCAAAACTAAGGGACGGTTGTGTGGTACACTAACAAGTACGCAAGCGTCCTTGATAGCGTCCCAACAATTTCCCCCTTTTTGATGATGACAAACTCTTCAGCAAAATAGTTTTGACATTGGAACTTAGTATGCATGAAAACTTAGAAGCGTCCTCTAACACTTAGAGAAAATTTCAGTAAGCACAAGTTTTCATTCTTTGATTCTCTAACATTTGGATTTTAAGGAGAGTCGCGTCCTAGAAATGCTTTCTAAGCGTCCTCTTTTATTCTAGCATGGGCGTTCCTTAGACCTTTCACTTAATAGTTCCCCCTTAACACTTGCTTATTCTAGATAACTAATTTATAGCGCATCTCTGCAAAACTACACTTCCCCCTTTTGGCATTATCGAAAAGGATAACAAGTGATAAGGACGTTAGCATAAAAACATAACTATAAGCATTGGAACGCTTAAACAAACACATGCAAGCAAACAGTGGAACTTCCATTCAAACAAAAGTAGAGTACGGTTATTACAAACTAAGAACCAAGTGTTTGAAACATAAAAGAAGCAAGAGCAAAACAATTTAGGGATTAAAGGGTTGGAGGACGGCGATTGCTGAGGACGGCTCTGGTCTTGATAAAACTTTAGAAGTTTTTCATGAGGTTCAGCCGACTTAGAGAAAGCAAAGGATAAGTCTTTGAGGGTGGAGAAGATTAGGCACTGGTTGTCCATAATAGCACCCAAGAGTTCTGCAGGAGGATGCTGGGCAAGATTAGCAGGGGCAGAACGGGGCACTGGTCCTGAACTGGAAGAGGGACCGTCCAAAGGAGGTTCTGGAGGAGGAGAAGGAGCCATAAGCACTTGATCAAGGGCGGAAAAGTTGAGGGCTGGCTCTTCTTCTTGAGCGAACTCCTGAGACATAGAAGCGAGACGTTCTTCTTCAGCTTCAGCTGCCAGGCGTTCTTGCTCAGCCTTTTGCCTGGCTTCCTCAGCCTCAGCTTCTAACTGTTTTAGCACGGAGGGCAACTCTTCGTTGTGCCTGATCTCTACCAGTCCCTTCTTGGCGTTCCATTTTAGTCCAAGCTCTTCAGAAGGAGCGCTTTCATCGTAAGCATTTTGGGACTTAAGAATGAGCTTCACCAGACCCGGGTACGGCAAGGCGTGACGCTTCCTTCCACACTTAGCCATATGTTGCATAGCAATTTTGGCTAGATTTATGCGACGGCGGTCGAGAAGAGCGTCAATCAGTATAAGATCATGAGTTTGAACGATCGAACGCTTCTCTTGCCTTGGAAGGACGGCGCGACAAATGAAGTAATGTGCGATGGCGCCAACCTTACTCAACACGTGAGCTACCCTGTCCAGTCCATAAGGCTTTTTGCCTTGAAACACCCTTTCAACCAGTGGCAGTTCTTCATCAGTTGTTTCAAAGCCACTCTCTGGTAGGGAGCTTAGAGCGTTGGACGGGGGCTTTTGAGGGTTGAGACCCATGAAGGCGCGAACCTGGCGTTCATTAACAGAAGCTTTCTCACCATCTATCTTGAAGTGCAGAGAGCCATCTTTAGACTTGTAAGGCAGATCCTTGTAGAACGCTTTTACCTGCTCTTTGTCAACATCTGCAGGCGCAGGCCCAACGTTCAACCAGCCTTGGAACCGTAGAAGCTCAAGGAACTCCTGAACTTTGTCATCGTTGAAGGAGGCGAGCCACTCTTCGGAGTATATCAGGGGGCTGAGAACTTTGACGGGCGCGCCATCAGGCTTTCTTTTGCGTTTGCCCTTAGGGGACTCAGAGTCCTCATCATCTGAAGGACTGTCCTCATCAGCAGAGTCCTCTGACTCGTTTTCATCAGCGTCCTGGCCAGCAGCGTTCTCTGTTCCTTGTTCATTTTCATCATTGCCACCAACTGTGGCTTGATCAGTAGCAGAAGGAGCTTGGCCTTGTGACGTGCCCTCGGCGTCCTGAGCCTCGGATTGATGTTTTGTTTGTGGCTCAGCGTCCGCAGGGACTTGGTGGGATTCTGTTTGGATTGTGGGGGAGGGGTTTTCTTGAGGAGTTGGGAGGGGATTTAGGAGAGGGAGAGATTGGTTGTAGGGAGGGACTTCTTGAGCATCACGCTCGAGCTCGTCAGACAAAGTGGGCTCGGCGTCCTTTTGAGCGACCTGGTGCTCGCCAGCATCCTCAGCAACTTGTTCTTTTTCAACTTCTTTAGCCGCAGGAGCATTCTCGACTCCTTCTACCTCGTCACTAGAGTCCCCAACTACATCAATGAATGGGGAGACTTGATCAGCAGGCGTTCCTCGTTGGCTCTTAGATGAGCTAGAGGAGGAGGAGGAGATGTGCTCGGGCTCTGGAGCGTTCTTTGTGAGCAACACCTTGGGCTTTTCACCAGCTTTGCGTCTGCGAAAAGTGTGCTGAAGAGTGGAACGCTTCTCAGCTTCATCCGGTCCGCTTTCAGAGGAAGGACGATGGGACCTTGGAGTCTCAGGGTCCTTTGGCGGTGAGATATGGGCCGGGGCAGATGGGAAGTTGGCTAGATTTAGGGGAGAGTAGGGTTTGGGAGGAAAAGGAATGAGGGCATTTTTGTTTGAAGGTTGAGGGGACGGTGGAGGAGTGGGGAGTTGGAAAATGGATATGGGTTTAGGAGGAGGAGTGGATTCCTTGTAGAGGTTGGAGGGCCTTTTTGTGGAGCTAGGCCTTTGTTTGGAGCTTTTGGAGGAGGGGACGCTTGAAGTTTTGGCCTTTTTGAGGGGCCTTGGGTCGTGGGTTTTCTTGGAGCGTCCCTCCTTTATGTGGGGTGGAAACTTGTCCACAGTTTGAGTTGGGTTTGAGGAGGTTGGCTTGGAAGATTTTGATAGAGGTGAAGCAGGGGTTGGACGCTTTGAAGGAAGGATATTTCTTGTGGTGATGGTGGGGACTTGAGGAGGTGGGGGAGAGGGACTTGGCACACGGTTTTTAAGCATTTTGTAAGCCAAGGAGTCCCTAGGGTACATGGGGAAGTCTGGGAGGACGGCGTTGTGCAAGTCTGGGATTAAATCAAGTAAAGGACCGAGATTCTCACCACCAAACTGCGAGAAGAAGAGAACGTCGTCCATCCTCCCCTGCAAGTCCTTGTAGTTTGTGTTGTGGAGGCCTTGAATGACGAACCGTTCTATGAACTTTTCATAGTTCCTTGTCTTGATTGCGTCCTCCTTCACGTCAGGTCTGTCCATCCGTTCCCTTATCAAATTGTAGAGGGTTTTCGGCTTCCTATTGATGAAGTCCACCAGAGATTCATTGAGGATGATAGGCTTTGGCTTTTCTATGTGGTGGGACTTCACCAATCGTCTTCGCTTCCCGCCGGCAGAAGATCCGGCCACGTTCATCAGTCTTTGAGACATATTCCGGTGCGTTTTAGTGAGAGAAAGTTGCCGGAAAGCTAGAGAGAAGTCAGAGCACTGATTTGAGCAGGGAAGTGGTTGAGAATAATAAATGAACGAGAGCGACTGTTCTGGCCTTATATAGAGGAAGCGGTGGCACAAATTGTAATTACCACTGTTTTACTGTGCGACACGTGTCAAAAAACTTCCCCCTTAAGATTTGAGTAAAAGCAACGGTCACTGTTTACACTTTCAAAAGTTCAAATTTCTGACTCTTGAACTTCTTCTCAAAAGTGAACTGGCGTCCTCTCTTACAAACATTGAGCGTTCTCTCATACTTAGCAAAAATTTACCTCTTCAAGCAAACCAATAACCAATCAACCGTCCTTATGATCACCTTTCGAACCATTTGAGAACAAAGCAAGTACGTCCCGTAAAGAAAAATATGAAGCTCATAGGACGCTTTTGCAGAGTTCTCGGACAGGGTAAGCTTAGAGTTCCCATCATTTCGGCTTATGATGTGGGTTAGGTGATCAGGGATACTCTTTTCAAGACAAATAGAGAAAATTTGAATGGCGTTCCAAAGTAGCAAACACATGAAATTTTAGACTAGTGTCCTTGCAAATATGAATTTTAATGCATAACAGTCCTTAAACACTTAGAATCAACAAAACATAGCCAATCATTGAGGGAATAGAAGAACGGGACTTGCTACTTAAAAGTTATCATCCCCAAGAGCAACCTGAGATGCTCAAAGGGACGTCTATCAAGCGCCTTAGTTAAAATATCAGCTATTTGGTCTTCAGTCCTTACATGCTCCATACTAATAAGTCCTAGTTCAACATTATCACGCAAGAAATGATGCCTTATATGAATATGCTTTGTGCGTGAATGAAAAACTCGATTCTTAGAAATTTCAATAGCACTTGTGTTATCACAACGAATGGGAATAGTTTCAAGATTTATACCATAGTCCTCCAGTTGATATTTGATCCAAATGACTTGTGAACAGCATGAGGCAGCAGCAACGTACTCGGCTTTCGCAGTTGAAAGCACCACAGAGTTCTGTTTCTTAGATCCCCAGGAGACTAAGCATGAACCAAGGAACTGTGTCATTCCTGAAGTGCTTTTCCTATCAATCACATGACCAGCATAATCAGCGTCCGAGTAGCCAACAAGCTTGAAGGACGTCTTCCTAGGGTACCAAAGACAAAGATCGTCGCGTCCTTTGAGGTAGCGAAAGATCCTCTTGACTTCTTGCATGTGGGACTCCTTTGGATTCGCCTGGAAGCGTGCACACAAGCAAACGGCAAACATGATGTCGGGACGGCTTGCGGTCAAATAGAGCAAAGAACCAATCATTCCTCTGTAAGGCTTCTGATCAACATCCTTTCCTTGTTCATCTGCGTAAAGACGCGAATTTGGAGAACAAGGGGTAGCAACAGGTTTGGACGTGTTCATCCCGTACTTCTCAAGCATTTCACGGACATATTTTTGTTGGTCAATGCGCATCCCTTCCTTGAGTTGGTTGATTTGAAGTCCCAAGAAGAAATTGAGTTGTCCAATGAGGGACATTTCAAACTCACTACTCATTAAGGACTTGAACTCATCTACAAGTTTCATGTTAGTACTACCAAAGACTATATCATCAACATAGACTTGGGCAATTAAAATGTCCTTGTGAACTTTCTTTATGAACAGAGTTTTATCAATTGAACCTCTAGTGTACCCATGAGACAAAAGAAAGGACGCAAACCTGTCGTACCATGCACGAGGGGCTTGCTTGAGTCCATAAAGCGCTTTGTCCAAGTAGTACACATGATCTGGGTGAGAGGCGTCCTCGAAACCAGGTGGTTGAGCAACGTACACTTCCTCCTTCAATTTTCCGTTGAGGAAGGCAGTCTTGACGTCCATCTGAAATAACTTGAATCCTTTGTGCGCGGTAAAGGCAATGAGGAGACGGACGGCTTCAATTCTAGCAACAGGAGCAACGGTCTCATCGTACTCTATGCCTTCCTCTTGCTTGAATCCTTGAGCCACTAGTCTTGCCTTATTCCTTGACACACGTCCACTCTCATCAAGTTTATTTCTGAACACCCAGCGCGTTCCTATGATGTTTTTGCCTTTGGGAGGAGGAACGAGGGTCCAAACTGTGTTCCTTTCAAACTGGTTGAGTTCTTCTTGTATCGCTTGAATCCAGTCAGCGTCCAGGAGTGCTTCTTTGATATTCTTTGGTTCCACCATAGAAACAAAGGCATTGAAAGCACAGAAAGCTAAATTAGCACTCTGGGACTTGCTTGCAGCTGATCTTGTTTGAACTCCTTGAGAAGGATCTGAGATAATCTAAGAATTTAGGTGATCCTTAGAGAAGCGAGACTCCCTTTGGAACAAATGAGCAAATCTTGGATCAATCTCTTCATTAGAATCATCACTATTATCTTGAGCATCGTCCTCAGTGTGTTCCCCCTCAAAGAGAGCGTCCACACCTTGGCGTTGCTCGCCTTGTTGACTTGATTCACCCATATCTTGTTGAACTGGGGATTCACTACGAGAGGGAACGCCCTGAACAACACTAGGAACGTCCACTGAGACTTCTTCAGGTTTTGGGGTAGCGTCCTTAGGAACATAGTATTTTCCAGAGAACCAATCTTCACCTTCGTCTTCAGAGTCGTCCTACTGTTGTGACGAGGAGCGTTCTTTCTTACTTGATTTTTCTTTGTGAGAAGAACTTTCCTTAAACACAACATGAATACTCTCCTCAAGCTTTAAAGTCCTTTTGTTGAAAACTCTATATGCTTTGCTGGTGAGAGAGTACCCAAGAAATATGGCTTCATCACTCCTTGCATCAAACTTTCCAAGTTTTTCTTTATCATTGTTGTGAACGAAACATTTGCAACCAAAGACTCTGAGATAATCAATGCGAGGCCTCCTTCCATTCAACAACTCATAGGACGTCTTTTTCAGCAAAGGACGGATCATGGTACGATTGATGATGTAGCATGCTGTAGCAATAGCTTCTGCCCAGAAGTACTTGGGGACGCCATTAGCCAGGAGCATAGTCCTTGCCATATCATCCAGCGTCCTGTTCTTTCTTTCCACAACTCCATTTTGTTGAGGAGTTCTTGGAGCTGAGAAGTTGTGCGAGACACCATGTTGATCACAGTAGGCCAGGAACTCTGAATTCTGGAACTCCGTCCCATGGTCTGATCTTATGGCTTTGAGAGGCGTCTCAAGGGCAACTTCCACTTGTTTGATGAAGACTTTGAATGCATTGAAGCAATCTGCTTTGGACACCAAGAAAAGAACCCAAGTGAATCGAGAAAAATCATCTACGAGAACGTAAATGTACCTCTTTCCACCATAGCTCAACGTCTTCATTGGTCCACAAAGATCCATGTGGAGAAGTTCCGAAGGCTTCTTTGTGCTAACTTCATTTTTAGATTTGAAAGACGTTCTTGTTTGCTTCCCTTTGATACAGGCTTCGCACTGTTCAACTTTCTCAGGATCAATTCGGGTAAGTCCCTTCACAAGATTTCTTTGGTGTAGCTTGAGGATTGTGCTTGGTCCAGCATGGCCAAGTCGGCGATGCCAGAGATCAGCGTCCTCCTTTGAGGCAGATAGGCACAATTCTAATTTAGGCTTGAACTCTTGATTGAAGATATAGATATTGTTCTTGCGAACTCCTTTGAGAACAACTTTGTTGGATTTCTTGTTGATGATGAGGCACTCCTTTGAGTCAAATGTGACTAGGTTCTCACCTTGATCACACATTTGGGAAACGCTGAGGAGATTGAAGCCAAGTCCTTCAACAAGACTTACATTTGTTGCTTCGATGGACGGGTTTAGAATAGCAGTTCCCGTTCCTTTGATCTTTCCCTTGCCCTTGTTGCCAAACGAGATAGTTCCTCCCGTGGCACTACACTGGATAGAAGTGAGATGGATCTAGCTTCCTGTCATATGATTTGAGGCGCCACTATCAATGATCCATGGGCGTCCCCTCACTTCCACCTGCCAAAACAAGATTAGTTCTTGGCGACCCAAGCAAGGTGTTCCTTACCTGGCTCATTACAATAATAGAACTCTGGTTCTGGCATATAGTCATTTAGATTAACATCATTAGAAATGGCATGCTTTCGGAAAGAACTCCTAGAACGTCTAGGACGCCTAGGATTAGCTTTGGGAACGGACTAAGCATTTTCATTTTTAGTCCTTGCATCTTTGCCACTTGCAATATCTTCTTTTAGCTTCACACAGTCATATTTGAAGTGGTCTCCTTGTCCACAGTACCAACACGTCCTATAGTATGTACCGAGGTAGTACTTCTTGTTGGGACGTTGGATTTTGTTTTGCTTCATCTTTTGGGGATCACACACTTTTGAACCGTCCCCTTTTGCAATTTTCTTATAAATTTTATGACTGGTGGAATTAATATAGTAGTCCTCTTGCCCTTTGTCTCCACTTTCTAGGACTCTAATTCTTTCAAGAAGATTCTTGGTTTTCTCTCTTTCAAGTTCAAGTTCTGAAGTTTTGCTAGCCTCAAAGTCGCTAGGGAGAGAGTTCCTAGTGTCAGATTCATAACCTAGACCTCTCTTAGCTGGGACAAAGACTATTGGTTTCACTTCCTCAACTATGGGACTCTTTCCCAATACTTTCACTTCTTCCCTAAGTTTGGCGTTCTCAAGTTTGAGACACATAAGTTCAGTTTTTAGGGACTTAGTTTCTTCACATGAGGACTCTAGTTGAATAGTCATTGAACTACAGTTTTCACATTCAACTACAATATTTTCATCTTCAAGTTCATCCATTCTTCTTTTCATAGCAAGACTTTCCTCCATGATCTTACCAATAAGTTTAAGGAGTTTTGGTTTTGAACATTTTTCTAAGGAACGCATCATGGAATCGTGAGTTACCTCTTGTTCATTGTCGGAGGCGTTCTCTTCAACAACTGGGGCGTCCTCCACTGCCATGTATGCAACTTGATCTTCACGTTCATCATCACTTGAACTGAGATCATCCCATGCAGCTGTGCATGCTCCAATTAGAGCTTTCTTCTTGTCCTTGGAGGACGTTCCCACAGTACACTTTTTGGCAAAATGTCCTTTCTTGTTGCATTTGTAACATGTGAGTTCCTTCATTTCCGCCTCTGTGTACTTGGGACTCTCCTTTTTGTAAGACTTGCTCTTGTTGCTATGCTTGTTCTTCTTGTTATAGTACTTGAGAGCTTTGTGAATAAGAGATAGTTCCTCACTGAGTCAATCTCTTCATTTGACTTGCTTTCTTTCTCTTTGGGACGCAAGTTCTCAAGCTTTTCTTTTGATTTACCTTGCATCATCAATGCTAGATCTCTTTGGCCGCGTAGGTACTCAGCGTACTCTGGTGTTGTGGATGCCAAAGCAAGTTCAGTTTGAGGATTCTTTCCTAGCTGAGCCATGTCAAAGAGTCTTCTTTCTTCGTACTGCCTGAGCTTCCCATAGATCTCTTCCATATCTAGAGTCTTGTTGGCTGTGTTTTCTTTGAAAGTTGTCCTATCGAAGTTCCAGACTCCAGTCAACCCATGCATCAATGACTACTTGAACTCTGTTTCTCATGGAGATCTCTGTTTCTAGGATGCCCAAGTTCCTCATCTTGGTGACAAGGCCCTCAAAACGGTACGAATAGTCATTGACCGTTTCATTTGGCAACATACTAAAAGCATAGAACTCCTTTTTGATTTTTAGCTGGACGTCCTCCTTCATTTCTGCGGTTCCCACATGAAATTTCTCAAGAGCTTCCCACTGTTGTTTTGCTGTGGGGAGATTGCTAACTCTTGTGGCATCCCTTTCGTAGAGGGACGCTTGAAGAAAGCACACTGCTTTAGCATTTGTTTCCATTAGCTAGAATTCATCAGGACCCCACTCGTCCTCTTTGTCTTTCTTGTCATCGGGAACCTTGAGGTCACCTTTTCTGCTCACGTTCCAGCATTGATAACTTGTGCTTCTGCAGAAGTTCTCAAACCTAGTTTTCCAACGGTTGAAGTTGGCGTCCGTCAGACGCGGAGGCTTCACAAAAGAGATTCCAATAGGTTCCATGTCCATTTTTACCTGCAACTCAGTAAGAATCTAGAGCGCCTGCTCTGATACCAATTGTTGGATCGTTAGTACTGAAGGACGTCCTTTACTTTGGTAAAGGAGTCCTTTGGTCAGGCGTCCCTACGAGGAGTAGGGGCGTCCTTGAGTAATCCAGCGGAATAAAGTACTAAACAAGTAAGTAATGAACGCAGTGAATTATAGAGGAACCACTCAAGACCAAGTAGTCCTTGAGTGTAAACCTCTACCTCCTTGGAGGATTTTTGAATAGTTCTTCCTTTATATTGAACGTTCTTACAGTTGTACTGACGAGTCTTTACAGTTCTCTGACACTTAGCTTTTCCCTAAGTTCACTTGTAAAGAACTCCTTTAAGCTTACAACTAAAGCTGGTTTAATCTACTAAAGGACTCTATTCCTACGTTCTACAGTACTTCGCAGAACTCTCTCTTTCTTTTTGGTTTTTCTGATTACAAACTGTTTTGTGGTTTGGGTACAAAATCTCACTCGATCTAACACAAGTCCTAGCACTGTTCTTGAGTTAGTTCTTCGTGTTCTTGAGTGAGTCGCTTTCCTCAGATTCTCTCTAAATATTCTCTGAAAGCGTTAACGTCACAAAAAATGCCTTGGGGTATTTATAGGACTTGGGGAAGGGCGTCATTTCTCTAGGACGATCATGCCCTTCGTGGACGTGGCTACAGGATCTTCCTCCACGTAGTAGGGCGGTGATGAGGAAGCTTCCTGTATCCAGCTGTGTATGATGAACTCCGCTACAGGATCGGCCGCCACGTGTTGATGAACTCTGCAACAGGATCGTCCGCCACGCAGTGTTGGACTCCGCTACAGGATCGGTCTCCATGTGTCCTTGGATGATCAAACATTGTCGAGTGATGTCATCCTGTCAAACCCAGTGGAGGAAGAATACCCCCCAAACCAGCACTGCGCAACAACTCAGAAGTATACTGTGTCAAACCCAGCATGTCCAGAGTCGGGACATCAAAGAATTTAGTGCTCACAAATGTCCGACCCTGAAGTTCACTCCACCTCTTCTTTGCTCGAGCATTAAGAGTCTTCAACCCATTGAAAGGAGCTATGAAGAAAAAGCTAGAGTAAACGAGATTACCGGAATCGCTGTCGGAATACCGCGGGCGAGACGAGACTGGCGCGGGCGCGGTTTTCGTCCAGAGAGCAAGAGTAGGAGTCGAACGAAGGCGCGGGCGAGACGGGACTGTCGCGGACGCGGAATATCAACAGAAAGGGGGCTCGAGATTCCTGCACACCGCGAGTGCGGTGAAAGGGGCGCGGACGCGGGTGGACAGCAGCGAAAACAGCAACAACGAGGGCCGCCGAATGAAAACTAGGGTCCTCTTGAGAGATCCGCCGGAGATTGGCCAAATCCACCCCAAAGACACCAAAGTAATGGTATATGGTGCCTTACCAAGGTGAATCCGCCGTCAATCGTGGTGGTGCCGGATCTAGAGACGACAAGAGGGCCCGGAAGCAATTTAGACCTTGAACGCGGTGTGGGTGCGCGGTCGCGGTGGTGGACAAGTGGTTGGCGGCGTCGGGTCCGGCAGGTGGTGGGGCCGACGGTGCTGATGAAGTTGGTGGGGGCAAGGAAGGGTAGGTGTGCGTGGGAATGGGTGGTGGTGGGTGTTTTGTGTTGTGGAAGGGATGGATTAGGGATAGATGGGGGGTTAGGTAGGGGAAAGGGGCCAACCGGTCAGACCGGTCAAAGCTGACCGGTTTGATCGGTCAATGGTCAGCAAAAATTTTTTTATTTTTTTTTTATATTTTATTTCTTTTCACAAACCGAGGGCCGCCGCCGGCGCGGCACAAGTGACGCGACCGCGGCGGTCTAGTACCTGCACGCCAGTGATCTGCTGGTGATTCGCGGGCGCGGTATGGTTGCCGCGACCGCGATTTCGCACCAGAGCGTCCTTTCGGACCTCGTACCTGCACATTAGTCCGCACAAAGAAAAAACATCCTAACCTATGAATTGAAGACAATCTATCTAATCCTTGGGTTGCCTCCCAAGCAGCGCTTTTGTTTAACGTCGTTAGCTCGACGTGGATACACTTCAAGAGTCCAGCTCCGGAGTGGGTTCATCAAGGTCCTGCTCATCTAAAACGTCCTGAGGTACGCTCTCATGGTATGGTTTCAATCGATGACCATTTACCTTGAAAGGTTTGCCACCATGGTCAAAGAGTTCTACCGCACCATGAGGGAAGACTTGTGAAATCACATACGGGCCCGCCCATCGAGAGCGTAGCTTTCCCGGGAAGAGTGTAAGGCGGGATTGATAAAGAAGGACTTTATCTCCTGCCTTGAATTCTTTCCGAAGAATGTTCCTGTCGTGCTTGGCCTTAGTCTTGTCCTTGAAACTCACAGCGTTATCATAAGCTTCCAACCTTAGTTCTTCCAACTCTTGGATTTGTAGCTTCCGAAAGGCACCGTCCTCATCAATGCGCATGTTGCACTTTTTGATAGCCCAATATGCCTTGTGCTCAAGTTCCACAGGGAGATGACAAGATTTCCCATAGACTAGTCAGAAGGGGAACATGCCAATGGGGGTCTTGTAAGCTGTACGGTAGGCCCATAAAGCATCATTGAGCCTTAAGCTCCAATCCTTCCGGTTCGGGGCCACCGCTTTCTCCTGAATAGATTTGATCTCCATGTTAGACATTTCCGCCTGCTCATTCGTCTGAGGATGATAGGTTGTAGAGACCTTTTGAGTGACATGATACTTTTTCAAGAGGGCGTTGATGGTCTTATTGCAAAAATGAGTACCCCTGTCACTTATCAAGGCCTTTGGAATGCCAAACCTGGAAAAAATGTTGTGCCTAGGGAAATCTGCAACCACTTTTGAATCATCAGTCCTGGTGGCCTTCGCTTCCACCCACTTGGAAACGTAGTCCACCGCAAGTAAAATATAAAGATTCCCAAAGGAGTATGGAAAAGGTCCCATGAAATCTATACCCCAGACATCAAAAATTTCACAAAATATCATGCGAGATTGAGGCATTTCATTTCTCCTAGAAATATTTCCCATCCTTTGACATCTATCACAGGATCTACAAAAAGCATGAGCATCCTTAAAGATATGAGGCCAATAAAATCCAGCTTCTAAAACTTTCCTAGCAGTTTTATCAACACCGAAGTGTCCCCCACATGCATAAGAATGACAAAAAGCAAGGATTGAATTTACCTCGTTATCCGGGATACAACGTCGGATAACACCGTCTGCACAATCCTTCCATAAGTATGGTTCATCCCAGACATAGAACCGAGCTTCACTGCGGATTTTATCTTTCTGAGCTCGGGTGTAGTGAGGTGGCATTGCTCCCGAGACGAGGAAGTTCACCAAGTTGGCGTACTAAGGCTTGAATTTTTGAATTTTGAGGACAGATTCCTCGTTCCGGACATCTTCTAGAGGTTCTGGGCTTGTACCGCGGGCGCGATGGTCCTGGCGCTGGCGCGGATCGGTTCCAGAATCGCGACTCTCTTCTGTAGGAATACCGCGGTCGCGGCCTGTCTGCCGCGGTTGCGGTTCGTTACCAGTCTCTTCTTCCGCCTCTGCATCCAAAACGCGGTCGCGGTATGGGTGAAGCGGCCGCGGAATTGGTGCAGAACGCAGCTCAAACAATGTGTCATCGGGAAAGTCTCCCCTAATTTGCTCATGGTTTCCTGATTGTTCCGCTGCGTTTGGCAGCCTACTCAAGTGGTCAGCCACCACATTGTCAACACCTTTCTTGTCTCGCACCTCGATGTCAAATTCACTTAGCAAGAGGACCCATCTTATCAAGCGTGGCTTGGTCTCCTTCTTCGTCATAAGATAACGAAGAGCCGTATGATCGGTGTAAATGATCACCTTGGTGCCATAAGGTATTGCCTGAATTTTTCAAGAGCGAACACTATTGCAAGCATCTCCTTTTCTGTGACAGTGTAGTTCCTCTAGGCTTCGTTCAAGGTCATAGAAGCGTAATATATGACAGATGGCACTCTCGCTTCTCTTTGACCGAGAACGGCTCCCACAGCATAGTCACTCGCATCACACATGATCTCAAAAGGCCGTGACCAATTGGGAGGTTGCATTATCGGTGCACTAGTGAGTGCTTTTCTGAGTGTGTCAAACGCCGCCCGACATTCATTTGTGAAGGTGAAGGAGACGTCTTTCTTGAGGAGTTCGCAAAGGGGCGCTGCAATCTTGGAGAGGCCTTTTATGAACCTGCGGTAAAATCCTGCATGACCAAGAAAGGAACGCACTTCGCGGACATTAGTAGGATAAGGCAAAGATTTGATGGTGTCAACCTTTGCCTTATTGACCTCAATACCTTTGGATGAAACTACATGTCCAAGGACGATCCCTTGCTCAACCATGAAGTGACACTTCTCCGAATTGAGAACCAAATTGGTCTCAACGCATCGTTTGAGCACAAGTGTCAAATGGTTTAAGCAAGAGTCAAAATCATCCCCATGAACCGTGAAGTCATTCATAAAGACCTCAATGAAATTCTCAATATACTTGGAGAAAATACTAACCATACACCGTTGGAAGGTCCCGGGGGCATTACACAGCCCAAAGGGCATCCTGCGATATGCGAAGGTGCCAAAGGGACAAGTGAAGGTTGTCTTCTCTTGGTCCTCTAGTGCAATAGCAATTTGGAAGTATCCCGAATAACCATCAAGAAAGCAATGGTAAGCACGGCCCACGAGTCGCTCAAGCATCTGATTAATGAATGGTAGAGGAAAGTGATCCTTGCGAGTGACTACGTTAAGCTTCCTGTAATCAATGCATACACGCCACCCTGTCTGCAGTCTTTGAGGAACTTTCTCCCCGTCCTCATTCTCCACTACGGTGATTCCTCCCTTCTTAGGTACCACTTGGGTGGGGCTCACCCAGGTGCTATCAGAAATAGAATAAATCATGCCTGCATTGTAGAGCTTGAGGACTTCCTTCTTTAAAATCTCCATCATGGGTGGATTCAACCGTCTTTGAGGTTGCCGACATGGCTTTGCTCCTTCCTCCAAGAGGATCCGATGCATACATGTAGAGGGGCTGATCCCCTTAATGTCCGCAATGGTCCATCCAAGTGTAGTTTTGTGCTCTTGAAGTACTTTCACCAATCTCTCTTCTTGCTCCTTAGAGAGTTTACTAGAAATTATCACATCTAGTGTTTCATTCTCTCCTAGAAAAGCATATTTGAGATGTTCAGGAAGTTGCTTCAACTCTATCTCAGGTGCCGGCACAACAGAAGGAACAAGGCTCTTTCTGAGGTGTTAGTAGCGGGGGCCCAATGGCCAATACATCATGCTCATTCCTATTCATGCTACTAACCACATCATTCATTCCAGCAGACAGTGCAAATTCCACATTAGAAGGTTTGACATCATACTCTATGACAGATTTCAATGCATCCTCATGATTGTGGTCAAAGTGATTTTGCACTAAAGGATAAAAAATATCAACAGAGCATAGCAAAGGATCATCAGATGGGAATTTCATTGCCTCAGTGACATTGAATTTAACTCGTTCACCCTCAAATTCCATGTATAGCGTCCCTTGACTCACATTAATGCATGTTTTAGCAGTTTTCATGAAAGGTCTACCAAGCAATAATGGAGTAGTGTGCGAATCATGAGTCATGTCAAGCACATAAAAGTCAGCAGGAAATATCAAGGAACCAAGCATGATAAGCACATCTTCAACCAAACCTCTAGGACGGATAGTGGACCTATCGGCTAATTGAATTACTATGTCGGTTTCTTGCAAGGGTCCTAGACCAAAAGACTTATAAACAACATGAGACATGACATTGATTGAAGCACCCAAATCAAGCATAACATTTTCTACCCTAGTATCACCGATAACACAAGGAATAGCAAACACTCCAGGATCACCACACTTTTTAGGCATGCATTTTTGAAAGACAGCTGACACATGTTCAGGTTCTTTAATGTCCTTTTTAGATTTCCCTTTCAATTGTTGGTTCCTTTTAATGGTGCACAATTCTTTTAGAAATTTAGCAAAGCGAGGAACACTTTTAACAAGTTTGAGCAAAGGGATATTAACCTCACATTTTGCGAATGTCTCGAAGATGTCCTTGTCGCTTGCCAGCTTCCTCGTATCCTTGAGAGCATCCGGAAATGGTTGAGGTGGCTTGTAAGAGTTGAGAGGAGGGAAGTCAGGCCTCACGTAATCATCCACAGGTTCTGTAGTGATACCGCGGTCGCGGTCTCTAGGCCGCGGACGCGGTGCATCCGTGTTTTTGGAATTTCCGAAGCCTTCGTCATCACGGGCGCGGTATGGTGTGACGTGGTCGCGGTTTGACTGCAAGAATTCCCCTATGTCCTCTGTTGGATTTCCGCGGGCGCGGTCCATAGGACGTGGGCGCGGATCATCCACTGAAGAATCAACGTGAGCCTCTGAAGGGATATCGCGGGTGCGGTCAGTAAGGCGCGGGCGCGGAATATCAACAGAGGCATCACTCGTTGTGCCCAACTCTCGTTCACTCCTTAATGACATAGCACTTACATTCACCAGTGCTTGAGGAGTAATATTGATCTTCTCGGAAATCTCCCTTATTCTTATCTCGAGTGTCTTCATCTCTTGGAGTTTCCTATCAAGTAGTGCATCCACCTCCTCCATTTTCCTAGAAAGCTGTTCTTCAGCCGAAGGCTCATCAGGGCAAGAAGGCGTTGTGCTTCTCTTTTCCTCAGCAAAGTTCTTCAATATCTTGAAGACATCTTGGGGAGCCTTGTCAAGATAAGAGCCCCCACATGATGCGATTATCAGATCCCTGTCTACAGTGCACAAGCGGCTCATGAAGTACCACACCAAGTCGTGATCTGGATACCTATGGCACGGGCAACTAGCAATGAGCTTGTTGTAGCGATCATGGTAATCGTAAAAGCTCTCCCTGTTTTGCTACTTAAGGCTGGCAATATCCCTCTTCAGGGTCTCCCTTACTGGAACGGGAAAATATTTATCCAAGAATGCAACCCTCATCTGATCCCATGTTGTAATCTGTTGAGAGTAAGGATTGCAGGATATGAGCATATACCATTCCTTAGCTGAGTTAGTTAGCGAGAATGGGAAAGCTCGCAGACTGATTTGATCCATAGTGACCCCAACAGGCTTCATGCTTAGACAGACATACTCAACTTCTCTGAGGTGTTTAATTGCATCATCCCCAGGTTGCCCACCAAATCGAGGAAAAAGATCGATCAGCCCAGGTTTCACCACAAAGTCTACCCCTTCAGCTAGAGCGGGGTGTTCAACAGTCAGGTGCTCTTGTTTGAGACCGGGAGCACATAATTGCCTGATCGATTGATCAACCATCCTGTCTCCTGAAATCAACGACAACAATTGCAAAGAAATCAGTAGCAAAGGTGTGGACCGTAAGATAGGTCCACACAATAGTCAACACAAATATCACACTAAATAGAACCTAAGTTCCCCGGCAACGGCGCCAAAATTTGACTCGGGAAAAATCGTTGTTCCCTTATCAAAAATAACCCAAACACACAAACTACGTACAGTGAGCAAGTATGGGATCCAAACCTAGAGAACTTAAGGTATTTAGCCTAATATTTATATCAACTAAGAACAAAGAGGGGGATTTCAATGAGAGAGTTTCAATCACCAAAGCCAAAAGACAAATCGACAGTTTCACAAGATTCAATCAAAGTACTAAAGACATATTCATTCAACAAATCCACTTTAAAAGAGTCGTTTGATCATTGATTCACACCAATTCCTTTTAATCCAATGGTTAATTCCAACCCTAATCTTGACTAATTTCCTGTCCACGGTCTAGGAAATACTTAATAATGACATAGGACGCTCAAATCAATATTAGCATTAAGAACAAGGATATATAGGATGCATGCAAGAGAAATCAAGCTACGAGTCAATTTCACAAGCAAACAATCAATTCTCTTCTTAAATTCTAGTTGCATAGACAACAGATCTAGGTTTAAGTCGTTTTCACAGGATAGGTTTGTCCACGGTCCAAACCCGTCCCAATAATAGAAGATCAATCAATTCAATAGGTTAATTACTCCTAGAGAAACAATCAATATGTAACACCCCAATTTCACAAGCATAAGGGTATTACCGCCAATGACCTCGGATTCCACGGTCCGAAGCCGTTTAAGGCTTGAGTATCGTAACACGAGAATAACAAAACCAAATCTTATTTTTTTTTTATAACAAAGTTGGATTCGGTTACAAAGGCTCTTACATCCTCCTGTTTGATAATACAAAAGTAAAGAGTTGCAGCGGAAAAGATAAGTCTCGAAGAGAGACGAAAGCATGTGGGAACCATAAAGTATGGTCAAAGAAAAAGGCGTTTTAAAGACTTCTTCCTTCCTTTCTTCCGTCATGTCTTCCTTCCTTCCTTCAGATCCTGATGACTCCGGCTTCCTTCTGAACAGCCTTCCCTTTCCTATCTGATATCCCCATAAAGGCAAGGAATACCAGCCAACAATGTTGGGAAGGAAAGAAGGGATGTTAGTCTAACGCGAGACTAAGCAAGTGGTAGAATAAAGTTCGGTTCTCAGAAAGGTTTAGACATGAGGGCATCATAGACTAACGGAAAACCGACTGATGCCCAACAGTCAAAGGTTCTTTATAGTGGAACGCATAAGGCTCTTTGAGCGAGAGGTTTATGTGTTTGGCACGGTGTACGAAGGGTAACGAGAGAAGATGGAACTTCCTCGGAATAGGACGTTATTAGGAGATAACGCCTAAGAAAGAAATGTGTTTATTGATTTGTTGGGAACTTTAATCATTCAAGAGTTTGAAAAGCATCCAACATAAATTAAATTGTATCAACCTCATCACAGCTCGAAGATGCCGACAGGGAGGTGGCCACAAGGACGCTTAAACACCTGAACCCATCTTGCCATTTTATAGGCGTTTTAACAACTCGAGTCATGCATTCAGATTGGATAGGCGATTGTCAATAATGTGGACCCGAAGTGATTTTCCAAGTTGTACTAATCACCCCGCGTTCATTGATTACTATGCACGAAGCACTAATCTTTCATTAGTTATAAATCAATGCACTTCACTTAGTGACTTTTAGAGATAGGCAAGCCCTAGTGAGGGACGAACCGAGGTGAGGAAGCTAATCCTCAACACTTTGCAAGAGTGTTCACCTCTCTATTCGGAGAGAGGTAGAGTCATGACCCAGTATCAGGAGCCGATAACGAGATATACCTCCTAATACGTTATAGAGAGACAGCGGATCACTAAACCGGCAATCCCTAACTTAAGCTAATCCAGAGCAAAGTCTCGAAAAGAGACTTGAAACAATCAAAGGCCACACATCATCGGAGTCCTAAGTCCAAGTCTATTATTCGATAATAATAATAATAATAAATAATAACAATGGTCATTATTTCTAAGCATAATAATCCTAATCAAATTATTAGCAAACAAGTTTGTTCTCAACGATTATTTTGATAACGAAAAGCAATTTCACGATTATCGAGTAAGGAAACGAAGAACCATCCACTTGCCTTAAAACGAGATTAAGAACGCTAATCAAGGCGAGAAGACGAGGTTAGCAAGGCACTAGACAAGGCTTAAGGCAAGGCAAAACACAAGGTACGAGCGAGGAATGGCCCGGGCAACGGCTTAGGACGACGCTCGGACACTAAGTGCAAGATATGCACTGGCGGCGGTCGCTGCCTCCTTGGCGGCGGGCGCTGCCCCTGGCGGCGGTCGCTGCCCCTGTTGGCGGCGGTCGCTGCCTCCTGCAGTGACGACGGCGCGACTTTGCAAGCTTCCTCCGATCGATTCCGGCCACCTTTCGACGAGCTTTTGCCAACAGTAGCAAGAAGAACACTTCTACTTTGTAATGGAAGAGGTTTCAGAGGGAGAGAGGAGAGATTTGTGTGTGTTCTTCCTTCACCAACACACCCCTATTTATAGTGTTCAACCTCCATAACAATCCAAAAGAGAGAGTGGACTTCTAGCCTAACAAGCCAAAAGGGGTTGACAATCCATAGTTGACATTGCCCAAAAGGTGTGAGGATTGCTCTCCAAGCAATACTATAACAGACCTCAAAACCCCGGCGCCTACAATATAAGTGTTCGTCGAGCCACTTGCATCTGCAGCAAGGCGGCGGTCGCTGCCTTTTGGGGACTGGGCAACGTCTCAGTAAAATGGGCATAACTTTTTGGATACTTATCGGAATTGCCTCAAATTTTGAGGGATGAAACTAGACTCCTTTATCTACCATTAGGCTTTGGAATTACTCAATGCCGAGCTCTAATGAAGGTTTTATGAATTTTTGAAGTTAAGGTGTCCGTTTAGCGTTATCCAACGCTATTCGGTTAATCGGGTGACCATTGCCATTTCTCTTGTCGTTCGAAAGACAAAATTGAGTCATAAAACTAAGGATAATTTCATGATCCATTTTATAAAATTTGCGGATATTACAACAGTACCCCCTTAAAAATAGTTTCGACCCCGAAACTAGCCAGGGCCATAACAGCCTGCAAAAGGAAAGAGTACATCTTTAGAATATCCGATCTTGAAGAGGAGGTACAAGCTGTAGTACCCCCTTAAAGAACTCTGGTTCTTTCTTTAAGATGACAATAAACCTGGGAAACGAATTTGCTCTTGTTGCACGGTTCCCCATGTTTCTTAGGTTGTCTCTTAGTCTTGAGTACAACTTTTGTTGTTCTGCCAACATTCCTTTGTCGATTAAAAGTTATAACAACGTAGTCTTCTCGACATACTCGGGGCCGAGAAGCACCTTATCTACGTCATTGTTCTAATCACTTGACTACGATGATACTAGTCATTTTTACCCTTATGACATCGCAAATCGTGTCATATAAGCTTTTGGTACGTGGACCTTTTTAGCTTACTTTGTCATCCCAACCGGGGTAATCCAATACACAGGTTCGGGCATGAATCAACTTCTAGGATGGTTGCCTACTCAAGCTTCGAGAGAAATTTAAGGGTTTTCCCACTTAAACTAGGTTTTGAGAAGACCAAACGACGAGATTCGAAGATTAATAATGCGTCATTCACTTATGAACTTAGTACATTAATATAATCTTTATTTAGTATTCCGAAGGATACATGATTGCCCAAAATCATCTAACAGATTTCCAAAAATGCGATATCTTCCCAAGGAAGAATAATCGTCTTACAAGACCTAAGCAACGACTATGGCTAAGGTACAACGGGTTTGAGGAAGACATAATCCTAGATCACAAGCTCCCTAAGCTTGGAAGAACTAAGAAGAGACTAACTACTCTTCGAGGGCAGTAGGCAAGTTGAACTGGTACATCTCGTATAACTGTTGTCCTTGACTTGTAGATGGCCTCGGTATCTTTCCCTTATTTTTCGCAGTAGATGGTACTAAATTGGTCAAAGTAGACCCAAAGGGAAGTCTATTACTTTGTACAATCGACGCTGGTCCAGACTGATTTGCCCATTCCTTGTTCAAACGACAGTAGGAACGAACATGTCCCTCCTTTCCACAGTTTAAACAAGTCTTCTTGGGTTTAGTGCACTTTCGGTTGACGTGCCCAGGCTCACCACAGTTGTAGCAAACCACAAAGCCTCTCTTTTCCCCAGACTTTTTAGAAGTCGTTTAGGAATGGATCAATTTTGCTTTTCTTTGCCCATTCAGACACTTGCGGTGTTGTAGACCGCTTGGATCCTCCCTGACCCTGATAGTAAGGTATTCCCCCACTATCCTTCTTCTTTTCAGCTTCGCCTAAGGTGACCTCCAGTCTATAGGCATGGTCAACATACTCCTCAAGCGATAAGAAGGTACGAGTCATCATCCATGATTTGATAGTATCACTCATCCAACTATGGAGGCGACAACACTTCGGCTCCTCGGTGGCAAACTCCGGCCCGGCATATTGGAGCAAATGATCAAACTTCTTCGCCCTCTCCAGTACACTTAATCCCTTCACCTTGGGATTATACAACTCATCTTGCTTCTTGTCTTGCATTGCAGACGAAAAGAATCGGTTCATTAATTTTCCCTTGAACATTACCCAATTTAGTTCGGGATGGTTGAGGAGTTTGGAACTCTCCCACCATTCATTAGCTTCGTCCCTAAGTTGCAAGGCTACAATTTGCACTTTTTCCACTTCGGTGCAATGTGTATTCCTAAGCAACTTCTCTATATGAGAGAGCCAGTAGTGGGCGCTAGCAGGCTCTTCAGCACCATTGAAGGTCTCGGGCTTGAGAGAGAGAAAAAGCTTTAATGATTTGTAGAACTCAGATGTATGAAAACGAGCATGGTCGGCTCCTAAGTTCACAATGGGAACCGCCTCTGTGGCATTCTGTTGATTAACCACAATCTCAGGCATCGCTTCTTGAAGCATTTGATGGAACATGGTTTTGATCATAGCAATGCTCGCAGCATCTAATGTTAAAGTCGGAGTTGCTACTGGTACTTGGTTGTTGCCACGAACTCCAATCTCCATTCCTCTGTCACCACCACCCTCCGGGGCATTGACATTCGGGTTGATATTTGTTCGAGTGTTCGCCATCTGTAGTGAAGAACAATTGTTTCCATTAATCACAATCGTTGCACTAGGGCGAGGAAAGAGCACAACTTCTAGGCGTAGACATAGAATATTTGTAATTCTATATTGCCTGACGAAGGTACTTGGAAGGAAGTTATTTATAAAACAAAACCACTCCTTGAAGTCTGTTACAAGAAGGTTTTAATAAAATCAATTTCTCGAATTCTGTTACGAGAAGATTTTTTTAGAAAGTCAACTCCTTGAATTCTATTACAAGGAGATTAGAAAATTTTAAGGATGTAAATATTTTTTTTATATGACTACTTAAAAGTAGGAATTTTAATAAATAAGAAAAATCACGAGTGATATTTCTTTTAAAACAACGTTTAGATGTAAACCTCGAATTTTAAAAGTTATGAAGAAGAAAACTCAACCACGAGAAAAATTTATTCCTATTCTTTTTCAATAGGAATAGTATTTCAAAACCTAAATCGTTTTAAGGAAGTTTGATAAAACTTCGGGTTTAAAATAAATCATTTTAGCTCTGATACCACAACTATAACACCCCAATTTCACAAGCATAAGGGTATTACCGCCAATGACCTCGGATTCCACGGTCCGAAGCCGTTTAAGGCTTGAGTATCGTAACACGAGAATAACAAAACCAAATCTTATTTTTTTTTATAACAAAGTTGGATTCGGTTACAAAGGCTCTTACATCCTCCTGTTTGATAATACAAAAGTAAAGAGTTGCAGCGGAAAAGATAAGTCTCGAAGAGAGACGAAAGCATGTGGGAACCATAAAGTATGGTCAAAGCAAAAGACGTTTTAAAGACTTCTTCCTTCCTTTCTTCCGTCATGTCTTCCTTCCTTCCTTCAGATCCTGATGACTCCGGCTTCCTTCTGAACAGCCTTCCCTTTCCTATCTGATATCCCCATAAAGGCAAGGAATACCAGCCAACAATGTTGGGAAGGAAAGAAGGGATGTTAGTCTAACGCGAGACTAAGCAAGTGGTAGAATAAAGTTCGGTTCTCAGAAAGGTTTAGACATGAGGGCATCGTAGACTAACGGAAAACCGACTGATGCCCAACAGTCAAAGGTTCTTTATAGTGGAACGCATAAGGCTCTTT
Source organism: Polygonum maritimum (assembly GCA_963924305.1). Classification (NCBI taxonomy): domain Eukaryota; kingdom Viridiplantae; phylum Streptophyta; class Magnoliopsida; order Caryophyllales; family Polygonaceae; genus Polygonum; species Polygonum maritimum. The sequence continues at coordinate 13,126,177 of OZ002736.1, read as the reverse complement.
GAGCGAGAGGTTTATGTGTTTGGCACGGTGTACGAAGGGTAACGAGAGAAGATAGAACTTCCTCGGAATAGGACGTTATTAGGAGATAACGCCTAAGAAAGAAATGTGTTTATTGATTTGTTGGGAACTTTAATCATTCAAGAGTTTGAAAAGCATCCAACATAAATCAAATCGTATCAACCTCATCACAGCTCGAAGATGCCGACAGGGAGGTGGCCACAAGAACGCTTAAACACCTGAACCCATCTTGCCATTTTATAGGCGTTTTAACAACTCGAGTCATGCATTCAGATTGGATAGGCGATTGTCAATAATGTGGACCCGAAGTGATTTTCCAAGTTGTATTAATCACCCCGCGTTCATTGATTACTATGCACGAAGCACTAATCTTTCATTAGTTATAAATCAATGCACTTCACTTAGTGACTTTTAGAGATAGGCAAACCCTAGTGAGGGACGAACCGAGGTGAGGAACCTAATCCTCAACACTTTGCAAGAGTGTTCACCTCTCTATTCGGAGAGAGGTAGAGTCATGACCCAGTATTAGGAGCCGATAACGAGATATACCTCCTAATACGTTATAGAGAGACAGCGGATCACTAAACCGGCAATCCCTAACTTAAGCTAATCCAGAGCAAAGTCTCGAAAAGAGACTTGAAACAATCAAAGGCCACACATCATCGGAGTCCTAAGTCCAAGTCTATTATTCGATAATAATAATAATAATAATAAATAATAACAATGGTCATTATTTCTAAGCATAATAATCCTAATCAAAGTATTAGCAAACAAGTTTGTTCCCAACGATTATTTTGATAACGGAAAGCAATTTCACGATTATCGAGTAAGGAAACGAAGAACCATCTACTTGCCTTAAAACGAGATTAAGAACGCTAATCGAGGCGAGAAGACGAGGTTAGCAAGGCACTAGACAAGGCTTAAGGCAAGGCAAAACACAAGGTACGAGCGAGGAACGGCCCGGGCAACGGCGGTCGCTGCCTGCTTGGCGGCGGGCGCTGCCCCTGGCGGCGGTCGCTGCCCCTATTGGCGGCGGTCGCTGCCTCCTGCAGTGACGACGGCGCGACTTTGCAAGCTATCTCCGATCGATTCCGGCCACCTTTCGACGAGCTTTTGCCAACAGTAGCAAGAAGAACACTTCTACTTTGTAATGGAAGAGGTTTCAGAGGGAGAGAGGAGAGATTTGTGTGTGTTCTTCCTTCACCAACACACCCTATTTATAGTGTTCAACCTCCATAACAATCCAAAAGAGAGAGTGGACTTCTAGCCTAACAAGCCAAAAGGGGTTGACAATCCATAGTTGACATTGCCCAAAAGGTGTGAGGATTGCTCTCCAAGCAATACTATAACAGACCTCAAAACCCCGGCGCCCACAATATAAGTGTTCGTCGAGCCACTTGCATCTGCAGCAAGGCGGCGGTCGTTGCCATTTTGTTTGCGGTCGCTGCCTTTTGGGGACTGGGCAACGTCTCAGTAAAATGGGCATAACTTTTTTGGATACTTATCAGAATTACTCAATTCCGAGCTTTAATGAAGGTTTTATGAACTTTTTAAGTTAAGGTGTCCGTTTAGCGTTATCCAACGCTATTCGGTTAATCGGGTGACCATTGCCCTTTCTCTTATCGTTCCAAAGACAAAATTGAGTCATAAAACTAAGGAGAATTTCATGATCCATTTTATAAAATTTGCGGATATTACACAATAATCATGTAATTAAGCACAAGAGAATCAATAATAACCAAAGGAATAGGAAAAGGATTTAGAATCTCACAAACTAATCAATCAAAGCTTCATTGATGAACAAACCCTAGAGAGGTTTAGTTCTCCATAGTTCTCATAAAACACATGTCTTCCAACAAAAGGTCAAAGATCCTTAACAAAACAACCTATAATCCCTTAAATATGTGTTGGATCGTTAGTACTGAGGGACGTCCTTTACTTTGGTAAAGGCGTCCTTAGGTTAGGCGTCCCTACAAGGAGTAAGGGCGTCCTTGAGTAATGCAGCGGAAATTAAGTACTAAACAGATAAAGAATGAACGCAGTGAATTATAGAGGAACCACTCAAGACCAAGTAGTCCTTGAGTGTAAACCTCTACCTCCTTGGAGGATTTTTGAATAGTTCTTTTCTTTCTATTGAACGATCTTACAGTTGTACTGGCGAGCCTTTACAGTTCTCTGACACTTAGCTTTTCCCTAAGTTCACTTGTAAAGAACTCCTTTAAACCTACAACTTAAGCTAGTTCAATCTTCTAAAGGACTCTATTCCTACGTTCTGCAGTACTTCGCAGAACTCTCTTTCTCTCTTTTTGGGTTTTCTCTTACAAACTGTTTTTGTGATTTGGTTACAAGTCCCACTCGATCTAACACAAGTTCTAGCACTGTTCTTGAGTTCTTGAGTTAGTTCTTCGTGTACTTGAGTGAGTCGCTTTCTCTTTGATTCTCTTTGAATATTCCTGAAAGCGTTGGCGTCACAATAAATGCCTTGGGGCTATATATAGGACTTGGGGAAGGGCGTCTTTTCTCTGGGACGATCATGCCCTTCATTGACGTGGCTACAAGAGCTTCCTCCACGTAGTAAGGCGGTGATGAGGAAGCTTCCTGTATCCAGCTGTGTATGATGAACTCCGCTACAGGATCGGCCGCCACGTGTTGATGGACTCTGCAACAGGATCGTCCGCCACGTAGTGTTGGACTCCGCTACAGGATCGGTCTCCACGTGTCCTTGGATGATCAAACATTGTCGAGTGATGTCATCCTGTCGGCTAGTGAGTAAGGACTCCTTTCTTGCGTTCCTACTTGCTTGGGACTCCGTCCTTGCTCAAGTAGTCTCTAGCTAGTCCTTACTTCCTGTTAGCTAGCGTCCCTAAGCTTGTGGGACGCCCATACACACTTGTTGTCCTTTTGGTCACTAGCGTTCCTGAACACTTGGACAACTTTATTAGAATCAAAGTGAGTTTGTCATATCAAAACTAAGGGACGGTTGTGTGGAACACTAACAAGTACGCAAGCGTTCTTGATAGCGTCCCAACAGTTTCCCCCTTTTTGATGATGACAAACTCTTCAGCAAAACAGTTTTGACATTGGAACTTAGCATGCATGAAAGCTTAGAGGCGTCCTCTAATACTTAGAGAGATTCTAATAAGCACAAGTTTTCAATCTTTGATTCTCTAGCTTTTGGATTTTAAGGAGAGAGTCGCGTCCTAGAAAATTTTCTAAGCGTCCTCTTTTATTTTAGCATGAGCGTACCTTAGACTTTTCACTTAATAGTTCCCCCTTAACACTTGCTTATTCTAGATAACTATTTTATAGCGCATCTCTGCAAAACTACACTTCCCCCTTTTGGCATCATCGAAAAGGATAACAAGTGATGAGGACGTTAGCACAAACACATAACTAAAAGCAGTGGAACGCTTAAACAAACACATGCAAGCAAACAGTGGAGTTGCCATTCAAACAAAATTAGAGTTATTACAGACCGAGGTCATGAGTTTGAAGTTCAAAGGAAGCAAAAGCAACAAAATAGGGGATAAAAGGGGTGGTGGCAATCATTGAGAACGGCGCTGGTCGTGATAAAACTTGAGCAGTTGTTCTTGAAGTTCAGCAGCCTTGGAGAACGCAGATGATAAGTCCTTTAAGGTAGAGAAAATGAGGCACTGGTTGTCCATAATTGCACCCATGAGTTCTGCTGGGGGATGCTGGGCGATGTTTGCAGGGGCAGAACGGGGCAGAGGACCTGTACTCGAAGAGGGAGCGTCCTTTGGAAGAGCTGGAGGAGAAGAAGGCCCTAAGAGCATTTGATCAAGTGTTGTAAGATCTACTGCGGGCTCTTGGTCCTGGGGGGACTCTTGAGACGTAGGATTAAGCCTTGCGGCCTCAGCCTCAGCGGCTAAGCGTTCTTCCTCGGCTTTCAGTCTGGCTTCCTCAGCCTCAGCTTCTAACTGTTTCAGAACAGACGGCAGCTCTTCATTATGCCTTATCTCGACATGTCCCTTCTTGGCACTCCATTTTAAGCCAAGTTCTTCAGAGGGAGCGCTCTCATCATAAGCGTCCTGGGACTGCAAGATTGCCTTTACGACTCCAGGTTAGGGCAAGGCGTGCCTCTTCCTTCCACACTTGGCCATGTGTTGCATAGCAATTCTGGCTAAGTTGATTGGGCGGCGTTCTAGGATAGCGTCAATTAGGATTATGTCATGTGCTTGCACAATTGAACGCTTTTCCTGCCTTGGAAGAATGGCGCGACAAATGAAGTAGTGAACGATTGCGCCAACTTTGCTCAGAACGTGAGCTACCCTGTCGATTCCCATCGGCCTTTTACCCTGAAAAATGTGCTCAACCAGAGGTAGTTCTTGATCTGTCGTTTCAAAGCCGCCTTCAGGAAGTGAGCTAAGAGCATCGGACGGTGGCTTGCATGGACCTAGACCCAGGAAGGAGCGCATTTGGCGTTCTGTCACTGAAGCTTTCTCACCTTCAATTTTGAAGTGGAGGGAGCCATCTTTTGCCTTGTAGCGCAAATCCCTGTAGAACGCCTTCACCTGTTCTTTGTCAACAGTGGTCGGCGCTGGTCCAACGTTCTGCCATCCTTGAAATTTCAGAAGTTCAAGAAACTCCTGAACTGATTCATCGTCGAAGGAGGCTAGCCACTCTTCAGAGTAAATGAGAGGGCTCAGGACTTTAACGGGCACATCAGCGTTCTTCCTTTTGCGCTTGCCCTTGGGGGACTCAGAGTCCTCATCATCATCTGACTCGTCCTTAGCTTTCTCCGAGTCACTGTCAGAAGCGTCCTTTGAAGGAGCGTCCTCTGTGCCTTGTTCTTTTTCTGCATCGCCACCAGCTGTGTCTTGATCAGCACCGGAGGTCTGACCTTGGGACGTGCCCTCAACGTCCTGAGCCTCTATCTGATTTTCTGTTGTTGGTGGCTCAGCGTCCACGTGGACTTGATGGGATTCTGTTTGGATTGTGGGAGAGGGGTTTTCTTGTGGAGCTGGGGAGGGGTTTAGGATTGGGAGGGATAGGTCATAGGGAGGGACTTCCTGAGCATCACGCGCGAGCTCATCAGAAAGAGTTGGCTCGGCGTTCTCTTGAGCGACTTGGTGCTCACCAGCGTCCTCAATCTGTTCAGCAGGAGCGTTCACCTCTCCTTCCGCTTCATCATTCGAATCCCCAACAACATCAATGAAAGGGGAGACCTGAGCGGGCGTACCTCTTTGGCTCTCAGATGAGCTAGAGGAGGAAGAGGAGGGAACGTGCTCGATTTGCGCAGGAACGTCCTTGGCGAGCAAAACCCTGGGCTTTTCACCAGCCTTCCTTCGGCGAAAAGTATGCTCGAGCATGCGTTCTGTCTCCTCCGGGCCACTTTCAGAGGATGGACGGCGGGACTTTGATGTCTCGGGGTCCTTTGGTTGGGAAATGTGGGCCGGGGCAGAAGGGAAGTTGGCCAAATTTAGGGGAGAGTGGGTTTTGGGAGGGAAAGGGATTAGGGCATTTGTTTTGGAAGGTTGGGGGGACGGAGGAGGGGTGGGGAGTTGGACGATTGAGATTTGTTGAGGTGGAGGAGTGGATTCCTTGGAGAGGTTGGATGGCCGTTTTGTGGTGCTAGGCCGTTTTGTGGGGGGTTTGGAGGATGGGATGCTTGAAGTCTTGGCCTTTTTGAGGGGCCTTGGGTCGTGAACCTTTTTGGAGCGTCCCTCCTTTAGATGGGAAGGAAACTTATCTACAATCTCCGTTGGTTTTGAAGTGGAGAAGGGTTGGGAAGATTTTGAGAGGGGAGAGGAAGGTGCAGGACGCTTCAGCAAATTTTTGGTGGTTAGGGTAGGAACGGCAGGAGGAGGTGGAGAGGGACTTGGCACTCTTGCTTTGAGCATTTTGTAGGCCAGGGAGTCCCTAGGATACATGGGAAAGTCGGGAAGGACAGCGTTGTGGAGATCAGGTATAAGTTCAAGTAAGGGACCCAGATTCTCACCTCCAAATTGTGAGAAGAAGAGAATGTCGTCCATCCGTCCTGGCAAGTCCTTGTAGTTGGTGTTGTGAAGACTTGGCATGACGAAGCGTTCAATGAACCTTTCATAGTTCTTGGTCTTCGTTGCATTATTCTTGACCTCTAGCAAGTCCATGCGTTCCCTTATTAAATTGTAGAGAGTTCTCGGCTTTCTGTTGATGAAGTCCACCAACGATTCATTAAGAACAATGGGTTTTGGTTTTCCGATGTAGTGGGACTTCACCAGCTTTCTCCGCTTCCCGCCGGTAGAAGATCCGGCCACGTTCAACTATCTTTGAGACATGTTTTCAGATGAGATTTAGAGAGAGAAAGTCGCCGGAGTTCTAGAGAGAACGCAGAGCAGATTTGAGAGCGAGAAAGTGGTTGAGCGTAATAAATTTGATTGCGACTGTTCTGGCCTTATATAGAGGAACCGGTGGCACAAATGGTAATTAACACTGTTTTACTGTGCGACACGTGGCAAAACTTCCCCCTCAAGATTTGAGCAAAAGCAACGGTCACTGTTCACACTTTCAAAAGTTCAAAATTCTGACTCTTCAACTTCTCCTCAACAACTGAACTGGCGTCCTTTGCAACAAACACTGAGCGTCCTCTCATACTTAGCAAAATTTTACCTCTTCAAGCAAACTTCTTCAAGCAAGCCAACAACCAACTTACCGTTCTTGTGATCACCTTTCGATCCAGTTGAGAACAACGCAAGTACGTCCCGTAAAAGAAAATATGAAGCTCATAGGACGCTTTTGCGGAGTTCTCGGCTAGGGTAAGCTTAGAGTTCCCATCATTTCGGCTTATAATGAGGGTTGGGTGATCAGGGATACTCTTTTCAAGATAAAATAGAGAAAATTTGAATGGCGTTCCAAAGTAGCAAACACATGAAGTTTTAGACTAGCGTCCTTGCAAAGATGAATTTAATGCATAACAGTCCTTAAACACTTAGAATCTACAAAACATAGCCAATCATTGAGGGAATAGTAGAACGGGACTTGCTACTTAAAAAGTTATCATCCCCAAGAGCAACTTGAGATGCTCAAAGGGACGTCTATCAAGCGCCTTAGTGAAAATATCAGTTATTTGGTCTTCAGTCCTTAAATGCTTCATACTAATGAGTCCTAGTTCAACATTATCACGCAAGAAATGATGCCTTATATGAATATGCTTTGTGCGTGAATGAAAAACAGGATTCTTTGAAATTTCAATAGCACTTGTGTTATCACACCGAATGGGTATAGTTTCAAGATTGATACCGTAGTCCTCTAGTTGATATTTGATCCAGATGACTTGTGAACAACACGAAGCAGCAGCAACGTACTCGGCTTCCGCAGTTGAAAGCGCCACAGAGTTCTGTTTCTTAGATCCCCAAGAGACTAAGCATGAACCAAGGAACTGTGCCATTCCTGAAGTGCTTTTCTGATCAATCACATGACCAGCATAATCAGCGTCCGAGTAGCCAACTAGCTTGAACGACGTCTTCCTGGGATACCAAAGGCAAAGATCGTCGCGTCCTTTGAGGTAGCGAAAGATCCTCTTGACTTCTTGCATGTGGGACTCCTTTGGATTCGCCTGGAAGCGTGCACACAAGCAAACGGCAAACATAATGTCGGGACGGCTTGCGGTCAAGTAGAGCAAAGAGCCAATCATTCCTCTGTAAAGCTTTTGATCAACGTCCTTTCCTTGTTCATCTGCGTAAAGACGCGAGTTTGGAGAACAAGGGGTTGCAACAGGTTTGGACGTGTTGATCCCGTACTTCTCAAGCATTTCACGGACATATTTTTGTTGGTGAATGCGCGTCCCTTCCTTGAGTTGATTAATTTGAAGTCCCAAGAAGAAATTGAGTTCTCCAATGAGGGACTTGAACTCATCTACAAGCTTCATGTTAGTACTACCAAAGACTATATCATCAACATAGACTTGGGCAATTAAAATGTCCTTATGAACTTTCTTTATGAACAAAGTTTTATCAATTGAACCTCTGGTGTACCCATGAGACAAAAGGAAGGACGCAAACCTGTCGTACCATGCACGAGGTGCTTGCTTGAGTCCATAGAGCGCTTTGTCCAAGTAGTACACATGATCTGGGTGAGAGGCGTCCTCAAAGCCAGGCGGCTGAGCAACGTACACTTCCTCCTTTAGCTTTCCATTGAGAAAGGCTGTCTTGAAGTCCATCTGAAATAACTTGAATCCTTTGTGAGCGGCGAAGGCAATAAGGAGACGAACGGCTTGAATTCTAGCAATAGGAGCAAAGGTCTCATCATAGTCTATGCCTTCCTCTTGCTTGAATCCTTGAGCCACCAGTCTTGCCTTATTTCTTGACACACGTCCACTCTCATCAAGCTTTATTTCTGAACACCCATCGCGTCCCTATGATATTTTTGCCTTTGGGACGTGGGACGAGAGTCCAAACTTTGTTCCTTTCAAACTGATTGAGTTCTTCTTGCATTGCTTGAATCCAGTCAGCGTCCTGGAGTGCTTCTTTGATATTCTTTGGCTCCACCATAGAGACAAAGGCATTGAATGCACAGAAAGCTAAATTTGCACTCTGGGACTTGTTTGTAGCTGACCTTGTCTGAACTCCTTGAGAAGGATCAGAGACAATTTAAGAAGTTGGGTGATCCCTAGAGAAGCGGGACTCCCTTTGAAATAAATGAGCAAATCTTGGATCAATGTCTCCATCAGAATTATCACTATCACTTTGAGCATCGTCCTCAATGTGTTCCCCTCAAAGAGAGCGTCCACACCTTGACGTTGCTCGCCTTGTTGACTTGATTCAGCTACATCTTGTTGAACTGTGGATTCACTACGAGAGGGAACTCCTTGAACAACACTGGGAGCGTCCACTGAGAATTCTTCAAGATTTGGAGACGCGTCCTTAGAGACATAGTATTTTCCAGAAGTCCAATCTTCAGCTTCATCTTCAGAGTCGTCCTGTTGTTGTAAAGAAGAGCGTTCTTTCTTACTTGGTTTTTCTTTGTGAGAAGAACTTTCTTTGAACACAACATGAATACTCTCTTCAAGCTTTAGAGTCCTTTTGTTGAAGACTCTATATGCTTTGTTGGTAAGAGAGTACCCAAGGAATATGGCTTCATCACTCCTTGCATCAAACTTTCCAAGTTTTTGTTTATCGTTGTTGTGAACGAAACATTTGCAACCAAAGACTTTGAGATAATCAATGCGAGGCTTCTTTCCATTCAACAGCTCATAGGACGTCTTCTTTAGCAAAGGACGGATCATGGCACGATTGATGATGTAACACGCTGTAGCAATAGCTTCCGCCCAGAAGTACTTGGGAACGCTATTTGCTAAGAGCATAGTTCTTGCCATATCCTCTAGCGTCCTATTCTTTCTTTCCACAACTCCATTTTGTTGAGGCGTTCTTGGAGCTGAGAAATTGTGAGAGACTCCATGTTGATCACAGTAGGCCAGGAACTCTGAATTTTGGAACTCCGTTCCATGGTCTGATCTTATGGCTTTGAGAGGCGTCTCAAGAGCAACTTCCACTTGTTTGATGAAGACTTTGAACGCTTTCAAACAATCTGCTTTGGACACCAAGAAAAGAACCCAAGTGAATCGAGAAAAATCATCTACAAGAACGTAAATGTACCTCTTTCCACCGTGGCTCAACGTCTTCATTGGTCCGCAAAGATCCATATGGAGCAGTTCCAAATGCTTCTTTGTACTGACTTCGTTCTTGGATTTGAAGGACGTTCTTGTTTGCTTTCCTTTAATACAAGCTTCACACTGTTCAACTTTCTCAGGATCAATTCGGGGAAGTCCTTTCACAAGATTTCGCTGGTGTAGCTTGAGGATTGTGCTTGGTCCAGCATGGCCAAGTCGGCGATGCTAGAGATCAGCGTCCTCCTTTGAAGCAGATAGACACAACTCTGATTTAGGGTTGAACTCCTGGTTAAAGATGTAGACATTGTTCTAGCGTACTCCTTTGAGAACGACTTTGTTTGATTTCTTGTTGATGACGAGGCACTCCTTTGAGTCAAAAGTGACTAGATTTTCACCTTGATCACACATCTGGGAGACGCTAAGGAGATTGAAGCCAAGTCCTTCAACAAGTGCTTTGATGACGGGTTGAGAATAGCAGTTCCCGTTCCTTTGATCTTTCCTTTGCCCTTGTTGCCAAACGAGACAGTTCCTCCCGTGGCACTACTTTGGATAGAAGTGAGATGGATCTGGCTTCCTGTCATATGATTTGAGGCGCCACTATCAATGATCCATGGGCGTCCCCTCACTTCCACCTGCCATAACAAAGTTAGTGTTTGGCGACCCAGGCAAGGTGTTCCTTACCTGGTTCGTTACAAAAGTAGAACTCTGGTTCTGGCATGTAGTCATTAATATTCACATCATTAGAAATAACATGCTTGCGGAAAGAGTTCCTAGAGCGTCTAGAACGCCTAGGATTAGCCTTAGGAACGGACTTAGCATTTTTGTTGTTAGTCCTAGCAGCTTTTCCATTTTCAACATCTTCTTTTAGTTTTAAACAATCATATTTGAATTGATCTCCTTGTCCACAGTACCAACACGTCCTATAGTAGGTACCAAGATAGTACTTCTTATTGGGACGCTGAATCTTGTTTTCTTTCATCTTTTGAGGATTACAAACTTTTGAACCGTCCCCTTTAGCAATCTTCTTGTAAATCTTATGAGTAGTGGAGTTAGTGTAGTAGTCATCCTTTCCTAATTCTCCACTCTCTAGAACTCTAATTCTTTCAAGAAGATTTTTGGTCTTCTCCCTTTCAAGTTCAAGTTCTGAAGTTTTACTTGCTTCAAAGTCACTAGGAAGAGAGTTCTTAGTGTCAGATTCATAACCTAGACCTCTCTTAGCTGGGACAAACACCATAGGTCTCACTTCTTCAACTATGGGACTCTTACCCATCACTTTCACTTCTTCCCTAAGCTTAGCGTTCTCAAGTTTGAGACACATGATTTCAGTTTTTAGGGACTTAGTTTCTTCACATGAGGACTCTAGTTGTATGGTCATGGAACTACAGTTTTCACATTCAACCACAATATTTTCATTTTCAAGTTCAAGTTCATCCATTCTATTTTGCATGACCACACTTTCTTCCATAATTTTTCCAATGAGCTTAATGAGTTTGGACTTAGAACAATTTTCAAGAGAACTCAGCATAGATTCACGAGTTACCTCATTTTCAGATTTCGAAGCGTTCTTTTCAACAACGGTGACGTCCTCCATAGCCATGAAAGCTACTTGCTCACCATCAGATGCGTCCTCAAGGCCTATGTATGCTTGTTCATCTGGTTCTTCATCATCATCATCAGAAGAGGAACTCCCATTGTCCCATGCAGAGGCGAACGCTCCAATGAGAGCTTTTGTCTTCATTTCCTTTGCAGACATTCCCGTTGTACACTTCTTAGCAAAGTGCCCTTTCCTTTTACACTTGTAGCATGTGAGTTCCTTCATTTTTGCCTCAGTGTACTTGCGGCTTTCCTTCTTAGGCATCTTGTGTTTATTGACATGTTTGTTCCTTTTGCCAAAGACACGGAGAACTTTGTTAAAGAGAGCAACTTCTTCTTCTTCATCCAGTTGTTCTTTAGACTTGCTTTCTCTTTCCCTTAAGGCTTGAACGCGCATCTTCTCGCGGTTCTCAGCTTTGTTGGCTTCCACCATTACAGCAATTTCTTGTTGACGACGAAGGTACTCAGCGTACTCTGGTGTTGTGGACGCCAAAGCAAGATCAGTTTGAGGATTCTGTCCAAGCTTAGCCATATCAGAAATTCTTCTTTCCTCGTACTGCTTGAGCTTCCCATAGATTTCTTCCATATCTAGAGTTTTGTTGGCTGTATTTTCTTTGAACGTTGTCCTGTCAAAGTTCCAGACTCCGGTCAAACCATCAATGACCACCTGAACTCTATTCCTCATGGAGATTTCTGTTTCTGGGATGCCCAAGTTCCTCATCTTGGTGACAAGGGCCTCAAAACGGTATGAGTAGTCGTTCACCGTCTCATTTGGCAGCATGCTAAAAGCATAGAACTCCTTTTTGATTTTCAGCTGGACGTCCTCCTTCATTTCAGCGGTTCCCACATGGAACTTCTCAAGAGCTTCCCACTGTTGTTTCGCTGTTGAAAAATTGCTAACCCGAGTGGCGTCCCTCTCGCATAAGGACGCTTGAAGGAAACAAATAGCTTTTGCGTTGGTTTCCATCAGCTTAAACTCGTCAGGACCCCACTCGTCCTCCTTATCAGCTTTGTTAGCAGGAACTTTGAGATCTCCTTTCATGATAACCTTCCAGCATTGATAATTTTGACTTCTGCAGAAGTTTTCGAACCTTGTCTTCCAGCGATTGAAATTGGCGTCCGTTAGGCGCGGAGGCTTCACAAAAGAGATTCCAATGGGTTCCATGTCCATCTTTACCTGTAACTCAGTAAGAATCTAGAGCGCCTGCTCTGATACCAATTGTTGGATCGTTAGTACTGAGGGACGTCCTTTACTTTGGTAAAGGCGTCCTTAGGTTAGGCGTCCCTACGAGGAGTAAGGGCGTCCTTGAGTAATGCAGCGGAAATTAAGTACTAAACAGATAAAGAATGAACGCAGTGAATTATAGAGGAACCACTCAAGACCAAGTAGTCCTTGAGTGTAAACCTCTACCTCCTTGGAGGATTTTTGAATAGTTCTTTCCTTTCTATTGAACGATCTTACAGTTGTACTGGCGAGCCTTTACAATTCTCTGACACTTAGCTTTTCCCTAAGTTCACTTGTAATGAACTCCTTTAAGCCTACAACTTAAGCTAGTTCAATCTTCTAAAGGAATCTATTCCTACGTTCTGCAGTACTTCGCAGAACTCTCTTTCTCTCTTTTTGGGTTTTCTCTTACAAACTGTTTTTGTGATTTGGTTACAAGTCTCACTCGATCTAACACAAGTTCTAGCACTGTTCTTGAGTTCTTGAGTTAGTTCTTCGTGTTCTTGAGTGAGTCGCTTTCTCTTTGATTCTCTCTGAATATTCCTGAAAACGTTGGCATCACAATAAATGCCTTGGGGCTATATATAGGACTTGGGGAAGGGTGTCTTTTCTCTGGGACGATCATGCCCTTCATGGACGTGGCTACAGGATCTTCCTCCACGTAGTAGGGCGGTGATGAGGAAGCTTCCTGTATCCAGCTGTGTATGATGAACTCCGCTACAGGATCGGCCGCCACGTGTTGATGGACTCTGCAACAGGATCGTCCGCCACGTAGTGTTGGACTCCGCTACAGGATCGGTCTCCACGTGTCCTTGGATGATCAAACATTGTCGAGTGATGTCATCCTGTCGGCTAGTAAGGACTCCTTTCTTGCGTTCCTACTTGCTTGGGAGTCCGTCCTTGCTCAAGTAGTCTCTAGCTAGTCCTTACTTCCTGTTAGCTAGCGTCCCTAAGCTTATGGGACGCCCATACACACTTGTTGTCCTTTTGGTCACTGGCGTTCCTAAACACTTGGACAACTTTATTAGAATCAAAGTGAGTTTGTCATATCAAAACTAAGGGACGGTTGTGTGGAACACTAACAAGTACGCAAGCGTTCTTGATAGCGTCCCAACAATTTGTCTTGGAATAAAAGCAATATCCATAAACAAAACAAGATAAAACAAGATAATAGGAAAGCCGGCCCAAAGATAGCTCCCGCGTGTCGTTGAAGTCGGTGACCACCGCGACCGCGCCATGACTGCCGCGACCGCGGCCTTCGCCTGGTCAACGATCCTGTAAGCCGCTTCTACCGCGACCGCGGCAAGTGTACCGCGCCCGCGGCCTTCGGGTCTTCACAGCTTCTTCTTCTGTCGTCTCACCACGCCCGCAGCCTAAGCTCCGCGACCGCGGAAATCAAGCAGAGATGAATACCAGCAAAATCTTCAAATTATCCACTTTTGTGTCTTCGGCCATAATGCAACACTAAAGCCTAAAACTAGCCTAAAACACTCAAAAGTCTCCTAAAAACATCAAGATAAGGCATACAAAAGATGGTGAATCAGTAACTAACATTTATTTAAACTATTCCTATCACATTCCACTTGAGATATCCATTTCGTAACAGAAAATGTCGAGCCAATCCCCACCTGGTTAGTGACACCGTCCAACATTTCAGGTGATGTGATGAAAAATTGTACCACAAAATTATTAAACTCATCAAGACTGGATGCTTAGTTGCTTACCATCTTGAAGTCAGTAGAATGCTAGTTTTTGTTTCTCCAGATGATGTGCTATAAGATGCTACAATCTGCAAATGCAATTTAAATTTACCCAACTCATATTACATCCACATGATGATGACATCAAAGAGTAATGACAACATGATAAACAAAAAATACCTTTGATGGAGCTTTACCCCAAACCGAGCATTTGCCGTTGGTTGTGCGGAACTCTTGCCTTTGTCTATCACAGTCATAGTTGATGTAGATGCATAGGATTCCAGCAATAAGAATACAAATTGCAAGCTGAATAATCACCACAGTGAGATTGTACAGAGGGATAATTCTTATTGACAGATTCTGCATGACATTTACTTTGCAGTTGGTTCTGTATGTATCATACATGGATACCAAGGTTTACAGGGTGGTTAACAAGGTACATGCCAAGGGATGTATATATGGAGGGAACCCACACCAAGCAACCCCAACAGATGTAGAATCCAGCTGTGTGCAAGTCAAATTAATCAATGTTAACATATAGTAAAGGGAAGATAATGAGAAATACGTTTAAAAAACCCAAAGCAGGAGGTCTCAATGCAGATAACATGCACAAGGCAGCAGGTATGTTTCTTATCCAATAGCATTTATAAGAGAATATATAAAACAGTGACAAACTCTCTAGAAAAATCAATCTCCGTCCAACATTAATCTCAAATGCTAACATTTCAGAAAAGCATTGCACTATTGACAAATATTATAAACCAGCAGACCTCGATCATGCGCAATGTCCATGGAACTCCAATACCCAGCTTCCCACCAAAAGAATTTTGTGATATATACTAGCATTAGTATAGTGTTCACCAGCATGGAATCAACAATTTTTCCATACATTTCATACTGCAAGTTGAAAATGTTAAACAAAATAAATAACTTAGAATTACTTATTAAGTTCCCCAAACATGAGTGTGAAATAATCTCAATTTTTGTACCTGCTTTATGCAGTATGTCAAAGCAAGAACAACCCAAGACATTATCCCGAACCTACAGTTGGTGAAACCTTAATGTCGAAGTTCTTACCGATTCGAGGATACAGTTCCATTCCCTGCAGCAACATAAAATATCACAAGTATTCGAGAAGGCTTTCATAGCTTAAAGATTGAGTAAACAAAGCCAAATACACAATTGTCCTTCAGATGATCTTGCTTGTCTAATTTATGAGATTTAATTTGGGTATGCCTATCATCAGTTCTGAACCCATTAAGATCCTACTGAGTATGCATTTTTAGTTGCAATCTAAATCGTCTTGTTGGCTACAATCCGGATAGCAATTGTGATTGAATAAATTTAAACTAATTACCCAGGTTGCATTGAAAGAGAAGAGTGACCCACAAGAAGAAAAACTACTTACCCAGTAGAAATCAATGATTACATCTCCAGAAGATCACACGCACGCACGCACGCACGTGCACACACACACACCTTAATGTATAATAAGAAGCAAAATATAAGGCTTCCAAACACGAGGGCGGAATAGATCTCTCCCACATGGTCATAGACTAGAGCTGGATTGAAAATGCCAAACCTAATCCAACAAAGGCACGGACAAGGAGATGAATAGCAGGCGGGTGGGATGAACAAAATCATCCTTAACAAACCAAGGGCGAAGGGCTTACCACCAAAGGCCAAGATATGTGACTTTAGAATATGCTGCCATCCCATTTGCCTGCAACAGTAAGCAATAAATCAATTTGAATCAAATGAAGAAGAAGAGTAAGAGTGTTGCCTGCATTGTAGAGGGGTCGAAATGGGGCCGTGGACGGTCTTGCCAGGGAGCAGCAGCTGGAGGGCAGCTTCAAAGGCAACATACGCCATTATGATTGCGCAGGCAATGGGAGTGGGCATCGGCCAAATCTGGAGGAAGCCCTCAATCCCGTTCTGCCTCAGATGCTCCACTGTTGCCAGCATAGAGCCATCAGCGTGTACCATGGTATGCCATCTGCAAGTGCATGCCTTTCTCAAACCGAACTCGCTGCTACTTTCCACACAATTGCTTAATGGAGGATTGGTAGTGGGACTATCCAACACATCTTACAGGAGGATGACGAAAGGAGGGCAGAGAGAAAGGAGGGAAAGCATGGAGAAATATGTGAGTAATGGTGAGTGGAATGTTTTGGATTCCGCCATTGTAGGTTGTGTTCCCGGATTAGTTGCTTCTTTGCTCTACCGATATGTTGTTACTTCTTCCACGGCCAGAGATGAGATGGAACGAGATGATCGACCGAAAAAAAAGATGGAACGAGATGAGAATACAGAGCACAGGTATATGTCAACGTATCAAGGGCTGTCAAAACTGATGCTAAATGCACGCGTGAATAGTAGCTAAACGCACGCGCGCACACTGTTCCGCAAGGCCATACGGAATACCATTCCGCAAAGACACGTGGCAGCAAATGAGAGAATGTGTCCGCTTGCAGAACCCTGTTCCGCAAGAACTCCACGGAATGCTCTTCCGCGGCACTGTTCCTCTATTTCTGGGTATCCGCTGATTCTCGCACAACCAGTTTGAGTAAGACCTACGGAACCAGATTTCGCGGGAAGTGATTTGAAAATCACACCGTTGGCAACAGCTACAATTTGGCAACGGTAATAATTTTGCCGGACCTTCTGTATATATATAAGAACGAGGGTGAGAGTTTGTATTAATCATTCTCTATATAGAGCTTTCACAAAAAAATTCTTGTAAAATGTCTTACTTTGGTTTGGATGATATTGGAAACTCGTCGGGATCGGAAGAAGAGGATGACGTGTATGATAATGGAAATTTGTCCGGAGAAGAAGATGACGAGTATGATCCCGGATATTGGCTAGAGGTACGTAACTCGACGAATTGTTTTTGTTTTAGTAATCTACAATACTATAGTATGATTTAATTTAAAAGCATAAATAGGATGTGAAAATAATAAAATGGGTTGTGAATTGTACGATTTTTTTAATGCATAATGTTTTTGTTCACCTAATGTTAGAACATCTGTGTGTGTGTTTTGATGGTTCCAAACAGGCTGCTGACAGGAAGTCGCCGACATCACAAAGATAAAGTCAGAAGTCGTCGACCACCTCGACAACCTGGTTGCCCAAAAGTCCGAAGCCGAGCGGAACTCTATATAAGGCAAAGCGTGTAGCAGTTTGTAAGGAAAGCGCGGCAGAAGGATTCTGGAGGTTTTATTAAGGCAAGAAGAAGTGCGTACATGCCGAAAATCTTCATGGATTATTGCGAGATAATTAGGAAGATTTTATTGTGTCTTAAAGAGCTGATTAGGAAAGATTTTGTAAGGATTGTGTGTAATTCATTCCTTAGGCAAAAAGGATGAATTATACCACAATCTCTCTAGTTTATATATTCAGTTCGGTGTTCTGGAGAGTTAAGGAACTAGAGGAGAGAACGGTGTAGAACTAAGGAAGAGTGTTCCGTGAGTACGGGTTTTTGACAGTTTTCTGTACTGTGTGCGAGTGTTGCTAAGAGGGTAGAAGACAGGTTCGTGTGAATCGTTCCTGTGGACGGGAGGGCAAGAGAGGAGTTGTATTAGGCGAGGGTTGAGTACATAGGCAAGAGTACTTGCAAGAGGGCGTGGGATTCGCCTAGCGTGGGATTCGCATCTTGGAGTAGGAGCACCTTTGTAAGCCCGAGAAATCAATATAACGAGTCGAAGTACTCTTCAAGTCCTACCAAGTGAGCAGCTTGGGAGGCAAGTGATTTTTCCCGAGACAAACTAGTTGGTTTGTGGAGGGTTTCCACTCTAAATACCTGTGTTCGAATCTGGTAACTTAAAGCCGTTCTTGCGTTTGAATTTTCGCTGCACAACCTAAGGTTGTTAACTCTGGTCGACGACCTCGTAGGTGTCTGTGACCTCTGGTACTAACACAGATCCTACAACTGGTATCAGAGCTTTGGCTCTAGGTTTTGCTAGTACCTTACAGGAAGGATGACTACCACCAACACCGCTGTGAATGACTCCTTCTGAAAACCACCTATTCTCAAGGCTGGAGAGTACGACTGGTGGGCTAAGCAGTTGCATACCCACATATGCTCTCTCGATGGTCAACTATGGAAAGTAATTTCTATTGGCCCTAAGAAGTTCCTTAAGGCGGATGGCAAGGAGAAAGACGTCAAGGAGTATGACGATGCTGACTTCAAGAGGTTGGAGAAGAACGAACGTGCCAAGAACGTTCTCCACCATGCCATGACTAGCAGTGACTTGAAGAAGGTCATTGGCTATGACACCGCCAAGGATATCTGGGATGCTCTCAAACGTCTTCATGAAGGGAATGATGATGTCAAGAAGGACAGAATCATAACCCTTGAGCGAGAATATGAGAACCTATTCCAAGGAAGAAACGAGTCTGTCCAGGATTACTTCTCAAGATTCCAAGGTGTGTTCAATCAACTAGAGTTTCTGGGAGAAAAGCTTCCACAATGGAAGCAAACCAACAACTTGATTTCTGGCCTCAACAAGAAGTGGGATGGTATGGCGACTTCTCTTCTCACTCAGAAGGATACGAAGTCGATGACTCTGGAGGACATTGTTGGTCAACTGACCATATATGGAGGGATCCAACAACGGAGGAATGATAGACTTGACTCTGAAAAGATCAAGGCCTTGAAGGTCGAGAAGGCCTTCGACATTGCTCAAGGACATGAAGAGGTCGTCGACGACGACGTTGCTCTTATTTCTAAAGCAATGAAGAGACTTTGGAACCGCAATAAGGCTCCAACCAAAACCCACGAAGCTGCTAGAGACATGAAGGGAGTGATCTGCTATCACTGTCAAGACAAAGGGCATTTTGCTAAACAATGTCCAAAGAGGGAGGTTGGCAAGAGCATGATGGCGACTTGGGACATGTCTGATGAAGAAGAAGACGGGTCGCCGACCAAAGAACACTGCTTTATGGCCTTGAGTAATGACTCCTCAAGTGAGGTAAAAGACACTGAACTTTCTTCACTTTTAGCTAAGAAGACACGTGAACAACTTTGTGTTATCATTGAAAAACTTGGACTTTAAGTTTCGGAACTAAGTGAAAGAATTGATGAAAAAGATGAGAAAATCGCAAATATGATTGATGATAACAAAGTTTGGTCTTCTAAAGCTATAGGTCTAGAAAAGAAAACTCTCTCTAAACCTGTTGATTGAACTAAATGTTCTAACCTTGAGTCTCAGGTTATTGACTTTAGGAAACAGGTTGACGACCTTAAAAAACAGGTGTCTAGTCTTGAAGGTGCAAAGCTCATGCTGAAACTAGGAGATGCTAAGTTGTCTAGTGATCTTGAAAATCTGAAGATAGATGATGAGGCTAAGAAACAGAAATGGAAAGATGAGTTTGTCGCCGACAAGGTCCAAGAAGTCAGGGGAGACTTCGGAAGGAGATTTGTGAAGGTTGTTGAGCGATCTGGTCTCGGTTATGGGAAAAGCCAGAATGAAAAGGGGAACACTTCTAACTCTCAGACATCCAAAGGAAAATCCCCTACGCATGGTAACAACGCAAGTTGTTCATCGCATCTGGCGGACCCCAAGGGTAAAGGGAAGCAGAAGTGGTACCCTAATCAAAAGGTTCGTACCATGTGGGAAAACCAAGTCCAAAACGCTGGCCCCTTGCGAATTCACTTCTATGCCCGGGTCGACAACAAACCTGTCTATCCAGGGTATAGTAAGTATGTTGGGTTGAAATCTGACATCATATGCTGGTATTGTGGCAAAGGAGGTCTTTACCAACATGAGTGCTTCAAAAGGGCTAGAGATTCTGAAAATGCTAGGAAGTCGAGGACTACTAGGAAGAAACCTAATGTCACCAACTTTATCAAGAACCCAAAACCTGCTAATGTTGATGTTTTTGATGATACTGTCAAATCTATTGCTCGACCTAGAGGAGTTGTGAAACAACTCTGGGTTCTTCAAAACTAATCTTGTTTGTGCAGGTTGAAGTGAGTGTCGACGACCCCTGGTTCATCGATAGTGCGTGCTCAGCTCATATGACTGGAAAATCTGAAGATTTTGTCTCACTTCAACAACACAAGGGAGGTAGCATTACCTTTGGAAACAATAGCAAAGGTGTGCTTTCTGGTATTGGAAAGGTGAAGATCTCAAGTAAGGTTTCAGTTTCTGATGTTAGCTTGGTCGACAACCTTGGTTTTAATTTATTAAGTGTAGCTCAATTGTGTGCTAACGGGAAAAATCAAGTTGTCTTTCATCATAAGCAGTGCCAGGTGATTGAAATTAGTACAGGTAGGCGCTTCTGAAGGGATTATGCAGAAACAATGTCTACAAGGTTGATCCCAGCTTCCAATCCGAAGAGAGTTTGTGCTTGAAGTCTGGTACAAAGGTCGCCGACCTCTGGCATAGTCGGTTCTGTCATGCTAGTCAGCAATTGCTGATCAAATTTCATAGAGAGGAGCTAGTTCGTGGTTTGCCCAAGATTGAGGTCTCTAAATCTGGAATCTGTGATGCTTGTGTGAAGGGTAAGCAAGTAAGGTCCTCCTTTAAGTCCAAGAAAGAGGTAAGTACCTCCAAGCCCCTTGAGTTGATTCACATGGACTTGTGCGAACCTATGCGTGTGCAGAGTAGAGGAGGAAACAGATATGTCTTTGTTATTGTTGATGACTACTCACGCTATTCTTGGACTATCTTCCTTGCTTCTAAAGATCAGGTTTTTGAGGAATTCCAGGCATGGGCAAAGGCTGTTGAAAGGAAGCTTGGTAGTTTTTTGGTGGCTATTCGATCCGATCATGGCACAGAGTTTGAGAACTTTGAGTTTCTGGAGTATTGTAAGAAGACTGGAGTCAGCCACAACTTCTCGGCGCCAAGGACCCCACAATAGAATGGCGTAGTCGAGAGAAAGAATCGAGCATTAGAGGAGATGTCGCGGACCTTGCTTATCTCTAGTGGTCTCCCAAGGAATTTCTGGGGAGAAGAAATATATGCAGCCTGCTATGTGATGAACAGGGCTATGCTGCGTCCACTACTTGGAAAGACTCCATATGAGCTGCTGAGAGGAGTCAAGCCCAATGTCGCCCACCTTCGCGTTTTTGGGTGTAAATGCTATATTCATAACAATGGGAAGGACATCCTAGGCAAGTTCGATCCAAGAAGTGATGTTGGCACCTTTGTTGGCTATTCTCCAACAAGCAAAGCTTACAAGGTGTACAATAAGAGGACCAAGAAGATTGAAGAAAGTGTTCATGTGGTGTTCGATGAAAGCACCATGGCAGGTTCTCTGATTCAGGATCATGATGGAGGCGATCAAGGTTACTTCTTATTGCCTGAAGATTTCTCTGACAGGGATAGTGTTGAAAGTCCGTCTGGGGTCGCCAACCGTGACGGTGTCGCCGACTCAGATCAGAATGCAGAGGCAGATCAGAATCAGGATCAAAATGCAGATGCTGTGTAGGATCAAGGTAGTTCTGAGGCAAGAGAAGCAGATCAAGCAGTTCAAAGCTCAGTTCTAGGTAGCTCGTCTCAGGTTCTGCAGGTCGACGACTTGACTCAACTTCCTATCAGGAACTATCGGCGGAGGAATGCTCATCCGGTCACCAAAATCACCACTGATTATTCGAAGGGTGTGCAGACGAGGTCTTCACTTAACCACTTTGCATTCAATGCCTTCATTTCTATGTTGGAGCCGAAGAACGTTGAGGAAGCATTGAGGGACCCGGACTGGGTCAATGCCATGCAGGAGGAACTTCATCAATTTGAGCGCAATAAGGTGTGGCACTTGGTCCCTAGGCCGAAGGGAGGAACAGTTATTGGAACACATTGGGTGTTCAGAAACAAGTTGGATGATGAAGGCAACGTGGTCAGGAACAAGGCCAGGCTTGTAGTGAAAGGTTAGAATCAACAAGAGGGTATTAACTATGATGAAACCTTTGCCCCTGTAGCTCGTCTTGAGGCAATAAGGTTGTTGATTGCTTATTCCACCTTTCATGGGTTCAAAATGCAGCAAATGGATGTCAAGACCGCATTCCTCAATGGGTACTTGAAGGAAGAAGTCTATGTTGAGAAAACTCCAGGTTTTGAAGATGGCGCCAACCCAGATCATGTTTACAAGCTTGATAAGGCTCTCTATGGGTTGAATCAGGCTTCTCGCGCGTGGTATGATAGGGTATCGCAGTTTTTAATCCAGAATGGATATGTTCGAGGAGAGATTGACAAGACCTAATTCTTGTTGAGGAACGGGAATCACACTTTGGTGGTTCAGGTCTATGTCGACGACATCATCTTTGGCTCAACAGACCCTGATCTAGTGAAGAAGTTTGCCAACCTCATGTCAAGTGAGTTTGAAATGAGCATGGTTGGTGAACTCAAGTTCTTTTTAGGACTTCAGGTCGTGCAGGATGAGGAAGGTACCAAGATCCATCAACAAAAGTACCTCAGGGAGTGCGTGAAGAAGTTTGGTCTTGAGAGCTCTCACTCTTTTGACACTCCCATGTCGACAACCACCTCACTGGGAAAAGATGAGAAGGATCCAAAGGTGAATGGAACTTTGTATCGAGGTATGATTGGATCTCTCTTATATCTTACAGCTAGTAGGCCGGACATTGTCTTTGTTGTGTGCCTTTGTGCAAGATTTCAGGCCGATCCAAGAGAATCTCATCTAAAGGCTGTAAAGAGGATCATTTGTTACCTTAAGGGTAGTGACAACCTGTGTCTGTGGTATCCGAGGGTCAGCAACCTCGACCTGGTCGGCTACACTGATGCAGACTTCGTAGGAAACCGTATTGAGAAGAAGAGTACATCCGGGATGGCTCAGTTTCTGGGGTCTTGCTTAGTTTCTTGGGGTTCGAAAAAGTAGAATTCAGTCACTTTATCTACAGCTGAAGCCGAGTATGTCGCAGCCGCTGCATGTTGTTCAGAACTTCTCTGGATCAAACAACAACTCAGTGACTATGGAGTCAAGTGTGGGTCAGTTCCCATACTCTGTGACAACACAAGTGCTATAGATATCTCCAAGAACCCGGTACAACATTCAAAGACAAAGCATATTGAGATAAGGCACCATTTTCTTCGAGATTGTGTGGAGAAAGGGATGGTCTCCATGGAGTTTTGTAGGACGGATGAACAAAGGGCGGACATTTTCACCAAAGCTTTAAATCGGGAACCCTTTGAACGACTTCTCATGGAGCTAGGTATGGTCTCTCTTGATTAACTTGTAACCTTACATGCTATCCATCAATGACTAGTTGGAACTTGATTGTTTATCATGTGAGAATAGCATGCTTATGTGTTGTAAGTCTAATAAGGTAATCATGCTTTGATTGATGATTCACTTTGCTTGTGTGTGCATGTCGACGACCTCCTGCTTGTTGTGATTATGCTTGCAATTATATTGAACTTTTTCTTTGTTCCCAAAAGAATCAACCTGATGACCCCTGAACCCTCATTAGAAGCGCAAATGATGGTTGATTCTATAGTTGTCCCCGACCTATCATGCTTGAGAGTCTCTATGAGCCCATTTGCTTGTTTGTGTTATTTAAATTGAGACTTATCAACATGATCGACAAATTCCACAAAATATTATTTCTATGCTTGGGTTGCTTTGACACCACCCGGTGTGACCCAACCCCCAAGCTACTCCAGCTGGTAATTGTCATAGTGCATTCAGTCTGATGATTATGTTCAGAAGTGTGAGAACAGGTACAGGTCGACGACTTCTCATGTGTGTCAGTTGAGGTCGACGATTTATCTGGTTATCTCAGGGTTATGCTCAAAAGAGGTGAAGTGCTGAGAAGAAATGGAGAAAGCTATTGTGAAGTCAACGGCATCGCCGTTGTCGCCGACTTTTCTGTGCAGAAGCGCATGTGTTATTTTTGAAGGGAATTTCTGTCTGGATAGCAGTTCAAAATCTTTGAAAAGTGGAGATTTTTCTGACATGAACAGTGCACTTGAAGTGACTGGCGGCTGACCCTTGAAAGAGTTGACATCTATCAAGTACAATAAAAAAGGTGATACTTTTTCATCTCTTGTGTGGTATATCTATCTTTGTGGCAGAAGAAACCCCAAAAACTCTCTATTGTTGCTCTCTAAAACCTCAGCTAAGATCAATGGCGTCCTTTAACCCAAATCTTTCTCCCGAAAAGCTCCGTGATCAACTGATTACTCTCTATGGAGAAAGAGTGTTGAAGAATGCTCTAAGTGGCTTAACCCTAACCAAAAACCCATTATCCCAAACCACCATGGCCGAAACCTTTGAAAACCCAAAATCCAACCCCATTTCCGCTAAAGCTCCACACAAAGAATCCTCAACCAAAACCCAAACCCCTGAAGTGGAGAATGTGCTCAAAACCAGTAGATGTGCGGAGGCAGTTTCGGAAAATCAATCGGCTAGAGAAGTTTTCAAAAAGAAATCTAAGGTGGAGATGGTGCTGGACCAGGATCAGGTTATGGAGTTAGATTGCACTGAGCAAATGCTGGACTCTTTTGAGAAAGAGAAGGCTCAAGGGAAGAAAAGAGCTGGTGAAGAAGATGATGACGTGGCAGAAAAGTTAGTCGACCCTGAAGTTTCTGAGGAAGTTGCTGAGAAAGTTGACAAGTGTTTATGCCAGGATATAAGTCGTTGAGCAAAGAATTTCTTAGGAAGATGGGCTGGTCGTGGACCAATGGAGCATGGGTGAACAGAAAAATTAAGGCTAAGGCTGTTAAGTCATGAAGTGTTGGAGCAGAATTACTCTGAATGCTAATTTGGATGAACTAGAGAATCAGAATCTTGAGTTAGCTAAGGGTATTGCACAGATGCTTAAGAGGATGGCAGAGGTTAGTGAAGATGTTGACGACATCAAGGAAGTGTTGAAAGCTATGAACTATTCCTTCCTCTAAGTTCGATATGGTTGTAAGATATTAATACCCCTGTTGTGTGTGTTCTGTTTGACATTGCCATGCTTGCATGGTCGCTGACTTGGTCTCTGCATGCTTTTGCCTATAATAGCTAATATGTTTGCTTTGCTTATTTCTCCATGATTTATGATCTTTTTGATGATGCCAAAAAGGGGAAATAGCTGAGGGTTGCATGCTTAATTAAGGGGATATGCTGACTTTCAAGTGAATGTTGAACTTAGGGGGAACTTTTGAAAAGTTAAGGAGGAAATCGTTTGATGATAATGATGCTCTGATGCTTACTCTTGATGCTCTGATATGATGCTCTGATGCATTAGATTGCCTTGTGAGAAGTTTTGACAGATTGCAGAAGACCCCTTTAGTGCAGATAATAGATCGGTGTTTGTCACCATCAAAAAGGCGGAATTTGTTAGAAAATCTGTGTGTGTGTGTTTTGATGGTTCCAAACAAGTTGCTGACAGGAAGTCGCCGATATCACAAAGATAAAGTCAGAAGTCATCGACCACCTCGACAACCTTGTTGCCCAGAAGTCCGAAGCCGAGCGGAACTCTATATAAGGCAAAGCGCGTAGCAGTTTTTAAGGAAATCGCAGCAGAAGGATTCTGGAGGTTCTATTAAGGCAAGAAGAAGTGCGTACATGCCGAAAATCTTCATGGATTATTGCGAGATAATTAGGAAGATTTTATTGTGTCTTAAAGAGCTGATTAGGAAAGATTTTGTAAGGATTGTGTGTAATTCATTCCTTAGGAAAAAAGGATGAATTATACCACAATCTCTTTAGTT
This sequence comes from Polygonum maritimum, assembly GCA_963924305.1. Lineage (NCBI taxonomy): Eukaryota > Viridiplantae > Streptophyta > Magnoliopsida > Caryophyllales > Polygonaceae > Polygonum > Polygonum maritimum. The sequence goes on along the minus strand of OZ002736.1, from coordinate 13,100,374 downwards.
TATATATTCAGTTCGGTGTTCTGGAGAGTTAAGGAACTAGAGGAGAGAACGGAGTAGAACTAAGGAAGAGTGTTCTATGAGTACGGGTTTCTGAGAGTTTTCTGTACTGTGTGCGAGTGTTGCTGAGAGGGTAGAAGACAGGTTCGTGTGAATCGATCCTGTGGACGGGAGGGTACGAGAGGAGTTGTATTGGGTGAGGGTTGAGTACATAGGTGTTGGATCGTAAGTCTGTTAGAATGGGCATCCTTAACTGGGTTAAGGGCGTACTTAAGTGCAGCGGAAAAAAGACCTAACAGGAAACGAGATAAGATAATGGACACGAGTATTTATAGAGGAACCCCACTAAGACCAACTAGTCTTATGGGTAAACCTCTATCTCAGCTGGAGGATTTTCAATAGCCGTCCTTATCTTATTCAGAGAGAGTCCTTACAACTTAGGCGAGTCGTTACACTTCACTGAGCTAAGCGTCCGTCCTTAGCCTCACTAGTAACAGTCCTTTCCACCTATCAAGTAACCTAACTCTCTTAGCTATAAGGAAGCTATCACTCACGTCTCTCACAGTCCGTTGTGAGAGACAAACTACAACTATAACTATTTTTTGGTTTGTTTTGGATTTGATGTGGTTGGACTTTCTTTCTCTTGCTTCAAGCTCACTTGGTCTCCTTGTTCTTCGTTCTTGAACATGAATGCTTCAGGAGAGCTTGAAAGAAAGTCTTCAAAAGTCCACACCGCTATGCATACCCCTTGAGGGGTATTTATAGCGGAAGTGGTTCTTGTCCTCTAGCGTCCTCTGAGACTTGGCAGGATTCTTGATCTTCCATCAACGGTGCGATGTGCATCTTGAGGAAATCAACTCTGTTGACGCTTGGAAAGCCTCCGCGTGGATAGGGGACCATTGTTGGGAAAGCGACATCTTTGGAGTTGTCTACACGTGCCCAGACAAGGGAAGCTTCCTTCTGAGGACTGCGTCCTATCTGCGCAGGGACTTCGTCAATCACGTTTAGCTTTGAAGTTCTCATGAAATGCGTCCCTCCAGAGTTAGGGACTCTCGTTCACTTGTTGTCCTTTTCGCTCATGTGCGTCCACTGGACTTACCTGAGATCAACACTTGGACAACTTATCAAATACCTTTGAGTTTGTCATTATTAAAACAAGGGACGATCATTATTGGTTAGATATTAATGACTGGCGTCCTTAATATCGTCCCAACAATTTCCCCATTTTTGATGACAAACCCTTTTAAACAATTCGCACAGAAGTAAAGCTTTTAGCATGAAGGACTACACTTAGATTTTCTTTTCAGCTTGAGTTGGCATGCAACACATTCTTTTTAGTGCGTCCTATTTTATTTTCTACTAGCATCCTTTGGACTTGGCCGAAATTCCCCCTAAACTCATGCTTTCTATGACAACTTAATAATAATCGCATCTTTGCAAAATTATATGATGTCTCTTATTTTGGTGGTGTTTTAGTAGTTAATTTCCCTTATAAATAAGTGTCTTTCGTTCCTTTCTTTGTTAGTTTTGTCCCTTTTTAGCTTAGTTCCCGATTTTCTATGAGATTCGGAGACTATGCGAGTTTGTTCTGTTTTGTAGGTAAAATGGCGCATTTGAGGACGTTTTGAAGGAGTTTCTAAGGAGGAGCCAAGCTAAGGAGCAAAGGAGCGGAAGAGCCATGCAAAGAACGAAGAGAAACTCAAGGAAAACCAAGAAAAGAAGAGGATTGAGGCCCTGGATTGAGGTTCCCAGCAAGTCGGGCCCGAGTTCGCGCTTTAGAGGCTCGGACCGACGTTGGCAACGTCGGGCCCGAGGTCCACCCGCATCGATCCTAGTCGGCTAAAGAGAGGTTGGGCTCCAAGGCACATTATTGTGATCTTCCACTTTTACCCTTCTTCTAATTTTGGAATTCCTTGGTCCCCAATCAAAGGAGAGGATAATTAGAGGGAGTTTAGGAGAGCTTAGGGGATCCAACATCTAATCACTCTCAAAAGGCTCAAAGGAAGACTTGGAGAGCAAGGAGGAGAAAGGAGGAGGAGAAGAGGAGAGAAATCGGTGGAGCCTAGGAGGAGATTAGTGAGTTTGAACTTGTTTTGCTTTCGTTTAGAGGATTTGACACTTGGATATTGTGAACCCCTTTGATTTGAATGCAATTTGGCTTTGAATTGAGTTTGATGATTGAGATTTGCTTGCTTTGCTATTTGATTGCTTTTTACTCTTACTTGATGGAGTAGATTCCATAGTCTTGGGCTATGGGAGAATCCCCTAGCTAGGATTGGGTGTGAACCCCCAATTCCATAGCCTTGAGTGCTTGATCTATGAATCCTCTCTACATTGAGCTTCAATTCTCTTGTGAGAACAAGGGATCTAGGGCTTGTGGATGGTAAGAGTAAGCGAAAGTGATCTCGAGCCCATCACTAGACCTAGCATCGAAGGAGAGTGAAAACTCCCTAAGGTCGAAGTGTAGAGTGGAGGGATCGAAGGCAAACAACCTCGATCTCATAAGGATCAACACTTATTGGCTGAATTGGGGTGGAATCACCCAAGTCTAGTTAGGGAAGGAACCCAAAAACCCAAGACCGATCTACCATTTGTGCAAGACCGAGTTCCCCAGTACCCCGGGCCCGACTTCCCCAGTGTCGGTCCCGGCCAACTCTCATCGATCCAACATCGGACCGAACTGATCAAGGTCGGTCCGGGTTGTTCCCTTTGATTTTCCTTATCTTTGCCTTTCTTTTACCTCTTTTTAGTCTTCTTGGTACACTCAACGCACGAACTCCCGTGTGTTTGACACCCTACCCTTATACTATAATTGGGGTTCGGTTTATAAATTTAAATTTTGATATCATCCGATCCGGACGACCCTCATCAGAATTTCCGCGCCGTTGCCGGGGAGTTCTACTTGGTTGAGGTACCATCTTTTGTTGAGTCTTTGATTTGGTAGTGATTTGGGTGAGGGACTAGCCCGCACCCCTTGTTTGTTTTGATTCGTTTTTGTTTGTGTCTTTGGTTGTAGGTGTATGCGAGCTCGTTCCGTCCGAGGAACACTTGAGTTCGACTTTGTGTGTGATCCGGAGAGCATTATCAAACAAGCTCGAAAGAAGAAGAGGATGTAGAGCCAAGCACAACGTGATGAGGAGGTTGAGAGGATGAGGGCCGACATGGCTCGAATGCAACTTGAGATGGCTAAATGAGATGCCGAAGCTAGGAGAGAGCGCGAGTAAAGGATGAGATTGGAGGCTCAAATCAACACCCAACCCCGGAATGCAAGACAATACATGCAACCATAGTTGAAGGTGCCGGAACCGGCCATTGTCTTGCCGGAGGTGTCAAAGAACTTTGAGATCAAAACTCAATTCATCTCACTTATCAAGAGGGACCAATTTCAAGGGAGACCGAATGAGTTCCCGGTCGAGCATGTGAAGCAATTCAAGGATCTATGTGAGACCATCTCAACGGATGATGAGACACTTGAGTACGTGCTACTCAAGGCCTTCAAGTGGTCGTTGGGAGGCAAGGCATTGCATTGGTTGGAGAGCCAAGCACCTCGATCCATCACATCATGGAGGGCTCTCAACGAAGCATTCTTGATGAAGTTCTTTCCGCCAACCAAGACAACGGAGCTTAGAAGGAAGATAGCAAGCTTTCAACAAGGAGTCCACGAGCCACTCTTTGAGGCTTGGGATCGGTTCAAGGAAATGTTGAGGCAATGTCCAACGCATGGGCAACAACCTTATGTTCTCCAAGACATATTCTTCCAAGGAATCAACCCCGCCACCAAGGACAAGTTGAACCTTCACACCGATTGTGGGTTCATTGACTTGCCGCCGGAGCAAGCATGGGAGTTGCTAGACAAACTCTCCGACTACGAAGCCATGTACGGAGTGAGTCAAGTCAACAAGGAGGCAAGAGTCCAAAGAGAAGGTGCAAAGAGGCTCTACGATCCAAAGAATGAGGAGGTGGATAAGGATGTGAAGATCCAATTCCTTGAGGATGAGTTGAACAAGATGAGGAGGCAAATGAGTCACTACAAGCAAACCACAAGAGGATGTGAAGAATGTGGTTCTTTGAAGCATGGAGCTCAAGAGTGTCCCAATGAACGTCAAGTTCGTTTGGCCGAGCAAATCGAGGAGGCACAATATGTTCAAAGAAACTATGGAGGAAGAGCCAACTTCAACAATGGAGGAAATGGAAGGTGGAACCAAGGCCAAGCATATGGCTACAACAACAACTACAACCAAAATGAGCCAAGGGCCCAACTACCACCATACCGACCTCCGGGGTTCTATGAGCAAACTCCTCAATGGGCGCAAGAGATGAGAGGCAAGTTCAAGGACTTGAAGAATCAATTCACCAATGTGGAGAGAAGAGTTGATGAAATGGGTGCCCAATTCAAGGAGTTTGGTGTATGGAGAAGACAAGTGGATAACCAATTTGTTCACATGGCGAATCAACTTCCAAGAGAGGAAGGGAGACTCCCGGGCCGACCCGAGGAGAATCCCCGTGCCCCACAACAACAAAATGAAGTTCGAGCCATAGGATTGAGGAGTGGAAGGAGTTTGCCCGAGCCACACATGCCAAGGACAAGAGAAGAGAGTCGGACCGAGTTGCCCAGTAACTCGGGCCCGACGTGCCATGAAGTCGATCCAGAAGATGGAGAGAGTCCCCTGAACCGGACCGAGGAGGAGTTGAACTCGGGGCCGACATGCCCTGTAGTCGGACCGACGTTCCCAGATTTGCCCTACCTCAGGACCGAGGTTCCAGACGTCGGTACCGACGTCTATCCCAAGTCGATCCAGGCTGAAAACGTTGAGAGAGATCTAGGCCGGTCCAAGGAAGTGGATTCAACCAAGAAACAAGGAGGGACAACTCTTCCTTACCCATTGAAGAAGCCCAAGGAAGTTGTGGAGGGCAAGTTTAAGAGGTTCTTGAAGCTCTTGCAAGGCTTGAACATCACCATCCCATTCACCGACGCTCTAAGTGAGATGCCATCATATGCTAAGTTCTTGAAGGAAATTTTGAGCAAGAAGAGGTCGATTGTGGAGATGCAAGATGAGGTGAAGATCTTGGAGCTACCTTAAAAATTGGGTGATCCCGGAAGATTTGCAATTACCGTGGGGATTGGATCCCAAAACTTCAAGGCTCTTTGTGATTTAGGAGCAAGCATATCGGTTATGCCCATGAGCATTTGGAGAAGGGCTAACCTCGGAGATATGGAACCGGTTGACATGAGTCTTACTATGGCCGATGATTCGTCAATATAGGCCACCGGAATCTTAGATGACGTCCCGGTTAGAGTTGGGAGGTATTTTGTCCCCGACGATTTTGTGATCCTTGACATGAAAGAAGATCCGTTGGTGCCCATTATTCTTGGAAGGCCGTTTCTAGCCACGGCGGGTGCCAAATTTGATGTAAGAAATGGAAAGGTGACTTTCGAGATTGGCGAGGATAAGATGGAGTTCCATTTCAACAAAGCTCTTAATGAACCGGATGCTTTGGCGATCTTGAAATTGGAGGAAGGTGCCGAGCGTAAGAGAGAGGAGGTGGAACCTACAAGAGAGGAAGAAGCACCTTTGAGGAATCATGACATGGTCAATGTTTAAGAGCAAGAAATAGAGTTGTTAAATCCAATTGAGCATCATGAGGAGTCAAGAGATGGAGATAGCCCGAGAAGCCATGAAGAGTATCCTTCTCTATATCCTTTTGATGTGGGAGACTCTTATATTTGCTTGAGTGACTTGAAAGAGGATCTAGAGGATAGTTATATATGTTTGAGTGATTTGAAAGAAGATTTGAGCTATAATCTCATTGAGTCCCCTAGAAATTCTGTAGATGTTTTTGGTGTAGGGAATGAAGATCAATTTGAGAAGGAGCAAGAAGTGAAAACCTACACTTTAGAGGACAAAGGTGAAGGAGAATTTGGAGGCCACACTTTCATCAATCACAAATGGTAGTTTTATGGCTATGAGGGGCGTGGAGATGGACATGACTACGATGATCAATTCACCATTTTTCATCCACCGTGAAGGGTAGAGGTTAGAAGTCAAGCTAGTGACTTAAAAGAAGCGCTCCTCGGGAGGCAACCCGAGCTTAGTAGGTTCATTTTCGTAGTTTTTAGTTTGTTTCTCTTTGTCTTAGCTTAGATTCTTTCTAATCTCTCTTTAGCATGTGTTTTGTGGAGTTGTGTGTTGTGTGAGCTTCATGATTGTGTGTGGTAGTGGTGAAAATAATAAAAGGACTTGTGGGTAGAGATTTGCCAAGAAGAGGGAATTTTAGGAAGCCAAACCGAGTCGGATCGAGGTACCCAGTACCTCGGGCCCGACGTTGTGAAGTCGGTCCGACTAGGCCGGTCAACTTTGGTCTTGATTTGGAGGAAATTCCCATTATACCCCTTTGACCTAACTTTGTCTTTTACCCTTTTAAAGCCTATTTCCCTTACCTACCACCCATCACCTTTATAACCACCTTCCCAAAATACCAAGCTCCCCTCAAAAACCCCCAAATCGATCCACACCTCCATCACTCTCGATCCCCAAGCAAACTTCACAACAATCTCGATCCAACACCCTAGCCATCCCCAAACATCGATCCAAAAGCTAAAAATCCCAACAAAGTTCCATTGTTCTTCATCTCTCTTCTAGATCTAAGAGGAGAATTTGAGTTCTAAGAGTTTGATTGCTTGCAAGTCTTTGTTTCTTCAAATTTGGTATGTGAATCTCAATCTCTACTTGATTCCTTGTGAATTCCATGTTTTCATTGCTAAAAATGAGATTTGCCATGATTGAATGAGCTTAGACCTTAAGCATCTATGGTGATTTGCATGAATAGTGGAATTTGTGCTTAATTGTTGATCATGCATGCTAGATACAACTTGGAACTTCGATTGATGATGAGAAATGGTTGATTTTGGATTTTAGGAGCATGATAGAGTGATTTTTGGGTGAAATAGGTAGAGAAGTCGATTTTAGGTTCAGACCGAGATGCCCAGAATCTCGGGACCGATGTTGAGAAGTCGGTCCATGACTCGGACCGAGGTTGAGAACCTCGGACCCGACGACTTGTGTTGGTCGGTCCTATGCTATTCGGCTTTCTCTTATGTGAGCTTTACGATTCATGAGCTTGATTGTTGGTTAAGGCTTGTTTATCATGATATATCTTGTAGCTTGACCATTGTGGTGTGATTCTTTGTTCATGCATGTTGGATTTTGTGGATTGAGTGTCTAGAAGACAAGTATGGGGTCATTTTTTGTGTGATAAGTTGTTAAGTTGTGAAAGCATGTGATCTTGTTGTGGATGTATAGATCTTATCTTGTATTACTTTGCTTTGATTGTGTGTAGGTACCATGACAACCCGAGCATCTTCTTCAAGAATGGAGAAATCAACAAAGAAGTCCAAGAAGTCGTCAAAGAGGGTGCAAAGGATGGATGATGTACGCTTTGAGGATGATGATGTGGCTCGAGAATATGAGCGACTCATGGGTCTATCTCACCACACCCGGTGGTTAGATTGGGAGTCTATTCAAAAGATGAGCATGGATGAGGCCCTTACTCGATGCTACTCTCACATCGGTCTCAACGTGATGCTAAGGTGGAACAACACTCATTATCCCACCTTAACGTCCGAGTTTATGGCGTCATTCAAGTGCACATATGAAGGAGTTGAGAGTGAGGGAATGATCTCCTTCCAAATGGGCTATGAGTTGCAAGAGATCTCTCTCCAGAATTTGGCTACCTACCTTGTGTTCCCTTTTCCGAGAGATGAAGTTTTTGTTGACAACGAGAAGGTAGACTACCTTTGGAGATATGTAGCCGGAAGGAGTGAGATGAGGAAGGGCGCATCAACAAATGAGATAGCAAGTCCACTCTTCCGAGTCATGATCCGAGCTTTGGGTTGTGCCATCTTTGCTAGGCACGAGTTGAGTAAGCCGATGAAGGAAGAAGCCATGTTGCTCTATGAGATGTTGTTCCACAATGAGAAGCCGATGAACCTCACATGGGAATGGGTGAAGATGGTGAGGGATTTCCAAAGTTCCTCATGGATTTACTTTGGAGGGATGATAGCCCGCTTGGCTCATCGTCTAGAGGTGGATTTGTCCACATACATGCCGGCCCGGAATGGTGTAGAGTTCATGGATCTTAAGTATTTCAAGAAGGCCAACATCATAAAGGAGAAGCAAGTAACCGGTGCCACCACCTACCTAGCGCCTCACTCCAACTTTGACAAGGTGCACATTCCTTTGGGGCCACGCCTCTTTGACCTCACAAGCTACTCTAATTAGTTCCAAGTGTGGGTGGGCAAAGAGAATCCTTATGGAGAGCCAGAGGGAACACTTGAGTGTAGAAGACGAGCACAACACATTCGTTTTACTACTGCTCAATCTTCCCTGGACACCGAAGATGAAGTGCCCAACCAATTTGAGTTTGCAAGGAGGGAGGCTATGGATGTTGACTCGCCTCCCGAAGAAGAAGATGGTGGATACCGCAATTTGCTCACTGACCACGCTCCAACACTACTCGACCGAGAAGCAAGCCACCTCGGGCCCGACGTCCATCAACGTCGGTCCGACACTTACTTGCCCGATCCGGTTCCTAGTGCTTATGAGAGAGGAGTGGGAAGTGGAGCAAGGCAAGAGCAACAAAGCTACGGAGGGTACGAAGGGTATGCCCAATGGTATGTGCCCGGAATGGTCTTTCCCAAACCTCAACAATCGGTGGACATGAACTTCCTAGCCAACCAATTGGCTCACCTTCAACTCCAACAATCTAGCATGCTACAAGAGGCACACCAAATCAACCTTCAACAATAACATCTTAACTTTCAACAACAACAACTTTCCCACCACCAAGAAGAGTTCCAAGCCCAATTTGAAGAAGTGAACCGCAACATTGCTTACACTCGGCGTGATGTGGAAGACTTGAGAACGGTAGAGGACCAAAGATGGAGCGTTCAAGAGAGCTTCAATGAATGGATGACCGGGAAGTACTCTTCCCGTGAGGACCCAATGGACGCGCCCCGCACCTCAACTTTAACCGCCAAGTCAAGACCCTTTCCACGCCCATGTGTACGAGAGAGAGAGGTGCACGCTCGGCTCCAAAGGGGACGCCGCCGAGGACACCCTCCAAACTAAGCCTCAACATGCCATTCAAGAATAAGGAATTGTGAGCTTTCTTAACTCTTGTCTCTTTTACTTTTGAGTTTTGATTTCTTTGTTTTGATGAGGACATCAAAACAAAGAAGTGAACCGCAACGTTGAGGGATGTTTTCCTTTGGTTTCTTGTGTTTGTTCTATGTTTAGGTTTCTTGTGTTTGTTCTTGTTTTGTTAAGGGATGTTTTCCTTTGGATTTGTGGCATGATGTGATGCATGGATGATGATTGAATTTGATGGCATGAATGGATGAGTTTGTTTTGTTTTTGAGAAAAGTTTTGCAAAAAAATCCATAAAAATTCGAAAATTGTGTGAAAACAACAAAAAGATTTTGTTTTGGACTAAGAATTCCCATCTTAAATGTCCATATGAAGGCTAAAGATGATGTGAGCATGTAAAATCCTTTACATATTTTTGGATAGTTTAGCCTCTAAATGGATGTTGTTTTTGATGTGATATGATGTCTTGCATGTTTTTATTGAGCACATGAGTTCTTGGATGAGTTTTGATGCAACTAAGCTAGAGTGAACCTTGTGGGATTTTTTTTTTTTGGCCATTTTAGGGATGCTTGTTCATATTTGCATGTCCCTCATTTTCTTGTGCGATTAGCTCATGCATTCTTAGTAAAACTTGCTATTGAGGTGTTTATTTATTTTCCAAGACCAATATGAGAATTGTTCTATGCTTTGTCACATTGATTTGAAATTTATTTCATCTAGTCACAAAAATGTTCCATATCCTACATTGAAGATAAACCGTTGTTTGTAGCCCCGTTTTAGCCTTAGGACCTTTCCTTGAAACTCCTCAAAAATATGATTCCTAGCCTATATGACTTGACCCTTATGGGATTGGACTTTAGTGAGAGGTTTTGGAGAATATTTGTAGAGTTGAGATTCTCTTTGGTAAAGGGCAAGAAAGGGAGTTATAAACCAAGTGGGTAGTGCATCTTTGAAGTGGAAAGAAAGAAAGAAATGTTTGGAAAAAAGTAGTGGATTGAAAGCAAAGCGCTTAAGTGAAGAAAAGGGTACCGACCGAGTTAAAGTGCACATCGGGCCCGAGTTAGTGCAAGTCGATCCTAGTGGAAAAGTGTGAAAAATCCAACAAAAAAAAGTGTAGTGCAAAGATGAAGTGGAGTGTTAAGTGAAAAGTGTGGGTTGAAAGTTGAAAAGAAGAAGAAAAATCAAAGTCTTTTGGATGAGTGAAGTTAAAAGTGGAATAATTTGGTGAGTTTTGTGAGAGACTAGAAAGTTCAATCCCCATTGTAAGCACCACAAGACCAAAAACGATTCCCACCTTGAGAAACACCAAAGCCCCATTACAACCCGGCCGAATGGAACCTCTTTGAGGACCTCCATTGAACCAAGTTCATATTCTTTGTGTGCATTGTAATAGGCATCTCTAGGTGGAGGATTTGGTGATATTAGCTTCAACGGTAAAGCCTTTACTTGCATGTTTGTTGAGTTTGAGTGTTCATTGCTAAACCTAAACACATGATGAGTGATACACATTTCCATATCCCTAAAGTGATGCTTTGTTGCATTAGACTTTATTCCTTGAACACTTGATCATGTGTGATGACGTAATCTTGCTAGCATGTCTATCACTTGTTCTTACTTGTGATTTTCATAAGAGGCTTTACTTGAAGATTCTGCTTCGGTCTTGCTTACATTGTTATTGCTTGAGGACAAGCAAGTTTAAGTATGGGGTATTCTGATGTCTCTTATTTTGGTGGTGTTTTAGTAGTTAATTTCCCTTGTAAATAAGTGCCTTTTGTTCTTTTCTTTGTTAGTTTTGTCCCTTTTTAGCTTAGTTCCCGATTTTCTATGAGATTCGGAGACTATGCGAGTTTGTTGTGTTTTGTAGGTAAAATGGAGCATTTGAGGACGTTTTGAAGGAGTTTCTAAGGAGGAGCCAAGCTAAGGAGCAAAGGAGCGGAAGAGCCATGCAAAGAACGAAGAGGAACTCAAGGAAAACCAAGAAAAGAAGAGGATCGAGGCCCTGGATCGAGGTTCCCAGCAAGTCGGGCCCGAGTTCGCGCTTTAGAGGCTCGGACCGACGTTGGCAATCTCGGGCCCGAGGTCCACCCGCATCGATCCTAGTCAGCTAAAGAGAGGATTGGGCTCCAAGGCACATTATTGTGATCTTCCACTTTTGCCCTTCTTCTAATTTTGGAATTCCTTGGTCCCCAATCAAAGGAGAGGATAATTAGAGGGAATTTAGGAGAGCTTAGGGGATCCAACATCTAATCACTCTCAAAAGGCTCAAAGGAAGACTTGGAGAGCAAGGAGGAGAAAGGAGGAGGAGAAGAAGAGAGAACTCGGTGGAGCCTAGGAGGAGATTAGTGAGTTTGAACTTGTTTTGCTTTTGTTTAGTGGATTTGAGACTTGGATATTGTGAACCCCTTTGATTTGAATGCAATTTGGCTTTGAATTGAGTTTGATGATTGAGATTTGCTTGCTTTGCTGTTTGATTGCTTTTTACTCTTACTTGATGAAGTAGATTCCATAGTCTTGGGCTATGGGGGAATCCCCTAGCTAGGATTGGGTGTGAACCCCCAATTCCATAGCCTTGAGTGCTTGATCTATGAATCCTCTCTACATTGAGCTTCAATTCTCTTGTGAGAACAAGGGATCTAGGGCTTGTGGTTGGTAAGAGTAAGAGAAAGCGATCTCGAGCCCATCACTAGACCTAGCATCGAAGGAGAGTGAAAACTCCCTAAGGTCGAAGTGTAGAGTGGAGGGATCGAAGGCAAACAACCTCGATCTCATAAGGATCAACACTTATTGGCTGAATTGGGGTGGAATCACCCAAGTCTAGTGAGGGAAGGAACCCAAAAACCCAAGACCGATCTACCATTTGTGCAAGACCGAGTTCCCCAGTACCTCGGGCCCGACTTCCCCAGTGTCGGTCTCGGCCAACTCGCATCGATCCAACCTCGGACCGAAGTGACCAAGGTCGGTCCAGGTTGTTCCCTTTGATTTTCCTTGTTTTTGCCTTTCTTTTACCTCTTTTTAGTCTTCTTACTCCCGTGTGTTTGACACCCTACCCTTATACTACAATTGGGGTTTGGTTTATAAATTTAAATTTTGATATCATCCGATCCGGACGACCCCCATCACTATACTTCCCCCTTTTGGCATCATCGAAAAGGAGAACAAGTTGGAAAAGCATGGACACACAAAGTCATAACTAAAGAAAGGAATGCTTAGGTATAATGAGATGCAAACACAGAGAACGCCACTCATAGATAGAGAGCAAAAGATGTCAGGAAAGTTATTACAGACAATCCACACAAGAGGGAACGGCGTCCTAAAGCCTTAACAAAAAGTACAAAGAAAAGATAAACTTTTTCAGGATTGAGAGAGGGAGGGGTGATCATTTGCGTGGACGTTTGCCAAGGGCTTTGAGATTCTGCTCCTGAAGATAATTGTTCTGCGCTAGGAGCTCATTGTTGCGTTCCAGAAGTTCGGTGTGTTGATGGAGAGTGTCATGGACTTGTTGGATGAGATCGATCATCATGCACTGGTTCTCGATCATCATCCCAAGCAGATACTTCTGGGAATGCTTCTCAGCCTCATGAGGGACGCTCATTCCATCAATTACATCTTCTTCATCCTCAGTGTTGGCGTCCTCAACAGGCGTCCCTACCACTTGCAAATTTTCCTCAGGCTCGCCTTCCACACTTTTAGCAGCAGCAACGGCCCTGACTCTTCGTTCAGCCTCTTTCTTCTCTTTGGCCAGTTGCCTCTTCACAGTGGGAAGCGGCTCGTCACACCTCAGTTTGCCAACTGGGGGCAGGGTGATTTGCCTAACATCCCAGTGAATGCCAAAAGTCTGTTCTGCTTTAGGGACGTAGAGGCCTTGCTGCTTTAGAATCTACTTAACCAAACCAGGGAAGGGGAGTGAGTGGCGTCCTCCTGTTCATTTGCCCATATGCTCCAAGATAACCCGCGGCAAGTTGATGGGCTTGCGTTGTAAGAAGGCGTCCAATAAGATGCTGTCAGTGATTTGGACGATTGGCTTCTTCTCTTGGCGGGGGACTACCATGCGCACTATGAAATGATGCGCAAGGACGCCTGTCTTGGAAAGGCAGTGGGCGATCCTATCCCTAGCAACTGGTTGCCTCCCATTAAATATGTTGTTGAAGATTTCTTCTTGGGAGAAGCGTCCAAAGTTTTTGCAGGGAAGATCGTGCAGAGCATCCGGAGGAGAAGGGCGCAGGCCGAGCATGTTACGGACGGTACCCTCAGCAATTGAGTACTCGTCCACATCAATCTCAAACGTCCCTTGAGGCTTCCCTTTTACTTCAGATATTTCAAATTTATAGTAAAAGCGGAGAACCTGTTCGGGATCGACCTCAGCAGCCTCAGCACCCAAGTGCGTCCAACCCTGGAATTCAAGCAGTTCTAAAAACTCAGTGCGCCCATTCTCTTCCAAAAATTGAGCGGTAAACAGGAGCAGCGACAGAATCTTCTTCACCCTTTTCTGCTTGCTGCCGTTGCCAACGATGACCTCGTCACCGGCATCTTCTTCTTCTTCACCATCTCCCTCCTCGTCCTCATGATCCTCATCCTGGTGAGGAGCATCATCTTCATCTGAGGCCTCGTCCCCTTGTTCATGGGACTCGGTCATCTCCTGGTCCGCAGCAGTGGACGCCTGTGTTGGAGGAGGCGCGTCCACAGCTGGAGTCCTTGCCAAGGACTCTATAGGGACCTCAGTAGAAGCCGTCCCTTAGACTTCTGCAGTTTCCTCGACAGCCGGAGCAGGCGGAGGAGGAGGAGTTTTTGCTCTAGGAGGAGAGGGAGTGGGAGTTCTTATCTTGGCCTTGGGGGCGGGAGTAGAGGAGGTGCTAGGTGGAGCCACAGAAATTGGTGTGACCTTGAGCGGAGCAGGAGGAGGAGGAGGCTTCTTAGCAGGGGAGTCCTCTAGATGAATAACTTTGGGTACAGTGTCCTTGGCCTGGACCTGTGCTTGAGGAGCGTCCCTTTGGACCTTTGGAAGAGGCTTTGCTAGGTCCGCCTCCATTTCCGCTTCAAGCGGATCCGCAGCCGTCTCAGAAACAGGAGTCACTTCCTCTACCCTTGGTGGTGGAGGAGGGAGTAGAGGGACGTCCTGTAGACTCTGCTTGATCGCCGCAGCAATGGTGTCCTCTTCAGCCTTGGCCTGCCTCGCCTTTTCTTCCTTTTCGAGTTGAATCTCAGAAAGACGTGTGGCGGCCATTTGTTCTTCTGTGACGCCCTCAAGTTGAGCGGACGTCTTCAATCTGCGTTTGGGAGCGGGGGGAGGGGAGGATGGGATGGGTTTTGGTTGAGAGGAGGAGGGGCCTTTGATTTGGAGCTGTTTTGAAGGGGGAGGGGTAGAAGGCCTCTTTCTCTTTTGTGAAGGGACGGAGCCCGCAGGAGCCACGAGGAACTCCATTATATCCGGGAGCATTTTGGCGAGCTCATCCACCATCCCACCAAAAGAGTCAGAAATGATACCGGGCCCCATGAAAGGAGGATTGGTATGGTTGGTTTCTTGAAGGCGTGGCTGGACGTAAGTAACCATGAAGTAGTGAAGGAGGCATTGGATTTTTGGAGGATGGTCATGAGCGGACGCCCTTAAGCAAATATTGCCCAGCGTCCTTGGCTCTTTTTCAAGCCAGTCCTTAATGAGTGGGTCAAGAGGAGGACGGCGTTTAGGCTGGGCTAGGAGTCTAAAGACGGAGGTCTTTGAAGGGTTCCCTTGCTCTGGCTCGCAGACGAAGGGTTTTTCAAGAAATTGAAAGCGTTTTTGGGAGGTTTTGGATTGGGATCGGGAAGATTGGGATTTCTGAGGAGGAGGTTGAGAGCGATGTGGCTTGGGGGGAGTAGTGGAGGGGCGGCGTTGGGTGGTTTGAGAGGAATGCTGCTGGCGAGATGGTTCTTGTCGCCTAGCTAGTCGGCCTCTCGAGTCCATCAGCGACCGGCCTTTGATCGGAGTTGAGGATCTCGCCGGTGTAGGGTTTCTCGCCGCCAAGGTAGACGACGGAGAGGGTTGTTGGTTCTTTGAGGATCTGGTGTTGGTCATGTTTGAGAATTGAGGGGTTTTATAGGAGAGATTAGGGTTGAGGGAAGAAGATTTCGAGATCTGTAATGAAGATTTGGTGAGATTTGAGAGCGATTTCCGGATTTGAGAGCGATTTCCGGATTTGGGAAGATTTGAGGATCTGGCTTTCTTCTCTACTAAGAAACACAGCTGTTGAGCACTGTTAGCGCGTATCCCGAGATCTACGCTTAAACTTCTCTAAGACGGTTCACCTTCCCTTTTCAAATTTCACAACTGCAAAGGACTCTGTCTCGGCGTCCTTTCAGTCATGGGACTCTTTCCTAGGAGTTTCACCTCGTCCCTAAGATTTGCATTTTCAAGTTTTAGGCACACAAGCTGACTCTTAAGGGACTTGACCTCTTCCTGAGAGGACTCTAGTTGAAAAGACATAGTATTGCAATTTTCACATTCCACAACAATATTCTCAGATTCAAGTTCATCAGAACTTTGTTTCATGGCATAGCTTTCTTGCATGATCTGAGTGATTAGTTTGATGAGCTTGGGATTTGAGCATTTTTCAAGTGAGCTTAGCATAGATTCATGAGTTACCTCTTGCTCAATTTCAGAGACGTCCTCTGGAGAGGCTGGAGCGTCTTCCATGGCCATGTAAGCTACTTGATTTTCTGGTTCCTCATCACTTGAGTCGAGGTCGTCCCACGCACCTTCAAATGCACCAACCAAAGCCTTTTCCTTCATTTCGTTTAATGTTAACCCTGTGGTACATTTCTTGGCCATGTGTCCCTTCCTGTTGCATTTGTAGCAGACTATATCCTTCATTTCAGCATCCGAAGGTTTGCGACTTTCTTTCTTGTACGACATCTTCATTCTTGGGACTTTGCCTCTTTTGTACAATGCACGGAGAGTTTTATGAAGCAGGGCTAACTCATCTTCTTCAGATATTTGTTCTTCAGTCTTCCCTTTGCGTTCTATCGAAGCCTGAAGACGAAGATTCTCTTGGTGCTCTTGAGTTTCGGCTTCTAGCATTGAGTTCAACTCTCTTTGTCTTTGATAGTATTGCTCATACTCTGGCGTTCTTACCGCAAGAGTTAAAGCCAACTCATTTTGGGAACTCTTTCCCATTTCCAGCAGATCTTGGTTTCTCCTTGCTTCGTACCCTTTAAGCTTTCCATAGATCTCCTCCATGGACAGTCCTTTGTTGGCTTAGTTTTCTTTGAACGTCATCCTATCGAAGTTCCATGGTCCCGTGAGTCCATCACTCAAGACTTGGACCTTCATCCTTTGGGTAGTCTCCGTTTCCTTGACACCCAAGTTCTTCAACTTTGTGAGCAAAGCTTCAAAGCGGAAGGAGTAGTCGGTGATGGTCTCGTTTGTGAACATCCTGAATTTGTAGAAGTCCCTTTTGGCTTCAAGTTGGACGTCCTCTTTCATCTCGGGCATCCCAACATGGTACTTCTCCAGAGCTTGGCAGTTGGAAGATTGCTCACACGGGTGGCGTCCCTTTCACAGAGGGACGTCTGTAGAAAGCAAATGGCTTTGGCGTTTGCCTCCATGAGTTTGAATTCTTCGGGACCCCAATCTGCTTCCTTGTCCTTCTTAGCAACAGAGACTTCAAGGTCGCCGTTCTTTATCACCAGCCAGCATTGGTAATTTTAACTTCGCACGAAGCACTCGAACCTTGTTTTCCACCGGTTGAAGTTCCCGTCCGTGAGGCGGGGTGGCTTCGCACTTGAGATACCTATAGGTTCCATCTCCATGTTTCCTGCAACTCAAACTTAATCTAGAGCGCCTGCTCTGATACCAATTGTTGGATCGTAAATCTGTTAGAATGGGCGTCCTTAACTGGGTTAAGGACGTCCTTAGGTGTAGCGGAAAAAAGACTTAACAACAAACGAGATAAGATAATGGACACGAGTATTTATAGAGGAACCCCACTAAGACCAACTAGTCTTATGGGTAAACCTCTACCTCAGTTGGAGGATTTTCAATAGCCGTCCTTATCTTATTCAGAGAGAGTCCTTACAACTTAGGCGAGTCGTTACACTTCACTGAGCTAAGCGTCCGTCCTTAGCCTCACTAGTAACACTCCTTTCCACCTAACAAGTAACCTAACTCTCTTAGCTATAAGGAAGCTATCACTCACGTCTCTCACAGTCCGTTGTGAGAGACAAACTACAACTCTAACTATTTTGTGGCTTATTTTGGATTTGATATGGTTGGACCTTTTTTTCTCTTGCTTCAAGCTCACTTGGTCCCCTTGTTCTTCGTTCTTGAACTTGAATGCTTCGGGAGAGCTTGAGAGAAAGTCTTCAAAAGTCCACACCGCTATGCATACCCCTTGAGGGGTATTTATAGCGGAAGTGGTTCTTGTCCTCTAGCATCCTCTGAGACTTGGCAGGATCTTTGATCTTCCATCAATGGTGCGATGTGCATCTTGAGGAAGTCAACTCTATTGACGTTTGAAAAGCCTCCGCGTGGATAGGGGACCATTGCTCGGAAAGTGACATCTTTGGAGTTGTCTACATGTGCCCAGACAAGGGAAGCTTCCTTCTGAGGACTACGGCCGAATGTGATGTAATCATGTTGGGGCGGCCTTGATTTGAATTTGAACTTCGTCCGTATTTTGGCGCGCGTCCCTTCTTGATGAGGACTGCGTCCTATCTGCGTAGGGACTTCGTCAATCACGTTTAGCTTTGAAGTTCTGATGAAATGTATCCCTCCAAAGTTAGGGACTCTCGTTCACTTGTTGTCCTTTTCGCTCATGTGCATCCACTGGACTTACCTAAGATCAACACTTGGACAACTTATCAAATACCTTTGAGTTTGTCATTATCAAAACAAGGGACGATCATTATTGGTTAGATATTAATGACTGGCGTCCTTAATATCGTCCCAACAATAAGCAAGAGTACTTGCAAGAGGGCGTGAGATTTGCCTAGCGTGGGATTCGCATCTTGTAGTAGGACCTTTGTAAGCCCGAGAAATCAATATAATGAGTCGAAGTACTCTTCAAGTCCTACCAAGTGAGAAGCTTGGGAGGCAAGTGGTTTTTCCCGAGACAAACTAGTTGGTTTGTGGAGGGTTTCCACTCTAAATACATGTGTTCAAATCTGGTAACTTAAAGTCTTTCTTGCATATGAATTTCCGCTGGACAACCTAAGGTTGTTAACTCTGGTCGACGACATCGTAGGTGTCGGCGACCTCTGGTACTAACACAGATCCTACACCTAAGATGTTAAAATAGGTAAACATTATATAATTTGGAACGATAGTTAAAATTATTGTTTTTCAACCATGATGTTAATACATGTAAACAATATTAGTAATGTAGGT
This sequence comes from Polygonum maritimum, assembly GCA_963924305.1. Lineage (NCBI taxonomy): Eukaryota > Viridiplantae > Streptophyta > Magnoliopsida > Caryophyllales > Polygonaceae > Polygonum > Polygonum maritimum. The sequence goes on along the minus strand of OZ002736.1, from coordinate 13,081,873 downwards.
AATATTAGTAAAATAGGTAAATATAATATCATTTGAAAAAAAAGAGGCCCTAGGAGGATGCATACCTATGTCATTAACTTAATTTATTATTGTTTTTGTTGAACTAGGATGTAGGTATGGATTATACAGAAATATTTGAGAACGATTTGGAGTGGGATAGCAAAGCTGAGGCCGTAGGTTGGGCTAGGAAGGTTGGTCGCCCGTATTGGATGACCTTCACCACTATGAATTCGAATCAAAGGATGGGTTGCGATCAAGCCGGCTTCTCCAGATCTGAGACAAATGCAGGTAATTCAAACAAGTGTAATTGCAAATTCATATTCATGGGTCGAAGAGATATTTTTACAGGAAAGTGGAGATTGAGGTTAATGCATGGGTTCCACAACCATCACCCCGCTACTAGTTACCTTGGGCATCCAGTTTCAAGTAAACCGACACCGACAGAAGTGGATGATATAGCCACTGGTACGACTATATTCTTGGGCCCGACACGCATATCGCACATGTTGGTTCAAAAGAACCCCCAAAACACCACATCGACGAAGCAAATTTCTAATTTGAAGCAAAAATTAACCAAGGCTGAGCGTGGCAAGTTGGCCGAGCGGAATTACATCGTGCGGAAAATAACGCGCCCAGAAGACAACTCTATTCGAATCTTGATGTTTATCCATCAAGGATTGTTGCGCTTAATGAAGTTTTTTCTGTATCTTGTCGTTATGGATTGCACATACTGCACCAACAAGTAAGTTTCAATTTAGTGTACTATTAGTAGTTGGTAAATGTGTTATTTTGGCAATCATAAATTTTATTACTATGCGTATAGGTACGGCATGCATTTGTTGCAGATTGTTGGCATGACTTGCACTAACAAGAGCTTCAACATGGGCTTTGCATTCTTGGCCAACGAAGACATCCCGAAATTCACATGGATATTGCAACATCTTAGGGAGATATTTACGAATCATGTTGGGGTTATGCCGACGGCTATAATGGCGGATCGGGACCTGGCCCTCATCAATGTTGTTCGCCATGTTTTCCCAAATGAACAAGTGATTCATCTTTTGTGTTGGGTGCACATTAAGTCCAAGATTAATGCATATGGGCGTCAGTATTTATCTAAAGAGGACGCTTTAACATTTGCCAACAGATGTTGGACCTTGTTTATGTCTACCACTGAGTCTAGCTATGAAGCGAGGCTAGCTAATCTAGTGCAGAATTGACATATTGGTCTCGTTGGATATGTCCAAAGGACTTGGCTTGTTCCTTACAAGAAGAACATAGTGCGAGCTTGGACGGATTATCGTCTTCACTTCTTCTGTCGAACCTCAAACAGGTATTCTGCGAGTTTCTTATGCTCTATTCAATTGTCATGGTTGTCTTTGTATGACCATTTATGTATTTGCAGGGTCGAGGGAATGCATTCGGTGCTGAAGAGGTTGTTGGACTCATCCGTACTAGGCTTTAACACGATTGTACAAAGGATTCACCAACATGTGGAGGGACAAACCAGGAGTGTGAGAACTGCGATGGAGATGTCTCGATTCAAGACTCCCAACAAATACAGGCTAGTTCACCCACAATGGTGGGTGGTTTTTTAAGACCTCATCTTTAAAGTCTTTGAAAAGTGCTTCAGGCTACTGTTGTCTATGTATGACGGTGTGATCGCCAACAAGTACAGTGACGAGTGTAATGACCATTGGTGGAGAGACTGCTACGGGGTTCCTTGTATCCATAGAATGGTCAAAGTCATGCTTGCTTTTGACTCCATCAGGTTGGATGAGATACACCCCTTTTGGCAACAAGTGGACTGGGGAGGGGCTCTTGTCGGCCGTGATGAAACAATACCCCTGTCCACTGCGCGAAGACAATTTAGAGACATGGTCAATATCGATAATGAGCAACTCTTATCTGATGATCAGTTGCTCCAAGTCAAAGGCAAATTTGATGATGTTAGGGATCCAAGCCAATCGAGGGCAGCGGAGCCACAAAATGCACAACCGCGACAACGTTGCAGTTCAACAGGGTTTCGTACAAGGAGGGATCCAACGTGGGAGGAGCGTGTGGAAGCGAGGCAATCTAGGGCGGAGAATACAGGTGCCTGCAATCCCCAGCGAAGGGCACCCCGTCCCCCACAGCGTGTAGCATCATGTAGAGATGCAAACCCCCACAGCTCCTCATTCAGCGCCGTCCTATCCTTTTGCGTTGACTCTTGAAGCCGTCCCGTGTTATCCCGTTGGTGGATCGGGGACTATGTCTTGCAGGCGGAGCCCAGGGGCCGTATTCTCCCCACTATCATTCTTGAGCGTGCAATATGTATCTTTTACTTTTGTACTTATGTAAATTCAATTTTGTTTCTTTTCGTTGATTATACTAACAAATTTCAAATTCAGCGCATCAACACATGCCTGCACGAGTTATTGGACCTACTGGACCGTACTGATGTAGACGACACCTGGAGGGCAGTAGTGACACACGTCACCGATAGATTGATTGGTAGGCTGCCAGCCATAGACGAGCCATTTCCGCTTGCATCTCAGCGTCACTACGAGCGAGAGGAGAGTAGTGGCATTGCTGGACAAGAGCATGACGACGGTGGCAATGGTCGACCCGATGGTGACGCGTCGTAGATTTAAGTTTAGGGTCTATTATTCACTTTTCATTGTACAGTATTACACTTATGTTTAGAGTCTATTATTCCTTTTTGACTGTCCAATATTACACTTATTGTATATAAATGTTTTTGGGGATTTTATCATCATATTATTGTCGTTTACGGGCTACTCACTCCACATTCTTGTTCTCGTTTCATTTTACGCGTTAACTTGCTTTGCTTTCATTTACACTTCACTTTTATGCTAACTACGTGAAGTTTATTAATACCCAAATTATTTAATCTAATCAAATTTCACCCTACACATTTCAGTCACCCATTTTATCAAATTTTAAATAACTCGAATAAACTAGTCAAACTAATCTCTTACAAAAATACACGAATTAGTTAAAACTATCTATAATGAACCCCTCACTCCATTACATTTACCGATGTCGGTAATAAAATTCGACCTACACCCTTCCAGTTAAAGAACACTTTATGATTTCGTAATCAATCGAAAAATAAATATTACATCTTACGTTATTCAACAAATAAATTCCTTACTTTTATCAGATTTTGTAGTTTCTAAATTGATCATTTATATTATTTGTAAACAAATTTTCAGAAGTAATCAATCCACATTAATACAGATATATACAAATTTTTGTTTTTTTCCATTACATTTACACCATAATACAACGTCGGCTTCTTGTGGAACCTCGGCTACACTACGGAACAGAGACGCTCCACCAATAGTTGCAGAGTAAATCTTTTTTAATAATTCTGGGAAGTTCTCAAGGTTGATTTTTATTTTTATTTTTTATTTTCTAGCTAACGGGAACGTCATCAATTCATCATCCATCTATCTACACGTAAAGTTAGGATTTTTTGCATTAAATGTCTTAGATTTATTTCCTTTAACTTAAGTTGTATTATGGGTCGGATTTTCAAATTATTTTCCACGGAATCGAGTTCCGCAGGTCTTACTCAACCCAGTTGTGCGAGATTCAGAAACCTGAGCGGGTATCCATATAAACGTATGAACAGTACCACGTAACACTGTTCCATGGACCTATTGCGGAACGCCATTCCGTAATATTCCACAACCCCTCGTTGCCCGCCACGTGTTCTTGCGGAATGCTGTTCCGTGGGCTTTGCGGAATCCAGTTCCGCGCGTGCGTTTAGATACTGTTCACGCGTGCAAAAAGCCACCACAAAACTTGGATACAACCCGGAAACCCACTAGATCCTATGCCCGATAAAAAAGGAGAAAATCTATATAGATTCGTGATCAGATCAGAAACTCTCTTATGGTGTAAAATGAGAACAAATGGGACTCGTTAGATCAAGAAAATCTAGGTTAGGATTGGACGCGTGTCCCTTAGCTTCTTTAATAACTAGAATGACATTTTCGTCTTTTTCCTGCCATAATCGGCTTTCCTCCCCTTCACTCCTTCGCTTCATCGCCTCCATTGCTCGCTACTCCTTCTATTCTCTCTCACTTATTGATTTAGGTACGTTTTCTTAAAGTTTACATCGACATTGTGTTCTACAACTTGAAATTGTGTTCGAATCCTTAAATGTTTATTTGATTTTTCGACCTCATATGAATCTAGAAGGTTGTATGTAGAATTTGTGATCTAAGGCTTATTTATGGAGTGAAAAAATCATAGAATTGATATAAAAAAAAGTGTAAAACAAAGATTATTTATGTCTTTTACATTGTAATTTGATAACTTCGATTGAATAGAGAGGTTGAAAGTGTATACTTGTTTGGTTGTCCACCATGTGTTCGACAAAATGTCTCAACACATGTGCCTTAATTTACATGAGGCGTTTTATGGTTTTCCATGAACCTTTTTATCGAAAATTTATGAATCATCGTGACATTCTTTATGAACCAAAAGAAGAATCGTATTTACACATTTATAGTACTCATTATGTTGTTTCATGTTGCTTCACACATAACTTTATTGTTTTTTTTGTAGGTTGTTCATCAAATTCGGGTCATCCTACCATGTCTCATTCAGATGGTGATGCTAGTATTGATGGAGTTTCATTAAATGATCTTTATAATGATTCTAGTACTATCGGTGGAGCCCTATTGGATCGATGATGACGAGAATGATAGCGATGCCTACATTCTTCACTTATCACAAGATTGTTCTTATTTCATTCCTATTTGTACGGATGAGTATAAACCTCAGACAATGTTTTGTTATGTGTGCTTGAGGATTAAGTTTTCTTCTATGCAATTTTACATCAATTGAATTGTATAATTACACGACATGGACCTACAAGTGGAACACAATAAATCAAATTCTTTTCTTTTACACAATTTACACAGTTTTTCATATATGAATCGAGTGATTTAAATGCATGAACCATTAAGTTAAATCCAATGAACCCAATAATTAACTCCATGAACTTAAAAACAATGAATTCAATATTCCTCTTTTATATAATTTACACATCTTTTCATATATGAACCGAGTGATTCAAATTCTTGAACCATCACATTGAAGACAATGAACCAAATAATTGAACTTCATGAACCTACAAATAATGAACTCAATACTTTCTATTGCACAATGAACCTTACAAGTGGAACACACAACCTATATACAAGTGGATGTTGGGACGATATCAAGGACTGCTTTGTACTTGATATTGTGCCCACACAACCGTCTCTTAGTTTTGAAATGACAAACTCACTTTGATTATAATAAAGTTGTCTAAGTGTTCAGGTACGCTAGTATTGAAAAGGACAACAAGTGTATGGACGTCCCTGAGGTTAAGGGACGCTAGCTATCAGGAGTAAGGACCAACGAAGTGACTACTTGAGCAAGGACGCAATCCCAAGCAAGTAGGAACGCGAGCTTCAACTCCAAGCGTCCTTACTTAGCACCCGACAGGATGACATCACTCGACAACATTTGATCATCCGGGAAACGTGGAGACCGATCCTGTAGCAGAGTTCATCACCACGTGGAAGCAGATCCTGTAGCGGAGTCCTACACAGCTGGATGCAAGAAGCTTCCCTTCATCACCGCCATACCACGTGGAAGCCGATCCTGTAGCCACGCCCATGAAGGGCATGATCGTCCAGAGGAAATGACGCCCTTCCCCAAGTCCTATAAATAGCCCCACAGCATTAATTATGACTTAAGCTTTCAGAGAATATTCAGAGAGAATCAGAGTGAACGCAACCTCGATCAAGAACACGAAGAACAAGTCAAGAACTCTTCTAGACTAAGTGTTTGATCGAGTGGAAGTCTGTAACAAAATCACAAAGTGTTTGTAACCAGAAAACCAAAAGAAAAGAGTAGTCCTACGAAGTATTATAGGACGTGTGAGTAGAGTCCTTTAGAACATTAAGCGAGGTTTCAGCTATAGGCTTAAGGGAGTTTTTACTAGTGGACTTAGGACGTACTCTAAGTGCCAGAGAAGTGTAAAGAGCTTGACAGTATAACTGTAAGGATGTTTAATAAGAAAGGAAAAGTCTATTCGAAGATCCTCCAAGGAGGTAGAGGTTTACACTCAAGGACTACTTGATCTTGAGTGGTTCCTCTATAAATTGACGCGTTCCTTGCTTATTACTTCACCTGTTTAGTTTCTATTTTCCGCTGCAAATCTAAGGACGCCCTTAATTCTTATTAAGGACGCCTCACTCAAGGACGCCTTTATCAGAGTAGAGGGCGTCCCCTTTCATACTAACGATCCAACAGTGGAACACAATGAACCTTCGCATTCAACAGAATGAGCCATATTCATGCTTAGTCTCTTGGCTCATTCAACAGAATGAGCCATATTCAACAAGACTCAATTTCTTGGTTCATGCTTAGTCTCTTGGGGGTCAAAGAAACAGAACTCTGTGGCGCTTTCAACTACGGAAGCTGAGTACGTTGTTGCTGCGTCGTGCTGTTCACAAGTTATCTGGATCAAATATCAACTTGAGGACTATGGTATATGATACAGGCTATTTTGTATAAGTTAACTCTTAGATTTTGAGATGTTATTGAGAGTGTTTAGGTTAGTTTTGAGCGTTATTTTAATACGAAGACCGCAGACACAAGTTATGAAGAATCAAGAGTTAGAAGAGCTTAAAGACGAAGTTCGCCACTGCATGGATACCGCGGTCGCGTTGTCTATGACGTGGGCGTGGTGGTGTAAGGTGACGGACCATGAAGACCATGAAGGCCGCGGCCGCGCTATCGATGGCGCGGTCGCGGTAGAAGCTGACTCAGCGAGATGCCAAGATAAGACCGCCGCGGGCGCGGCCATGGCGGCGCGGTCGGGGTGCGTGCCGACTTCCAGACGGACGAAATCCTGTCTTTTCTATGTTGTTTCCTTTCTTATCTTTCGGTTTCCTTTCTTATCTATCTCGAAGAGCTTGTTCTTTGGGCTATTTAAGGGGAACCTTTCTAGGTTTTAGGATTCATTCAATCACTTGGTAATCAATTGTCCTTTAAATAAAGATTTGAGATTTCATTGTAATGGAGAACTAATCTCCCTTAGAGTTTATTCAATCAAGGAAGCTTTATTATGAACTTGTGAAATTCTGGTAAATTCTTTATTCCTAGGTCTTTATTGATACTCTTGTGCTTCATCCCATGATCTATGTTCGATTTTATGAGCCTGATCAACTTGTTTGATTGACTTAGATCTATCGTTTGATTTAGGATTGGTTGTTGTCTATGCATCTTTCCTATTTCTCGAAACAACTCTATTCTAGGACCGTGGACTAGTTTAGGGAAGAGTATTCAATGGTTTAATTATGCATGAGACTCGTAGCTTGATTAAATGATTTGATTTCCTAATATCCTTGTGTGTATTGCTAGTTTTGCTAGGACCGTGGACTAGCAAATAATTAAGATAAGGATTGGAATTGACCTAGGCATATAAAGAAGTAGATGAATTCATGATCAACGGATTAATAAAGTGGAATTGATTGAATGAACTCTACTTGATAACTTTCATTGAAACAACTTTCAAAACCCCCCCTTTGATTGCTTGCATGAAAACACATTAACATCTGATTAGAAACTGATTCCTTTGGGTTCGACCCCGTACTTGCTTACTATACTTGATTGTTTGCATGTTTGGGTTTTATCTTTGATTTTGGCACAACGACTTTAGCCGAGTCAAATTTTGGCGCCGTTGCCGGGGAATCCTTTTTCTTGTTAATTTTCGTGCGTTTTTCGTGTTCTGTGCTAGAACCACGACCGCGGCCACCTCGGCACGCCCGCGGTTCGAGCCCAGAAACCCCCCTTGGGTTTGGACCTATCACATGGTCCGTACCCGGTCTACTAATACTTCTCCTGTTCGCTTTGACCCAGAAATTGACAGGACTCTTCGGAAGATAAGGAGTGCTAGAGCTTCTGCATCCTACAATCTTCTTGAATCTCTCTCTCTCTCTAATTTTGAACCGGAGGAAATCATGGATGAGCAAACTATTCACCAACTTACTACGCCCAATCTCCAACAACAGTAGTTGGTTGTTCAATTCCCCGATCTCGGGGAGGGCGTGAAGTTCGAGCTCAACTCCGGGCTTATCCACCACTTGCCCAAATTCCACGGGTTGAGTGGTGAAGACCCGAACAAGCATCTCACAGAGTTTCACGCTGTGTGCGTGAGTATGAAGCCAATGGATGTGACGGACGATCAAATCAAGCTCCGGGCTTTTCCCTTCTCTCTAGACGACTCCGCTAAGGAATGGCTCCTTTATTTGGTGCCAGGATCTATTACTACTTGGGCGTCCATAAAGAAGGCGTTTCTAGAGAAATACTTCCCTGCTTCCAAACAAACATCTATCAAGAAGCAACTCAGCAGTTTGGAGCAAGGGGATGACGAGAATCTCTACGACTATTATGAGCGCTACTAGAGGCTCATCGCTAGTTGTCCCTATCATGACTATCTTGCCAAAGATCTTATTTGTTATATCATTGAGGGACTCTACGACAATGACAAGAGGCTTGTGAACGCATCTTGTGGGGGTAGTTACGAGAACTTAACTCCGGCAGCAGCCTTTGAGAAAGTAGAGATCTTGGCGGAGCAAGCCCGCAATCAGCGGTCCAGGACCAATGTGAAGTCTGTTAATGTGGTGAACGAGTCCCTGAATGCTGAAGTAAGGGAACTCAAGGATCTTATGAAGCAGCTTCTCACAAAGACGACGGCTCAACAAGTCAACGCTTGCGGTCTATGCTATGACGCTAGGCACCACACAGACCAGTGCCCTACTATTCAGGAGACCGAGGAGTCGGTCAATACTATTGGCAACTATAGTGTGCCCCGGCCCCGGGTAAATGTTTCTCTCATTAATCTCGAGACCTTCGCCAATTCCCAGGTAAATGTTTCTCTCATTAATCTCATCCAAAGTGTCCCTCGTTTTGCTAAGTTTATGAAAGAGCTTTGTACGGTAAAAAGAAAGAATAGGTCCAATCTTAAAATTGAGAAAGTAGCTCTAGTTGAAAAAACTCAGGATAGCAAAACCGAGGCATGTAATTCACTACTCCAAAAACAATTGCCTAAAAAATGTTCAGACCCAATAAGATTCACTGTCCATGTCACTATTGGAGAAACTAAGATTGAGCATGCTATGCTAGATCTAGGTACCTCCATTAATGTTTTTCCAGCTTGCATGTATGATAGGTTAGGCCTCGGTCCCTTGAAAGAATCCGATATTGTTATTGAATTGGCTGACCACTCTAACGTGCGCCCGAAAGGGTTAGTTGAGAATGTTTTAGTGTAGGTGAATGGTCTAATCTTTCCTGCAGATTTCTATGTTATGGAGATAGGTGAAGGGCGTTACGACCCGGTTCTCTTACTTGGTCACCCATTCATGAAAACCGCAAGGACGGTTATTGATGTTGCCAATGGGTCACTTTCCATATCTCATGATGGCAACGAGGTCAGATTTCATGTTGATGAGGACCCATATTGATCGTATCCACGTCGAGCCAACGACGTTAAACAAAAGCGCTGCTTGGGAGGCAACCTAAGGCTTAGTTAGATTGTTTTTCCATTCTTAGCTTAGGATTTGATTCGTTTTCAAGCTAACATGCAGGTACTAGGTCCGGAAGGACATCCTATTGTGATACTGCGCCCGCGCTGCTCCGGCCGCGCCTGCGGTGGATCACTAGTGACGCCCCGACGAACAGGTACTAGCCCGTGCTCGCGGCAACCATACTGCGTCTCGGTTTTAGCTCGTTTTCTTTATTAAAAAAAAACGAAAAAAAAAACAGAAAAAAAAAATTAAAAAAGGGAAAAAAAGAAGAGAAAAAAAAGAGGACTTTTTTTTTGGTCCCATTCTATCTCTATATCTGTCATCTATCTATCCCATTCTAATCCATCTTCTATCTTTCCACCACCTTTATTTCTAGTCTTTCCATCCACTTTTGTATTTCCATTCTTTGGCTATGTGTAATAGCCTAAGTATGGGGAAGCTTTGTTTCCCCAGAATTTCATCTCCACGGCTCGAGTTCAAGTATTCATCCATCTCTCGAGAGACGAGCCAAGATACGAAGGTTGTTTGCACATCAAATTGTTCGAGACGAAGTCAAGACCTCGCCCCTACACAAGTACCGCGCCCGCGCTCCATCAGCCGCTACCGCGGTGGTCCACCCGACGATGATTTCGCTCTCTGTCAAGAATCCGCGCCCCCGCCCCTGGTGCCGCGCCCGCAGTTCGCCAACAGACTTGGATTACGAAGTTGCATTCTTCTACCACCTTTGAAGAGTTCTTCCATTCCACCTCTCTTCGTCGATTGTGAGTCTTTTGATATACCTTTCTCCTTGCTTCTATCCTTTCTCTTTGCTTCATTAAGGACAATGAAGGATTTAAGTATGGGGGAGGGAGTACTCGCATTCGCTTATCCTAGTTAGCTTAGATAGAGATTTGCTTCAGATTTTTGATTTTCTTCTTTTCATGGAGTACTTGCACCATATTTTTTGCAAAATAAAGGAAAAATGATGTCTTCTCTCTCTAAAACTCCGACGACTTTCTCTCACTACATTTCCATCAAAAAAATGTCTTCTCTTCTAAGGGACGTAGCCGGAGCTTCTTCCGCCGGCAATAAGAGGAAATTGGTGAAGTCCAACACAATAGAAGAGCCAAGACAAATCAAACTTGATGAATCTTTGGTGGATTTCATATACAAGAAGCCGCGGACGCTGTGCCGGTTGATAAGGGAACGCATGGGGAAACCTAATGTGAAGAAGGACGCTCAAAAGCTCAAAAATTACGAGACGTTCATTAACAGGTTTATTCTCCTAACCCTTCACAAATACAATTACAAGGACCAACCCTACAACATGGAGGAATTGTTGTTTATCACCACCTATAGTGCTGAACACCTATCCACCTTGCTTGACCTTGTTCCCGACCTCCACAACGCCGTCCTTCCGGACTATCCCCTATACCCCTCAAACTCCCCTGCCTTCAGAATGCTTGAGAATAGGTTGTCAAGCCCATCCCCTCCTCCTCAAAGAGCTCCTCCAAAAATTTTTCCAACCAAACGTCCTGCCCCTCCTCTATCCCCCCTATCCAAATCATCCAAACCCACCTCCTCAAAAGAAACCGAAATCGTGGACAAGTTCCCACGTGATATGTCCGAGGGACGCAGTAACAAGCGTCATGACAAAAGGCCCCTCAAAAAGGCCAAAACAACCACCTTCCCTCCCTCCAAAAGGCCAAGCTCCACAAAAGGCCCTTCCAACCCCTCCAAAAAATCAAAGCTTGCCCCTCCCCCACCGTCCATCCGTATTGAACAACTACCAACACCTCCACCGTCTCCACCTAAAAATCCCAAGGACATGGCTCTCGTTGCCTTCTGTCCTTCCCCTCTCAATTTTGCCAACTTCTCATCAGCCCCTGCTCATATCTCCCCGCCTAATGACCCAGAAACTCCAAGATCTCGTCGTCCCTCCTCTAAAAGGGATGCCACATCTGCTCATGAGGACGCCGAGCCCCGTCCTGCTGCTGCTGCCGAGACCTTCAAACACAGAAAGGTAGGGACCGCTCCTAAGGTCTTAGTATCCGAGGCAACTGAGCCCGAGCACATCTCCTGCTCTAGTTCCTCATCAGCTAGCTCTTCACAGAGTAGCAAACAAGGGACGCCAGCCGTCGAGTCCTCCCCGCTGATTGATATTACAGGGGACTCCAATGACGAAGCTGAGGTAGTTGAGAATGCTCCAACAGTGGAGACAGTGGCAGCTGTTGAGAAAGTTCAAGTCATTGAGGACGCTGTTGAGCAACAGGTCTCTCAAGCTAAGGACGCCGAGCTTAGTCTGGAAGAAGAGCTCGCGCGTGATGCACTTGAAGTCCCACCCTATGAAAACCCTAACCTCACAATCCTCAACCCCCAACCCATCTCTCAAAACCAACCCCCTCCTCTCCAAGAATCTGCTACACCTGTGGACGTTGAGCCTCCTCAGGAAGAGACAGTTGATGCTGCTCAGAACACAGAGGAGCCGTCCCACATTCCAGATCAGACTCCAACTGAGACTGAGAATGCCGCTTCAAGTGGCAAAGAGACTGAAAATGTCCAAGGCACAAAGGACGTTGGTGCCGAGGACGATAAAGAGTCTGAAGAAGAGGACGACGAAGATGATGATGAGCCTGACTCTCCCAAGAGGAAAGGCAAGAAATCAAAGAAGAACGATGACGAGCCGGTCAAAAGTCTCGGTCCCGTGCTTTACACAGAGGACTGGCTCGCGTCCTTTAATGAAAAAGATGTGAATGAGTTTCTTGATCTCCTCCTCTTCCAAGGATGGACCAACCTGGGACTTCATCCTGCTCAGATTCACTCAGATCAGATCAGAGCGTTCTTCAAGTCCTTACGCTTCAAGTCCAAAAAAAGTGCCCTGCATTTTCAAAATCGAGGGCGAGCCAGCTTCAATAACTGAACGCACAGTCCGCTCCTACATGGGACTGAGCACTAAGAAGCCGCCCCGTCCAATGCACTTAGATCCTTGCCAGTAAACGGTTTTGACATGGAGGACGACAAGGTGGATGAACTGCTGGAAAGGATTTTCTGTTGCAAGAAGCCCTATGGCAATGATCGAGTGGCACATGTCCTCTCCAAAGTTGGGGCGATTGCTCACTATTTCATTTGCCGCGCGGTCGTGCCAAGGCAAGAGAAGAAAAGCGTCGTCCAAACCATTGATTGCATATTGCTATATGCCTTTCTTTCTCGCCGTCCCATTAATATGGCGTGTATTGCAATGGAGCACATGGCTAAGTGTGGAAGGAAGAAGCACGCTCTGCCATTCCCTGGGCTTGTCAAGATCATTCTTCAACAACAAGACGCTTATAATGATTCTGTGGAAGAAGAAGTGTTAGGGATGAACTCGGACCAAAGGAAGGGACTGCTAAGCATAAGAAATTATGAAGAGCACCCGTCCGTCCGCAAACAGTTAGAGGCTGAGGCTGAAGCTAAGAAGAAGGCAGAAAAGGAAAGGTTGGCTCAAGAAGCTGAACAAGAACGCCTTACCTCCGAGGTACAACAATTCACTGAGACTGGTAAAGAGGACGCAACCAACTTTGATGTTTTGGACCAAGTCTTGATGAGAGAGTCTCCCCCTCCTTTGCCTCTCTCGGACGCTCCTTTAAGTAGTACTGGTCCTCGTCCAATTCCGCCGCCGGAGAATCTTGAGCAGTATCCACCGCAAGAAGTTATGGCTGCTATTCTCCACAATCAGTGCGTAATGATTCAGGCCTTGAAAGAGTCTGCGGAACTTCATGAAAAGCTTCTAAGTTTTACCAAGAATCCTCAAGCAGACGTCCTGAATGATTGTCGTCCCCTCTTTCATCCACTATCAATTTGTGCCTTTGCTTCTTTTATTTTAAAACACTGGTTCTCTAGGTCTGTAATGACATTAATCTCTTTTTGTTGAATGGCAATTACTTCGTTTGCATGCATTTGATTGTTTAAGTGTTCCACTGCCTATAATTGTGTTTTTATGCTACCGTCCTGATTCACTTGTTATCCTTTCGATGATGCCAAAATGGGGAAGTGTAGTTTTGCAGAGATGCGCTATATATTAGTTATCTAGAATAAGCAAGTGTTAAGGGGGAACTATTAGTGAAAGGTCTAAGGAACGCCATGCTAGAATAAACTAGAGGACGCTTAGAAAGTTTTCTAGGACGTTACTCTTTCCCTAAAATCCAAATGCTAGAGAATCAAAGGCTGAAAACTTGTGCTTATGGAAATTCCTCTAAGTCTTAGAGGACGCTCTTAAGTTTTCATGCATGTTAAGTTCTATTGTCAAAACTATTTTGCCTAAGGGTTTGTCATCATCAAAAACGGGGAAATTGTTAGGATGATATCAAGAACTGCTTTGTACTTAATATTGTGCCCACACAACCGTCCCTTAGTTTTGATATGACAAACTCACTTTGATCTAATAAAGTTGTCTAAGTGTTCAGGTACGCTAGTATTGAAAAGGACAACAAGTGTATGGACGTCCCTGAGGTTAAGGGACGCTAGCTATCAGGAGTAAGGACCAACGAAGTGACTACTTAAGCAAGGACGTAGTCCCAAGCAAGTAGGAACGCGAGCTTCAACACCAAGGGTCCTTACTTAGCACCCGACCGGGACACGTGGAGACCGATCCTGTAGCAGAGTTCATCACCACGTGGAAGCAGATCCTGTAGCAGAGTCCTACACAGCTGGATACAGGAAGCTTCTCTTCATCACCGCCATACCACGTGGAAGCCGATCCTGTAGCCACGTCCATGAAGAACATGATCGTCCAGAGGAAATGACGCCTTTCCCTAAGTCCTATAAATAGTCCCAAGGCATTTATTGTGACTTAAGTTTTCAGAGAATATTCAGAGAGAATCAGAGTGAACGCAACCTCGATCAAGAACACGAAGAACAAGTCAAGAACTCTTCTAGACTAAGTGTTTGATCGAGTGGAAGTCTATAACAAAATCACAAAGTGTTTGTAACCAGAAAACCAAAAGAAAAGAGTAGTCCTACGAAGTATTGTAGGACGTGTGAGTAGAGTCCTTTAGAATATTAAGCGCGGTTTCACCTATAGGCTTAAGGGAGTTTTTACTAGTGGACTTAGGACGTACTCTAAGTGCCAGAGAAGTGTAAAGAACTCGCCAGTATAACTGTAAGGACGCTTAATAAGAAAGGAAAAGTCTATTCGAAAATCCTCCAAGGAGGTAGAGGTTTACACTCAAGGACTACTTGGTCTTGAGTGGTTCCTCTATAAATTGACGCGTTCCTTGCTTATTACATCACCTGTTTAGTTTCTATTTTCCGCTGCAAATCTAAGGACGCCCTTAATTCTTGTTAAGGACGCCTCACTCAAGGACGCCTTTATCAGAGTAAAGGACGTCCCCTTTCATACTAACGATCCAACAGTGGAACACAATGAACCTTCGCATTCAACAGAATGAGCCATATTCAACAAGGCTTTAAGGGTCAATCCCTTACATTGTTTAAAGGGCCTAATCTTCTTCAAACCGTATTGGAATCAACTCAACAATTTCAACCAACTATATTATTGCATGAGCTAAGTTCATCTTCGCTCATCGAACATTTGAATTCACTCCTGCATAAACATCAATAATATCAAACTTATGAACTGTATGATTGTATACAATGAGCGGTTAAATTGAATAGAATGCACGATACTATTGTATAGCCAAAGAACCAAAAAATGACTAGTTAGTACCAAAAGACATGTACCATAGGTAGAATTAGCCTACGTGGGATTTGAACCCACATTTATGTGCACAAGCACATAGCTCTCCCATTTGAGTTAGTAGGCTTACTAAACACATTCTGTTTACACAATTTTTGTCTTTTGTCATATATGAACAGAGTGATTCAAATTCATGAACCATCACGTCGAAGATAGTGAATTGAAAAATTAAACTTCAAGAACCGTACATATGAACCTACAAGCTGTTATTGTTTACACAATGAGCCTACAAGTGATTATGCATAATAAGATTTATGCATTTTACAAGTTTTGCTTTCGTCAAATAATAAAGTTAAGTCATGAACCATATCATGAAAAATTATGAACTTAATAGAATAAAAGCATGAACTGTCACATAATAAGCGCATCAAGTGCATTATATTCAAAGAATTGAAACTAATAAGTACGACTTTAGTAACCTTTTGTTGTGTGAGAGTGAATTTGCCTTTGCCTAGCATCTTGAGAATTTTTTCTTCGAATTTCTTTTGTTTGAAAATCTTCACCAACATTGCCTTCTTGTAATGTACCTAACCAAAAAAAACACAACCAACATTTATGAAGAGGCAAAAAATCTAAAACAATTATAACAAAAATCTCAAAATAAATAGAGTGGAAACAACCAAAAGCACAAATTTCACAATACATCTCAGCAAATATCCTGAAACAAACACATTCCATTTTGCACAATTTTTGCATTCTATCCTATATGAACCGAGTTATTCAAAGTCATGAACCATCACATCGAAGATAGTGAACCGAAAAATTAAACATCAAACAAAGTTCAGGAATCATCCATCCATGAATTGTAACACAACAACAACAAGAAGAACCATCAAACTATCAGATTATCAAACTATCAAGCCATCAAAATTTTAACAAAGTGATTAATTATACATAATGTACCGACAAGTTAAACACAACGAACCAAACATAATTTGTTTATGAACCGATTAAATAAACTTCATGAACAGACAAGTTGAGCACACATATCGATTAACCGATTAATTAAACTTCATGAACCGATTAGTTCCACAAAATGAACCAAACACAACAACAACAACAAGAACCATCAAACTATCGGATTATAAAACTATCAAGACATCATAATTTTCGAACAAAGTGATTCTGAGATGCTTACGGGAGTTCGCCGTGAAATGTGATGGCTAGAGGCGATGGTTAGTAGGAGACAACGAGCGGACGGTGACGGTTAGCAGGAGACAACGAGCGGACGGTGCGGTCTAGTGCGAGAGAACGGTCTCAGCGAAGGCTAAAGGGAGCACGAGTGGACGGCGACGGCGATGGTTAGTAGGAGACAACGAGCAGACGGCGACGGTTAGTAGGAGACAACGAGTGGATGGTGACGTTTAGTGCGAGAGAACGCTCTCAGCGAAGGCTAGCGGGAGCGCGAGCGGACGGCGACGGCAAACGCAAGCGGGAGCGCAAGCGGACGGCGACAGCGAAGGCTAGCGGAAGCGCAAGCAGACGACGAAGGCTAATGGGAGTGCGAGAGGCCGGCGGTTGCGAGCGGACAACGACGGCGCCGGTGAGTGGCGATCGGAAGAAAGGGAGAGGAAAATTGTCGAGAGCGAATTTGTGAGAGAAAATCGCTGAGAGGGTAGTTGACGGCTAGGGTTTATGAGAGAAATTGTGAGTTTTTTTTGTCTTTTTTGGTCAAAATTAGTATATTTACAAATTTGCCACCGCATCTTATATTTTTTTCCCCTTTCCTTATTTCCTCCTATTAATTTCCACCGTAGATCTGGAGGATCTAACGGTCCTCCTAGCTTCTCATTTTACACTATTGTGGATATTATCACTAGAACCATACTTAATGTATATATCCGGAATTTTCTGACACAAACCGACTCAACTCGAACCTGAAACCAACCTATAACCGATTATATCCGAACGTTCTAGCTTGATATTATCTGATATCCAAAGTAATTCGACCCTAAATCATATGAAAACCCGAAGTTACCCAACCCGATATCAATCGAAAAATCGAACTCTCCCAAGTCAAGAGCACTTGACACGAAATAACGCGTAACTTTGAAGTTAATGACCAAATTTTCATGAACTATCTCATGTATACTTGTACAAAACACAATATTTTTTAATAAAATAATTTAGATACATTAAATATACATTTATACTTAAGTAAATATTTTATTTAAAAAATAAAAATAATAATTCTTATTATAATTATATTTTTGAATTTAAAATGCTACATTAAATATTTAGTGATAAAGGTAACGGTATTAGGACAAACATCATCGTTCAAAATATAGTCAAATTGAAACCCGACAAAACTTGAAAAATCGACTAACTCGAAACCCGACTAAATTCTGATGAGGGACCATCTGTCAAGCCACCACCGAGCACGCCCATCCTCTTTGATGGTCCAATAACAAGGGCACGACAAAGAAGCTTCAAAAGGGACTTGTTTGCATTTGTGGCGTTCCATGGAGTCAAGGAAGCCAAGAATGCCCCTGAGAACAAGTCATCATTCATGTGCCTCGTCGCCCAACAAGTTAAGCCAAGAGGTGCCAGATTTGGGGCACCGTGGCGGTGCCTAGGCTGCGGCACAAGCAGGCACCGGCGCCAGCGTAAAAGTTCACCTCAGCCGGCAAAGCGCGAGCAAATCCCTAAGGCGTGATCACGCTTTGCCTTGACATGTCGCGCTTTGCCTCCTGCGTACTTGTTTGTGCGTGTCTTGCATGGGCTTGTTAGGTCTTTATGGGCCGCCCTTCTATTGCTTTACTTAGTCGTTTTTATTGCTTTAGGAGGACATATAAATAGCCTTTAGCTGCTCTTTATTTCATTAGACAACCTTTATCATAAAACCTGAGTGTTTTCTCTCCAAAGTGAGAATCGAAGACTTGTTCTTCATCGTATTGCAATTTCAGCTTGGTTTGTCCTTATTGCATCAATTAATCGATCATAGTTGGTGTGCTAGTCGAATACGAGCATCTTCTTCGTGCTTTCAAGGCTGGATCCTTGATTGTGTGAACTCGTACAAGGTTGGTCACTTGATCATTCAATTTGTTTCTCGTTTTCAAAGCAACGAGGGTCTCTTTGTTGTTTCATTTGGTTGATCTTCATTTCCTATCGTCTTCATTGAGTCGAGTCTGTTCTTATTTCCATTTCCATTTCAGTCGTTCATCTTCATTTGTTGCATTTCTGACCATTTGCTTGTTTCCTTGTTTTCGAGTCGTTGATTGTCAAAGATCGGCCAATTCACGGCTAACCCCGTATCAAATTGGTATCAGAGCTGTGTTTCCAACATTCAACTCGTCCACCATTGGAGTCCTCCATCAAAAAATCCAAAAACACCAAAAAGAGTCCTTCGAAGTCAGGTTTGGTTAATCCTATCTCGTTTATCATTCTCGAGAAGTTACTAACCGGTTTGTTGCCTGACGTGTAGTGGTTTGTTGCTTGAGCCACCTATTTAGCCACCCTACGCCACCACCACCACCAAAAATCGTCCACCATCTTCATCATACCTCAGCCACGAATTTATTTAATTAAAAGGTCAATTATTTTAATTAAATTCAAATTCAAACCCCATCCTATCCAGGCCTCCTACATTCAAGGGATATTATTCTCAAGCTGAAACAAACTCATTCCAGCTCACAAAACAATACCAACGCCTCCTATTTCT